>CM071854.1:15233494-15957303 GCA_036507275.1 Sicyos edulis
TCCTTCGAGACCCGACTGAAGCAACCTTTTCCAATCAATAAATCTCACTTAAATCAACCTCCCAAATCAACATCAAGGGCCCGGGCTCGAATCCCAAAGGAAAAACCCAAACAACCATAACTTTGCCCAAAACCCAAATCACAACCGAACTCCCAAACGAATAGCCCAAACACCTCGGGACTCGCAAACACCAACAAACAAGCCTCAACAAAGGCAGGAGCTGCCTCGAAGCCCTGAAAATCCACAAATCCTGCCCGGGGAGCAAAAAGACCAAAATACCCCTAAGGGTCCAAACAGCTCTAACGGCCCAACCGAACCACTGAATCTGAACCGGAAGCTCCTCGAGAACCGGAATAGAAAACTGGGCCGTTACAACTTGCTTGGCGATTCTTGACAATAATTTGTTGGAGTAGTTATTTTGATGTTGGATATTCTTGATATCCTTTAGAGAAGGTGGATCCTTCTCGTCCCTTGAGATTGTTTTGAATGGAGATGCTATGATTGTATCTCCATATGTCGTCTCGATTTCCACTTCTTCAAGTGGGGGATGAATGCCATGGACGATTCCTCGTTGCGTGGTTTTCCATTTTGATTATGTGAGGACGTTGACTCCAAGTTCCATCCAAATAAAGAATGGAATGTCTTGTTGGGCGTCCTCTATGTATGAGTACCACTGAGAACGGAGGGTGTCCCGTTCTTCCTCGGAGTACTCATTGAAGAACTTGTCTCTCTTCTCCTTGTTTTCTCTGGAAAGAAACTTTTTCTTGAGGAGATCTTTGTTGACAGAGAAGGAGAGGATGACGTTAATCTGGTTGTGTACGACTGATCGGCTTTAAATATCTAATTGAGTTGGAGATGCAGATCTGTCAGCATAATGAACTGTAGCATAGGCGTGGTCGTACCCATTGATGTTGGAGGCTTATGGTCTTCAGAGGTGCTGGGTCTAGATCTCAAGAACTCTTTTGTCCTTGGGAACGTCTCTTGAGCATCCTCAAATTTAACCTCGACGCTTCCGTCGTTGTGTTTATTTTGATTCATGTTTGAAAGATGAAGGTCGGAACCTTCAGTGAATTGAGAAGATGAGGATTTAAAGTCCTCTTCATTTGAAATTTTCTCTTTACCTTTGAATCCTTTTATGTTAGACAGAAGTTTGGACATGAAAGGTAAATTCCAGCTTTCCTTTCTTCTGAAAATGCGATCTTCAGTTACCAAATGGGTACTCTGCTATCCTATTCTTGCTGCTCACAAACGGACTCACCGCGCTAACCTTGCGACTTACGGCCAATGGAGACACCGGGCAGGCAATCAAAGGGTTTCACAGAATATAGAAATGGTAAATGAGAAGAGAACAAAATTCAAAATAGACAGAGATGAAAGATAACAATCTATCAGAATTTTATTTATGATAAAAGATTAGAAAGATATTTGAGAAATATTTGAATTTTGGATAAAGGTTGGCTCTTATACCAAATAGGGGGGGGGGTGACCTTTACAACCTGATATCCAAAAACTCGAAGCAGATTTCTTTCTATCTTCGGAGTGAAGTAGAGAGCGAAAGACTTCGAATGCTTTGAACTTATAGACTTGTAGTCTTATATAGACTACGGACTTGAAATGAAAATTGAAATTGAAAAACTAAAAGATAAGAAGTGGGAGGCAAAACAGGACCCTTGCACTCGAAACCACTTTTGAAAAAGCAAAAAGTAAAACTAAATTATTACAAACTGACAAAAGTAAACAGTAACTACATTATTACAAAATGACCAATAGTAAAAGACAAAAACAGTAAATAGTAAATAGTAAAGAAATCTAAATTATTACAAAACGACAAAATATAAAAGTTGAGATGACAAGACGACAGGTCGAATCTTCAAAGTTGCATTATTGAGCATACCCCCTTCCACTTTGGATGCACATCCGAAGTAGGCATCGAACGAATTCAAGATTTCCACGTACACGTTAGCCGTATCCTACGCCGGCGACCAATGGACTCACTGCGCTTTGCTATCCTCGCATTTACGCGCCTTACTGCCTCTGGTACTTCGCACCGGACCTATAGTCTTAAGCCTCTCCTTTTGGAAATCTAATTCTCGAGTGTTGAAAATACAAGTATTTTCCAAACCAGAAGTAGGCTTTGGGTGTGCTAAACTCCGAAAGTTCTAGTCTCCGTCTTGAATGGCTTTTTTCTCGTTTATTTACAAAAATTTATAGGAACAAAATTAAACATGTATATACAAACCTTTTTTTTTTTGTGGACCATGACAGCCCTTTTTTAATTGGACCTATTGTGGTCCTTTGTGATTTTAATATAATTTGAATAATCGTAGTTTAATGACAATTGCAATCTTTGGTAGTTTAATGACGTTGCGGTCTAATGATAGTTTAATGAGTTTTTGCTCTATGAAGTATCTAGTTTAACGACAATTTCGGTCGTGTGATAGTTTAATGACGATTTCGGTCTTTAAGTAATTATAGTTTTAGAACGATTACGGTTCATTGAGATCATAGACGTAATCAATCTCATATTCATCTGAGTCAGATGGTTCGACTTCAGATTGTTTGGATGAGACTGAATCGTCCCTAATGAAGCTAGCTCACTCCATCTTTTCTGCAAATCAGATTAAGATGATGTTTGAGCTAGGGCAGCAATCAACTGCGCTTTTTTGTTGAAGAACTCTTGGTTTCTTTGAGTAGAAAGGTCTTGGAGATGACCGTTCTTGGCGAACCAAGCTTTCATGAATCGAATGTCTTAATGGTTCATTTCCCGTCATGTTTTTTTATTGAATTTTATTAATAAAAAAACATGACCAATGGTTTTTAATTTCCAATTTGTGTTTCCCCTTTATTTTCCTTAATTGCTACTTTGTTTTCTTTTATTGATTCCTTTATCAACTGTTACATGTGAAACTAAGGACTAATTAAAGAGGTAAGAAAATGGGTTTATTTATCAAAATACAAAGTGAAACTTATTTTCCTACATTGCCCTTCTTTCCAATTGACTACTTTAAACATTAGAAGTGTTTTTAAATTTCTAATCTCCTGTTAGTTCTTTATTTTATTTCCTGATTTTACCATTGAGAATTACTGTTTTCCTTTTCTTTCATTCAAATACTAAGTCAAAATAGAAAACTGTAATAGATTAATAAGAATTCTTTAAATACTAGTCACTATTATATATTAAATGACCATTCTAGAGAAATTAAATAAGGAATAAAATTCTCAAAACAAATTAGGAAGCTTATTATTTACTTAATTATGAGGGTGAAATTTTGGGGCGTTACAGATGTCATGTGAAAACTATAGCCAGAATCCATAATTCATATCTTCACTTTTATCAACTGTGTTTACCATCAGTACTTCTGCAGAATCATACCTTTCGGTTAGATTTGCAACATCATCTGATTCTGTTTTCATTGGTTGCTTTCCTTTTCTTTTGAGAAAACAACACTCAAATTTGGTGTGACCTTGTTTCTTGCAATGGTCGCAACTGGGGTACATGTAACTGCCCAGATTTTAGTTCCGGTTACCTAGGTATGATCGGTTATTATTTCGGTTGTTTGGTTGGGCCGTTAGGACAGTTTTAGCCCTTAAGGGCATTTTGGTCATTTTTGCCCTCAGGGCCAGCTTGGTGTTTAACCAGAGTTATGGGTTTTTTCTGTCATTCGTTAAGATTGGTTGTTCTTTGGTTTCAGGCTTCCAGGGTTAGAATGCATTTGGAGTAGTTTGGAAGACTTTCGGTTTAAAAGATAAAATAAGATTTATTTGTGCGTTGTTGGGTTTCGAACTTGTGACCTGTTTTTCTTTTGGTGGCTTGGATTGAAAAAGAAAAATTTAAAAGAAAAGTGTTTAAGCCAGGACTCGAACCCAGGTGGCTAGGGTTGGAGTTGGTTGATGTTTAAAATTAAGAATTAATTAGTGTTGCTGCTAGGATTCGAACCCGTGACCAGTCAGACTTTGGAAGCTTGTTTTGAAAAGAAGAAAAAGGAAGTTAAAAGTGCGTTTGTTGGGATTCGAACCTGTGACAAGTTAAGCTTGGAAGCTTGTTTGAGAAAAAAGAAATATTAGAAAGGTGTTTGAGCAAGTGCTCGTACCTAGGTTGTTTTAGTTATAGCTGTTTGTTATGGAAAACTAGTTCCGATCAACCTAGTGTTAGAAGATATGATCTTGTCTCGGTTATTAATTCACTTGTCCCTTGGTGGTTTGGAGGCTTGTTCTAAAATGATTTTTTTAGAGGAAAATGCGTTGGAGCTGGGACTCGAAGGGGAGATGGCCAGGATTTGGAATCGACAAAAAGGGGACACGTGGCGCATGTGGATTGAGTTGGCGATTAGGGGAAGGAATCCGTATTCAGTCAGTCATTTTTCTCCCAGAAGGTTGCGATTTTCTCCAGAACCTTGCCTGTTGTGCGATTCTCTTCCTCCCTTCGTTCTTGTCGGCTTCATCTTGTCTTCCAGGGTGCCGATCTCGCCATTCTCTCCCTCTCCTTCTCGTTCTTCGGGTTTGTTCGCCGAATATCTCTCCCCTCCATATTTTCGAGAGCTTCTTCAAGCAGCCAAGCCGAGAATCGAGTGGTAAGTTTTCTCCCCTAGCCGAATTCCTTTGTTTTCTGTTGATTGTGCCCTAGCCGAGACAACTTTTGCTGTGCATATCGTCGCCCTAGCGAAATCGCTCTCGCCCAAGCAGATCGCCCAGGCCGCGTCTCATAGTCTCGCTGCATCATTGCCTCATAACCTCATACTTCTGCATCCGCAAAGCCTCGCCCTTCGCAGCAGCATCGCCGCTCGCAACCCGGACGAACGCTGCTTGTCGCCTGCCGAGGATAGCCCCTCAGCTTCACAGCCGCGATCCGCTTCGCCTTGCCCAGCCACACGTTCCTTCGTCGCGGCATCGTGCACAACAGTCCCTCGCGTTCGCTTCGTCAGCTGCCGAGCATCCTTGCCTTCTTGCTGTCGAGGTGAGTCCCTATTAGCTTAGCCGTGAGCCAAAGTGTGTCGTGGTTGTTGTTTGTTCCTGAGCGGAGAGCTAATGTGTTGTGTGTGTGTTTGTATTCGTTGTTTGCCTAGCCGAGAGCTACCTTGCTGGGAGTGGTGTTTGCTTAGCCTTGTCGAGAGCCCTGTTTGGCCGAGAGGTTATCCCAAGCACCTGTTCGAGATTTGGTAAATTTTGTCCTTAGTTCGGTTTAGATACTTGGATTATTTTTGTAGTTCGGTTGGTGATGGTATGTTGGTTGTATGTTAGGTGACTTGTAGCTAGGCTCGGATCCCTGCAGCTCAATGAGCACTTTACTTTGTTATTATGTTACTGCTTGATTTCCAGGTAAGGATTTCTTACCACGGGTTGTGTGGACCCTACGTTCATCATGACTGTTGTTGGTTGTATATATAACTGTTATGAGCATGTTAGTGGATAGGTTGCTTGTTTGTGATTGAGCATGTATGTTTATCTTACTGTCCTGATCTGCTAGCATGTGTTATTCATTTCCCGTGACATGTTAGTACCATGCTAGGTTGTTCTCTGGCATGCATTCCTTGTTATCTGTTGAGCATGTTTTGGCCTGTTAAGGCACAGGGCGGGACTCTTAGATAGACTTGTTAGGATTGTCATCATCCATGGGCTGAGAGTGGACATAACGTATTTTGTCCCCTCAGGCCAGGATCGCGAGATGCACGACATATGTTGTTTCTGCCCCGATAGCCGGTACGGATTAGCTACCGTATCGGCATAAGCCTACTTTGTAGCCTGCTAGAGAGGAACCCAATAGACGGTGTAAGCCTACCGTGGCCGGTTCTTAGCTTCAGGTGTGCGGTGGTCTTATGCTGCTTACAGTCGAGTGTCGAGGACCTCGCACTACTGTTCGTTCAGTGACACTGCTCCTAGTCGTAGGCATGCATACCTGGATCGGTGTGACACGTTTAGGTCCCACGTCTTCACACGGTTTGCAGCAGCATGCGGTGTGCGCGCACGAGCATTAGGCATCGGGCTGAGAGCTCCCCCGAGATCATGCTTACAGTACACTATTTCTGTTCCGAGTCTAGAGCCAGGCACCGGGCACTCTCCCGAATGTCCAAGACCAGTAGAATACCTGGTCATCAGATGATTGGACTTACGAGTCCCAGATGTTTGACCTTCGGGTCCCAGATATTGGACAGTGATGTCCCAGTTTTAGGATCAATTATTGAGCTGATCATAGGCAGGTGGTAAGAGACCTCGATGATTCAGGAGTCGCTTGGTTGACTCAAGGGTTTGATCTGTGTTGGTAGCGGTTGTATGTATACTAGTATGTTGTATGATTGATGTTCGTACTGTACCCCGGTTGGGGAATTCTTACTGAGTATATTTATACTCACCCTTATTTCTGTGGTTTTCCACCAGGTATCTTGGGACGACATCAGAACGGCTAGCGGAGGAGTTTGGATGATCATGGGAGCTGCCGGCGCTCATTCTGTTTCTGTTTATTTATTCATGATTGTTCAGCATGTAGTGGACACAGAGTCCGTAGATTGATGCATTGGAACCTGATGTTTATTTTAATATGATTCTCCTGATGTTGCATGATTTATGTTTTTTGATTTCTAAGTTGTTTGAAAACTATACTCTAGCCGGGGTAGCCTTTATATTTTGAAAACAGGAGATACTTTAATTATTGCAAAACAGGTTCCCAAGGTTTAAATGTTATTTCATCGAGCTATAAACTAAGTTTTGAAAGTTTTATGATTTTATGCATGCATGCTGAGTGAGAATCCAGTCTAGGACCGTTGTTCGGGTCGGGTTCTTACAGTACAATACGCAAGACATATCATCTAGCATCCTAGCATACAATTATAACAAAACACAAGCAGGCCATCTCATGCAAGTTCAGACAACAAGTCTCAAGCAGGGTCAGCACACATTGGGCTGACTAAACAGGAGGACCAACTACGTGACCTTGGGAGCACGGGATTCTCTATCTCTAAGGCAATCTTGGTTAGCACACAACTTGGCTA
This sequence comes from Sicyos edulis, assembly GCA_036507275.1. Lineage (NCBI taxonomy): Eukaryota > Viridiplantae > Streptophyta > Magnoliopsida > Cucurbitales > Cucurbitaceae > Sicyos > Sicyos edulis. Next base: position 15,240,478 of record CM071854.1, read on the forward strand.
ATCTGAATAGCACACAACTGGGCTTGTCCTGGACATGCTTGGGCAGCACACAACTGTGTTAAACCCTAGATCTACTCACAGCTGGCTAATCATGGACCGCACACCACTAGGCTAGTCCAGAGCAAACTTGGGTTGCACACAACTGGGCCAAACCTTGGATCAGCATACCACTGGGCCAATCTTGGACCGCACACAACTGGGCTAGTCCTGAATAGAAACTCGGGCAGCACACAACTAGGCTAAGCCCTAGATCAGCTCACGCATGGCTAATCTTAGACTGCACACCTCTAGGCTAGTATTTGGACAACACACAACTGGGTTGTCCTGAGCAAACTCGGTCAGCAAACAACTAGGCTAACCTTGGACAACACACACTGGGTTAGTCCTGAGCAAACTGTGTCAGCACACCACTGGGCCAACCGAGACAACCCTAAGAGTATCCATCAAAGCTAGAGTACCTTAGAGCTAACAGTGCTGTAAAGACCCGACCCGAAACACGGTCCTAAACCTAGGTCTTTACTCAGCATGCATGTAAAAAGCATAAATGACACAAATCAGCGGTCGAATTTTAAAAACTTTTCAAACATAAAGAGTGTACAACATTTAAATTAAACCAAATAATCATTAAGCAAATCTATTCAATTTAAACAGTGACTGATCAGTACTTTTCTTAAAAACATAAAAGGTAGTTCCAAAGTAACATTAAATAAGTTTTCCCTACGTACTCATGTCCAACTACATGCTGAATTCAAATAATGTAAATAAAGACACGACAGAGTGTCAGCAGCATCCATGATCTCCCAACTCCCTCCACTAGCCGCCCCGGTGCTGTCCTAAGTTACCTGGTGGAAAAACCATAGAAAGAGTGAGTACAAACATACTCAGAAAGAATCCCCGACTGGGGTACGATACGATGCAATCAATCATCTAGCAACCTAGTACACATGCAAACAATTATCAACACAGATCTTAGCTCAACGAGCTAACAAGGAAAAATCCAGAGTCCTCGGAAGTCTCCTACTTTAGGCCTAATGATTGGTTCTCATAACCAATACCGGGACATCTCCAAGGGTCTTTCTCCCTCGGCCAAATTGATCAACTCAAAAACCGATCCCAAAAGGTGTCCGACACCCTCGAGGGTCTTTCACGCTCGACCAAATGATTAGCTCAAAAACCAATCCCAATGGGTGTCCTCAAGGGCCTCTTACCCTCGCTAACAAATCTGGACTAACGGGAGAGTACCCGAAGTTTGGCTCTAACTGGAAGAAACTGGTGTACTCACGAACATTAGCCCGGGGGAGCTCTCAATAGCGGCGACTAACGCGTGTACGCGCACACCGCATGCTGCTGCAACCGGCGTAAATGTTGGGGCCTAAGGACAAACTACGCGGGCTAGGTACGCATGCCTAAAGACTCGGAAGAGGTGTCACTGAACACAGTAGTGCGAGGCCCTCGACACTCATCTCTAACAGCCTGTACCCCGACCTGAAGCTAAGAACCGGCCAAGGTAGGCTTGCACCGTTGACAGGGTTCTGCTCTAGCAGGCTACAAACTAGGCTTATGCCGATGTGGTAGCTAAATCCACATCGTCTGCCGGAGGGAAGCAATGTACGTTATGCTTCGCTCTAACTCCCGACCCGTGGGGACAACGTACGTTATGTCCACTCTCAGCCTCTAGATGATGACAAACCCTACTGTTCTAACTACGAGTACAGAATAATTGATTCCTGACTAAACATACATATACAACATCAATCACACATAACCTAGCAAGATACTAGGAACTTAAAGCAGGAATCATAAGCATGCTGGAAGAACAAACCTAGCATGCCACTAACATGTACAAAAGGAAAACATGCTAGCAGGAAATCAAACACAAGCTGTCCTATCCACTAACATGCTCATAAAAGTAAACAGGCATACAAGGCATAATCAAGAAAACATCGCAGGGTCCACACAACCCTGGTAAGGAATCCTTACCTGGAAACAAGCAGAAAATAATTATAATGCTCCTTGAGCTGCAGAAATACACAACCTAGAAAAACAACCAAAATACATTAACATCTAAACTAGCTAACCCTGTCTACAAACCAAGAGAAACAAGAGGCGGGAAACTACCTAGCTAGTCCCATAAGCTCTTGGCCAAGCTTGGCTTTTGGCCTTCACAAACAACAACTTCCCAGAACTTGCTCGGCTTCACCTCAACAGGAAAGAACACAAGTTAGTTAACCGGAAAAACAAACAACACACCCCTAAACATACCCTCAAGCTCTCGGCTAGGATGGGGATTTTACCTCGGGGTTGTGTTTTGCTTGGCTATTTCTCACGGCTTCAAGGGTTAGTTGTGGGAACTCTTCCAGCTTCGATCGGAGCCTGCAAAACAAAGGAGAAAGGCTTAGAACACAACCAACCAGCAAGGGTATGCTCTCGGCCAAAGAAAGGAAGAACTCACCTCAATCAAGATTCGGTTCCAAGAAAAGCTTGAGAGGAAGGTGTGGCTACTAGGCTTCACTTGGTTGGAGTTTTCGGCAAGCAACACTCCCAATTAGGCTTGCGAAAACACTTTCCGAGCAATCTTCTTGGATCAAACTTGCGGCTACTCAAGGAGAAGAACCAAGGGAGGTCTCGGCTGTAAGGAAGAGACAATCTCCTCGGTTAGGGCTTGCACGACAACAATGGGAGGGGTCTCGGCAAAGAGGAGAAGAAGAAAGAAACAAACTCACCTCTCGGTTCTTGATTTGGCTTGCGGCTACACCAAGAGAGAACAAGAAGTAATTCGGCACACTCCAAGAAGAATCAAGAAGGGTCTCGGCTACCAAGGGAAATCAAATTCGGCAATGGAGGGGAGAAGAAGAAGAGAGAACTTACATGAATCTTGAACTCGGTTCTTGTTCTTGAAGGATTCGGCAAGGGGAGAGAGGGAGAGAGTAAGAATTCGGCAAGGGGAGAGGGAGAGAGAGAGGGTTGCGGCAAGTGCAAGGGGAAAAATAGGATTCTTTGTTTTCTTTTCCGTTACCTAATTTAATTAGGTTTAGGCGACCAAAAGCCCCTTCCCAGGGCTTTCCTCCTTCGAGTCCTAGCTGACGCGTCTTATTTTTCACAATAAAATTCAAGCTTTCAAGCCCCTTAAGGTCAAGGGTTCGAATCCTCCGGGAACACTTTTAAAAACCTTATTTTACAATTAACCGGAAAGCTTCCAGAAGCCCTAAACAACTTCAACAACTCTTGGTAACCTGCACCAACAACCTAACCAGGTTAGCAAAGTCAGGAACAACCTCGGATCCCTAAAATCCCACGAGGCCAGCCCTAAGAGCATAATGACCAAAATGCCCTTCAGGGTTAAAAAGCCCTAACGGCCCAACCAAACAACCAAATACTGAACCGAACATACCTGCGGAACCGGAACGAAAGTCTGGGCCGTTACAAGAGCTCAACAACTAATAGTGCATAATCAAGATGGGATATCACAGTCATAACGAGCAGTTAGTTAAATAGGAAAGTACAAACAATAGAGTACAACATTCTACATGCCAAGCCCTAATAGACAGAACATACATTTCCTATCCACTAGCATGCTTAACAACAAACATTCCAGAAATAGGGCATAAACAATAGCAGTTCAACATCCAGACAACCTGCACGAACCTATCCACTAATATATAATTCAGCCAGACATAGCTAATAAACCTATCCACTAAGCATACACAACAATCGAGACAGTCAACCAGGAGCTATCAAAGCCAAGCACAGGGTCCACACAACCCCGACAAGGAACCCTTTCCTGAAAAATAGAGATAAAAGTAGTAGGGATTTGCTCCTAGGACTGCAGAATCAACACGAGCAAAAACCTATGCAATAAACAATGAGCAACAATCAATCGCTAAAGAACTACGATCAAACAACCAACACAATAATTTCCCAGGAGTTAGGGTTTACCCAACCAAGTAAGCACACAGTTACAAGGCTTTCAGCCAAGACAAGGGGCTGCTTGGCAAGGCACAAAGCTTCTCTCGGCAAGGCACAAAGCTTCTCTTGACAAGGCACAAAGCTTCTCTCGGCAAGGCACAAAGCTCCTCTTGGCAAAGCATAAAGCTCAGCAGCTACAATGATGGTCTTGGCAAAGAGTGCTCCTCGGCTTCAAGGCTGGTTGTGTGTTGCAATGGTGCTCCTCAACTAAGGCGTGGTTTGCGGCAAGGTGAGAGGAAGAATGGTTTCGGCAATGGGGAAGGAAAGGCTTGAGTGTTGTTTGTGTTGTGCGACAACCAAGAACAAAAGGAAGGAGAGAAAGCTTGCTCGGCTAGGCTTGCAATAGAGAAGGAAGATGGATCAGCAGCTAGGGTTTGGTGATGGAGGAAGGTGAGTTCGGCAAGATGAGGGGAAGAGAAGAATTGATGAAGAAGAAGGACAAAATTGGCAATGGAGAAGAAGAATCGACAAAAGGGAATGGGAGAGGATGGGAGAGTGGACTGCACACTTCACAGCCGTGCCATTTCCACTTTACTGTTCTTTTAGGAATAGTTATAATAATAAAATTTAGGGATTGTTTGATAACGTTCCTGCTTCTCGTTTCTTGTTTCTTAGTTCATGTTTCTTGTTTCTTATTTCTAACTTTTATAGAATAAGAAACAAGAATTTGTTTGATAACTATTTCTGTTTCTGTTTCTTGAAGAACAAAACTTGTTTGATAACAATTTCTCGTTTTTTATTTTTTTTATTTTACAAATTTTTAAAAGTATTTTTAAGTATATATTTTTTTAAAAAAAGTTAAGATATAATGTAGTATAAAAACATATAATATGCATTAAAAATTCATTAAAATAGTTTAAAAATATATATATATAGTTTAATATAAATAAACATTTTATAAAAAAAATTATTTGTTATGTTTACTTAATCATTTATATAGTTTGATGTTTACTCAAATATATAGCTATTATATTACTCCGAAAGAGTTGCTATTAATTGTAAAATATGAAAGCAATATTAAATGTATGTTAGATGGAGAATAAAAAAGAGCAATGGAGAAAAAAGAAAAAGAGTAACTTTTTAACCAATAATGTATCATATGCATTAAGCGGATAAAAATAATTATAACAAATATACATTATCTAATACATATCATTTTTATTCAAAACTAATGCAATATATAGCATGTAATATTATCTTTAAACGACATTCGTCTAAGATTTTCATAAAAAAAGGGCATTCGTCTTAAATAATGTTGACTCAAAACTAATTCAATTGTATATTGTTTAGTCGTTATTATATATTAAAATTAAAATAAAACTAAATGTATATTTAAGTGATAAATTTTATGAAATTTTAAAAATTAACACAATATATAAATTTGGAAAATTGAAAATTAAGATTTTTATATAAACATACCAGTTAAAGAAATTTTATCAAAAAAATAAAAATAAAAAAGTGTCTCATGTAGGATAGGATTTGAACCATGGTCATGAAAAAAAGTAGTTTATTGCAACACCATTAGGACAAAATATTATTCATCTTATAGTGGTGCGCTTTTTTATATATATTCAAAGATACTTTAGGCTTAAAAAAAAAGAAACGGAACCAAAGAAACTACTTTTGGTAGTTTCTCACTTTTTCACTTTTCTTAAGAATTGCTTCTTTTTTTTAAGAAACAAGAAACGTAAACAATTATCGAACAAGCCTGTTTCTAAAAACTAAGAAACAGGAACGTTATCAAACAAGCCCTTAATAATCGTAATAAAATTCTGTTGATTTAAACTTCTTACTATGTGTTCATTGTTATACTGCGTTATAAGAGAATTGAATGAATTCTCATGAGTAGAATCATGCATAGGGGCGTAGGTTAAAGAGTTTTACACTGATGCGTTGTAGGATCAGCACACAACTGGGTTGACTATACAGGAGGACAACCTAAGTGACCTCGGAACTCGGAGTCTCTAACTTCAAGACAAACTTTGTTAGCACGCTACTGAGCTAACCTGGATAGCACGCAACTGGACTTGTCCTAAACATGCTCGAGCATCACACAACTGGGCTAACCCTAATATCAGCTCACACCTGGCTGTTTATGGACCGCACGCCACTATGCTAGCCAAAGCATACTTGGGTGGCACGCCACTGGGCCAACTCTGGATTGGCAACGCCACTAGGCCAATCTTGGACCGCACACAACTGGGCGAGTCCTAAATAGAGGCTAGGGTAGCACGCCACTGGGCTAACCCTGGATCAACTCACACCTGAAAGACCATAGACTGCATGCAACTGGGCTAGTCTTGGACCGCACGCACGCAACCTATCCACTAACATGCATAGAAAACAGGACAACCAACAAGGAGCCATCAAAGCCAAGCATAGGTTCCACACAACCCTGGCAAGGAACCCTTACCTGAAAAGCAGAGAGACAATTATTCAACAGGGATTTGCTCCTCGAGCTGCAGAATCAACACAAGCAACCCAAATCTAGAGCACAAGGCTCGGCGGCAAGGACGGGCTCGGCAAGGAGGAACACGAGTGCGGGCGAGGAGGCTCGACAGGTGGTGTAGCAAGGTTGCTAGGCAGCGTGGACGAGTGGGACGGGCAGGCTGCCCGCGAACAAGCGAGGCGTCGAGGCGTGGGCGAGTACGTTGCTCGTGGCTGTGCGAGTGGGCAGAGACGCGTGAGCGCGGGGCTACTCGACTACAGATGCGTGCTGGGCTGCTCAGCTACAGATGTGTGCGGACGGACCAACAACGTTAGGTGAGAGGCGGACTGCTTGCTGCGTGGCCGTGCGGCTATGCTCGGCGATGGCAAGGGGCAGCATGGAGTTGGCTCTACAGCTAGGGCTTTTGGGTGATGGAGGTTCGACCTTTCATGTTGGGATGTTTTACTTTGGAACTTTTGTAATGGTTTTTTTTTATACTCTGGCTAAAGGCTGAAACTATTTTCTTGTTTTAAACTTAAGCATTTTGCATTTTGAATTATTTTATGAAATGGATGATTTTAATCTATTTTAAGCCATGTGTATTTAAAATGCATCGTTGAGTAAAGGCCATTTAGGACCATTTAGAGTCAGGTCTTTACAGATGTAATTCATGAAGTTTGGAGGTTTTGCTTAATAAAGGAAAATTATGGTTTTAAGTTGCCCTCGCCAGGGCTTGAAGCTGTTGGTTAGAGTATGGAGGATTTTGTTTAAAAGAGAAAATAAAAAATAAATTAGTGTCTTTGTTGGGACTCAAAGGGGTGATAGACAAGAGATTTGGAGGTTTGTTTTTAAAAGAAGAAAATGGGAGAAAAAGGTTTCTTCGCTGGGACTTGAAGGCGGGTGGCCAGGGACACGTGGCATTTCGAGACTCTTTTAACAAAAAGAAAAGAAGGGAATTTACGTATGTTTTGCGATTCAATTGTCACAAGACCAAAATGCCAGAATCCCTAATCGCACCCTCTTCTCATTCTCACAAATCACCCTTCATCTTACCGATTCTTTTTCTTCCTCAAGCTCTTCTCCTTGTCGTGAACAAGCCATTGCAGCCAAGAAGCTTCTTCTCTTCTTCTCTTTTGTTATGGGCAATTCCTCTTCTCCATCACCTTGCTGAGAGCACCTCCCCCTTCAAGAACCATCACTTTGGTCGAGATCTCCAAGCTGACCAGCCCCTTTGTTGTCGCACCAAACAACCCTTAGCTGAGACCATTGGTAGCCGCACATCACAAGCAACACCATGCATCTCCCTCTCCATTGCCGAAACCTTCCTTCTTCACTTTGTAGCCGAGAGGAGCTCCAACTCAAGCTTTCCCTTGTTGCCCCAAGCCAAGCCAACCGAGAGCACCTAGTAGATAGCTCCATTGTCGCACACCATCAAGCTCACCTCCTAGAAGCCGAGAGCTTCACCTTGCTGCCCTAGCTGAGAGCACCAAGCCCTCCTCTTGTTGCCGCAAGCACCACTTGGCCGAGACCCTAGGCTTGCCGTGAGCTTTTGCTTCCTTGGTTGGGTAGCTTCTCGAGCTTTGCTTCTAGTTTTCCTAGTTTGTATGTTTAGTTAGCTGGTTTTAATATGTGTTGTTATTTAATAAATGCTAGGTTCGTGTTGACTCTACAGCTCAAAGAGCACTTAGTATTGTGTGTATTTTCTTCTTGTTTTCCAGGTAAGGATTCCTTACCAGGGTTGTGTGGGCCCTGCGTTTCATCGTTGATTGCATTCTATTTACTTTTTAACTTTTTGCGAGCATGCCTAGTGGATAGGATGATTGTATGTTTGTTGCAAGCATGTTTAGTGGATAGGTTCTATTTCTCGTTTTGTTTCCGCCTAGCATGTATATTTCCTGTTGACATGTTAGTACCATGCTAAGTTGTTCTTCCAGCATGTATCCTCATGTTATGTTGAGCTATTAGTATCCTGCTAGGCCATGTGTGTTGAGCATGTTTGATATGTTAGAAACGAGATATGTATTCCTAGATAGAACTTGTCAGGTTGTCTTCATTCAGAGGCTGAGAGCGGACATAACGTATCTTGTCCCTACAGGTCGGGATCAATAAAGACTTGATCCCGCCCCCGGTAGCCAGGCGTGTTTTAGCTCAACACACTAGCATAAGCCTAGTTTGTAGCCTGTTAGAGCGGAAACCATCACAAGTGCAAGCTTCCCGGGATGGTTCTTAGCTTCAAGTTGGTGGTATACAGGCTGCTACAGTTGAGTGCCGAGGACCTCGCACTACTATAGATCAGTGACACTACTTCCGAATCTTTAGACATGCGTACCTAGACCAGTGTAGTTTGTATAGGTCCCACATCCTTACACGGTTTTCAGCAGCCTGCAGTGCGTTATGCGCCGAAAGGAGAGCTCCATCGGGCTAATGTTCGTGAGTACACCACTTTCGTTCCAGTTTAGAGCCAGATTTCGGGTACTCTCCCGTTTGTCTTAGGAACAGATTGGCGGAGGGTAAGAGGCCCTCGAGGACATCTTGTTGGGATCAACTTTTGAGTTGATCATTTGGCCGAGGGAGAAAGCCCTCGAGGATGTCTAACATCTAGTTGGGATCAACTTTTGAGTTGGTCATTTGGCCGAGGGAGAAGAACCCTTGAGGATGCCATTTGGGATTGGTTAGAAGAGCCAATCATTAGGCCGGAAGTAGGAGACTTCCGAGGATTTCAGACTTGCCCGGTTAGCTCATGAGCAAAGATCTGTGTTGGTAACTGTTTGCATATATACTAGGATGCCAGATGATTTGAGGTTTCGTACTGTACCCTGGTTGGGGATTCTTACTGAGTGCTTTTGTACTCACCCTTATTTTCTGTGGTTTTTCCATCAGGTAACTTAGGATAACACCGGAACGGCTAGCGGACGGGTTGATTGATCACGGGAGTTGTCAGCACTCTGTTTATGCTTTGTCTTTTGTTATTCAACATGTAGTTGGACACGGAATCCATAGGGGAATTTTGGCACTATGATGTTTAAACTATTTATGGATGTTGTTAATAAATCACTGGCCAGGACATGTTTTGTTTTAACAGGTTTTCTCTATGAATGTTTACTTGAAATAAAGGAGTTTATTGATCCCCGATGTATTGTCATTTTAAAGTTTCAAATAGGGATTTGAAATGATTGTTTTATTTACATGCATGCTGAGTAAGAACCTAGGTTTAAGATCACATTTTGGGTCGGGTTCTTACATTCCCAATGCTTTGTCTTTTTCATTTGTCTACTCTTTCAATTCTTTAAGAATATACAAAGGGAGCAAACTGTAGACACTGCATTTTGTCCGACTCTATTTTATAATAAAGTTATATTTCACCATTTGATTGTAAATGCTGGAATAAATAAAACTTTAAATGAAAAATATGTTGGTTTTACAAACATTGAAATTTGAAATAAAAAGAGATTTTCTATCTATAGTTTTATAAGTCAAATGAAAAAAGAAAAGAAAATCATCACACCTCTCTCTCTACCCATCTCACGTTTCTCTCTCCTCTTCCCAACCCTTATGGATTATCTTCCCATTTTCTACCCACATATCAATTTTCCACTACCATTAATTTTCTCATCCACACTCCCACTACTTTAATGGCTATTTTGGTTGTGAATTTTTTAGTGAAAAATAGAGGCTTGCAAGCCATGGAAAAGGGCACCAACACAGTCACAAGAGGAAAAAGTGTGAAATTGAGAGAAATTATTAATTTTGAAGGGAAGGGAGAAAGAAAAAGGCAATGTTGGGAGAAGGAAATTGAGATTGCAAAAGAGTTTAGAAGTTTTTGCCCATTGATATCAATAAAGACCAAAGTAAGGTCTCCGAAGCTTGAAGGCATCCCGAATAATCCACTGCATCTAAGTTGAGGTAAAGGAGGAAGAAGACTTTGTTTTCTTCCTCCAAATCTTATTTTACTTTAATTTGTTCATTTTCATCTTTGTCTTTTTGATATGATAATTTTCAGTTAAACAATTAGACACTTTTATCAATTTCAAGTATGTTGCAATTGAAATTGGAACTAACATTAATGTAATTCAAATTATAACCATTTTTTTTGTAATTTGAATTGTGATTTGTTCTACTTAAAATTATGATTGATTATGGTTAAAATATGATTAATTCATAAATACCTTTGAATTGTAATTGATTGAATATGGATTGATAATTAGCATGTTGTTTTAATTGTAATTTGACCAATAATATTGTTTAATTTGTAAATTGACTCATTGCAAATTGCATGTAGCATATAGATTTCTTTAGCCATAACATGTTGGTTTAATTTTGAAATTTGACATAACATATTGGTTTAATATTTTAATTTTGGCCATAATAGCATGTTTATTGAATTGATTCAGGATGTGTTGTCTATTTGAAATTGATTCATAACATGTCATTTAATTTATGATTTATCCGTATCACTTGTTTTATATCAATTGTTTGATTGTCGAACATCAAAATTGACATTTTTAATAATTCAATTAGTTACTTAATTGTAATTTTAATTGACATTATTTTTCTAAATTTCTTTTAGAAGAAAAATTCAAAGATTTTTCATCGAAGAATTTTATATTTTCATTTATGAAATTTCTTTTTTATCTCAAACACCGAGTCTCAAATATAATTGGTCAAATATAGTTCTCTTGACAATTCTGTCTAGGCTGGGGTTTTTAAGTATCTAACACCCTTACCTGGAAATTGACTTTGGAATCAAATTAGCCAACTTTTATTTGCCTTCATTACTTCTTTTTCATATATTTTAAAATTGGGTTTCTGAAATAAGAACCCTCCAATTCTTCTCAACTTCTCAATTTATTTTCGAAGTTGGATATCTGAAATAAGAACCCTCCCACTGTTTTCAATTTATCGTTTTCAAATTGGATTTCTGAAATAAGAACTCTCCTATGTTTTCTTTCAATTTACCATTTAAATATTGAATTTCAGAAATAAGAACCCTCCAATTTTTCTAAACTTTGTTTTCAAATATGGATTTCTGAAATAATAACCTCCAACTATTCTCAATTTACTTTTTCCAAAATTGAATTTCTGAAATAAGAATCCTTCAATTTTTTTAGTTTTATTTTATTATTATTATTATTATTATTATTTTACATTCTACTGTTTTCAAAATTTGATTTATGAAATAAGAACCTTCCAATTTTTCTCAAGTTATTATTTTTAAAATTGGATTTCTAAAATAAAAATCCTCCATTTTTCAAAGTTGGATCAATTTTTCTAAGTTTTTTTTTTATTTAAATTGGATTTCTGAAATAAGAACCCTCCAATTTCAATGGTTTATTTATTTTATTCAAATTGAATTTTTGAAATGAGAACCCTCCAATTGTTTTCAAATTATATTAAATTTCAAAATTGGATTTCTGAAATAAGAACCCTCCAATTTTTCAATGATTATTTTTAATTTTGTTTCAAACAAATTTATGAAATAAGAACCCTTCGTTTTAAATCCTCAATCCAAAGGTTTTTTTTATTTATTTCCAAGTAAATTCCAATAATTTTTCTAATGGTCTTGAGCCACCCATATTTATTCCTGGGAAATAGTAATAAATATCTAAAATTTGAAACTATCTCAAGAAAATGCCTATTCGTTTTTTTACTTCAGATTTTTGTCTAAATCAAAATTAGGTGAAGAGAGATAATATTTGCATTCCCATAGTGCCCTTATTTTACATTTTTTATTATTAAAAAAATATAACAAAATAACAACTCATATTGCCAAACATTCCCTAAATTTAAGGAATAAAAAAGAAAAAACATACATTGGAAACTCTCCCCTTAATTTAAGGGAAATATCTAACTACCCTTTTTTTTTTTTTACTTTTTTTAATTTCTTTTGCTCTTTTATACTCTAAATATTTACTCCCATCAATTTTTGAATCAAATAAATAATATATATATCATTCAACACTCAATCTCGACCATTGATTTTTATTTTTTTATCCTTTTATTGGTTTTGTAGCAGTGTATTTCACACTTACCACATTCTTCAATCTTAGATTGATCTCATTACCACTTTCGATCATGATTTGTTGGATCTCACTTTCATTCAGCTAAGATATTCCCAAGGTTTGTTTTTTTTTCTTTGATTTTTTGTTAATGGAAGCAACGCCAATTACAATTGATTTGAACAAAATTTGAGACGATGCGAATATATTTTCCAATGACAACACAATATATTTTGACATCGTTCACGAATCCAACGATAACTAAACTTTTATCCATCATCACTGCATGTCTCAAATTGGATGGAAGTTCAAGTATCTAGTCTTTTTCATTTCAAATACAGGAATAACAAAGAAAAGAACATACTGGTAACAAAAGATAGAGGCGTGGGATGGATATTTAATGGGGTTGCAAATAGTGTGTACATGATTGATGCATTCTAGCTGAAATCACGACAGTATGTATAGGTACACATGGATATATAACCAGGAACAAGAGATGCAAAAAAGAGGGAACAATACATGTAAATAAACCTACATAGTAGCATACACCTACATCGCAAGGAGATAGAGACGTGCAATGGATGTTCAATGGGTTTGCAAACGGGTGTGTACAGTGACTGATGTATTCCGGCTAAAATCACGGCAATATGTATTGGTACACATGAGTATATAATCAGGAACATGAGATGAAAAAAAAGGAAACAAATAAATGCACACCGACTGATGTGATTGAGTACGGGTACGAACAGTCGTATATAAATTCATGTGCATTCTCTGATCCAAGTTTGACACAGATATTATTATGTGAAGCCGTACAGATAGTTACACACGGCCAAAGGATGCAGTTGCCTCAGGTGAGTTTTTCTTTGTTTTTTGTTTTCTATTCTTAAATACATGCAGTGTAACAGCCCGGATTTCTGTTAATTGTGAAATAAGGTTTTTAAAAAGTGTTTCCAGGAGCAGTTGGATTTATTAAGGTTTCTGGAGGTTTATTGGTCAGGTGTAAAATAGGAATTTTAAAAGGTGCTCCTTGGGAGATTCGAATCCTGGACCTAAGGAATTTGGAAGCTTGGATTTAATTAAGAAAAAAATAAAGCGTCAGCTAGGATTCGAAGGAGGGAAGCCTTGGGAAGGGATTTTGGGATTCCCTAAAGCCTATTTAATTTAGGAAAAAGGGAAAGAAGAAAAATAAATAAAAAAAAAGAGAAAACAAAACCCTAGCTTTGCCGCACCACCCTCTCCCACTCACCATTGCATAGTCGCCCACCCCACCCGCCGCCGCCGACACCGCTCGCCGCCGCCCTGCCTCTCATGCAGCCGCCACCCTGCATCGCACTGTAAGGGACCGACCCGAATGGGGCACTAAATGGGCCCTTACCCCAATGCATGCAATCAAAATAAAGGACATTTAAACAGACATGATTTCGGATTCCAATTAAAACAAAACATTCAAAATAACCCCTTTAAAAACTAAACAATTTCCCTGGAACCTGTCCCTGTTTCCAAGCACCTGTTCCAAGATAAATACATTTCCAAAGTATACTCCGATCAGAGATTTCTTAAAATCATTCAAAACATGTCTAAATATAATAATGCTGGAATCCACAACATATTCGAGAAAACATCGTAGGGCTCGTGTGTCCGCCACATGCATTCGTGGGGAAAATAAAACATAAAGAGTCATAACACAAAATCGAGTTTGATGATTGAGCCCCATGATCACAGCTCCTCCTTGGACATCTTGTCTCGCAGCTTGGTTACTCGTGGAAAAACCACGTAAGGGTGAGTAACGAATTACTCAAGAAGAATCCCCAACCGGGTACAATACGATATACATGGTCATCTCGATGAGCGTATGCAAGCTATGAATATAAACACAGAATAGAGCACATAGCTTAGCCCACACTTGGGCCTCGGATGCCACTTAGGGTCTTAGTCCGGAATAATATCACCACACACCCAATACATAAGTCGCCCTATACGAGAAACAAGTCCCGGCCTCACGGCTTCTCTTGTCGATTTAAAGGTACACCGGCTCAAAATCCCTAGGAGCTCTCCAATCGGTGGCTGTAATGAGCGTAAGCATGCACCGCGTGCTCTCATCGCAGACTATGGGGAATTGCCGTCCGGAGGCAAGTCGCCCATATCCAATCACCACGCCTAACTAAATCTTTGGTTGGTGTCACCGACATAGGGGTGTGAGACTCGGACACGTAAACTATGTCACTGAACCGCGCACTGGGGCCAAGGAACGGTCGTGGTAGACTTACACCAGAAGCCGCCCTTGCCTTAACAGTGGCAATCGGGGCTACCGCCAAACATGCCGAGGACATGCCTACCGCCGGGGACAAGGCAATGCCAAGTCATCATCCCGACCGTTGGGGCATTTAACGATCCGCCACCCTCACCCAAGATTGCGGGGCCTACCGCTTGTTAGCTAATCCTCACGGGGTCCAGGGACGGAATGACTTGCTCGACGTCCCCGCCATGGATGCAAGGTTCTTTATGCATCGTGCCGGATGATGCTATCTACCGCAATTCTAAACCCGCCTAGCAAGCAAACAAACAATTCCATAAAATCTAATACGTGCTCAATAAGAATACAACGAGCCTAGCATGATACTACGAAGCAAGGAACAGATACGAGCATGCTAGAGAGGAACAACCTAGCATGGATTAACATGAGAATTAAACCAGGAAAATCATGCTAATCGGGAATTCAGAATAGATTACCTAGCTACACATGTCAATAAACACAAACAAGCAGTCAATCAGCAATCACATATAATATCGCAGGGTCCACACAACTCCGGTAAGAAATCCTTACCTTGGTCGGGGACAATTTGACACGAAAACCTAAGCGGCGAACGAACCCGAACTAGCTACCGAGAACCTATCAATCACAACAAAAATCACACAATAGGCCTAAATATAATAAAATAAATGAGGCTCAGCTCGGGAGCAACTCACGAGGTACAACGAACGCACGAACGAGCCAATTGCACGAACGGGGCATCAACGGGGCTGGCTGGGCGAGCTGGGGCGCAGAAATGGGCACGTCGGCGCGGACGAGCGCTGGGGCGCGAGCTGCGCTCGGACGAACAGAGCGTTGGGCACGGACGCGGGCGCGAGAGCGAGGCAGAGCGGCACAGCTGGGACGTTGCGCGGCGTGGCACGGAGCTGGGCGAGGCGTGCGCGCGGGCGCGAGGCGATGCGCGGCGTGGCTCGGCGGAGGCTCTACTTCTGCGCGCGGCGACGGGACGAACAGGCTCTGTTTTTTCACGCGAACAGGGGCGATAGAGAAAATCTGAATTCGAGCGATCCACGGGGATTCGACGAGTGATTCTTTGATGACGAACTCCCCTACCCTAGCTGCACAAAACCCATACCTCAAATTACCTCAACTCGGCTGGAAATGGCGAAGCCCGAAGCAGGGGTAAAGAACTCGAATTTTCAAGGAGAAGAAGAAGAAGAAGAAGAAGAGAAGATAAAGGGAGGGAGAACTCACCGGAGGAGATCGATCGGTCGAGGGAGAAGCGGCGAGTCGCTGGTCGGCGAGAGGGAGACCGGTCGGTGAGGAGAAACGCGAAGGAGAGAAATGAGGAAGAAGAAGAAGAAGGTTCGGGCGATTTTTGGCTTTTAAATCAAAATTCACCTCGAACAGGCTTAACATAAAGGTGGCTCGTTTAGAAGCACAAGAGCGCTCAGTGGCTCGATTGGCAGCGCCCCCTTCCTAGCACGCGACACGCCCCTGGTTCGAATCTCACTCGACGCGCTATTTAATTCCTCATTTAATTTTACTCTTTCCCAATCCCAAATGCCTTCACCAAAAATCCCGATCCTATTCAAATTGACTCATAATTATTCCGGCAATTTTCAATTTCAAAACCGGCCCTGTCGGCCCGACCCAAAATTACCAAAAATGCCCCTGGGCCTCCCGGGAAGACCGGGATGAAATTTCCGGGCCGTTACAGCACCGAACAGCCCTGCAGCAACCCCACCGCAGCGGTCGCAGCCAGCCCGCAGAGCCGCACGCCATCGCTTGCATCGCGCCCAGCCTCTGCGCGACGTCGCCCCATCGTGCGCAGCCGGCGCCGCGTCGCTCCGCCCATCCTCCGCGCCGTCCCAGCGCGAGCTCGCCGCGTTGCTCCATCTTCCCGCGTCCGCACGACAGCACCCCAACGCTGTCGCGTCTGCACGATTGCGCCCATCAGAGCCCCCGTCTGCTTGCCTGTAAGGGATCGACCCGAATGGGGCACTAAATGGGCCCTTATCCCAATGCATGCATTCAAAGTAAAGGACATTTAAACAGACATGATTTCGGATTCCAATTAAAACAAAAACATTCAAAATAACTCCTTTAAAAACTAGACAATTTCCCTGGAACTCGCCCCCTGTTTCCAAGCACTGCTCCAAGATAAATACATTTCCAAAGTTTACTCGATCGAGAGATTTACTAAAAGCCATTCAAAACTGTTCAGATACAAAATGCTGGAATCCACAAATATTTACAAAACATCCTAGGGCTCCGTGCCCGACTACATGCATTCAGGGGAAAACAAAACACACGAGAGTCATAATACAAAAATCAGAGTTGGAAGACTGGGCCCCATGATCACAGCTCCTCCTTCAGCCATCCTGTCTCGCACTTGGTTACTGTGGAAACACCACGATAAAGGGTGAGTAACGAATTACTCAAGTAAGAATCCCCAACCGGGGTACAATACGATATACATGGTCATCTCGATGAGCGTATGCAAGCTATGAATATAAACACATAATAGAGCACATAGCTTAGCCCACACTTGGGCCTCGGATGCCAATTTAAGGTCTTAGTCCGGAATAATATCACCACACAGTCCAATACACAAGTCGCCTATACGAGAAACAAGTCCCGACCTCACCGCTCATCGTCGACGAAAGGTACATCGCTCACAATCCCGAGGAGCTCTCGATCGGCGCCGTAATGAGCGTAAGCATGCACCGCGTGCTCACTGCAGATTATGGGGTTGCGGTCTCAAGGCAAGCTGCCCATATCCAGTCACCACGCCTAACTAAATCTTTGGATCGGTGTCACTGACATAGGGGTGTGAGACCTGGACACGTAAACTATGTCAGCCTGAACCACCGCACTTGGGGCCAAGGAACGGTCGTGGTAGGCTTACACCAGGAAGCCGTCCTTGCATTAACAGGTGGCAATCAGAGGCTACTGCCAAACATACTGAGGACATGCCGGCTGCTGGGGACGAGGCAATGCCAAGTCATCATCCCGACCGTTGGGGCATTAACAACTGCCACCCTCACCCAAGATTGCGGGGGCCTACCGCTCGGGTTAGCTAATCCTCACGGGTCGGGGGACGGAATGACTTTCTCGACGTCCCTGCCATGGATGCAAGGTACTTTATGCATCAGGCCCGGATGATGCTATCTACCTGCAACTCTAACCTGCCCTAGCAAACAACAAACAATTCCATAAAATCCAATACGTGCTCAATAAGAATACAACGAGCCTAGCATGATACTACGAAGCAAGGAACAGATACGAGCATGCTAGAAGGGAACAACCTAGCATGGATAAACATGAGAATTAATCAGGAACAACATGCTAATCGGGAATTCAGAATTGAGTACCTAGCTATGCATGTCAATAAACACAAACAAGCAATCAATCAGCAATCGCATAATATATTGCAGGGTCCACACAACTCCGGTAAGAAATCTTTACCTTGGTCGGGGACGATTTGACACGAAATCCTAAATTGCGAACGAACCCGAACTAGCTACCGAGAACCTATCAATCACAACAAAAATCACACAATAGGCCTAAATATAATAAAATAAATGAGGCTCAACTCGGGAGCAACTCACGAGGCACGACGAACGCACGACTGAGCCGATTGCACGAACGGGGCAGCAATAGGGCTTCTTTGGGCGCGTGATCGCGCGTGAATGCAGCGCGAGGGGGCGCGGGTCGTGGCGCGACGGGCGGGAGGGCGATGCAAGGGCGCGGACGACACGGCGCTTGGGCGAGGGCGCGCGCGCTGGCATGGCTCGATGAGCGGCGAGGCTCGGCGGCTGGGCTGCTTCTGCGCGCGAGCGACGGCGAACAGGGGCGAACAGGGGCGATTGGAGGGAAGCGAATTCGAGCGATTGGGGAGGATTCGACGGCCGATTCGTTGATGGACGAACTCCCCTACACTAGCTACACAAAATCCACAAGAAGCTCACTTCGTCTCGGCCGGCAACGGCGAAACCAAAAAAAACAGGGGAAATGAATTGGAAGGAGAAGAAGAAAGAAGGAACTTACGGTGTTGGGCGGTCGGCGAGGGAGCTCCGGCGAGGGTGAGGAGTTGCAGTCGGTCGAGGGGAAAGGAGAAGAAATCGCGAGGGAGAAGTGAGTCGGTCGGAGGAAAAATGGCGAAGAAGAAGAAGAAGAGAAATGGGGAAGGAATCGGGTGAAATTCTGCTTTTATATAAAAATTCCACTGCGCACGGCATATATACGAGATCGCGCGCGTAGTTTAACAACCACGCCCAGTGGCTCAGCTGGCAGCGCCCCTTGCCTAGCACACGACACGTCCTTGGCTCGAATCTCACTCGACGCGCTATTTAATTCCTCATTTAATTTTACTCTTTCCCAAGACCAAATGCCTTCACCAAAAATCCCGATCCTATTCAAATTGACTCATAATTATTTCGGCAATTTTCAATTTCAAAATCGGCCCTGTCGGCTCGACCCAAAATTACCAAAATGCCCCTGGGCCTCCCGGGAAGACCGGGATGAAATTTCCGGGCCGTTACAATACTCCCCCCTCATAAGACTTTCGTCCTCGAAAGTCACTTAAGATTGAAACAGCTAGGGATACTGCAATCTCATCTCATCCTCCCGCTCCCAAGTGGCTTCCTCTGAACTCTGACTCTTCCACTGAACCTTTACCAGTCGGATTTCACGATTACGCAGTGTCTTTGTCTCAAAAGCAAGAATCTCCACTGGCTTTTCCTCGAAGCTCAAATCCTCATTCAGCTGCAAAGGCTCAAAATCAACAATGTGCGACGGGTCCGGCACGTACTGCCTCAACATCGATACATGAAATACACATCGCGGTAATCGCCGACAATGACGGAGGAAAGGCTAATCTATAAGCAACCTTGCCGATCCTCTCCAGAATCTCAAACGGGCCAACAAAACGGGGACTCAGCTTTCCACGCTTGCCAAACCTCAAAACACCTCGCATCGGTGCGACCTTCAAGAAAACATGTTGACCAACCTCAAACTCTAAATCCCGACGCCGAACATCGGCATAACTCTTCTGTCTCCTCTGAGCTGTCAACATACGGGCTCTAATCTTTCGCTGACGACACCATTGGTCAATCTGCGACAACTCGGGACCCAAAACTCGCCTATCACCAACCTCTTCCCGAACACGGGAGATCGGCAACGCTTGCCATACAAAGCCTCGAATGGAGCCATCTCGAATCGCCGATCGATAATCGTTGTTATATGCAAACTCCATCGATATGTGCATCTGGTCCCAAGCGCCGGAAATCCAACACACAAGCCCTCAACATATCTTCGAGAATCTGGTTCACCCTCTCGACCGCTCCATCGGTCCGAGGGTGAAAAGTCATCTTTGAAATCGCACTCGGTGCCTAAACCCTTCGGAGCGCTCTAAACGAGAAGTGAACCTCGAATCACGGGCCGATACGATCCTCACAGCACACCGTGATAGCGAATGATCTCGCTCCAAAAACAATCGCGCCACTGCTCCACGGTATAAGTGTCTCTACCGGGAATGAAGCGTGCGCTCTTAGTCAATCGATCGACTATGACCCAAATCTGAGAGAACTTCCTCGAGTCCTCGGCAAACCGAAATAAAGTCCATGGAGATCTCTTCCCATTTCCACCGAGGTACACTCGTGGCACGCAATAAACCGGCTGGTCTCTCGCTGGGTGCCTTCACTTGCCGACAAGTGAGACATCGACCGACAAACTCCGCAACATCTTTTTCATACCCATCCACCGTAATGTCTCGCTTAAGATCTCGATACATCTTGGTACCCGGGTGCCAAGCAAACGGAGAATCTGTGGCCTCTCGAGAGCAACTCGTGCGCAATCTCTGCGGCATCCGAACACACAATCGGCCTCAGACGTCAGCCCACCGTCTCGTGAATACACAAAGTCAAAATCTCCATCAAGCACTAACTCTGTCAAATAATCTCTTAAGTGCGCGGGTCACTCGGTGACTATCAATAATCCATTGTCTAATCGATGGTCGGATATCAAGTGAGCTACTCTGGCAAGAACCTCACCCATCAACACTCGCAATCTCGGCCGCTCGAACTCTCTCTGTAATCTGGTGGGAACTCAACAACACCGCGAGTGCGACGTCTTCCTACTCGAGCATCGGCCACAACATTGGCTTTACCGGATGGTACAGAATCTCGCATCATAATCTTTCACTAACTCTAACCATCTCCTCTCGCCTCATATTCGGCTCCTTCGGGTAAGCAGATACTTGAGGCTCGGTGATCGGTAAACATCCGATCCGCTCACCATACATGTAATGCCTCCAAATCTTGATTGCAAACACCATCGCCGCTAACTCCATATCATGAGTCGGATAGTTCGCGCTCATATGGCCCGGTGACGGAAGCATAAGCAATGACCTTCCCGTCTTTGCATCAACACACTGACCCAACCCGAACTTGGAAGCATCAGTAAACCACGAAACCACTGTCCCTTCCGGATCGCCAACATCAGTGCTTTGAAGTCAAAGCGCGCTTGAGCCGCAAAGCTCTCATCACACCTACCGTCCCAAACAAACTCGACACTCTTCCTCGCCGACGAGTGAGGGGCGAGGCTATGGCGGAAAAGTCCTTAACAAACCGACGGTAGTAACTCGCCAGCCCGTAAAGTCGCGTATCTCGATCAGCGAAGTCGGCGGCCGCCCACGAACTCACGGCCTCAATCTTTGCAGGATCCCACTGCTATACCATCTCTCGAGACTACGTGACCTAAGAAGGCCACTTGTTCCAACCGAACTCACATTTGGAAAATTTTGCATAAAGTGGTTTCCCTCAAGGTTGTCAACACTTTCCTCAAATGCTCGCATGATCCTTCCCGGTCCTTGAATAGATCGAATATCGTCAATGAACACGATGACGAAGCTGTCCAAAAAGCTTTGAACACTCTATCCATCATGTCCATGAACGCTGCTGGTGCATTCGTCAATCCAAACGACATGACCCCAAACTCGTAGTGCCCATATCTAGACACGAACATTTGTCTTAGGAATGTCGGCGTCCCTAATCTGCAGAATCGATGATACCCGGATCTCAAATCTATCTTGGAGAACACGGAAGCTCCCTGAAGCTGATCGAACAAATCATCGATACGGGGCAACGGATACTTATTCTTCACTGTCACCTTATTAAGCTCACGATAGTCAATGCATAGGCGCATCGAACCATCCTTTTTCTTCACAAAAAACACTGGCGCTCCCCATGGGGACACACTCGGACGAATGAATCCTCGATCTAACATCTCCGTGGTGAACCCTTCGCCTTTAGCTCTACCTGGCGCCATACGATACGGAGCCTTCGAGATAGGGAAGGTCCCTAGCTCGAGCTCAATTGTGAAGTCAACCTCTCTCTTCGGGGGCAACCCCGGTAACTCCTCAGGAAACACATCAGCAAACTCTCGCACAACCGGCACTTGATCAATAGTTAGTGAGGGACGGCTCTCTCCGGACAATTTGGCTAGGTAGCCCCAAGCTCCATGAGCTAGCAAACGACGAGCTTTCACAGCTGACACCATCGGCGGGCAAACTCCACCCTAATCTCCACGAAACTTGAAGCTGGGCCGACCCGGCGGCCTGAACACTACTTCCTTCCGGTGGCAGTCAATCAATGCGTGGTTAGCGGCTAACCACTCCATACCAAGAATCACATCGAAACCACTCATGGGTAGAACTATGAGCGTAGCTACCAACAATTCCCCGGATATCTCAATCCGGCCATCCTTAACCTTATCTTTTGCTAACATATTAACTCCCGAAGGAGTTGCAACAGACAATTCAAAACCTAGAGGCTCTAATCTCAACCTAGCATGCTCAGAAAACAAAACAGATACAAACGAGTGCGTAGAACCAGAGTCAAACAAGACAAATGCACAATGATCCAAAACAAGAAGCGTACCTGCCACTGCGGCATCTGCACGCTCAGCCTTCTGACGGTTCGTATCGAACACCGGCCCTGCTGCTGCTGCACAGGCTGAACTGCCATAGCTGGCTGATCACAAGAACGGATCATATGCCCCTTCTTTCCACATCGAAAACACCGCCTGGGCCCGGTCTGACAAGCTCCGAAGTGGACTCTTCCACAAGTGACACAGCGGAATCTGCCTAGGACGCCTCTTTGGCGTAGGCCTGGAATCGGGCCGGAATCCTACGCCGATCCGGTTCGAATCGCCGCGCGACGCCGCCGCCTCCTCGAACTCAAACCTCCTCTTCGCCCTACTATACTGGGACAGACGCCGCACCGAGCGGCGCCGGTCCGCTCAACAGGATACTTTCCATTGTAAATAGTGGCCAATCAAGCGACTTTAGCATAAGTGATAGGGGCGAGCCTCGACATCCGAGACACACACCGCCTCGCACGAGAAATGAACTCCCGAATTTTCAACTCAGGGGTTGCTATCAGCTGCAGAGCAAAATAGCCATACTCCAAAAACTTCCTCTCGTACTCCTCTATAGAATCAGAACCCTGCTGCAGTGTAACGGCCCGTTTTCCTTCCCGGTTAATAACAAAATTAATTGGAAAATTAATTGAATCTTTTGGGATTTGAACCTTACCCTAAATGGTAAATTTGGAGTTTTAAGAAAAGAGTCTTAATTAAAAAGAAAAAGAAAAGAAGGTTGTTTTAGCCGGGACCCGCAAGAGAAAAGCCTTGGGAAAGGAATTTAGGTCTCCTAACCTATTTAAAAATAAGGAAAAGAAGGAAAATCAAGAAACCCCTAATTTTCCCCTCTTAGCCGCATTTTCTCTCTCTCTCTCTCTCTCTCTCTCTCTCTCTCTCCTAAAACCCTAGCCGAGCACCCTAGCCACACCATCGAACCACCATCGAACCACCCCGAGCCACCTGACCCCTAGCCGCACGCACCACTCCGCTCCATCGCACCACCTGCGCGCGCTCACCCAGCGCCACCGCTGCCGCCGCCCGGCCATCGACGCTCGCCGACTGGAAGCCCCACCGTCAGACACCCATCGCCGCCGACGTCGCCGTGGGGCGCCAAAGACCCGCCCGACGATGCTCGTGGTCGCGATGCAAATGCCGCAACGCAGCCCAGACGCGCGCCGCCGCGACGCCGCCCGCCGCTCCAGCGCGACCCCCCGCGCGCGCGCTCCAGCGCAATCCTCGCCGCGCGCTAACCCAGCCGAGCCGCCGCTCGCGCGTCGCGCTTGCGCGCCACACACCGCGCGCTGCTCACGACGCCCGCCGACGTGTCGCCGCGACGCCAGCGCGCCAGCGCGGCGCGCCCCAACCGCACCAAAGCAGCGCCCAAGCCACCCTCCTCTTTGCCGCCGAGGCCCGTGTCTTCTCGGTGGTAATTCCCGAACCAATCCCTTTGTGTTTCCTAAGCTTCGCTGCTGTATGTATTTACTTAGGATGCTTTATTTATGCCTAGGTTGCTCGAGTTCGTATTAAGCTCGAGGGTCTTTTGGTTGTGATAGCTATTCTCCACTTGTTTAGGGTAAGGACTTCCTACCGTGGTTGTGTGGACCCTGCTATGCTTTCTTAATTGTGCCTTGTATGCTTGTTTACCTTTATGAGCATGTTAGTGGATAGGATAGCTAGTGATTAAATTCTTACTAGCATGTTTTGCCTTTTTTGTACATGTTAGTGCCATGCTAGGTTTGTTCTTCCAAAGATGCTTGAGATTCTGCTTTAAGCACGTAGTATCATGCTAGGCTATGTATGATGATGTCTTTGTGAATGTTAGCCAGGAATCACGTACTTGGTAGTTTAAGCTAGTATGATAGGGTTTGTCATCATCTAGAGGCTGAGAGCGGACACAACGTACCTTGTCCCCACCGGTCGGGAGTAGAGCGAAGCATAACGTACCTTGCTTCCCCCCGGCAGCCAGTGAGGGTTAGCTACCTCATTGGCATAAGCCTAGTTTGTAGCCTGCTAGAGCGGAACCCTGCCAACGGTGCAAGCCTACCTTGGCCGGTTCTTAGCTTCAGGTCGGTGGTACAGGCTGCACAGATGAGTGCCGAGGGCCTCGCACCTCGTGATCGGTGACACCGTTTTCGAGTCTTAGGCATGCGTGCACCGCGTAGTTTGCCCTTAGGCCCCGCATTTACGCCGGTTGCGAGAAGAGCATGCGGTGTGCGCGCAGACACGCGTTAGTAGCCTGGTTCGAGAGCTCCCGGGCTAATGTTCGTGAGTACACCAGTTCCTTCCCGTTTAGAGCCAGACTTCGGGTACTCTCCCGATAGTCCAGATTTATAGCGAGGGTAAGAGGCCCTTGAGGACACCCATTGGGATTGACTTTAGAGTTAATCAATTGGTCGAGGGAGAAAGACCCTCGAGGGTGTCGGACATCTTGGGATCGGTTTTTGAGCTGATCAATTGGCCAAGGGAGAAAGACCCTTGGAGATGTCCCGGGATTGGTTTGAGAGCCAATCATTAGGCCGGAAGTAGGAGACTTCCGAGGATTCCGGATTTGCCTTGTGAGCTCGTTGAGCTAAGATCCGTGTTGATATTTGTGGCATGTGTACTAGGTTGCTAGATGATAGATTGCATCGTATCGCACACCCGGTCGGGGTTCTTACTGAGTATGTTTATACTCACCCTTATCGTGGTTTCTTCCACGTGTAACTTGGGACAAACACCGAGGTGGCTAGCGGAGAGAGCTGGGATATCATGGATCTTTCTTGACACTCTGCCGTGTCTTATTTTTTATTTTTGGATTTCGCATGTAGTTGGACTTAGATCCGTAGGGAAAACTATGATTTGAACTATTTTATGTTTTTAAGGAAAGTCTCGATCGATCCATCGTTTTAATTTGAATGGTTCGTTTTTGCCTAATGAATGTTTACTTTGTTTTGATTGTTTTCCGCTCATGTGTTTGAAAAGTTTTTAATCCGACCACGGCCGGGTCCTTTTATGTTTTAAATTTGCATGCTGAGTAAAGACCTAGATTTAGTTCCATTTTCGGGTTGGGTCTTTACATGCAGATTCTGGAAAAGCGCTACCATCTTCTCTTGAGCCTCATCGCTAATGTACTTGGCTTTAAATTCTGTCTTGAAGAACTCCTGTGTAGCAGTGGAGACCCAGGTGGTCTCTCACTCGTGGTGGACTCCCACCACCATCTAGCTACGCCCCTAACACATGGGTGCACACCTCGGGCCTGCACATCTGGGGGCACACCATAATCGGGAAGGTGTACTCCAAATGGGCAATCCATCCATTCTTTGCTAAAGCATCACCTGTGGCGTCAAACTTATCAGGGTTCCATTTTACGAAATCCTTCAACCATTTACCAAGCTCATCGGCACCTTCCGCCACTTCTGCCTCAAAGGCTGGCTGCTCTCGCGGAGTCAGTCTTCTGCGCGCCTCTTTGAACAAACGAGTCACCGCTCGATCCGAGCTCGGGACTCTTCCCATTGCCATACGCCAACAAAGCTCGGGTCTCTCGCCCTCCGGCCACTCAACAGTCGACCACCATAGACCTCATAGAATTAGCAAATTCTCGCCTCAGAGGAGCGATCTCACGCGCGCCACGATCGCCTCAATGTCTACTCTGGGCTCAGCGGGGAGCTACGGGAGGAATGCTATCGGCCTCGGCTTGGGACGATGTCCCTGCGGTGTCGATCCGATCCCGACACCTCGGCCTCCTCTCGGGCGCCCTCTTCGGCGCTGGGTAAGCGGCATGTTTGGCGATCTACACCCAAACCAATAACGAGTCGAACACGCGCTCGTCTCCGCTCCACAATACTACACAAGGCATACACTAGATGGCAGTATTGTAAATTCTTAACCCTTTTTTAACAACAAATAGTAAACTTAGGAGTACCTGATGATTGTCGGAGTGCTAGTGATCATGGGAAAATGACCTACAACAACAGGTCATACTACAGAATTTATGAATCTTAGCTCTGATACCAACTGTAAGGGACCGACCCGAATGGGGCACTAAATGGGCCCTAATCCCAATGCATGCATTCAAAGTAAAGGACATTTAAACAGACATGATTTCGGATGCCAATTAAAACAAAAACATTCAAAATAACTCCTTTAAAAACTAGACAATTTCCTCGAACTCGTCCTGTTTCCAAGCACTGTTCCAAGATAAATACATTTCCAAAGTTTACTCGATCGAGATTTACTAAAAGCCATTCAAAACCTGTTCAGATACAAAATGCTGGAATCCATAAATATTTACAAAACATCCTAGGGCTCTGTGCCCGACTACATGCATTCAGGGGAAAACAAAACACACGAGAGTCATAATACAAAAATCAGAGTTGGAAGACTGGGCCCCATGATCACAGCTCCTCCTTCAACCATCCTGTCTCGCAACTTGGTTACCCGTGGAAAAACCACGATGAAGGGTGAGTAACGAATTACTCAGTAAGAATCCCCAACCGGGGTACAATACGATATACATGGTCATCTCGATGAGCGTATGCAAGCTATGAATATAAACACATAATAGAGCACATAGCTTAGCCCACACTTGGGCCTCGGATGCCAATTTAAGGTCTTAGTCGGAATAATATCAACACACGATCCAATACACAAGTCGCCTATACGAGAATCAAGTCCGGCCTCGGCTGTCTCTCATGTCGACGAAAGGTACATCGGCTCACAATCCCGAGGAGCTCTCCGATCGTATTTGTAATGAGCGTAAGCATGCACCGCGCGTGCTCTTTGCAGATTATGGGGTTGCCGTGTCGAAAGCAAGTCGCCCATATCCGGTCACCACGCCTATCTAAATCTTTGGATCGGTGTCAGCGACATAGGGTGTGAGACACTGGACACGTAAACTATGTCGGCTGAACCACCGCACTGGGGCCAAGGAAGGCCGTCGTGGTAGGCTTACACCAGAAGCCGCCCTTGCCTTAACAGTGGCAATCGTGGGCTCTCGCCAAACATGCCGAGGACATGCCGGCCGCCAGGGACGTGGCAATGCCAAGTCATCATCCCGACCGTTGGGGCATTAACAACTGCCACCCTCACCCAAGATTGCAGGGCCTACCGCTCGGGTTAGCGAATCCCTCACGGGGTCCAGGGACGGAATGACTTGCTCGACGTCCCTGCCATGGATGCAAGGTACTTTATGCATCAGGCCCGGATGATGCTATCTACCTGCAACTCTAACCTACCCTAGCAAACAACAAACAATTCCATAAAATCCAATACGTGCTCAATAAGAATACAACGAACCTAGCATGATACTACGAAGCAAGGAACAGATACGAGCATGCTAGAAGGGAACAACCTAGCATGGATTAACATGAGAATTAATCAGGAACAACATGCTAATCGGGAATTCAGAATTGAGTACCTAGCTATGCATGTCAATAAACACAAACAAGCAATCAATCAGCAATCGCATAATATATCGCAGGGTCCACACAACTCCGGTAAGAAATCCTTACCTTGGTCGGGGACGATTTGACACGAAATCCTAAATTGCGAACGAACCCGAACTAGCTACCGAGAACCTATCAATCACAACAAAAATCACACAATAGGCCTAAATATAATAAAATAAATGAGGCTCAGCTCGGGAGCAACTCACGAGGCACGACGAACGCACGAACGAGCCGATTGCACGAACGGGGCAGCAATAGGGCTTGCTGGGCTCGCTAGGGCGCGAGGCTGGGCGCGTGGGCGCGTGGGCTGCGCTCGCGAGGGCGCTGGCTGTGCGCGATGGGAGTGCGGGCGATGTAAGGGCACGGACGACACGGCGCTTGGGCGAGGGCGCGCGCGCTGGCACGGCTCGAAGCGCGGCGAGGCTCGGCGGGCGGGCCGCCATACAGCGCGCGAGCACGCGCGACGAGGCGATTGGAGGGAAGCAAATTCGAGCGATTGGGGAGGATTCGACGGCCGATTCGTTGATGGACGAACTCCCCTACACTAGCTACACAAAATCCACAAGAAGCTCACTTCGTCTCGGCCGGCAACGGCGAAACCAAAAAAAACAGGGGAAATGAATTGGAAGGAGAAGAAGAAAGAAGAAACTTACGGTGTTGGGCGATCGGCGAGGGAGCTCCGGCGAGGGTGAGGAGTTGCAGTCGGTCGAGGGGAAAGGAGAAGAAATCGCGAGGGAGAAGTGAGTCGGTCGGAGGAAAAATCGCGAAGAAGAAGAAGAGAAATGGGGAAGGAATCGGGCGAAATTCTGCTTTTATATAAAAATTCCACTGTGCACGGCATATATACCAGATCGCGAGCGTAATTTAACAACCACGCCCAGTGGCTCGGCTGGCAGCTCCCCTTGCCTAGCACACGACACGTCCTTGGCTCGAATCTCACTCGACGCGCTATTTAATTCCTCATTTAATTTTACTCTTTCCCAAGCCCAAATGCCTTCACCAAAAATCTCGATCCTATTCAAATTGACTCATAATTATTCCGGCAATTTTCAATTTTAAAATCGGCCCTGTCGGCCCGACCCAAAATTACCAAAATGCCCCTGGGCCTCCCGGGAAGACCGGGATGAAATTTTCGGGCCGTTACATTGCCTCTGCCGCACGCAGCCTTGCCGTGAGCCTGCTTGACCGAGACAGCTTGGTGCCGAGCCTGGTGTCTTCTCGGTTGGTAATTCCCGAGCCTCCACTCTTTTGGACCTTAAGATAATAGTTGCTGATTGTTTAATTAGGGTGATTTTATTACTTGCTTAGGTTGCTCGAGTTCACTTAGAATCTCGAGGGTCACTTGTTGGGTGTGATTGATATTCTCTGCTTGCTTCCAGGTAAGGGTTTCTTACCGGGGTTGTGTGGACCCTGTGAATTCTTGATAGCATGCCTTATCTTGTGATTGTATGAAATTTCTAGTGGATAGGTTACATGTTCTCTCTTGCTTCCTGTAACAGCCCAGTTTTCTATCCCAGTTTTCGAGGTGCCTTCGGGTCAAGTTTCGGTTGTTGGTTGGGTCATTAGAGAGGTTTTGACCCTTGGGGGTATTTTGGTCTTTTGGCTCTTCGGGCAGGATTTGTGGTTTTCAGGGCTTCGAGGTAGCTCCTGCCTTTGTCGAGGCTTGTTTGGGTTGGACTGCGAGTCCCGAGGTGTTTGGGCTAGTCGTTTGGGAGTTCGGTTGTGATTTGGGTTTTTGGGCAAAGTGTTGGTTGGTTGTGTGCTTCCTTTGGGATTCGAGCCCGGGCCCTTGGTGTTGATTTGGGAGTTGGATTTTACTGAGTTTTATTTATTGGGAGAGGTTGCTTCACTGTCTCGAAGGAGGAAGCGGAAATGGGATTTTTAAGGATAAAAGTGGATAAGGATGGATTTTGGATAAAATCCTTATTTTTCCTTTTATTTCCCATTTTCCTTTTCTTTTCCAAATTCATTTTTCTTTTCTTTTTATTTTTTTTCCCAAAATCCCTTTTTCTCTTTTTTTTCTCTTTTTCTCTCTCTCTCTCTCTCTCCCGAGCACCCGGCCGAGCAAAATGGCCAGCCACCACCGCCGGTCAGCCTTTGTCGCCGTCAGACGCCAAAGAAATGAAGTCGCCTAGATCGCGGCAAATGAGAGAAGCCTCCGTCGCCAATGGCCGAGCTCGCACGTCGTCGCACCAGATCCGCCCGAGCAGAAGCGCCGTCGCACGTCGTCTCACCAGATCCACCCGTGCAGTCGGCTCGTTCGTGTGTCTGTCGCGCCTCGTGAGTTGCTCCCGAGCTGAGCCCGATTTATTTTAGTGTATTTAGGGCTATTCTATGATTATTGATGTGTTTGCTTGGTTCGTTATAGGTTGCTCGGGTTCGATCGCAGTTAGTTTAATTGTGTGTTGTTGCCTTCCGACCAGGTAAGGATTTCTTACCGGAGTTGTGTGGGCCCTGCGATATATTATGCGATTGCTGATTGTATGCTTGTTTGTGTTTATTGACATGTTTGGTGATAAGTGCTCTATTCTTAATTCCCAACTGGCATGATTTTCCTATGTTGTTCCTCATGTTAGTCCATGCTAGGTTGTTCCTTTCTGGCATGCTCGTATCTGTCCTTGCTTCGTAGTATCATGCTAGGTTCGTTGTTTTCCTCTTGAGCACGTATTGGATT
The DNA here is from genome assembly GCA_036507275.1 of Sicyos edulis. Taxonomy (NCBI): domain Eukaryota; kingdom Viridiplantae; phylum Streptophyta; class Magnoliopsida; order Cucurbitales; family Cucurbitaceae; genus Sicyos; species Sicyos edulis. The sequence goes on from CM071854.1 coordinate 15,271,148, forward strand.
GTATTGGATTGTTTCTTTGATTGTTAAGGCAAAGTTAGAAATCGTAGGTAGCATCATCCGGGCCCGATGCATAAAGTATCTTGCATCCATGGCGGGGACGTCTAGACAGATTCTCCGTCCCTGGACCCCGTTAGGGTTTAGCTAACCAGACCGGTAGGCCTTGCAATCTTGGTTGAGGGTGGTAGTCTGTGCGATGCCCCAACGGTCGGGATGATGACTTGGCAATGCCTAGTCCCCAGCAGCCGGCACGTCCTCAGCGTGTTCGCCAGTAGCCCTTGATTGCCACTGTTAAGGTAAGGCGGCGGCTTCGGTGTAAGCCTACCACGACCCGTTCCTTAGCCTCAAGGTGCGGTGGTTCAGGCTGACATAGTTCACGTGTCCAGGTCTCACACCCCTATGTCAGTGACACCGATGCAGAGATTTAGTTAGGCGTGGTGACTGGACATGGGCAGCTTGCCACTAGACCGGCACCCCCCATGGTCTGCAATAGCACGCGGTACATGCTTACGCTCATTACAGCGCCGACTGGAGAGCTCCTCGGGATTGTGAGCCAGTGTACCTTTCGTCGACAGTAGACAGGCTGAGGCCGGGACTTGTTTCTCGTATAGGGCAATTTGTGTGGTGTTATTATTTCCGGACTAAGACCCTGAGTTGGCATCCGAGGCCCAAGTGTGGGCTAAGCTATGTGCTCTATCTTTGTTTATATTCATAGCTTGCATATCTTTCTGCTAGATGACCATGTATATCGTATTGTACCCCGATTGGGGATTCTTACTGAGTAATTCGTTACTCACCCTTATTATGTGGTTTTCCATAGGTAACCATGGTGCGAGACAGGATGGCTGGAGGAGGAGCTGTGATCATGGAAACCCGTTGTTCAACTCTGAGTCTTATGTTTATGTTTATGATTTAAATGTCCTCTGAATGCATGTAGTTGGGCACGGAGCCCTAGGGTGTTTTCTGAATGTATTTCCGGATTCTAGCATTATTGTAACTATTACAAAGCTTGTATGTTTTAAATAAATCTCTGATCAGAGTATGTTTTGGAAATGTATTTGTCTTGGAACAGGTGCTTGGAAACAGGGACAGGTTTCAGGAATTTATGTTGATTTTTAAATGGATGTTTTCATGTTTTAATTTTTACTTAGAATCCAAACACCATCTTGCAAATTTTCTGTAGATTTGTATGCATGCATTGAGGTAATGACCTATTTAGAACCCCATTCGGGTTGGGTCTTTACACTTCCCAAATTGTGTTGTACTTGTATTCCCGTTATATTCTAATAGTTCCATGCAAGGGTTTTCTTATTCTGGCATATCCTTGTTCGTGTTATATTTTATTAGTTCCATGCTAGGGTTTTCTTATCCTGGCATTCCCTTGCTCCTGTTATATTCTGTTAGTTCCATGCTAGGGATAGGCAGGTGATCATTAGTGTAGAAGACTGTAGGGGTATCTAGCTTAGGTCCCGCTTGGGTAAGCCCCTAATAGGCACCAATGCGGTGCCAGTGTAGGTAAGTCCCCGATGGGCACTGCACTGTTCCCTTATGTGTAAGCCCTCGATGGGCATCATAAGGTTGCTAGAGAGTGTAAGACCCCGATGGGCATCTCTGTGATCCTAGCTGGAGTAAGACCCCGATGGGCATCCTAGATGTGTAAGACCCTGTTGGGCAGCATTGATTGCTAGAGGTGTAAGACCCCGATGGGCATCATTGATTGAGGGGTAAGACCCCGATGGGCATCCGTATGTGTAAGACCCCGATGGGTATCATTGATTGAGGTGTAAGACCCCGATGGGCATCCGTATGTGTAAGACCCCGATGGGCATCATTGATTAGAGGTGTAAGACCCCGATGGGCAACCTTGTGTGTAAGTCCCCGATGGGCATCCTTATGTGTAAGTCCCCGATGGGCATCATTGTGTCATTGTATCCTAGGTTGTGTAAGACCCCGATGGGCATCCAGGTGTAGAACCTAGGATAGGCTGTAGTTGTAAGCCCTTGATAGGCTAGCTCTAGTGTTAGCACATAGCCTAAACCAACCGTTTTGCTCTAAGTCATTGTATGGTTGCATGTCGGTGTGCTAGATGAGATGTTTTCGTATTGTACCCCGGTTGGTGATTCTTACAGAGTAGCTCGTTGCTCACCCTTATTTTCTGTGGCTTTCCACCAGGTAACTTGGGACAGAGGCTGGATGGCTAGGAGGAGGCTGCTGGATGATCATGGATGGCCGAACTCTGAGATGCACGTTATTTTATTTATTGTTTTGATTTAGCATGTAGTGGGACTTGAGTCCCTAGGGAAGCACACAAAAACTATTTATTATTTCTCGAACCGTTTTCTCTATTTTTAAGGAAGTACTGATCAGTCACTTAAATTGCTAGTTTTATTTAATGGCTTTCTGGATTTGTTTTAATTGTGTGGATTGAAAGGTTTTAAATTGTTACTATGGATGGTGTGTTAAATTCTTAATCATGCATGCTAAGTAAGGATCTAGGTTAGAGACCGTTTTTTTTTTCGGGTCGGGTCCTTACATGCAGTGACCAACAAATTTTCGGTGGGGGTTTCATATGTAGTGTTATGTATGTTTATATACAGTAAACAATTTTTAATGTTGGTTAAAAAATCAAATTTTAATTCGTATATTTCATCTTTTTTAAAACTTTTTTGCTTAAACCAATTTTTATATTTTTGTTTAGATTTGGTGAAATTATGTTGAAAAATATTTCATATTTAAATATATGAGTAGAATTTTTTTTTTAGATTTGGTGAAATTCTGTTGAGGATTTTTGTTTAGATTTGGTGAAATTTTGTTTGAATGGTTGTTACAAAAAGTAAATATTTTGAATAATACGTAAAAAAGAAATTGATTTAAATTCCAGGGGTACAACTGTCCATTTAACATTTATTTATTTAAAATTTATTTTTTAAATTAAAGAATAGACATTTATTTAAAGTCTAAAAAAGTGTAGACATCTCCTTGAAATAGTTCTTAATTTTAGATATTAACCATAGTTTTCCCTTTATTCATTCATGTTTATTCAATAAATGTGAATTAATATTATTTGGGACATTTAAAAATAAAATACAAAAATATTTTCTCTTCTTTTTTAATAATAGGATAATTTTAAAATAAAATGTGGTAACCATTTTTCTAAAACGGGTGTTTTAGAGGTGCTAACACCTTCCCTACACTCAATCGACTCCTGAACTTTAAATATGATTTTGTAGACTATTTTTTTCATTTTTTTAAGGGTGACCAATCACACCCGCTACATAATTGGTGGCGACTCCAAACCTCTCAACTCGAAAGAGACCCTTAGAAACAGACGTCGACCGCTCCACGTCGCGATGACGTTGCGACAGCTTGGCGACTCCACTAGGGACCTTAGAGAGTAAGCCACAAAGGTTTTATTTTTCTATTATCCTATTATTTATTGGATTTATTTTGCACTTTATGGCTATCGTTTAATATTTAACTTCTTTTCGTTTTATGGTCATGCATATTTCACACACAAATCACGGCTCTATACCCGAGCTGTACCTTGTAGGATTAGAATTGAGAATGGAGTAGTGTTGACCTTCGAGGGGATATAATTGTCCCCGTGCAAGAACATGAAATATTCTCGCTTGAGTTAATTCATTTGTTAATGATTAACATTTGAATTAATTTGGCGACTTTTATCCTTTTTTAGGATTATGATTATACCTTCACTTTATCATTCATTTATATTATTTTGTTTGTGTTATTTACCTTCAACATTTTATAATATATAAATTCTTATAGTTTTAACATACATTCACAATTTAGGCTTTACCCTTTAAAATCATATTCAATGACTTAAGAGTATCACCTTCATAGAACCTTGATTCTCGTGAAGGTGCATAAATTATCCACTCAAGCTAATGATATATATATATATATATATATTAATTTTTTACTAAAATGGAAATGTTTGAAAATCATTATCCTTAAGGTGTTAGACTCAAAGTCACTATTGTACATAGAGTCATCTCATTGCTATCTTTTTTTTTTTTTTGAAAGCATCTCATTGCTATCTTAAGTTTGAACTATACGATACAGTTATGTTATATAATATGTTTGAGTTTAATGCTTGCTCATTATTTCATTCATATACTCGAAGATTATAACTTAATGATACACATCAAAAAAAAATTATGTGTTTTTATTAAAATTTAGAAACATAATTGTCATGCATATTCTATAGATTGCTCTATACCCGAGCTTTACCCTTTAGAATTTAAATTGAGAATTGAGTAGTGTCAAGCTTCGAGGGAAAATAATTTCCTCCGTGCAGGAACACAAAAAATTCACACTCAAGTTAATTGGTTAGTTAGCTATTAACAATTTTAATTAATTTTAGGGGTCGTTTACTTTGAGGTAATCGAGATGACTGGAATCTAGAAATGTATGGAATCTTAGATGCTCGAAATCACGGATGTCTGACATCCTTAGATGACTTTGTTTGTTTTGTAGGAATATTTTTTATGAATATTTGGTCATAATTAGATAACCATGTTTCTTTTGTAGTTGATATGACGTAAATTTACCTAATATTCCAAAAATGCCCATACAATTCATATAATTTTGCATAAATAAAATATATATATATATATATATAATACAATGGTTTATATTAAAGTTTAATTTCATGCGTATAACAAATTATAAAATTTTAAAAGTTACTTGTTATAGTTTTTTTTATGAGTAGTTAACTATACTTTTTAATAACTTTTATTTATATAGATATATATATTGATCATAATCAAAATAAATAAAATTTTAAAAGAAATAGTATCAATTTTTTAACAATAAATGTAACCATGATGTGAAAATTAAAATAAAAACACTTCAAATTTCAATTAAGATATATAATAGTAATTTAAATAAAAGTTTTCACACACACATATATATATATATATTTTAAAATGATAAATATGAAAATATATTAGAAAAATGAAGGGTAAAATCATCAATAAACGATACCCTCATCATAGGAATCTTGTAAACCCATCAATTAAAAGAGCATCCAAATCTTGTGGGATGCCCTTCATATGAGAATCCTATGATGCCCGAGAATGTCAAAATATCAGGCATTCTTCAATTACCACGAAATAAACATAGTAATCCAGATGCGCATTCCATGGGAATCTTGAATTACACTGAACGACCCCTTAAGGCCTTTTAGGATTACTAGAAAACTATACACGTGTGTTGCATGTTTAAATATTATATTATTAATTCATTTTTACAAAACTATTTTCTTACCTTTTTATTAAAATAACTTAAACACAATTATATTGATTTTGACATTATAATTTTAATTAAAATGTTTTTTAAAACGAATTTTCTATTAAAACATGGGAATTTGCGCTGTATAGCAACTTTTTTTACCACAGTTTACAATTATAGCACATTTTTAAAAATTATTCTTTTATAGCAAATTCTACCATTTTTAAAAAAAAAATTATTTACCTTTTTTATAGAAGACTTTGATAGAATCTATCATTCTCTAGTGATGGAAGTCTATCAATTTTATCAGTGATTGATTCTATCGGCTCTTATTGATAGACTCTTGATAGAATCTGATGGAAGTCTATCAATTTACTTTATTATTAGTAATTGATTCTATCACCCTTTATCGATAGAATCTATCAATATGAAGTCTATCAATTTACAATTTTTGCTATATGTGCAAATATTTTCATTATTGTGCTATTCATGTAATATTTTATCCATTTTGTAATATACATGCAAAAGCCCCTTAAAACATTATATTTTAGATTTATAATCCTTTCTTAAGTTTTTTTTTTTAATTATAGAATTGATGAATTTCGTTTTTACAATACAATATTGTTTCATTCTCTAATATCATAGTATAGTTAAAGTTATTAATTTCTCCCTACATTAATTATACCTTTTTATTTTTTTTTATAAAGAATTTAACAGATTTGTTTTTAACAAATTTCCCATTTGCATTTACAAATTCTTCCAATAAAATGTATTATGGCAAAAGAAGCTAAATAAATATATAAGAAATAATATTTATAGATTTGACTATAAATATAGATTTCTTTTTCTTTTGAACTACTTTTAAGTATTAATTTACTTAAAAAAAATTGTAAGTTAAATCAGGGAATAATGAATAATGAATAAAAAGAAAATAAGTATCAGTATAGATTTCAATATTGATTTTTGTTTTTAATAATATGCCTTTTTCGAGAGTTCCTTTCAAGTATCTCAAGATTCTGACAATAAATATCATATTTCACCTATATTACAAAGATGGAGAAGGTGGAGAAAGTACCTCATGATTAAAATTTTCAAAAGCAATAATATGTACGGTCAACCACATGAACAATAGTGATAGTAAATTACATGAACTCTATTTCTAAACTATTAAAAATAAAATAAAAAGAAAAACTTCCCAATTAAAAAATATCATTATTGCAACAAAATAAAGGAAATAGCAAGGTAAAGTTAAACATAAGAAATAAAAATAGAAATAATAAAATGAGGAGGGACGAGGAAGAACCTCATGGCCATTAAAGTTTCCAAAAGCAATAATCTAGTATAGCCGAGTACATGAACAATAATAGAAATGGTGAACTACATGAACTCCACTTCTAAACTATTGAAAATAGCCAAACAAAAAACTTAAGTGTTGGTAAGAAAATTGTTGTAAAGAATCCAATATATATAGTTGTAGAAAAGAAAATTACAAAACCTTTCAGTTTTCACTAATAAATAAAAGCATACTCATTAGTTTTATGAATTAAATTGTATAAATAAAGAGATGCCAACTTTTCATATTCTAACCAACTTTTCAAAAATTTGGTTATGGTGTACACCAGACACTGTATACACCCTGGTGTACACCATAACCAAATTTTTCATTGGCGAACCGTCCATCTACGAAGACAGGGTTGCCACCACTTTACTCAAAATGAAGTGCAAAACTCTCGGTGAGTTTCGTTGGTACAAAGACATGTTCCTCACCAAAGTCATGACTAGATCAGATTGCAATTCAAACATTTGGAAACAAAAGTTTGTTGAAGGCCTACCAAACCACTTCTCTCAGCGAGTTGAGAGGGCCTTGGTTGATCTATGGGATGGACATAATGTTGATTGGGAAAACTTGACATATGGCGACATCAGTGCCATTATCATTAAAGAAGGGCTCAAGCTTTGCAATGAACAAAAGCTCCGTCGTAAGCTTGATAACCCCAAAGTTGGAAAAGCAATTCTAGGCGAATTCTGCTATCAATATGGTGTTCAGAACGAACATCCGTCAGCAACGGCAAGAAGGAAAGGTCGAAATCAACCATTCCAATACGCCAAATATCAAGGAAAGAGAATCTTCCACGACAATCGTCGTAAGGATTCCTATCAAAAACCTCGTTATCACAAGCGATATCAGGGTACAAATCGCCAGCTAGGCACAAAGAAGTATACCCCTCAAAGAGGAAAAGCGGTATGCTACAAATGCAAGAGTCCTGGACACTACTCAAATCGGTGCCCCGTTCGCGGGAAAATCAATGAGCTTGACATAGCAGACGAGCTCAAAACAAAACTTCTGAACATGGTCCTTTCTGACTCCGAATCAGAAAGTACAAGCGATGACGAACAGGAGATAGGCCAGGTCCTCGAAGATCACGAGGATACAGAAAGTTCTTCATCCTCCTCAAGCACACATGATTCAATAAACCACGTTGGCATACGCGCATGTGGTGGTTGCATCAATGTCCTCACGATGGATCAAAGAGCTCTGTTCGACATAGCAGAAAGGGTTAATGATCCCGAATTACAAAAGAAGATCATTACTGATCTCAAACCTCAATATCTGAACAAGAGAAACCAAAGAAGATGGATGAATTAGAACCGTATACTCTAACTGAAGTTAAGAAACGGTTCCCTATCACCACCAAAGCAGTCTCGACGAAGGAACTTCAAGCCGAGATCACGAACCTTAAGAAGGAGGTTCAACAACTCAAACTCGACATGGTCAATCATGTGTCGAAACTCTGGGTCGAAGTTGCGACTCTAAAGAATGCCCCGCTCATAGTAGCTGATCAAGAGGATGACATCCCTGACGAACAGCAATCCTTCATTGGCGAAATCACCAAAGTTGTAACGGCCCGGAAATTTCTTCCCGGTCTTCCCGGGAAGCCCAGGGGCATTTTGGTAATTTTGGGTCGGGCCGACAGGGCCGGTTATGTAATTGAAAATTGCCGGAAAAATTATGAGTCGATTTGAATAGGATCGGGAATTTTGGTGAAGACATTTGGGCTTGGGAAAAGGTAAAAATAAATAAGGAATTAAATAGCGCGTCGAGTGAGATTCGAGCCAGGGACGTGTCGCGTGCTAGGCAGGGGGCGCTGCCAGCCGAGCCACTGGGCGTCTTTGTGCTTCTAAACTCGCCAGCTTCGTTATAAGCTTGTTCGCCTGAGTTTGGTTTAAAAGGAAATTTTTCGCCCGAAGCTTCTTCCTCCTTCTTCTTCCTTGCGATTTTCCTTCTCCATTTCTCCCCGACCGACTGAGCCTTCCTCGCCGTTCTCCCTCGCCGATCGTCTCCTTTCCGGTAAGTTTTCCTTCCCCTTTTCTTCTTCTTCTTCTGCTCCTTCCCTTTTCCGTCGAAGTTCTCCCCTGTTTCCGTCTTCCTTTTTTTCGGCCGAGTCGAGCTGAAATGCTGGGTGGGTTTTGTGTAGCTAGTGTAGGGGAGTTCGTCATCAAAGAATCGCTCGTCGAATCCCCGTGGATCGCTCAAATTCGTTTCCTCTTCATCGATCTTGTTCGCCCCTGTTTTCAGCTCTGTCGCTGTGCAGTCCGCCTAGCCACCCCGCGCGCGCCTCGCTTAGCTCCGTGCCACGCCGCGCGCTGCCCCGGTATGTCGCTCGCTCGCCGCGCGCGCGCGCGCCGCGCGCGCTTAACGCCTTGTTCGTCTCCGCGCGCAGCTCGCGCCCCTGCATCGCCAGCATCCGTCCGCTGGCTCGCGCTTCGCCCAGCGCGCCATTTGCGCACCACGCGCCCATTTTCGCGTTCCCGCGCGTCGGTCAGCCATTCTTTGCCCGTTGCGTGCAATCGGCTCGTTAAATGCGTTCGCCGTGCCTCGTGAGTTGCTCCCGAGCTGAGCCTCGTTTATTTTATTATATTTAGGCCTATTGTGTGATTTTTGTTGTGATTGATAGGTTCTCTATAACTAGTTCGGGTTCGTTCGCCGCTTAGGTTTTCGTGTCAAATCGTCCCCGACCAAGGTAAGGTTTCTTACCAGAGTTGTGTGGACCTTGCGATATATTATGCGATTGTTGATTGATTGCTTGTTTGTGTTTATTGACATGTATAGCTAGGTACTCAATTCTGAATTCCCGATTAGCATGTTGTTCCTGATTAATTCTCATGTTAATCCATGCTAGGTTGTTCCTTTCTAGCATGCTCGTGATTCATTCCTTGCTTCGTAGTATCATGCTAGGCTCGTTGTATTCTTATTGAGCACGTATTGGATTTTATGGAATTGTTTGTCGTTTGCTAGTAAGGAGTTAGAGTTGCAGGAGATAGCATCATCCGGGCCTGATGCATAAAGTACCTTGCATCCATGGCAGGGACGTCGAGCAAGTCATTCCGTCCCTGGACCCCGTGAGGGATTAGCTAACCCAAGCGGTAGGCCCTGCAATCTTGGGTGAGGGTGGCAGTTGTTAATGCCCCAACGGTCGGGATGATGACTTGGCATTGCCTCGTCCCCGGCAGCCGGCATGTCCTCAGCATGTTTGGCAGTAGCCCCTGATTGCCACCTGTTAAGGCAAGGACGGCTTCCTGGTGTAAGCCTACCACGACCGTTCCTTGGCCCCAGGTGCGGTGGTTCAGGCTGACATAGTTTACGTGTCCAGGTCTCACACCCCTATGTCAGTGACACCGATCCAAAGATTTAGTTAGGCGTGGTGACTGGACATGGGCAGCTTGCCTCCGCACGTGCAACCCCATGGTCCGCGAAGAGCACGTGGTGCATGCTTACGCTCATTACTGCGCCGATCGAGAGCTCCTCGGTATTGTGAGCCGGTGTACCTTTCGTCGACGATGAGACAGCCGAGGCCGGACTTGTTTCTCGTATAGGCGACTTGTGTGGTGATATTATTTCCGGACTAAGACCATAAATTGGCATCCGAGGCCCAAGTGTGGGCTAAGCTATGTGCTCTATTCTGTGTTTATACTCATAGCTTGCATACGCTCATCGAGATGACCATGTATATCGTATTGTACCCGGTTGGCCAGATTCTTCTTGAGTAATTCGTTACTCACCCTTACATCGTGGTTTTTCCACAGTAACCAAGTTGCGAGACAAGATGGTCAAGGAGGAGCCGTGATCATGGGGCCAGCTCTTCCAACTCTCGATTTTTGTATTATGACTCTTTATGTTTTGTTTCCCCTGAATGCATGTAGCCGGGCACGGAGCCCTAGGATGTTTTGTAAATGTTTGTGGATTCCAGCATTTTGTATATGAACAGGTTTTGAACGGTTTTTAGTAAATCTCTGATTAGAGTAAACTTTGGAAATGTATTTATCTTGGAACAGGTGCTTGGAAACAGGGACAGGTTCCAGGGAAATTGTCTAGTTTTTAAAGGGGTTATTTTGAATGTTTTTGTTTTTAATTGGAATCCGAAATCATGTCTGTTAAATGTCCTTTACTTTGAATGCATGCATTGGGGTAAGGGCCCATTTAGTGCCCCATTCGGGTCGGTCCCTTACAAAAGTACCATATCAGAAATGGCATACTCTTATTACTTTAAGAGTAGGGGATTTCGAAGAGCAATTAGTTGCCCTGCTCGATTCAAGAGCAGATCAAAACTGCATTTGCGAAGGCAAGATACCCTCGATTTATTTCGAGAAAACACTGATCACGCTTACGGGAGCCAACCAAAAGCGCCTCAATGTTCGGTATAAGCTTTCAAATGCTCACATCTGCAAAGATGGTATTTGCCTCGTAAATACCTTCATTCTTGTCAAGGACCTGAATGTGGAAATCATATTAGGTACACCATTCCTGACTCAATTGTACCCCTTTCAAATAACTGAAAGAGGTTTAGAATCTTCTGCCCTAGATTCTAAGCTCATTTTTGAATTCATTCAACCCGTGAAAACTCACGTCGTTGATACAATTCAAACAAAAGAAAACCAAATTGATTTTCTAAAGGATGAAATATCCTATAAGAAAATTGAAGAACAATTAGCTAATCCAAGATTAACTCTTCGGATTAACCAATTTCAAACGAAGCTTGAACAGGATCTCTGTTCAGACTTCCCTAATGCATTTTGGGAAAGAAAACGACATGTCGTTTCCCTTCCCTATGTAAAGGACTTTTTGGAAGAAGCTATTCCGACCAAGTCACGCCCTATTCAAATGAATGCTAACCTTCTTGCGATATGCAAGAAAGAAATTGATTCCTTGTTACAGAAAAAGCTTATCCGGCCATCAAAGAGCCCCTGGTCATGTGCAGCTTTTTATGTGAACAACCAAGCGAAAAAGGAACAGGTGTCCCAGTGGTAATCAACTATAAACCCTTAAACAAGGTTTTGGAATGGATAAGATATCCAATTCCCAACAAAAATGATTTAATCAAGCGCATTTCCAGCGCAAAAATCTTTTCAAAGTTCGATCTCAAATCTGGGTTTTGGCAAATCCAAATCGCCGAAAAAGATCGTTACAAAATAGCTTTCAACGTCCCGTTTGGACAATATGAGTGGAACGTTATGCCTTTCGGTTTAAAAAACGCTCCCTCCGAATTTCAAAAAATTATGAATGACATTTTCAATGCTTTTCAAGATTTTTCCATAGTCTACATTGACGATGTTTTAATTTTTTCGCAAAACATTGATCAACATTTCAAACACCTCCAAACATTTTACAATGTTGTCAAGCGAAATGGCCTTGTTATTTCAGCCCCAAAAATCAAACTCTTTCAAACCCAAATCCGTTTTCTTGGATTTGACATCAATTTGGGCCTCATAAAGCCCATTCATAGGACCATTGAATTTGCTTCAAAATTCCCGGACCAAATAACAGACAAAACCCAATTACAGCGGTTTTTGGGTTGTTTAAATTATGTGGCCGAATTTCTACAAGATATTAGGCCCATTTGCAAACCACTTTTTGAGAGACTAAAAAAGAATCCACAGCCTTGGACCGACAAGCATACTACTGCCGTCCAAAAAATCAAAGCTTTAGTCAAATCAATTCCCTGTTTGAGTTTGCTTAATAGTGAAGCAAATCTCATAGTGGAGACTGACGCATCCAACATCGGATATGGCGGAATCCTAAAACAGGATGTGGATAAGAAGGAATCCATAGTGCGATTCCACTCTGGCGTCTGGAACGACGCACAGAAAAATTACTCCACAGTCAAAAAAGAAATCCTTACAATTGTACTCTGCGTACAGAAATTTCAAGGTGAATTGATCAACAAACGCTTTTTAATCAAAACCGATTCCAGAGCATCGAAATTCATTTTAGAAAAGGATGTTAAAAACCTGGTTTCGAAGCAAATTTTTGCCCGCTGGCAAGCAATTTTATCATGTTTTAACTTCGAGATTTTGCCTATAAAAGGGACTGAAAACGCCCTGGCAGATTATCTCTCAAGAGAGTTCCTCTCTCAAACAACTCTCTCTCTCTCTCTCTCCCCCAATGGAAAGAAGAGCAAAAGGTAGGGGTCGAGGAGCTTCCTCCTCATCATCAAAGCGACCTTCTTTTGCTGCAGTGACTTTCTCACGCTTCTTCAAAGAAATCCACAGGTGCCAAGATGTCACCTGATTCATATGCCGATGACTCTGATTACACCATCGTAACCAGAGGCAAAGGTAAATCCAAAGTTGGGTCATCAACCCAGATTCCGTCTGCACATCCTGTGCAACCGACTCAAAATACGTCGCCAACAACGTTTGCTACGGCCGTTGTTCCCGACCGATTCATTCCTCGACCCGAATTAAAGGGTTACTTCAAAAAACCCACTCCTTATGGAGAAATAATAATAGAACCCGAATTCGACGATCCAAATCCATCAAAAATCGCCGAATTCGTGTTCCCATCTGGCTTCTTCTTCATGCCAGAATTTCATCACAAAACCCGTCGTTTTTATGAATTCATTTTGGTTGACACAAAGTCTGCTGAAATAGTTCATCATCCTGACCTAAAAGATCCAGAACGGATCGCCTATTCAAAACTCAAAATCTTCAAAGTCCTCAATCCCACGGCATGGAACCAAGGTCTCCACACCGAGAAATCATTTACGAGGAACTTCCATCCTCAAACTTACTCATATCGCGACTACGTTCGTGCCTGGTATAACGTACTATTTTACCAAAATTTTAAGCACTCGTGGTTCATCCATTTCTGCCCGAACGCCCAGAAGGTTCATTTCCCTATGTGGTTCGTCAATTGGTGGACGATATTTGGTCTTACTACCAATATCTTCCCCGTACCCATTCAAGAATCATTTTACTATTTTTCGAAGAACATCTTCAAAAATAGTTTTCCTATTTCCATGACATTCGCTATGTATTTCCAAATTCCATATATCCTTTCTTGGAATTTCGAAGTACGCGTTTCCACTCTCACCAAGAGTTTGGTGAAAGTGATTTCAATTAAATGGTGGGACAAGTTTAACTCTGCCCACTCTGATCTCAAGTTCGTGAAGGCTTGGTTCGCAAAGAACGGTCATCTTCAAGACGGAACCAAGAATTCCTCAACAAACAAGCGCAGCTTGTCGCTGCCCTAGCTCAGACTTCCTCCGAATCTGATTTACAGAAACGCTGGAGCGAGCTAGCTGTAAGGGACCGACCCGAATGGGGCACTAAATGGGCCCTTACCCCAATGCATGGTTTCAAAGTAAAGGACATTAAACAGACATGATTTCGGATTCCAATTAAAAACAAAAACATTCAAAATAACCCCTTTAAAAACTAGACAATTTCCTGGAACTCGCCCCCTGTTTCCAAGCACTGTTCCAAGATAAATACATTTCCAAAGTTTACTCGATCAGAGATTTACTAAAAATCATTCAAAACATTCGGATACAAAATCTTTGGAATCCACAAATATTTACAAAACATCCTAGGGCTCCGTGCCCGACTACATGCATTCAGGGGAAAACAAAACATAAAGAGTCATAATACAAAAATCGAGTTGGAAGACTGGGCCCCATGATTCTGACTCCTCCTTGAGCATCTCGCCGCAAGCACCACGATTACTCGTGGAAAACCACAGAATAAGGGTGAGTAACGAATTACTCAAGAAGAATCCCCAACCGGGTACAATACGATATACATGGTCATCTCGATGAGCGTATGCAAGCTATGAATATAAACACGTAATAGAGCACATAGCTTAGCCCACACTTGGGCCTCGGATGCCAACTCGTGGTCTTAGTCAGGAATAATATAATCACACAAGTCCAATACATAAGTCGCCCCTATACGAGAAACAAGTCCGGCCTCTCACTGTCTCATCGTCGACGAAAGGTACACTCGGCTCAAGATCCCGAGGAGCTCTTGGTCGGCCAGAATGAGCGTAAGCATGCACGCGTGCATCTGCGCGGAACCATAGGGGGTGTCGGGTCCAGAGGCAAGCCGCCCATGTCCGATCCACCACGCCTAACTAAATCTTTGGATCGGTGTCACCGACATAGGGTGTGAGACTGGACACGTAAACTATGTCACCTGAACCGCACACCGAGGCTAAGGAAACGGGCGTGGTAGGCTTACACCCAGAAGCCGCCCTTACCTTAACAGGTGGCAATCAGGGGCTACGGCCGAACACGCTGAGGACGTGCCGACTGCCGGGGACGAGGCAAATGCCAAGTCATCATCCTGACGGTTGGGGCATTTAACAGTCTGCCACCCTCACCCAAGATTGTAGGGCCTACCGCTTGGGTTAGCTAATCCCTCACGGGGTCCAGGGACGGAATGACTTGCTCGACGTCCCTGCCATGGATGCAAGGTACTTTATGCATCAGGCCCGGATGATGCTATCTACCTGCAACTCTAACCTGCCCTAGCAAACAGCAAACAATTCCATAAAATCCAATACGTGCTCAATAAGAATACAACGAGCCTAGCATGATACTACCAAGCAAGGAACAGATACGAGCATGCTAGAAAGGAACAACCTAGCATGGATTAACATTAGAATTAGTCAGGAAAACATGCTAATCGGGAATTCACAATTGAGTACCTAGCTATACATGTCAATAAACACAAACAAGCAATCAATCAGCAATCACATATAATATCGCAGGGTCCACACAACTCCGGTAAGAAATCCTTACCTTGGTCGGGGACGAATTGACACGAAAACCTAAACGGCGAACGAACCCGAACTAGCTACCGAGAACCTATCAATCACAACAAAAATCACACAATAGGCCTAAATATAATAAAATAAGCAAGGCTCAGCTCGGGAGCAACTCACGAGGCGCGACGAACGCACGAACGAGCCGATTGCACGAATGGGGTAGCAACGGGGCTAACTGGGCAGGTTGGGGCGCAGAAATGGGTGTGTTGGGCGCCTTGGGCGCGCGGGCGGCGGGCGCGCGCCGCGCGCGGCGCGAAGCAGGCGTTTGGCGCGGCGCGCGCGCGATGCGAGGCGCGAGGCGAGGCGCAGCGCAGCGAGCAGCGTGACACGAGCCAGAGGAGGCGTGCGCGTGGCGCGAGGTGATCTGTGCGCGCGGCTCGGCGGCAAGGGCTCTGTTTCTTGGCGCGAATAGGGGCGAAGGAGAAACCCGAAATCGAGCGATCCACGGGGATTTGACGAGCGATTCTTGGATGGCGAACTCCTCTACACTAGCTGCACAAAACCCATACCTCAAATCACCTTGACTCGGCCGGAAAATGAAATCGAAACCAGGGAGAAAGAAATCGGATTTTTGAAGGAAAGGAGGAAGAAGAAGCTTACCTGCTGCTCGGGGATGGAAAACGACTTCGAATTGGAGACGAAGCTCGGTCGAACAGAGCTGGAGAAGGAAGAAATCGCAAGGAAATCGCCGGTCGGTCGAAGGGAATCCGCGAAGAAGAAGAAGAAGAAATGGGGAAGGAGCTTCGGCCGACTCTGTTTTAAACCGAACGCACGAAGACAAGCTTATAACGATGCTGGCGCGTTTAAAAGCACAAAGACGCCCAGTGGCTCGACTGGCAGCGCCCCCTGCCAAGCACGCGACACGTCCCTGGCTCGAATCTCACTCGACGCGCTATTTAATTCCCTATTTATTTTTACTTTTTCCCAAGCCCAAATGTCTTCACCAAAATTCCCGATCCCATTCAAATCGACTCATAATTTTTCTAGCAATTACCAAATACAAAACCGGCCCGTCGGCCCGACCCAAAATTACCAAAATGCCCCTGGGCCTCCCGGGAAGACCGGGATGAAATTTCCGGGCCGTTACACTAGCTTCCTTAGCCGATGATTCGGTCTCCTCAAGACATTCTGAAGTCGAAGAAACCGACTCAGAAGATCCAGAGATTGAATTCGTATACGATCTAAGTGAACCATAATGGTTCCCTTCTACATAGACTCAAGAGACCGAAATTATCGTTAAACTACTGACCGACCGCGAAGTCGCTAAACTAAGCCACGACCGCGAAGTCGTTAAACTAAGACATTTCATAGAGCCTAATTCTCATTAAACTATCATTAGACCGTAACGTCATTACAACTATCAAAGGCTGCAATTGTCATTAAAATACGATGATTCAATTATATAAAAATCAAACTGGACCACAATAGGTCCATAAAAAAGGGCCGTCTCGGTCCACCCAAAAAAAAAAAAAAAAAAAGTTTTTATGTTTTTCTTGTATATACATGTTTCTTTACTGTTTTTGTACATTCCTGTAAATAAAAGAGAAAAAAGCCATTCAAGACGAGGAGCAAATTTGCCGAGTTCAACACACCCGGAGCCTAACCTGGCTCGGAAAATACTTGTATTTTCACACACCCGTGGATTAGTTTTCTAAAAGCAACAACTCAAGACTATAGAGTCCGGTGCGAAGTACCAAAGGTTGTAAGATGCGTAAAAGGCGAGGAAGCCGCGAAGCGCAGTAATCAGTCCATTGGTCGCCGGCGTAGGATATGGTTGAAGTGTACGTAGAAAACTTGAATCCGTTCGAAGTCTACTTCAGATGTGCATCCGAAGTGGAAGGGGGTAGGTTGGATAATGCAGATGGAAAGATTCGACCTGTCGGCTGGTCATCTCAATTATTTACAGCTGTCTACTTTTTATTTTTGTAATTTTGTAATAATAAGATTCCTTTACTGTTTGCTTTAGTTCTTTTTACTATTTGTCCGTTTGTAATAATGTAGTTACTATAGCCTTTTTACTGTTTACCTTTTACTATTTTCTTTTAAGTTTTGTCAGTTTGTAATTATTTACTTTACTTTGTCAAAAGTGGTTGAGTGCGAGGGTCCTGTCTTGCCTCCCTCTTTCTATCTTTAGTATTCTAACATATATATTTATAACTATTTATATTAAATAGGTTATATATGAATGTAGGAAGATTAAAAGAGGTTCGAATAGATTATATATGAATGTAGGAAGATTAAAAGAGGTTCAACAATCAGAGATGACAACTTTTTATATTCTAACATATATATTTACTAACTATTTATATTGAAAATAGGTTATATATGAATGTAGGAAGAATAAAAGAGGTTCAATAATAAATAGTAATTATATAACTGATAAAAGTTATTAAATATAATTTTTAAAGACATGCAATTATTAAATGACATTCAACATTTTAGATTTTTTTTTATATTATTAAATAAAAAAATATAAATAGCTAGGTAAGGATATAATTGAAATTAATAAATTGTCCAAAAAAAATTTACACTCTAAGCCACATTTTAAAGTTGTTAGATTAGATTAGATAGTTATACCACAATTGCATCTTTCATTTTCTTGATTCATTATCATTTCTCCAAATAAAATAGTCCTAATAGTCTTTAAAATATTCTTAGAAAATATTTTCAAATGAGAATTTTGAAAAAAATGAAAAAAGAAAAATGTTTGATCATTTATGTGTATTTTTTATTTTCTAAATTCTCACCCAAAGATTATTTAAAAAAAAAAATCTTCTAAAATTTTGAAAGAAGAGTTTGATTCTGTTGACTAAGAAATTTCGGTCAATTACAAGCTGTCACGTCGTTATCTCAAATTTAATGGCGAAATTAAATTAAATTTTGGGACAATATTTCTCAAAATTAATTTAAATAAATAAATTGGTTTATCTTGAATTTGGCCAAAATAAAACCAAACCAAGTAAACCGAACCATGAATTTCAAGCCCAAAAGGCCAAGCCCATGGGCCAGGCCCAAAGGCCCATTAGGGCCCAAGCCCACGATGCATGAGAACTCTATAAATAGAGGAGTTCTCTTCATTTCAAGAGGTGGAAAATTTTTGGAACTAGAGAGGGAATTCACATTTGTTGAGGTCTCTCCACGGTTCTAAAGATCAAACGTCGTTTCGAAGGCTAAAATTACTTCGAAAGATAAATAGTTCCATAAACGAGCAATTGTATACGAAGAACACATATTTTGTTCTTCAAATTGCTCTTCATACCAAGAATATCCATTCAGAGAGAACGAATCAGAGGATCAAGCTTAGAGATCGAACCACTTTCGCAAACTCATCTCAAACTGAAGTTCAACTCCACGAAACCAAATTTCTCCGGAAATCTCGTGTGAACAAATTGGCACGCCCAGTGGGACCTCTCTACCTCTCATTTCAATCTCTCACACAAATCAAGCCACCATGTCTGGAAAAGCCACATCAAAGACCGCTGCTCCAGAAGGCATGATCAAAGGAAGAAACACTATCTCGAAGGTGCTTGCTCCAAGGAACTACACTGGACCTATCACGCGTAGTCGTTCCAAGTCCGTCGAGAGCAATGAACCTCAAGTAACACCAGGTGCGATCGCAAAACGAATCGCAGGACTACTAGAGGGGACCTCTGATGAAATCGTCGTCAAAGATAACCCATTGTTTGACCAAGTCAGTCCTAGCGTTGATCAACCAAAGGAGACATCTAATCCTGATGTGATGTCTGTTATGATGGTTGGTGATGGAGGCGATGACCGAATGGCGGAGTTTGAAAGAAAGCTCGAGCAGATGATGAAAACAATTGAGGAAAGAGACTTAGAGATCGCTTACCTCAAAAATCAAATGCGTAACCGAGAGACAATTTGAATCAAGCTAGAGTCCACATGAGAGAGTCAATGATAAAGGAAAGAACCCTCTCCTTGAGGCACAACCACAATCGCACTCGGCCTCGATCGCTTCCTTATCTCGTCCAATGGCCTACACGACCTGATCACAAACACTATTAGAGCTCAAGGTGGTGGGCTAGTTCAAAGTTCTCTTTTGTACTCCAAGCCATACACAAAGAGAATAGACAACTTAAGAATGCCTGCAGGATACCAACCGCCTAAGTTCCAGCAGTTTGATGGAAAAGGCAACCCCAAACAGCATGTTGCTCATTTCGTAGAGACTTGTGAAACCGCTGGAACTCGAGGAGACCTTCTCGTCAGAGGCTTTTTGTCCGAACGTTAAAGGGGAATGCGTTCGAGTGGTATACTGATCTTGAAGTGAAACGATAGATAGTGGGAAGAGTTGGAGAGAGAGTTCCTTAATCGGTTCTATAGCACGAGACGGACTGTCAGCATGATAGAATTAACAAATGCGAAGCAGCGGAAGGGCGAGCCTGTCGTCGACTATATTAACCGTTGGGCAGCTCTAAGTGCGGATCGCAAAGAACGCCTCATCTGAAACGTCCGCGATCGACATCTGTATCCAAGGCATGCATTGGGGACTTCTATACATCCTGAAGGGAATCAAGCCTCGCACCTTTGAGGAGTTGGCCACCCGAGCTCATGATATGGAGCTGAGCATTGACGCAAAGGGAAACAAAGATTCTCTGGTCTTAGAAACCCGTAAAGAAAAAAAGGATTTCAAGCCCACGGGAAAAGTTACAAAAAATGTGGCAAAGGAGTCAATGACCATCGGTGCAACTCCATTAAAGTTCTCCTCAAAAGCAAAGGAAACAAAAGGCGAGAAACGACCGGTTGTGGAGCAAATGACGTCGCCTAACGCTTCGGGAAAGACAAGAAAAATCTATCCATTTACGGACTCGATGTAGCCGACATGTTAGAGCAATCTGCTGGAAGCAAAACTCATCCATTGTTCGAATGCAAGCGCCCCGAGGAGTTAGGCAAGGTAAATGATCCTAACTCATCAGTAAATACCATCGCGTTGTCACCATCCCATCGAGAAATGCTTCGTCCCGAAAGAGTTGATTCGAGGTTGGCTAGAGAAAAAGATTGAGTGGACTTAGAAGAAATAGCTCAAGCAAATCATGCCGCTGTGGTCCCTCAGTCTAAAGTACAACCACCCAATGGTGCAATACGGCGTTGGTCTCAATGCCTTGTTCAATTTGGTTCCTTTGAGCCAGTTGTTGTTCAATGTCAAAATCGCAGCTTTCAAAGGGAAAATATTCAACAAGCTTCCATTCAAGAAAGATGTGTTTTAGAGCCAACCGTAGATGAGAATGAAGGTTGGACTGTTGTAACCCGTCGCAGGAAGCAAAAACAAACGTATGCTCAGAAAGAATCACGCTTATTTCAAGAGTCAAAGAGGAAGAGATTGCCTAAGAAACGAGGCAAAAGATGTGTAAGGAAATCTAAGCCCGTCATAGAGGAGAACAAAGATTTTCTACGAGCACGTCATGCTATAACGTTGGCTGATTTCATCCCGAAGGAATTTTTGTGTGAAGGAAAAGATGAAGTGATAGACACTGCTACATGTCATGCAATTTGCGCAAGTGATGACTCAGCGAGCTCTTCAAAAGCTGTCATTGAGCCTAAAGCTACGCTCTCTTTCAACATTGAAGATTTGATATCACTTCCTCAAATAGATAAAAACTCTCTGATTGAGGCATTATTAGACTCAAGTAACGAGGACGTTAAAATACCTGCAACTGGGGCACACTGTTCGACATGCATGTCCATAAGTTTCACGGACGATGATCTGTTGTTGGGATCAGAACCTCACAACCGCCCTTTGTATGTCTCAGGCTATATACGAGAGCAAAGAGTTGGACGAATCCTCATTGATAATGGGTCGGCTGTCAACATAATGCCAAAGGTAACCTTGAAACAATTAGGCATCTCCATGGAAGAGCTTTGACGACAAGTTATTAATCCAAGGCTTCAACCAAGGCGGACAACGGGCGATTGGCATGATACGGCTCGAGGTCATCATTGGCGAGCTGAGTGCAGATGCTTTGTTCCATGTTATAGATTGTAGGACAACATATCGACTACTATTGGGACGACCCTGGATTCATGAAAACCGAGTTGTTACTTCCTCGTTGCATCAATGCTTTAAGTTTTACCAAGATGGGGTTAAGAAAGTAGAAGCTGACACAAATCCGTTCTTGGAGGTCGAGTCTCATTTCGTCGATGCAAAATTCTATGCAAATAACGAGACTGTGGAGAAAATAGTGCCACATGAGGTCCCTGCGATAAAAGAGAGTGAAAAAGCTAAGCTAAAACTAGAGGCCGACATAAAAAAGAAATGGGTAGAAAAGTCATGCCCAGTAAAGATAGAGGCTTCAACGAGTCTAGTAGCTCCTAAGGCTCCAAAAGATGAGAAACTTCCAACTTCACCCATCTTACGCTATCTCCCTATATCCCGCCGAAAAAAGGGTGAAGCGCCTTTCACCGAATTTTCTAAAAAATTGAAAGTAGGTGATATTGAAGTATTGAGGGAAAGTTTCACCACTCCTTTGACAAAGATGAAAAAGCAATGGAGTCAGAGGAGCGAAGAAGATGAGAAGAATGTTGCTTTGCCTGAGAAGCGGACAAAGGATGGATTTGACCCCAATGCGTACAGACTGCTAGCTAAAGCAGGGTATGATTTCACGACACATACCGAGTTCAAACGCTTAAGTATATTTGATGACCAAGCCAAGCTTTCTTCGACGCAAAAGAAGCTGTTGAAGAAAGGTTACGCTCTACCAACGTCAAGAAAAGGACTCGGATATAAGTCACCTGAACCAGTCCGCATAACAAGAAGAGAGAAGACAAAGGTGGAAGATGCCAACCACATAACCATTGAAGAGGTTGAAGAATCGAAGGAAAATAAGAATGTTGGTCATAGGGTACCCGCCTTTAAACGCATTGGACCATCAACATCTCATGTTTCAGCATTTCAAAGGTTAGGTCCATCAAAAAGGAAAGAGAATAAAATGCCTGCTACCACCAATGAGACACAATTACCTATTTTTGAAAGATTGAATAAAGTCATGGGAGAGGCGAGAACATTCTCAACTTCAGGTGGAGTGCGACCACCCATCTTTCAAAGGTTAAGCAGACAAGTAAAGGGAAAAGAAGATACAAGCTCAACTGCAAATTTGAACCGACAATCAGTTTTTCAAAGATTAAATTTAACCATGACAAAAGACTGGGGGCATCCCAAGTCTGTGTTTGACCGAATCTCTCCTGAAAACTTAGGGAGAACTGTCAAAGACAACTTACCAAGCAAGATAAGGAGCAACAAAGATATCTGCAGCGTTGTTCCGTCTCGCATGAAAAGAAAGATGTTTGTTACCATTGAAACTGAAGGTTCGTTGAGAGTAAAGCGGCGTGATGTTGTCTTCACTAATCCGGGAAAAGAGAAAATAAAACAAGAAGAAAGCAAGGCTTTATGTCACCACATCACCGTCCTAGAAGAGACAGAGGTTGAGGTAAGTGAACAAGATGTTGATGAAGCACCACTTTTGTTAGAAGATAACATTCAATCCACGGTAGATGAGCTTAAAGAAATAAATCTTGGCACAGAAGACGATCCGTGCCTAACGTTCATAAGCACGTTGCTTACGCCCAAGGAAGAGACCGAGTATCTAAGTCTACTTACTACATACAAGGAAATGCCAGGACTTGATCCAAAAGTTGCAGTCCATCATCTAGCTGTTAAACCTGGATCTCGACCAATCAAGCAAACTCAGCGGCGATTTAGACCAGAACTTATCCCACAAATAGAGGTCGAAGTAAATAAGTTGATTGAAGCTGGGTTTATCCGTGAAGTAAAATACCCAACATGGATCGCCAACATTGTTCCGAAGAAGAAAGAAGAATGGACAACTTCGTGTCCTGTGTTGATTTTCGCGATCCGAACAATGCCCGTCGAAGGATGATTTTCCATTGCCTATTACAGAAATCATGGTTGATGCCACTACTGGACATGAAGCTTTATCTTTCATGGATGGATCATCGGGCTACAATCAGATAAGGATGGCTCTTGAAGATGAAGAAATGACTGCCTTTCGAACTCCAAAGGGAATATATCATTACAAGGTCATCCGTTCGGATCAAGAATGCGGTGCAACCTATCAATGAGCAATGCAGAAGATTTTTGATGATATGCATAAAAATGTTGAATGCTATGTTGACGACCTCGTCGTTAAATGTAAAAGCGGCGAGATCACTTAGAAGAGCTTAAGGTAGTCTTCGATCGACTAAGAAAGTATCAGCTAAAGATGAATCCTCTCAAATGTGCATTTGGAGTTACTTCGGGAAAATTTCTAGGGTTCATCTTGAGACATAGAGGAATTGAGATAGATCAGTCCAAGATCGATGCGATACAAAAAATGCAACTGCCAAAGAATTTACACGAGCTAAGAAGTCTTCAAGGGCGCCTAGCTTACATAAGAAGGTTCATTTCAAACCTAGTGGTAGATGCCATCCTTTCCAAAGATTGATGAAGAAAGGAGAAATCTTTGAGTGGGATGAGGCATGTCAAAATGCCTTCGAAAGCATAAAGAAATATTTGCTTAACCCTCCTGTCTTGGGCGCCCCTATAGCTGGGAAACCATTGCTTTTGTACATCACAGCACAAGAACGATCATTGGGGGCATTATTTGCCCGGAAGGAAGAGAAGGTGGAAAGAGCGAGCACTATATTACCTAAGCCGAACTCTCACGGGGAGCGAGAACTAAACTACTCTCCCATTGAGAAGATGTGTTTGGCTCTTTTCTTCTCCATCGATAAGCTGAGGCATTACATGCAGGCGTTCACTGTACGTTTAGTTGCAAAAGCAGACCCAATCAAATATATTTTGTCCCGACCGATAATCTCAGGACGTCTGGCTAAATGGGCATTGCTTCTTCAACAATACGACATTGTTTACGCATAAAAAGCTATAAAAGGGCAAGCATTGGCAGACTTCTTAGCAAACCACCCCATTCCCTCAGACTGGAAGTTGTGTGAAGACTTCCCTGATGAAGAAGTATTCACTGTTGAAGTCGTAAACCCGTGGACAATGTATTTTGATGGTGCAGCCAGAAAAAATTGTTGCAGTGCGGTGTTGTCTTTATTTCACCCGAAAAGCATATGTTGCCTTATAGCTTCACACTCAGAGAACTATGCTCGAATAATGTAGCAGAGTATCAGGCCTTGATAATCGGTCTCCAAATGGCCATCGATATCGGCGTAAGGTATATAGAGATATTCGGCGATTCGAAATTAGTGATAAGTCAAGTCCTACTCCAATATGATACCAAGCATGAAGACTTGAAGCCGTACTTTACATATGCTAGAAAATTATTGGAGAAGTTCGATAGCTTCATCATAGAACATGTTCCAAGGTCGGGAAATAATAGGGCTGATGCATTGGCTAACTTAGCTACTGCGCTGACAATCTCTGATGAGGAAAATATGAGCATTACACTCTGTCAAAAATGGGTCATACCACCGACCGATTATGAATATCGTGAGGCTAATGCAATATCTGCTTATGTGATTGAGGAGAAGGACTGGCGTCAACCTATCATTGACTACCTTCAACATGGGAAGCTCCCTCTGAGCCTCGACGCAAGGCGGATGTGTGAAAATGAAGAAGATCCCCTCGATTTGTCTATTACAAAGAGACTTCTTTATCGTCGCTCCTACGAAGGACTCCTTCTTCGATGCTTGGGAAAACATGAGTCGGATATAGCACTAGAGGAAGCGCACTCTCGGGAATTTGTGGTGCTCATCGGTCCGGTCCAAAGCTTCATTTTTTCGGCTAAAAGGATGGGTTACTATTGGCCTACTATGGTCCAAGATTCGATGGAGTACGCAAAGAAATGTGAAGCTTGTCAAGTCCATGCGAATTTTATACACCAACCACCAGAGCCTCTTCATCCAACCGTTGCTTCATGGCCATTCGAGGCTTGGGGACTTGATCTTGTAGGCCCTATAACTCCAAAGTCATCAGCAGGTCACTCTTACATTTTGGCCGCGACCGACTACTTTTCAAGGTGGGCTGAAGTGATTCCTCTGCGGGAAGCAAAGAAAGAAAATATTGCAAATTTCATTCGAACGCATATAATCTACCGTTATGGCATTCCCCATCGCATTGTAACAGATAATGGAAGACAATTCTCCAATAGCTTGATAGATAAGTTATGTGAAAAATTCCATTTCAAACAACACAAGTCATCTATATACAATGCAGCAGCAAATGGGTTGGCCGAGGCGTTTAACAAGACCTTGTGCAACCTATTGAAGAAGATAGTCTCCAAGGCAAAGAGGGATTGGCAGGAAAGAATCAGTGAAGCATTGTGGGCCTATCGAACTACGCATCGCACACCTATCGGAGTCACACCATATTCTTTGGTCTATGGAGTAGAAGCCGTACTTCCATTGCAGAGAGAAATTCCATCACTTCGAATGGCCGTACAAGAAGGGTTGTGATTGAAGAAAATGCAACACTCCGCCTCCAAGAGTTAGAAGCATTGGATGAAAGAAGACTTGAAGCTCAGCAAGCATTGCAGTGTTATCAAGCACGAATGAGCAAAGCTTTCGACAAAAATATCAAGCCTCGTTCATTTCAAGTTGGGGATCTTGTACTCGCTGTTAGAAGACCTATCGTCACGACACGACATACAGGAAATAAGTTCACACCTAAATGGGACGGACCCTATGTTGTTCAAGAAGTCTACACTAACGGAGCTTATAAGATTGTGGATAAAGACGGACTAAGAATTGGCCCGATCAACGGGAAGTTTCTTAAAAAGTTTTATGCTTAAGAGCGCCACACTCCTTGGCGTATGAGTATAAACTACAAGCTATGTAATTGAACTACGTTATGACTTGATCCCTTCATTAAAGGGGTACGTAGGCAGCTTAACAAATTTTAAGTTCAGTCACAATTAAAAAAAAATTCATCCCAAGTTATGTAATTGAACTACGTTATGACTTGATCCCTTCATTATAAAAGGGTACGTAGGTAACTTAATTAATTTTAAGTTCAGTCCTAATAAAGCAAAGAAAAAGAAAAAAAATGGTCAAAAGAAAAACTCTTATTTTTATTGATGATAAAAGAGGCCGAATCGGCAGATACAATGAAAGAAAAAATGCTATAGATGAAATATGGTAAATAAAGTCGTTCCTACGATATAGCAAATCTAAAAGACAAAGAGAGAAAAAAGGAAGCTAAAACGTCAAGTTATAATCCAGCAGTCTGCGTCGCTGACTTGTAAGGGTTTCTTCGAGCCTTGCTAGTGTCTGCCTATTGTTCTTTGGCAAAACTGAGCTTCTTGATTGCACTTATCGCTTCCTCGAATTGAGATATTTTTGCTTTGTATTTGGGTGATAGTGTCGCTCTCGCAGAAATAAGTTCAGAAATGGTTTTACGCTCAGTTTTCAGCTCCTTTATCTTTCGAGACAAGTCTTTAGATTGCTTACGAAGGGAGATTTTCTCCTCATTTGAGGTTCGCATATCCGACAACGCCTTCTCCATATTTTTTTTGAGCTCTGATAGGTCTCCATCATCCTTTGGTTGAAGCATCTTTGGGGAGCGATCGTATGCCTTAAGTCGTTGTATGTGCAAATTTTCTCGAGGTATTCCCTCATCAATGTTCGGATAAGGGTTAAATCAGTCGTAGTAATATCTGAGATGCCTTTAAATATCGTCTCCATAGTTGACTCAAGAGAGCCTGCATTCTCAAATGTTGCATTCTCTAACAAAGTTTTGGCTTGAGCCCACATGCGGATGGCAGATTTTCGGTTTGCTCTGGCAACAATTTCGTCTCCGGTAAGATGTAAGGGCGTCGTATACATAGTGTCTGTGTCCCCTTGCTCCTGGCAGGGGTCCTCGTTTTCCCTTTGCTCATGGCTCCTAGTAGGTTGATCGACTTCAATAATCGGCATATTAGGTTGTTCCTTGTAGATAGGAGGAGGAGGACCGATAGCCGAGTGTGATATCTGCAAGGGAGATCAAAGAGTCAACAGAAAATATATATGTATACACATACATATATGTAATTGAAAAAATGAAACATAAAAAAAAAAAAAAAAAGAATGATGCTGACCATGGGCAATGCCAACTTTGGGCGCTCTACATCACTTGGGGGGACTTCAAAGGGGATGTGATCAATTTTTGGAGATTCTTCTACCTGCCTCTGACGGTTCCAGTGACGATCCTCGTTGCTACTACAACTCTTACCTTCACCTTCACGAATGCGTTTAGAGTGAATCACAACCTCGGGCGTGGGTGCATGGTCACTTCCTTTTACACTCAAATCTTTATGGACTTTATGTCTAGCAGAAGAAGAGCCAAAACTATCCACAAGAATCTGGATACCATCTTCCATGTATTTGCCATGCTTTTTCGCCCACCATTCTTTGTAAGAGTCAGTAATTTGGGTATGTGGGTTTAGCTCACGTGCTGGAATGTATACTTTGGAGGATGTTGAAAGTTGATCGCAACTCTTCCAAGAGTAAAAGACGTTGTTGAGATTGATGCGAGGAAAACTTTCGTTGGATTGGTTGGGCACATCTTGATAAAAGCCAAACCGACGACCAAATGCATGCGGGTTATATGCCTCAAGAGTCATTAACTTCCCGCGACGAGAAGATAAGTAGCACGACCGGAGACTCATAAAAAAAGAGGTCGATAGAAATGATAATCCTTTGATATCATGGATAGTTTCACCTTAACTCTCGAAGGGGTGTTCGCATGCCACATTATCGCTTCACCTCGATGGATTAATTGACGAGCTTCGAGGCCATTTAAGTATCGTGCACCCCCTTCTCCAGAGAAGTAAGCCATCCCAGGACCTCTAACAGGGTTTATGACCTTATGATGAGTGCCAAAGTAGCGGGCAAGCCAACCATGAACATAATGAATAGGAAAGCAGTTATCCGAGCATCCAATAGAGGAAGGCGCGTTTGATATTTGACCCAAACCGTAATAAATACTCGACAAAGCTGGCACGGCAAGGTTAAAGTGTCTTCCTTCGGCCATGAGGGATGCAACCTTAAACACACCAGGACGTAGTGAACGACCACTTTGGAGAGGGAATACGAATAAACATAGCCAACATGAAATAAAGGCAGCCAAGTAGGTCTCATCCCTCATATTCTCTGTTATGCCAAGTAGTTGGAAAATCGTCTGCTCTTTTTCCGTCCAATTGCGAGTCTCTGGAATAGATCCACTAGGATTATGGGTGGGAGCAGGTCGTGATTTCTTCTTTGATCTTTTGCTAGGAGGCCGGTTATATTTTTTCTCCCCTTTAAACCAAAACGAGATCCATGAGTCTATTGGAATCGTTTGCCTATCTTTTTGTTGGGAAGCAAGACGATGGTAGGCATCAAAAAGGTGTTGGCAACTGGTGGGGAGGGACTCAGACCGTCCATTCAGTCTCAACACATCTTTATAGCCAGGAATGACTTCATCATAAAATTCACCCTTGATAGGAAGACCGCCTAGTTGCCACATGTCCCACAGTGAGATGGATACTTCCCCAGTGGATGTATGAAGGGTATTTGTAGACGGACACCATGCTTCAAAAAGGGCTTGCATCACGTGACTATTACAGTCATAAGTATACAATGAGGCCATTACTGCTGAAATGAGTCCAACATTCTTCAATGCTTGATGTTTGGAGGAGACCGTGAACTCTAGCCATTCCCAAAGTAAAAGCCACATAAGAAAATTCACCATTAAGCTTAAGTGCGGAGCCCCAACAAATCTTTCCTTCTATGATTTGACGCCCTAATGTCGGTTACGGTTTCACGGATGGATTTCTTTGTATGTTTAGGGGAGTCCAAAAACCAGGTTGTAGCAGATGCATGTTTATGTAGGGATCTTTTTGTTGACCAGTCCGATAGAAAAATCGAATCTCTAGAGTCAAGCCTCGTCTCTCTATATGGTTCCTCGATGGGAAGAATAGTCCCTTCACGAAAAGGCTGGTCCTCGTGGCTCAAAACAACTAGGCTATGCTCAGTGGAATTTGAAATCTCTGTGAAATAAGTCATTGTCCTGCATTAGGAAAAATGAGGATCATTTGTAACGGCCCAGTTTTCTATTTCGGTTACCCAGGTGATTTCGGGTCATTATTCGGATGTTCGGATGGGCCGTTAGAGCTATTTTAACCCTTAGGGGTATTTTAGTCTTTTGCCCCTGGTCGTGGTTTTGAGGATTTTCAAGATTTCAGGCCATTCCGCCTTTGTCGAAGCTTAATGGTTGTTGGTTGCAAGACCCGAGAGGTTTGGGCAAGTTGTTTGGAAGTTTGGAGGTGTTTTAGAAAATGGCAAAATTAATTGTAATTTTGGTGCTTCCATTGGGTTTTGAGCCCTTGCCCTAAATGGTCTTGGGAAGTTCGTAGGAAAAGAGATTTTTATTTTTAAAATAAGTTTGCTTAGTAGGGTTTGGAAAGAGGAAGCTTTGGGAAGGGATTTTAGACCTATTTAATTAGGGAAAAAGGAAAGAAAATCAAGAAAATCCCTTCTCCCCTTGTTTTGCAATCTCTCTCTCTCTCTCTCTCTCTCTCTCTCTCCTAGCCGACCTCACCAAGAAACCCTAGCCGCCCTAGCCGCACCACGCCACGCCACTCGGCCCAGCGCACCAGGCGCCCACCTGTGACACCCCAGCGCACCAGGCGGCCACCTGGCCGTCCAGCCAGCGCACCAGGCGCCAGACGCTCCGCACCAGTGCGAGACACGCGCGCGACCGACCAGATCGGGTCGCCCAGACGCTGCCGTGTCGTCGTCCCGCACCAGCCGCCGCGCGACCGCGCGACGCTGCCGCTTCGCCGCCTCGCCGCGCGCGCGCCGCCGCAAAGACCGTCGCGTCTGCGTGCACGTGTAGCACTCGTCGCGTCCGCCCGCCGCGTAGCGCTGCGCCGCGCTGTCGCGATCGCGCGCAGCCAGCCAGCGCCAGCGCCGTTCCAACGCGCGCGGCGCCAGCCCGCACCGGCAGGCGCCTAAAATCGCCTCATCTGCGAGACCCGTGCCTTCTCGGTTGGTAATTCCGAACCTATCCCTTTTAGATTTTTAAGCTCTCTTTGGCTGCTGTATATTTATTTAGGATGCTTTTAAAATGCTTAGGTTGCTCGGTTTCGCTTTAAAGCTCGAGGGTCATTATTTGATTGTGAAGGTTATTTCGCTCGTTCCGGGTAAGGATTCCTTACCGTGGTTGTGTGGACCTGCGATGCTTTCTTGAATGTGCCTTATATGCATGTTTACTTTTATGGACATGATTAGTGGATAGGGATGACTTGTGATTGCATTTCTGCTAGCATGTTTGCTTGTTTGTACATGTTAGTGCCATGCTAGGATTGTTCTTCCAAGCATGCTTGAGATTCTGCTTTAAGTTCGTAGTATCATGCTAGGTTATGTATGATTGATGATGATTATGTATGTTTAGCCAAGAATCGTTTACTCTATACTCTAGCTAGTGTGTTAGAAATTTGTCATCATCTAGAGGTGAGAGCGGACATAACGTACCTTGTCCCCACGGTCGGGAGTAGAGCGAAGCATAACGTACATTGCTTCCCCGGCGGCCGATGTGGATTTAGCTACCACATCGGCATAAGCCTAGTTTGTAGCTCGCTAGAGCGGAACCACCGCCAGCGGTGCAAGCTGCCTTGGGCGGTTCTTAGCTTTCAGTCGGTGGTACAGTGCCGCAGATGAGTGCCGAGGGCCTCGCACTCATCGTGTTCGGTGACACCGTTTCCGAGTCTTAGGCATGCGTACTGGCCCGCGTAGTTTGTACTTAGGCCCCACATTTACGCCGGTTGCAAAGAAGATGCGGTGTGCGCAAGACACGCCTTAGTCGCCGGTTGGAGAGCTCCCGGGCTAATGTTCGTGAGTACACAGTTCCTTCTGTTTAGAGCCGGACTTGGGGGTACTCTCCGATAGTCCAGATTTATAGCGAGGGTAAGAGGCCCTTGAGGACACCCATTGGGATTGGCTTTTGAGTGATCATATGGTCGAGGAGAAAGACCCTCGAGGGTGTCGGACATCTTTGAGATCGGTTTTGAGGTGATCAATTGGCCGAGGGAGAAAGACCCTCGGAGATGTCACGGGATTGGTTCACGAGAGCCAATCATTAGGCCGGAAGTAGGAGACTTCCGAGGATTCCAGATTCTCGCCTTGTAAGCTCGTTGAGCTATGATCCGTGTTGGTAATGTTTGCATGTATACTAGGGTGCTAGATGATTGAAGTATCGTATTGTACCCCGGTTGGGGATTCTTCACTTGAGTATGTTTATACTCACCCCTATATTCTCGTGGTTTTCCACCGGGTAACTAGGGGCAGCAGGGACGGCTAGCGGAGGGAGCTGAATGATCATGGGAGCCGCCGGCACTCTGTCTTTATTGTTTGCATATTTGTTCGGCATGTAGATGGGACAGGAGTCCTAGGGGAACATTATTAAAAGTGGTTTGAACTGTTTTGAATGTTTTATATATAAACTTGCATGAAGTATTTTAACTTGCATGCTGAGTGAGAACCTAGGTTTAGGACCGTATTTTGGGTCGGGTTCTTACGGTTGGTATCGAGCACGCGAGTCATAGATTCTCAGACTAACTCGCTTTGCAGGTTGTTGCCCCCATGATCATCGGTACTCGCGGCCGTCCAGTTTGTGCGAGTTCATTAAGCTAAGGGTTTTATTTTACAACATCGCATCTAGTATACATGTGTTACCCTTGTTTGGCGGTGAGAGCCCAGCGTGGGCTAGGTTTTATGCTTTGTGCAGATCGCCGGTGTGTCGATCGCACCCGCAGGGAGGTAGAGCTTAGACTCCGTAGGCCATTTGTGGCCCGATTGTGGTTCTCCCTAGTGAGAGGGTGGAGGTGCTCGTGCAGATCGCTAGTGCGTGGATCGCACTCACGAGGAGCGGGACGCTTGGCATGTCCGACCGAGGAGTTGCACCGTTTGTATGGATGTTGAGGCGCGCCCGAGGTTGTTTAGCCCGTTGTTGGCGAGTTGGCCCTGGCGGTTGAGTTGCCTAGAGGAGGGGTAGAGGCTAGCACGCCTCGAGTGAGACTCCTTGAGCGAGTGTGCTCCGACCATGAGGGAGTTGATGGCGAGTCTTTTAGCTAACAGAGAGCGGAGACCAGCGCGAGGTTGTAGCGCGTAGTGAGGAGTCTTGGGCATAGATAGCCCGGTGGTAGAGTTTATTTAGGAGACACCCTCCTTGTAGTTCCAGTAGCCGGAGGTTCCGGGAGGGCTTGATCAGCGAGGTTTATGCCGATAAGATAGTTGGCGTTGATCGAGCCGCCGAGTTTGGCAAGTGGAAGCTCTGTAGAGTGGATGTTTTGAGACCCTCTTGCTAGCAGCAAGGTGGTTGGCCAGGATCGAGTTTATCATCCAAGTGTTGTGATGACTGGTGTTCAAAGGCCGATGACCGGATGTTTAGAGGTCAAGGCGCGCGTTACGGTGTTGTTTGATGCAAAGAAGGTGTGGTGGTGGAAGTCCCCGTGAGAGGCGGACCAGCAGAGTCTCCACCGACCACCGGTCGAATTGGCCACCATTTGCCAAGTTAGTAGCTTTTGAGGAAGATGTAGAGACATCTTGTCCTCCTGCAAGTCTGCAATCGTTTTGCAGCCAGTTCTTTTAGTACCCTCGTAGCCAGAGGGTAGTGTGGAGTTTGCTTGTCAGGACCTAATCCGTCCGTGGTTTTCGGTGGCTATTAGTGAGAAGCACCTTACGTTAGCATGTTCGGTGTGGAGCTAGGTCTTTGCCACCCGAGGGTTGGCTTTGAGTATTCGTTGAGCATCGAGTGGGATGCGGGAGTGGGCCTTGGCTTGCATGCATCTGGACGTGATGTCGAGAGTAGTCTACTCGATTGTTGAGACTCTTGTGTTGAGTGCCATTGCCCTGTCACACCGGAGTGTGACCTTCCCTACCCTCGTGAGTGGCTTAAAGCCCGTAAAGGGATGTTTGTGTTGTAAAGGAAGTAGTGCCCGTTGGCACCAAGCTTTGAGAGGAGGCCTAGGTTCAGGCCAGTTGGCACTTTTGTGCAGGTGGTTCCAGGACCCGCCCGGAGTTTAGCATCCCCACTAGCCTTGTACCCATTCTTACGAAGTTGCATCTGTTTGGATTGCTTAAGAGATCTAGCTCGGTGGTAGTTAGAGAACTACAAGTGTGAGGTCGTTTGAGGGAAAAGTAGGAGCTTTTCACGGTCACCAGAGAGTTGGGTACAAAGGATCTTTGTTGGTTGTTAAGGGCTAAGCGTCCGAGATCTCGCGCTTTGTGTTGTGGGCTTGTGAGCCGGTTGGATGGTAGTGTGATTCGACTACCCTTGGAGTTACCCTAATATGAGTAGGGTTGGCATCGATGATGCGTGGTTGATCGATGTTAGAACCATGAGTTGGATGGTTGAGTGGAGCATTTAGTGGGCACATTGGTATGAGGTATGTCGATTGGTGTAGTTAAGCTCTAGTAAGAGTGAGTCGACCAATGTGGCATTCCGTGGTGAGTTGACCACGAGTGGATTGAACTCTTGTTGCTCCTTTGCTAGAAGTGGCTCTATTGGGAGGCAAATGTTGCCTTGTGTGAGAATTCTTATTGGTTTGGATCTTAAGGAACCAAGTTGGAGGTACATACACGCCAATGTACTTTTGTGTAGCTCGTTCGTGGTGGTGTATTTTTCAAGAACCACGAGGGGTTTTGGGTTGTGAAACCGGTGCTCGATTCCGAGGAGTTAGGACTTTAGTTCTTGGCAAGTGCCCTAACTTGGGTTGAGAGGCTACCGTCGTGCGTGTGTAGCTGGGTTGTTGCGTAGGAAAGTTATGCTAGTTGGCCCTTGGCCCAGGTAGAGGCATTTCTTGTTGGTCGACGGTTGGTGTTGATTGAAACCGAACAAGGGCGATGGTAGCATAATCGCGTAGTTTTCGGCCGCCATGGCTAAGAGAGTTGTTCGGATCCTTACCATGGATAGAAGCTACATTGTGGTGATGCTTTGAGCAAGAGGAAGTTTGGGTCTTCCAGTTGTTCCCTTTCAGTGGATAGCGAACTTCTGCCGATGAGGCGATCTAGGGGTGGGATCGCCATGAGCGCAGTTAGAGCTCGAGATCGCAGGGGCGGGGCAGGCGATCGGCTCATTGCATCAAGTGTGGTAAGCGCGCGCCGGATTGTGTGGAGCATCGCCGTGCTTGCTACTGGATGTGGCAAGGAAGAGCTTTTGGCAGCCACAGTTGAGATCTTTGTAGGAGATGTGCTCGTGTAGCCGATTGTCGATTAGACCGTTTGACGGCAGCAGTGTGTGTCGGAGGGAGATCGGAGGAACCCTAACTTGAGGAGAGCCTCACGAGAGCTCGGTCGAGACCGCAGCAGTGTTCCTCGGTTGAGTTCTTTGGATGCTTGTAGGCGGTTGACAAGCTAGAGTTGTTCTTAGTAGCCTCGCGTTGTTTTTTTGAATTCTTAGCAAGGTGGTGCTTGGCGTTGGCCAAGGTTTGGTTCCTTTGCTGTTTTCTAGGGCTAGCTTGGTTCGACCAAGCTGGCGTCGCCTGAGGACTTGTTCCTAGTCAGGTAGTTTTAGGAGTTGGCCACCCCCTCAGCGGTTGAGTAGTACCGCTAGTGCTTAGTTGGTGGTTCAAGCGATTGAGGAATCCTTGGACGTTTCTTCTGAGAGAGTTGGTGGTTGCTACCGTTGAGTTTGAGCAAGACAGCGAGCGTGTGTGAAATTCGCTGTCCTTCGGAAGTCCGCTTGCTAGGAAATCGTTCTTGTAGAGGAGGAGTCAGCTTAGTTCCTGAGTTGTGTAGTTGATCAGAGTAGCGCAGCGGTCAGCCTAGCGAGAGTGTCCCTGCGTCTGTTTGTTAGCAAGTGGAAAGTTGTTTGTTC
The DNA here is from genome assembly GCA_036507275.1 of Sicyos edulis. NCBI lineage: Eukaryota > Viridiplantae > Streptophyta > Magnoliopsida > Cucurbitales > Cucurbitaceae > Sicyos > Sicyos edulis. The sequence continues at coordinate 15,306,313 of CM071854.1, forward strand.
CCGCGAGGGCGAAGGCCAGCCAGTTCAAAGACTTGAGTTGTTGGCGGAAGGTTGTTGGATCTTTGGAGCTTGTAGACCCCCCTTAGTTCTTTGGTAGTTGAGTTGCACCGTGGATGCCAGGCCTCGAGTTTTAACTTTTGAGGTAGTCTTGCCGACTCGTGTGGTTCAGGATCCGCAAGCTTGTGGTCATCGCTATCCTTATTCCTCGCGATGTTTCGTGGGTGGAGTTTCTGGATTGGAAGAAGAGTTAGGTCTAAGCTATAAGAAGGAAGTCCTTGGAGCACGGATGGGCTTAAGAGTTGAGTGGCGGCTTTGAGGCGAGCTTTGCTCGTTATGAGCTTGGTTTGAGTTTACGCTAAGCAAGCCTTTCTCGGGCTTTTCTTTTTAGTCGTTGTGCATTCGCGATTGGCATTTTATTGAGCCACAGTTGAGTGAGTTGGCACAGAGGTGCCGTGGCATTGGGTGGTAAAGCCCTCGAGTTTCGATCCTCCAGCTATCGTGTTGCTAGTAGCCACGTAATGTTATATTCCTTGCTGCTCGAGGTTTCCGTGAGAGGAATGTTGTTTGTTTTCTGTCGGGCGATGTTCACCTAGGCCGTTTAGTTTCTTAAACACAGGAGGTTCGGTTGTTTGGTCAGCATGGTGAAGGGTCGAAATTTGTTTGATAATAAACTATGAGCATTCGAGAGAAGTTACTGCCGAGCGTGGCGTTGAGTTTTAGAGCTTGTGACCCGCCCACGAGTTTGTTGAGAGTAGCGCAGAGAGAGGCGTCCGAGTTGGGTTAGCGAGGATAAGTGAGCCCTAGAGTCGTGAGACCGTTTGAGAGTTGGTGCGAGTCAGAGGGTGTGACTCACCGACTAGCTATCGCATGATTTCTTCGAAGCTCAGTGTTAGTTCAGTTTTGGTTGAGATAGTTTGTGGCAGACTCGGTATCTTTTGAGCTTGGAGACTTTGGGAAACCAAGAGGGTTCGGTTTCGAAGAAGGATTTGTGTTGTCTTAACCAGGAGCTTGGTTGGTTAAGAATCAGTGGAGTTTTCCTAGAGTTGTTTTCGTCTTAGGACTTTCGAGGACGAAAGTCTTAAAAGGAGGGAGTATTGTAACGGCCCAGTTTTCTATTTCGGTTACCCAGGTGATTTCGGGTCATTATTCGGATGTTCGGATGGGCCGTTAGAGCTATTTTAACCCTTAGGGGTATTTTAGTCTTTTTGCCCCCGGTCAGGGTTTTGAGGATTTTCAAGATTTCAGGGCCATTCCCGCCTTTGTCGAAGCTTAATGGTTGTTGGTTGCAAGACCCGAGAGGTTTGGGCAAGTTGTTTGGAAGTTTGGAGGTGTTTTAGAAAATGGCAAAATTAATTGTAATTTTGGTGCTTCCATTGGGTTTTGAGCCCTTGCCTAAATGGTCTTGGGAAGTTCGTAGGAAAAGAGATTTTTATTTTTAAAATAAGTTTGCTTAGTAGGGTTTGGAAAGAGGAAGCTTTGGGAAGGATTTTAGACCTATTTAATTAGGGAAAAGGAAAGAAAATCAAGAAAATCCCTTCTCCCCTTGTTTTGCAATCTCTCTCTCTCTCTCTCTCTCTCTCTCTAGCCGACCTCACCAAGAAACCCTAGCCGCCCTAGCCGCACTCCACGCTCAGCCCGCTCGGCCCAGGCGCAGCGCGAGCGGCCATTTCACACAGCCCAGCGCCAGGCAGCCAGCCCCGTCGGCCAGCGCGCGCGGCTGCCCGACGCTCCGCGACCAAAGTCGCCAGACGCGCCGCACCGACCTGACATCGGGTCGCCCGAGCGCGCCGTGTCGTCCCGCACACCAGCCGCCGCATCCGCGCCGCCGCGCGCCGCGCCATCGCGCGCGCGCCGCGCCAAGCACCGTCGCGTCTGCGTGCGTGCCACTCGTCGCGTCCGCCCGCCCGGCGCGCTGCGCCTCATGTCGCGATCGCGCGCGCAAGCCAGCGCCAGCGCCCGTTCCCTGCTGCGCCCGAAGCACGCCAGCGCCAGCGCCAGCGCCAGCGCCCCCGCACCAAAGAAGCGCCAAAGCGCCCCCTGCTGCGAGACCCGTGCCTTCTCGGTTGGTAATTCCCGAACCTATCCCTTTTAGATTTTTAAAGCTGCTTTGGTCTGCTGTATATTTATTTAGGATGCTTTTAAAATGCTTAGGTTGCTCGGTTTCGCTTTAAAGCTCGAGGGTCATTATTTGATTGTGAAGGTTATTTACGCTCGTTTCGGTAAGGATTCCTTACCGTGGTTGTGTGGACCTGCGATGCTTTCTTGAATGTGCCTTATATGCATGTTTACTTTTATGGACATGATTAGTGGATAGGATGACTTGTGATTGCATTCTGCTAGCATGTTTGCTTGTTTGTACATGTTAGTGCCATGCTAGGATTGTTCTTCCAGCATGCTTGAGATTCCTGCTTTAAGTTCGTAGTATCATGCTAGGTTATGTATGATTGATGATGATTATGTATGTTTAGCGAGGAATCGTTTACTCTATACTCTAGCTAGTGTGTTAGAATTTGTCATCATCTAGAGGCCGAGAGCGGACATAACGTACCTTGTCCCCACCGGTCGGGAGTAGAGCGAAGCATAACGTACATTGCTTCCCCGGCGACCGATGTGGATTTAGCTACCACATCGGCATAAGCCTAGTTTGTAGCTCTGCTAGAGCGGAACCCGCCAGCGGTGCAAGCCCGCCTTGGCGGTTCTTAGCTTCGTGTCGGTGGTACAGCCGCACAGATGAGTGCCGAGGGCCTCGCACCATCGCGTGTTGGTGACACCGTTTCGAGTCTTAGGCATGCGTGCACGGCCCGCGTAGTTTGTACTTAGGCCCCCACATTTACGCCGGTTGCAAAGCATGCGGTGTGCGCGACACGCGTTAGTCGCCGGTTCGGAGAGCTCCCGGGCTAATGTTCGTGAGTACACCGGTTCCTTCATGTTTAGAGCCGGACTTGGGTACTCTCCGATAGTCCAGTTATAAGCGAGGGTAAGAGGACCTTGAGGACACCCATTGGGATTGGCTTTTGAGGTGATCATATGGTCGAGGAGAAAGACCCTCGAGGGTGTCGGACATCTTTGAGATCGGTTTTTGAGTGATCAATTGGCCGAGGAAAAGACCTGTAAGAACCCAACCCTAAATACGGTCCTAAACCTAGGTTCTCACTCGGCATGCAAGTTAAATATTTCATCAAGCGGTTTAGTGCTCATATTTAAAACCTTTAAAAACTTTTAGAACGGGAATGCTTAAAACATAATCAACGATTTTGTTTAAGAAAACCAACGAAGTAAAACAAGCTCTGCAGTATATATATAAAACATTCAAAAGCAGTTCAAACAACTTTTAATAATGTTTCCCCTAGGACTCTGTCCATCTACATCTTTGAACAAATATGCAAACAATAAAGACAGAGTGCTGTGGCTCCCATGATCATTCGGCTCCCTCCGCTCGCCGTCCGGTGTTTGTCCCAAGTTACACGGTGGAAAACCACAGAAATAAGGGTGAGTATAAACATACTCAGTAAGAATCCCAACCGGGTACAATACGATACTTCAATCATCTAGCACCCTAGTATACATGCAAGCGATTACCAACACGGATCATAGCTCAACGAGCTTACAAAGCGAGAATCTGGAATCCTCGGAAGTCTCCTACTTAGGCCTAATGATTGGCTCTCATAACCAATCCCGGGACATCTCCGAGGTCTCTCTCCTCGGCCAATTGATCAGCTCAAAAACCGATCCCAAAGATGTCCGACACCCTCGAGGGTCTTTCTCCTCGACCATATGATCACCTCAAAAGCCAATCCCAATGGGTGTCCTCAAGGGCCTCTTACCCCGCTATATAATCTGGACTATCGGGAGAGTACCCGAAGTCCGGCTCTAAACATGAAGGAACGGTGTACTCACGAACATTAGCCGGGGAGCTCTCGAACCGGCGACTAACGCGTGTGCGCGCACACCGCATCTTCTTTGCAACCGGCGTAAATGTGGGGCCTAAGTACAAACTACGCGGGCAGTACGCATGCCTAAGACTCGGAAAGCGGTGTCACTTCGAACACGATGAGTGCGAGGCCCTCGGCACTCATCTGTGCGGCACTGTACCACCGACACGAAGCTAAGAACCGGCCAAGGCGAGCTTGCACCGTTGGCGGTGGTTCCGCTCTAGCGAGCTACAAACTAGGCTTATGCCGATGTGGTAGCTAAATCCACATCGCCGCCGGGGAAGCAATGTACGTTATGCTTCGCTCTACTCCCGACCGGTGGGGACAAGGCACGTTATGTCCGCTCTCGGCCTCTAGAGATGATGGCGGCCCCTAACACACTAGCTAGAGTATAGAGTAAACGATTCTGGCTAAACATACATAATCATCATCAATCATACATAACCTAGCATGATACTACGAACTTAAAGCGGGAATCTCAAGCATCTTTGGAAGAACAATCCTAGCATGGCACTAACATGTACAAACAAGCAAACATGCTAGCGGGAATGCAATCACAAGTTTGTCCTATCCACTAATCATGTCCATAAAAGTAAACATGCATATAAGGCACATTCAAGAAAGCATCGCAGGTCCACACAACCACGGTAAGGAATCCTTACACGGAAACGAGCAAACAATAACCTTCACAATCAAATAATGACCCTCGCGCTTTAAAGCGAAACCGAGCAACCTAAGCATTTTAAAAGCATCCTAAATAAAATATATACCAAAGCGACTTAAAAATCTAAAGGGATAGGTTCGGGAATTACCAACCGAGAAGGCACGGGGTCTCGCAGCAAGAAGGGGGCAATTTTTGGCGCTTCTTTGGCGTGGCTGGGCGCAGTTAGGGACGAGCGGGGGCTGGGCTGCTGCGCGCAGATGCGACAGCGGCGCAGCGCGCGCTGGCGGCGCGACGCGACGAAGCAGCACGGCACGCAGACGCGGACGGTCTTGGCGCGGCGCGTAAGAAGCGGGCGACGCGGCGTGCGGTCTGGCGGCGGTGCGGGGCAGCGGTGGGCGCGTCTGCGCGGCGGCTCGGGCGGAGCGTGCGAACGCGCGACGCGTCTGGCTGGCGAGGCGCGGTGGCCGGGCGCGCTGGCCGGGCGAGGCAGGGCGTCTGGGCACGCCTGGGCATGGCATACATCTTCTTGATGCAGGCCGCACAGTGCGCTGGGTCTGGCAACTTTGGCTGCTCGTGCGCTTTGGTGAGCAGTGGTGGAAGGTGCGGCTAGGCGGCTAGGGTTTCTTGGTGTGGTCGGCTAGAGAGAGAGGAGAGAGAGAGAGAGAGAGAGATTTTTCCAAAACAAGGGGAATAGGATTTTCTTTCCTTTTCCTAATTTAAATGGGTCTAAAATCCCTTCCCAAGGCTTTCTCTTGCGGGTCCCGGCTAAAGAAATTCTTTTCTTTTTAACTAAATCATCTTTTTCTAAAAACTCCAATTTCACCATTAGGGCAAGGGTTCAAATCTCAAAGGGACCAATTAAATTCCAATTAATTTTGCTATCAACCGGAATGACTCCGAACTTCTAATCAACTAACCCAAACTACTTGGGTCTTGCAACCAACGTTAATCAAGTCTCAACGAAGGCCGAAATGACCACAAGCCACGAAAATCCTCAACCTCTAACCGGGAGCAAAATACCAAAATACCCTTAAAGGTTAAAACAGCTCTAACGGCCCATCCGAACATCCGAATAATGACCCGAAATCACCTGGGGACCCGAAATAGAAAACTGGGTCGTTACAATACTCCCTCCTTTTAAGACTTTCGTCCTCGAAAGTCCTAAGACGAAAACAACTCTAGAAAAACTCCACTGGTTCTTAACCAACCAAGCTCCTGAAAAAGACAACACAAATCCTTCTTTGAAACCGAACCCTCTTGGGTTCCCAAAGGCTCCAAGCCCAACAGACACCGAGTGCGCCACGAACTATCTCAACCAAAAGCCCGAACTAACACTTGAGCTTCAAGAAAACATGCGATAACTAATCGGTGAGCCACATCCTCTGACTCGCACCAACTCTCAAACGGTCTTACGACTCTAGGGCTCACTTATCCATGCTAACCCAACTCGGAACGCCTCTCTACGGTGCTACTCTCAGCAAACTCGTGAGCGGGTCACAAGCTCTAAAACTCAACGCCACGCTCGGCGTAACTTCACTGAATGCTCATATTTGTTATCAAACGACCTCGACCCTTCACCATCTTGACCAAACAACCTGAACCTCCGGGTTTAAGAAACTAAACGGCCTACTCATACTTCGCAAGAGACTGCGCGAACCCCACCGGTTGCCTACAATCCTTAACGAAATCCAATTCGAACCACCAAGCGGTGGTGATCCCTAGGCAACCTTCTCCAACTAGCATGCGTCCACAACACTAAAGCAACCATCTTACGAGAAATCGAAGCACCATAGCCAAGGGCACTTTTCTAGTTCACCAAACGGCTACCACCACACACACTAGCCGATACTTGACCGGCCACCCCGAACGCAGCGGGGTCCAAGAACAGCTTCACTCGGCCAAACTAATAAGCGGAGCCCCTCAACGGCCGACAACAAACTTTCCAATGCAATCCGATCAGCCACGGCCTAGGTGAACATCGCAGACAGAAAACAAACAACATTCCTCTCACGGAAACCTCGGGCAAAGAAGGAATAAAACATACGTGGCTACTAGCAACACGATAGGCGGAGGATCGCAACCCAAGGGCTTTACCACCCAAAGCCACGGCACCTCTGTGCCAACTTACTCAAGCGTGGCTCGGCTAAAATGCCAATCGCGAATGCACAACAACTAAAAGCCTTTGGACTGGGTGGCGCTTCGCCCTCGCGGGAACAAACAACTTTTCGCTTGCTATCAAGCGGCCTTGAGGACACTCGCTAGGGTGACCGCTACGCTACTCGATCAACTACACAACTCGGGAGCTAAGGCGACTCCTCCTCTCTGAGGAACGATTTCCTAGCAAGCGGACTTAGAAGGACAGCGAATTTCACACACGCTCATTTGTCTTGCTCAAACTCAAGCTGTAGCAACCACCAACTCTCTCGGAAGAAACATCCAAGGATTCCTCAATCGTTTGAACCACCAACCAAGCACTTTGGCGGTACTACTCAACCGCCGAGGGGAGGCCAACTCCCAAAACAACCCGACTAGGAACAAGTCCTCGGGGCAACGCTCGCTTGCTCGAACCGAGCTAGCTCACAAAACAACACGGAACCAAACCTTGGTCAACACCAAGCACCACCTCGCTAAAATTTCGAAATTCAACGTGGAGGTTACCAAGGACGACTCTAGCTTGTTAACCGACAACAAGCATCCAAGCAACTCAACCGAGGAACACCGCCTTGGTCCGACCGTGAGCTCTGGTGAGGCTCTCCACAAATTAGGGTTCCTCCGATCTCCTCCAGACACACACTGTCGTCAAAGCGGTCTAATCGACAAGCGGCTACACGAGCACATCTCCCTACGACATCTCAACTGTCTTTGGCCAAAAGCTCTTCCTTGCCATCTCAGTAGCAAGCACGGGCGATGCTCCACACAATCCGAAAGCGCCTTACCACACTTGATGCAATGAGCCGATTGCTCGCCCCCACCTGCGGCGATCACGAGCTCTAAACTGCGATCGTGGCGATCTCGACCCCTAGATGGCCATGTCGGCAAAGTTCGCTATCCACTGAAGGGAACAAGCTGGAAGACCCAAACTTCCTCTTGCTCAAAGCATCAGCCACAATGTAGCTTCTATCCATGGTAAGGATCCGAACAACTCTCTTAGCCATGGCGGCGGAAACTACGCGATTATGCTACCATCGCCCTTGTTGGTTTCAAGCCCGAACACCAACCGTCGACCAACAAGAAATGCCTCTACCCGGGCCAAGGGCCAACTAGCATAACTTTCTACGCAACAACCCGACTCACGCAGCACGGTAGCCTCTCAACCAAGTTAGGGCACTTGCCAAGAACTAAAGTCCTAACTCCTCGGGAATCGAGCACTTTGGTTTCACAACCCGAAACCCCTCGTGGTTCTTGAAAAATACACCACGGAACGAGCTACACAAAAGTACATTGGCGTGTCTGGCTCCAACTTGGTTCCTTAAGATCCAAACCAATAAGAATTCTCACACAAGGCAACATTTGCCTCCCAATAGAGCCACTTCTAGCAAAGGAGCAACAAGAGTTCAATCCACTCGTGGTCAACTCACACACGGAATGCCACATTGGTCGACTCACTCTTACTAGAGCTTAACTACACCAATCGACATACCTCATACCAATGTGCCCACTAAATGCTCCACTCAACCATCCAACTCATGGTTCTAACTTTGGATCAACCACGCATCATCGATGCCAACCCTACTCATATTAGGGTAACTCCAAGGGTAGTCGAATCACACTACCATCCAAGCGGCTCACAAGCCCACAACACAAAGCGCGAGATCTCGGACGCGCTAGCCCTTAACAACCAACGGCATCCTTTGTACCCAACTCTCGGTGACCGTGAAAAGCTCCTACTTTTCCTCAAACGACCTCACACTTGTAGTTCTCTAACTACCACCGAGCTAGATCTCTTAAGCAATCCAAAGCAGATGCAACCCAGGAAGAATGGGTACAAGGCTAGTGGGGATGCTAAACTCGGCGGGTCTGGAACCACTGCACAAAAGTGCCAACCGGCCCTGAACCTAGGCCTCCTCTCAAAGCTTGGTGCCAGCGGGCACTACTTCCTTTACAACACAAACATCCCTTTACGGGCTTTAAGCCACTCGAGGGTAGGGAAGGTCACACTCCGGTGTGACGGGGCAATGGCACTCAACACAAGAGTCTCAACAATCGAGTAGACTACTCTCGACATCACGTCCAACAGACAAGCCAAGGCCCACTCCCGCATCCCACTCGATGCTCAACGAATACTCGAGGCCAACCCTCGGGTGGCAAAAGCACCTAACTCCACACGGAACATGCTAACAGAAGGTGCTTCTCTCTAATAGCCGGTGAAAACCACGGACGGATTAAGTCGTGACAAGCAACCTCCACACTACCCCCAGCTACGAGGGTACTAAAGGAACCGGGTGCAAAACGACTACAAAGCTTGCGGGAGGACAAGATGTCTCTACATCTTCCTCAAAAGCTACTAACTTGGCGGCTTGCCAATCGACCGGGTGGTGGTGGAGACTCTCTTTGGTCCGCCTCTCATGGGGACTTCCACCACCACACCATCGCATCAAGCAACACCGAGCGGCGGCATGCCACAACCTCGAGAACATCGGTCATCGGCCTCGAACAACGAGTCATCCCAACACTTGGATGATACACTCGATCTGGCCAACCACCTTGCGCTAGCAAAGTGATGGGTCTCAAAACATCCACTCTACGGGCTTCCACTTGCCAAACTCGGCGGCTCGATCAACGCCAACTACCTTATCGGCATAAACTGCTGATCAAGCCCTCCAGGGAACCTCCGGAGACTCTTTGGAACTACAAGGAGGGGGTGTCTCCTAAATAAACTCTACCGGTGAGCTATCTATGCCCAAGACTCCTCACTACGCGCTACAAACTGCGCCTGGGTCTCCGCTCTCTGTTAGCTAAAAGACCTGCCATCAACTCCCTCATGGCTGGAGCACACTCCGCTCAAGGAGTCTCACTCTGAGGCGTGCTATCCTCTACCCCTTCCTCTAGGCAACTCAAGCGCCGGGGCCAACTCGCGGCCAGGGCAAAAACACACTCGACGCGGCCTCAACATCCATACAAACGGTCCAACTCCTCGGTCGGACATGCCAAGCGTCCTGCTCCTCAGAGTGCGATCCACGCACTAGCGATCTGCACGAGCACCTCCACCCTCTCACTAGGGGAGAACCACAAGCCCGGGCCACAAATGGCCTCACGGAGTCTAAGCTCTACCTCCCTCTAGGTGCGATCGACACACTAGCGATCTGCACAAAGCATAAAACCTAGCCCACGCTGGGGCTCTCACTGCCAAACAAGGGTAACACATGTATACTAGATGCAGTATTGTAAAATAAAACCCTTAGCTTAATGAACTCAGACAAACTCGACGTGTGCATGAGTACCGCGATGATCATGGGGGCAACAACCTGCAAAGCAGGTTAGTCTACAGAATCTATGACTCTGTGCTCTGATACCAACTGTAAGAACCCAACCCTAAATACGGTCCTAAACCTAGGTTCTCACTCAGCATGCAAGTTAAATATTTCATCAAGCGGTTTAGTGCTCATATTTAAAACCTTTAAAAACTTTTAGAACGGGGAATGCTTAAAACATAATCAACAGTTTTGTTTAAGAAAACCAACGAAGTAAAACAAGCTCTGGCAAGATATATATATAAAACATTCAAAAGCAGTTCAAACAACTTTTAATAATGTTTCCCCTAGGACTCTCCATCTCCATCTACATCTTGAACAAATATGCAAACAATAAAGACAGAGTGCTTGGCGGCTCCCATGATCATTCAGCTCCCTCCGCTCGCCGTCCGGTCTTTGTCCCAAGTTACCTGGTGGAAAACCACAGAAATAAGGGTGAGTATAAACATACTCAGTAAGAATCCCCAACCGGGGTACAATACGATACTTCAATCATCTAGCACCCTAGTATACATGCAAACAGTTACCAACACAGATCATAGCTCAACGAGCTTACAAGGCAGAATCTGGAATCCTCGGAAGTCTCCTACTTCCGGCCTAATGATTGGCTCTCATAACCAATCCCAGGACATCTCCGAGGGTCTCTCTCCCTCGGCCAATTGATCAGCTCAAAAACCGATCCCAAAGATGTCCGACACCCTCGAGGGTCTTTCTCCCTCGACCATATGATCAGCTCAAAAGCCAATCCCAATGGGTGTCCTCAAGGGCCTCTTACCCCCGCTATAAATCTGGACTATCGGGAGAGTACCCGAAGTCTGGCTCTAAACAGAAGGGCGGTGTACTCACGAACATTAGCCCGGGAGCTCTCGAACCGGCGACTAACGCGTGTGCGCGCACACGCGCATTCGCGCAACCGGCGTAAATGTGGGGGCCTAAGTACAAACTACGCGGGCGGGCACGCATGCCTAAGACTCGGAAGCGGTGTCACCGAACACGATGAGTGCGAGGCCCTCGGCACTCATCTGTGCACTGTACCACCGACTGAAGCTAAGAACCGCCAAGGCGAGCTTGCACCGTTGGCGGGGTTCCGCTCTAGCAGAGCTACAAACTAGGCTTATGCCGATGTGGTAGCTAAATCCACATCGCCTGCCGGGGAAGCAATGTACGTTATGCTTCGCTCTACTCCCGACCGGTGGGGACAAGGTACGTTATGTCCGCTCCTCACCTCTAGATGATGACAGCCTAACACACTAGCTAGAGTATAGAGTAAGCGATTCTGGCTAAACATACATAATCATCATCAATCATACATAACCTAGCATGATACTACGAACTTAAAGCGGGAATCTCAAGCATCTTTGGAAGAACAATCCTAGCATGGCACTAACATGTACAAACAAGCAAACATGCTAGCGGGAATGCAATCACAAGTTTGTCCTATCCACTAATCATGTCCATAAAAGTAAACATGCATATAAGGCACATTCAAGAAAGCATCGCAGGTCCACACAACCACGGTAAGGAATCCTTTACGGAAACGAAAGCAACAATAACCTTCACAATCAAATAATGACCCTCGCGCTTTAAAGCGAAACCGAGCAACCTAAGCATTTTAAAAGCATCCTAAATAAATATATATATAGCAGCCAGCAGACTTAAAAATCTAAAAGGGATAGGTTCGGGAATTACCAACCGAGAAGGCACGGGTCTCGCAGCAAGGGGGCAATTTTTAAGCGCTTCTTTGGCGTACTTGCGCAGTTAGGGACGGGCGCTGGCGCTGGCTGCTGCATGACTACGCGACAGGCGCAGCGCTGGCCGGGCGGGCGGACGCGACGAAGCGGCACGGCACGCAGACGCTTGACATGACGGTCTTTGGCCTTGGCGCGCGCGCAAAGGGCGGCGCGTCGCGGCGGTGGTGTGTGGCGGCTTAGTGCGGGGACGGCGCGCCGCTGCGTCTCGGGCGGCTGGTGCGGAGCAATGGCGCGACGCGTCTGGCTGGGCGAGGCAGGCGATCGGGCGCGCTGGGCCGGGCGAGGCAGGGCGTCTGGGCACGCTGGGCATGGGCAGGCACATCTTTCTGGCCTCTGTGAGCGCTGGCTCAGTGCGCTGGGTGCTGGTAGAAGTACTGAGCTTGCAGCAGTGGCTGAGTGGGAAAGAGGCTTAGTGCTAGGAGCGGCTAGGGTTTCTTGGTGAGGTCGGCTAGAGAGAGAGAGAGAGAGAGAGAGAGAGAGAGAGATTTTTCCAAAACAAGGGAATAGGATTTTCTTTCCTTTTCCTAATTTAAATGGGTCTAAAATCCCTTCCCAAGGCTTTCTCTTGCGGGTCCGGCTAAAGAAATTCTTTTTCTTTTAACTAAATCATCTTTTCTAAAAACTCCAATTTCACCATTAGGGCAAGGGTTCAAATCTCAAAGGGACCAATTAAATTCCAATTAATTTTGCTATCAACCGGAATGACTCCGAACTTCTAATCACCTAACCCAACCTCCTTGGGTCTTGCACCCAAGGTTAATCAAGCCTAACGGAAGGCCGAAATGACCCTGAAGCCCTGAAAATCCTCAACCTCTAACCGGGGAGCAAAATACCAAAATACCCTTAAAGGTTAAAACAGCTCTAACGGCCCATCCGAACATCCGAATAATGACCCGAAATCACCTGGGTACCCGAAATAGAAAACTGGGCCGTTACAAAGACCCTCGGAGATGTCCTGGGATTGGTTACGAGAGCCAATCATTAGGCCGGAAGTAGGAGACTTCCGAGGATTCCAGATTCTGCCTTGTAAGCTCGTTGAGCTATGATCTGTGTTGGTAACTGTTTGCATGTATACTAGGGTGCTAGATGATTGAAGTATCGTATTGTACCCCGGTTGGGGATTCTTACTGAGTATGTTTATACTCACCCTTATTTCTCGTGGTTTTCCACCGGGTAACTAGGGGACAAAGACCGGACGGCTAGCGGAGGAGTGAATGATCATGGGAGCCGCCGACACTCTGTCTTTATTGTTTGCATATTTGTTCAGCATGTAGATGGACAGGAGTCCTAGGGGAACATTATTAAAAGTGGTTTGAACTGTTTTGAATGTTTTATATATAAACCGCGAGCTTGTTTTACTTCGTTGGTTTTTCTTAAACAAAACTGTTGATTATGTTTTAAGCATTCCCCGTTTCTAAATGTTTTGAAAGGTTTTAAATATGAGCACTAAACCGCTTGATGAAGTATTTTAACTTGCATGCTGAGTGAGAACCTAGGTTTAGGACCGTATTTTGGGTCGGGTTCTTACATCATTAGAATCACGGGGTTTCATAAGCGATCTATAAGTACAAGCGGAGTTTGAAGATGGTACGCTGAGGGTTAAAGAAAATCTATAATAAAGGGGGCCAAAACTTATTAAAAAAAAAAAAAATTAAAAAAAAAAATTAAAAAAAAAAAAATTAAGTTTTGACTTCCAAGTCTCTTTTATTGGTTAATGAGAACCGTTGTCGACATGTCGCAATGACGTCACCTAAAGGGGACATAGTGAGCACCATTTGCGAAACAAAGTCATTCATGCCCCCTTGTCGCAAGGTCGTTTGTAGCGCATTCGGAACACTTTGCGACAAGGTCATTTTATAGCGCGACCGCGACATGGTCACTACGGTGTATCCCGTCGCAAGGTCATTTATAAGCGCGCCCCGCCGCAAAGCGCATCATCCGCGACAAGGTCGTTTATAGCGCATCCGCCGCAAGGTTGTTTATGGCGCATCCCGCCGCAAGGTCGTTTATAGCGCATCCCGCGACGAGGTCGTTTCGATGCATCCCATCGCAAGGTCGTTTATAGCGCGCGTCCGCCGCAGCGCACCTGCGACAAGGTCGTTTATAGCGCATCCCGCGGTGGTCGTTTCCAGTGCATCCCATCGCAAGGTCGTTTATAGCACATCCCGTCGCAAAGCGCACCCGGCGACAAGGACGTTTATAGCGTATCCCGCGACAGGGTCGTCCATAGCAACAGTCTAACAGGGTCATTTATTGCGTCAATCTGACAGGGTCGTTCTTAGCGTCAATCCGACAGGGTCATTCATAGAGTCAATCCGACAAGGTCGTTCATAGTGTCAATCCGACAGGGTCGTTCATAGCGTCAATCTGATAGGGTGGTTCATAGCACCATTCCGACAGGGCCGTTTATAGCACCATTCCGACAGGGCCATTTATAGCATCACGACAAGGGTCATTTTTTAGCATCAGTACGACAAGGGTCATTTTTTTTAGCATCGGTACGACAAGGGTCATTTTATAGCATCAGTACGACAAGGGTCGTCCATAACATCATTCCGAATGGGGCATCCATATCAACGATTTTCAAAAAAAAAAAAAGTTCTTTCAAAAAAAAAGTTCTTAAATGAAATAGTTGTAAAAAAAAAAAGGGCTATGCATGAAATTGAAAAAAAAAAAGTTCAAAAGTTCGAACACAAACATAAAAAAGAAGGATGTTTTGTTTATTGAAGAAAGAAAAAGTTTTCTATAAAAAAAATGTTGAAGGGAAAAAAAGTGTTTTAGAATAAAAAAGAAGAAAAAAATGTAGTTATTGTTGACTGAGAAATTTTGGTCAATTACAAGCTGCCACGTCGTTATCTCAAATTTAATGGCGAAATTAAATTAAATTTTGGGACAATATTTCTCAAAATTAATTTAAATAAATAAATTGGTTTATCTTGAATTTGGCCAAAATAAAACCAAACCAAGTAAACTGAACCATGAATTTCAAGCCCAAAAGGCCAAGCCCATGGGTCAGGCCCAAAGGCCCATTAGGGCCCAAGCCCACGATGCATGAGAACTCTATAAATAGAGGAGTTCTCTTCATTTCAAGGGGTGGAAAATTTTTGGAACTAGAGAGGGAATTCACATTTGTTGAGGTCTCTCCACGGTTCTAAAGATCAAACGCCGTTTCGAAGGCTAAAATTATTTCGAAAGACAAATAGTTCCATAAACGAGCAGTTGTATACGAAGAACACATATTTTGTTCTTCAAATTGCTCTTCATACCAAGAACATCCATTCAGAGAGAACGAATCAGAGGATCAAACATAGAGATCGAACCACTTTCGCACAAACTCATCTCAAGTTCAAGTTCAACTCCACGAAACCAAATTTCTCCGGAAATCTCGTGTGAACAAATTGGCACGCCTTGGTGGGACATCTCTACCTCTCATCTCAATCTCTCACACAAATCAAGCCACCATGTCTGGAAAAGCCACATCAAAGACCGCTGCTCTAGAAGGCATGATCAAAGGAAGAAACACTACCTCGAAGGTGCTTGCTCCAAGAAACTACACTGGACCTATCACGCGTAGTCGTTCCAAGTCCGTCGAGAGCAATGAACCTCAAGTAACACCAAATGCGATCGCAAAAAGAATCGCAGGACTACTAGAGGGGACCTTTGATGAAATCGTCGTAAAAAATAACCCATTGTTCGACCAAGTCAGTCCTACCGTTGATCAACCAAAAGAGACATCTAATCCTGATGTAATGTCTGTTATGATGGCTGGTGATGGAGGCGATGATCGAATGGCAGAGTTTGAAAGAAAGCTCGAGCAGATGATGAAAATAATTGAGGAGAGAGACTTAGAGATCGCTTACCTCCAAAATCAAATGCGAGAATCGAGAGCAATTTGAATCAAAGCGAGCCTACATGAGAGAGTTAATGATAAAGGAAAGAACCCTCTCTTTGAAGCACAACCACAACTACACGCAACCTCGATTCGCTTCCTTATGCATTCAATGACTACATGACCTGATCACAAACACTATTAGAGCTCAAGGTGGTGGGCTAGTTCAAAGTTATCTTTTGTACTCCAAGCCATACACAAAGAGAATAGACAACTTAAGAATGCCTGTAGGATACCAACCGCCTAAGTTCCAACAGTTTGATGGAAAAGGCAACCCCAAACAACATGTTGCTCATTTCGTAGAGACTTGTGAAACAGCTGGAACTCGAGGAGACCTTCTCGTCAGGCAGTTTGTCCGAACGTTAAAGGGGAATGCGTTCGACTGGTATACTGATCTTGAAGCTGAAACGATAGATAGCTGGGAAGAGTTGGAGAGAGAGTTCCTTAATCGGTTCTATAGCACGAGACGGATTTATCGGCATGATAGAATTAACAAATGCGAAGCAGTGAAAGGCGAGCACTGCTGTCGACTATATTAACCGTTGGCGGGCTCTAAGTCTGGACTGCAAAGACCGCCTCACTGAAACGTCCGCGATCGACATCTGTATCCAAGGCATGCATTGGGGACTTCTATACATCCTGAAAGGAATCAAGCCTCGCACCTTTGAGGAGCTGGCCACCCGAGCTCATGATATGGAGGTGAGCATTGTATAAAGGAAACAAAGATTCTCTAGTCTTAGAAACCCGTAAAGAAAAGAAGGATTTCAAGCCCACGAAAAAGTTACAAAAATGTGGCAAAAGAGTCAATGACCATCGGTGCAGCTCCATTAAAGTTTTCCTCAAAAGCAAAGGAAACAAAAGGCGAGAAACGACGGTTGTGGAGCAACGACGTCGCCTAACGCTTCGGGAAAGACAAGAAAAAGTCTATCCATTTAGGACTCGATGTAGGTGACATGTTAGAGCAAGCTCTTTGGAAGAAAAACTCATCCGAGTTGCCCGAATGCAAGCGCCCCGAGGAGTTAGGCAAGGTAAATGATCCTAACTCACGTAAATACCATCGCGTTGTCACCATCCCATCGAGAAATGCTTCGTCTGAAAGAGTTGATTACGAGGTTGGCTAGAGAAAAAAGATTGAGTGGACTTAGAAGAAATAGCTCAAGCAAATCATGCCGCTGTGGTCCCTCAGCCTAAAGTACAACCACCCAATGGTGCAACACCGCGTTGGTCTCAATGCCTTGTTCAATTTGGTTCCTTTGAGTCAGTTGTCGTTCAATGTCAAAATCGCAGCTTTCAAAGGGAAAATATTCAACAAGCTTCCATTAAAGAAATGTGTGTTTTAGAGCCAACTGTAGATGATAATGAAGGTTGGACTGTTGTAACCCGTCGCAGGAAACAAAAACAAACTTATGCTCAGAAAGAATCACGCTTATTTCAAGAGTCGAAGAGGAAGAGATTGCCTAAGAAACGAGGCAGAAGATGTGTAAGGAAATCTAAGCCCATTGTAGAGGAGAGCGAAGATTATCTACGAGCACGTCATGCTATAACGTTGGCTGATTTCATGCCGAAGGAATTTTTGCGTGAAGGAAAAGATGAGGTGATAGACATTGCTTCATGTCATGCAATTTGCGCAAGTGATGACTCAGCGAGCTCTTCAAAAGCTGTCATTGAGCCTAAAGCTACACTCTCTTTCAACATTGAAGATTTGATATCACTTCCTCAAACAGATAAAAACTCTCTGATTGAGGTATTATTAGACTCAAGTAGCGAGAATGTCAAAATACCCGTGACACACGCCACGATTCGGCATGCATGTCCATAAGTTTCACAGACGAGGATCTGTTGCTGGGTTCAAAGCCTCACAACCGTCCTTTGTACGTCTCGGGCTATATACGAGAGCAAAAAGTGGGACGAATCCTCATTGATAATGGGTCGGCTGTTAACATAATGCCAAAGGTAACCTTGAGGCAATTAGGCATCTCCATGGAAGAGCTTTCAGACAGCAAGTTATTAATCCAAGGCTTCAACCAAAGCGGACGGACAGGCGATTGGCATGATACGGCTTGAGGTCATCATTGGCGGTGAGTGCGGATGCTTTGTTCCATGTTATAGATTGTAGGACAACATATCGACTACTATTGGGACGACCCTGGATTCATGAAAATCGAGTTGTTACCTCCTCGTTGCATCAATGCTTTAAGTTTTACCAAGACGGGGTTAAGAAAGTAGAAGCTGACACAAATCCATTCTTGGAGGCCGAGTCTCATTTCGCCGATGCAAAATTCTATGCAAAGAACGAGACTGTGGAGAAAACAGTGCCACAGGAGGTCCCTGCGATAAAAGAGAATGAAAAAGCTAAGCTACAACTAGAGGCCGACATAAAAAAGAAATGGGTAGTGAGAGAAGAAAAGTCATGCCCTGTAAAGATAGAGGCTTCAACGAGTCTAGCAGCTCCTAAGGCTCCAAAAGATGAGAAACTTTCAACTTCACCCATCTTACGCTATGTCCCTATATCCCGACGAAAAAAGGGTGAAGCACCTTTCGCCGAATGTTCTAAAAGTTTGAAAATCGGTGATATCGAAGTATTGAAGGAAAGTTTCACCACTCCTTTGACAAAGGTGAAAAAGCAATGGAGTCAGAGGAACGAAGGAGATGAGAAGAAGGTGGTTTTACCTGAGAAACGCACAAGCGATGGATTTGACCCCAATGCGTACAAACTTCTGGCTAATGCAGGATATGATTTCACGACACATACCGAGTTCAAACACTTAAGCATATTTGATGACCAAGCCGAGCTTTCTTTGACGCAAAAGAAACTGTTGAAGAAAGGTTACTCTCTACCAACGTCAAGAAAAGGACTCGGATATAAGTCACCGGAACCAATTCGCATAACAAGAAGAGATAAAACAAAGATGGAAGATGCCAACCACATAACGATTCAAGAGGTTGAAGAATCGAAGAAAGAGAAGAATGTCGGTCGCAAAGTACCCACCCTTAAACACATTGGATCATCAACTGCTCGTGTTGCCGCACTTCAAAGGTTGGGAGTGCAGTAACGAGGAAAAAATAAAGAAACATGTGTTATCACCAATAAGATGAAACCCTCAATCTTTGACAGATTAAGTAGGCCCGTAGAGCAAAAACAAACTCTATCTTGGGGTGGAGTGCGACCACCCATCTTTCAAAGGTTAAGCAGACAAGTAAAGGGAGAGGAAGATACAAATTCAACTACAAATTTGAACCGACAATCAGTTTTTCAAAGATTAAACTTAAACCACGACAAAAGACCGGGGCATCCCAAGTCCGTGTTTGACCAAATCTCTCATGAAAGCTTAGGGAGAACTGTCAAAGACAACTTACCAAGCAAGATGAGGAGCAACAAAGATATCTGCAGCTTTGTTCCGTCTCGCATGAAAAGAAAGATGTTTGTTACCATTGAAACTGAAGGTTCGTTGAGAGTAAAACGGCGTGATGTTGTCTTCACTAATCCGGGAAAAGAGAAAATAAAACAAGAAGAAAGCAAGGCTTTATGTCACCACATCACCGTCCTAGAAGAGACAGAGATTGAGGTAGGTGAACAAGATGTTAATGAAGCACCACTCCTGTTAGAAGATGACATTCACTCCACGGTAGATGAGCTTAAAGAAATAAATCTTGGCACAGAAGGCGATCCGCGCCCAACTTTCATAGCACGTTGCTTACGCCCAAGGAAGAGACTAAGTATCTAAGTCTACTTACTACATACAAGGACATCTTTGCCTGGTCATACAAGGAAATGCCGGGACTTGATCCAAAAGTTGCAGTCCATCATCTAGCTGTTAAACCTGGATCACGACCGATCAAGCAAACTCAGCGGCGATTTAGACCAGAACTTATCCTACAAATAGAGGTCGAAGTAAATAAGTTGATTGAAGCTGGGTTTATCCGTGAAGTAAAATACCCAACATGGATCGCCAACATTGTTCCAGTAAGAAAGAAGAATGGACAACTTCGTGTCTGTGTTGATTTTCGCGATCTGAACAATGCATGTCCGAAGGATGATTTTCCATTGCCTATTACAGAAATCATGGTTGATGCCACTACTGGACATGAAGCTTTATCTTTCATGGATGGGTCATCGAGCTACAATCGATAAGGATGGCTCTTGAAGATGAAGAAATGATCGCCTTTCGAACTCCAAAGGGAATATACTGTTACAAGGTCATGCCGTTCGGATGAAGAATGCGGTGCAACCTATCAGCGAGCAATGCAGAAGATTTTTGATGATATGCTGCATAAAAACGTTGAATGCTATGTTGACGACCTCGTCGTTAAATCTGTAAAGCGACGAGATCACTTAGAAGAGCTTAAGGTAGTCTTCGATCGACTAAGAAAGTATCAGCTGAAGATGAATCCTCTCAAATGTGCATTTGGAGTTACTTCGGGAAAATTTCTAGGGTTCATCGTGAGACATAGAGGAATTGAGATAGATCAGTCCAAAATCGATGCGATACAAAA
This sequence comes from Sicyos edulis, assembly GCA_036507275.1. Classification (NCBI taxonomy): domain Eukaryota; kingdom Viridiplantae; phylum Streptophyta; class Magnoliopsida; order Cucurbitales; family Cucurbitaceae; genus Sicyos; species Sicyos edulis. Next base: position 15,326,514 of record CM071854.1, read on the forward strand.
GATGCAGCCGCCAAAGAATTTACACGAGCTTAGAAGTCTTCAAGGGCGTCTAGCTTACATCAGAAGGTTCATTTCAAACCTAGCTGGTAGATGCCATCCTTTTCAAAGATTGATGAAGAAAGGAGAAATCTTTGAGTGGGATGAGGCATGTCAAAGTGCCTTCGAAAGCATAAAGAAATATTTGCTTAACCCTCCTGTCTTGGGCGCCCCTATAGCTGGAAAACCATTGCTTTTGTACATCACCGCACAAGAACGATCATTGGGGGCATTATTTGCCCAGGAAGGAGAATGTGGAAAAGAGCGAGCACTATATTACCTAAGCCGAACTCTCACAGGAGCAGAACTAAACTACTCTCCCATTGAGAAGATGTGTTTGGCTCTTTTCTTCTCCATCGATAAACTGAGACATTACATGCAGGCGTTCACCGTACGTTTAATTGCAAAAGCAGACCCAATCAAATATATTTTGTCCCGACCGATAATTTCAGGACGTCTGGCTAAATGGGCAATTCTTCTTCAACAATACGACATTGTTTACGTCCCGCAAAAAGCTATGAAAGGACAAGCATTGGCAGACTTCTTAGCAGACCACCCCATTCCCTCAGACTGGAAGTTGTGTGAAGACTTCCCTGATGAAGAAGTATTCACTGTTGAGGTCATAAACCCGTGGACAATGTATTTTGATGGTGCAGCACGGAAAAGTGGTGCAGGTGCAGGTGTTGTCTTTATTTCACCCGAAAAGCATATGTTGCCTTATAGCTTCACTCTAGCAGAACTATGCTCAAATAATGTAGCAGAGTATCAGGCCTTAATAATCGGTCTTCAAATGGCCATCGATATTGGCGTAAAGTATATAGAGATATTCGGCGATTCGAAATTAGTGATAAGCCAAGTCCTACTCCAATATGATACAAAGCATGAAGACCTGAAACCGTACTTCACATATGCTAGACAATTATTAGAGAAGTACGATAGCTTCATCATAGAGCATGTCCCAAGGTCGGGAAATAATAGGGCCGATGCATTGGCTAACTTGGCTACGGCGCTGACAATCTCCGATGAGGAAAGTATGAGCATTACACTCTGTCAAAGATGGGTCATACCACCACCCGAAAATGGACATCATGAGACTAATGCAATATCTGTTTATGTGATTGAAGAGGAAGACTGGCGCCAACCCATCATTGACTACCTTCAGCATGGGAAGCTCCCTACAGAGCCCCGACGCAAGGCAGATGTACGAAGAAGATCTGCTCGATTTGTCTATTACAAAGAGACTCTTTATCGTCGCTCCTACGAAGGACTCCTTCTTCGATGCTTGGGAAAACATGAGTCAGATATAGCACTAGTGGAAGCGCACTCAGGAATTTGTGGTGCTCATCAGTCCGGTCCAAAGCTTCATTTTCAGCTAAAAAGGATGGGTTACTATTGGCCTACTATGGTCCAAGATTCGATGGAGTACGCAAAGAAATGTGAAGCTTGTCAAGTCCATGCGAATTTTATACACCAACCGCCAGAGCCTCTTCATCCAACCATTGCTTCATGGCCATTTGAGGCTTGGGGACTTGATCTTGGAGGACCTATAACTCCAAAGTCATCAGCAGGTCACTCTTACATTTTGGCTGCGACCGACTACTTTTCAAGGTGGGCTGAAGCGATTCCTCTGCGGGAAGCAAAGAAAGAAAATATTGCAAATTTCATCCGAACGCATATAATCTACCGTTACGGCATTCCTCATCGCATTGTAACAGATAATGGAAGACAATTCTCCAATAGCTTGATAGATAAGTTGTGTGAAAAATTCCACTTCAAACAACACAAGTCATCTATATACAATGCAGCAGCAAATGGGTTGGCCGAGGCGTTTAACAAGACCTTGTGCAACCTATTGAAGAAGATAGTCTCCAAGGCAAAGAGGGATTGGTAGGAAAGAATCGGTGAAGCATTGTGGGCTTATCGGACTACGCATCGCACACCTACCGGAGTCACACCATATTCTTTGGTCTATGGAGTGGAAGCCGTACTTCCATTGGAGAGAGAAATTCCATCACTTCGAATGGCCGTACAAGAAGGGTTGTGATTGAAGAAAATGCAACACTCCGCCTCCAAGAGTTAGAAGCATTGGATGAAAGAAGACTTGAAGCTCAGCAAGCATTGCAGTGTTATCAAGCACGAATGAGCAAATCTTTCGACAAAAATATCAGGCCTCGTTCATTTCAAGTTGGGGATCTTGTACTCGCCGTTAGAAGACCTATCGTCACGACACGACATACAGGAAATAAGTTCACACCTAAATGGGACGGACCCTATGTTGTTCAAGAAGTCTACACTAATGGAGCTTACAAGATTGTGGATAAAGACGGACTAAGAATTGGCCCGATCAACGGGAAGTTTCTTAAGAAGTTTTATGCTTAAGAGCGCCACACTCCTTGGCGTATGAGTATAAACTACAAGCTATGTAATTGAACTACGTTATGACTTGATCCCTTCATTATAAAGGGGTACGTAGGCAGCTTAACAAATTTTAAGTTCAGTCACAATTAAAAATTTTCATCCCAAGTTATGTAATTGAACTACGTTATGACTTGATCCCTTCATTATAAAAGGGTACGTAGGCAACTTAATTAATTTTAAGTTCAGTCCTAATAAAGCAAAGAAAAAGAAAAAAAATGGTCAAAAGAAAAACTCTTATTTTTATTGATGATAAAAGAGGCTGAATCGGCAGATACAATGAAAGAAAAAAAAATGCTATAGATGAAGTATGGTAAATAAAGTCGTTCCTACGATATAGCAAATCTAAAAGACAAAGAGAAAAAAAAAAAGGAAGCTAAAACGTCAAGTTATAATCCAGCAGTCTGCGTCGCTGACTTGTAAGGGTTTCTTCAAGCCTTGCTAGTGTCTGCCTATTGTTGCTGGCAGCCTGAGCTTCTTTAGTTGCACTTATCGCTTCCTCGAATTCAAATATTTTTTGCTGTATTTGGGCTGATAGTGCTGCTTCTGCAGAAATAAGTTCAGAAACGGTTTTACGCTCAGTTTTCAGCTCCTTTATCTTTCGAGACAAGTCTTTAGATTGCTTACGAAGGGAGATTTTCTTCTCATTTGAGGTTCGCATATCCGACAACGCCTTCTCCATATTTTTTTTTAGCTCTGATAGGTCTCCATCATCACTGGTTGAAGCATCTTTGGGAGCGATCGTATGCCTTAAGTCGTTGTATGTGCAAATTTTTCGAGGTATTCCCTCATCGATGTTCGGATAAGGGTTAAATCGATCGTAGTAATATCCGAGATGCCTTTAAATATCGTCTCCATGGTTGACTCAAGAGAGCTGCATTCTCAAATGTTGCATTCTCTAACAAAGTTTTGGCTTGAGCCCACATGCGAATGGCGATTTTCGGTTTGCTCTCGCAACAATTTCGTCTCGGTAAAATGAAAGGGCGTCGATACATAGTGTCTGTGTCCCCTTGCTCCTGGCAGGGGTCCTCGTTCTCCCTTTGCTCATGGCTCCTAGTGGGTTGATCGACTTCAATAATCGGCATATTAGGTTGTTCCTTATGGATAGGAGGAGCAGGACCGATAGCCGAGTGTGATGTCTGCAGGGGAGAACAAAGAGTCAACAGAAAATATATATGTATACACATACATATATGTAATTGAAAAAATGAAACATAAAAAAAAAAAGAATGATGCTGACCATGGGCAATGCCAACTTTGGGCGCTCTACATCACTTGGGGGGACTTCAAAGGGGATGTGATCAATTTTTGGAGAGTTGTCTACCTGCCTCCGACGGTTCCAGTGACGATCCTCATTGCTACTACAACTCTTACCTTCACCTTCACGAATGCGTTTAGAGTGAATCACAACCTCGGGCGTGGGTGCATGGTTAGTTTCTTTTACACTCAAATCTTTGTGGGTTTTATGTCTAGCAGAAGAAGAGCTAAAACTATCCACAAGAATCTGGATACCATCTTCCATGTATGTGCCATGCTTTTTCGCCCACCATTCTTTGTAAGAGTCAGTAATTTGGGTTTGTGGGTTTAGCTCACGTGCTGGAATGTATACTTTGGAGGATGTTGAAAGTTGACTGCAACTCTTCCAATAGTAAAAGACGTTGTTGAGATTGATGCGAGGAAAAATTTCGTTGGATTGGTTGGGCACATCTTGATAAAAGCCAAACTGACGACCAAATCTGTGCGGGTTATATGCCTCAAGAGTCATCAACTTCCCGTGACGAGAAGATAAGTAGCACGACCGGAGACTCATGAAAAAAGAGGCTGATAGAAATGATAATCCTTTGATATCATGGATAGTTTCAGCCTTAACTCTCGAAGGGGTGTTCGCATGCCACATTATCGCTTCACCTCGATGGATTAATTGACGAGCTTCGAAGCCATTTAAGTATCGTGCACCCCTTCTCCGCAGAAGTAAGCCATCCCGGGACCTCTAACGGGGTTTATGACCTTATGATGAGTGCCGAAGTAGCGGGCAAGCCAACCATGAACATAATGAATAGGAAAGCATTTATCCGAGCACCCAATAGAGGAAGGCGCGTTTGATATTTGGCCCAAACCGTAATAAATACTCGACAAAGTTGGCACGGCAAGGTTAAAGAGTCTTCCTTCGGCCATGAGGGATGCAGCCTTAAACACACCAGGACGCAGTGAACGACCACTTCGGAGAGGGAATACGAATAAGCATAGCCAACATGAAAGAAAGGCAGCCAAGTATGTCTCATCCCTCATATTCTCTGTTATACCAAGTAGTTGGAAAGTCGCCTGCTCTTTTTCCGTCCAATTGCGGGTCTCTGGAATGGATCCACTAGGATTATGAGTGGAAGCAGGTCGTGATTTCTTCTTTGATCTTCTACTAGGAGGCCTATTATATTTTTTCTCCCCTTTGAACCAAAACGTGATCCAGAAGTCTATCGGAATCGTTTGCCTGTCTTTTTGTTGGGAAGCAAGACGATGGTATGCATCAAAAAGGTATTGACAACTGGTGGGGAGGGACTCGCACTCCGTCCCATTCAGTCTCAACACATCTTTATAGCCAGGAATGACTTCATCATAAAATGCACCATTGATAGGAAGACCGCCTAGTTGCCACATGTCCCACAGTGAGATGGATACTTCCCAGTGGATGTATGAAGGGTATTTGTAGACGGACACCATGCTTCAAAAAAGGCTTGCATCACGTGACTATTACTGTCATAAGTATACAATGAGGCCATTACTGCTGAAATGAGTCCAGCATTCTTCAATGCTTCAGTGTTTCGGGAGACCGTGAACTCTAGCCATTCCCAGTAAAGAGCCACATAAGAAAATTCACCATTAAGCTTAAGTGCGGAGCCCCAACAAATCTTTCCTTCTATGATTTGACGCCCTAATGTCGGTTTTGGTTTCACAGATGGACTTGTTGTATGTTTAGGGGAGTCCAAGAACCAGGTTGTAGCAGATGCATGTTTATGTAGGGATCTTTTTGTTGACCAGTCCGATAGAAAAATCGAATCTCTAGAGTCAAGCCTCATCTCTCTATATGGTTCCTCGATGGGAAGAATAGTCCCTTCACGAAAAGGCTGGTCCTCGTGGCTCAAAACAACTAGGCTATGCTCAGTGGAATTTGAAATCTCTGTGAAATAAGTCATTGTCCTGCATTAGGAAAAATGAGGATCATTAGAATCACGGGGTTTCATAAGCGATCTATAAGTACAAGCGGAGTTTGAAGATGGTACGCTGAGGGTTAAAGAAAATCTATAATAAAGGGGGCCAAAACTTATTAAAAAAAAAAAAAAATTAAAAAAAAAATTAAGTTTTGACTTCAAAGTCTCTTTTATTGGTTAATGAGAACCGTTGTCGACATGTCGCAATGACGTCACCTAAAGGGGACATAGTGAGCACCGCTGCCGAAACAAAGTCATTCATGCCCCCCCCCTTGTCGCAAGGTCGTTTGTAGCGCATTCGGCACACTTTGCGACAAGGTCATTTATAGCGCAGCCCGCGACAGGGTCACTTACAGCGTATCCCGTCGCAAGGTCATTTATAGCGCGTCCCGTCGCAAAGCGCATCCTACGACAAGGTCGTTTATAGCCGCATCCCGCCGCAAGGTTGTTTATGGCGCATCCCCGCCGCAAGGTCGTTTATAGCGCATCCCGCGACAGGGTCGTTTCTAATGCATCCCATCGCAGGGTCGTTTATAGCGCGTCCCGTCGCAAAGCGCACCCCGCGACAAGGTCGTTTATAGCGCATCCCGCGACAAGGTCGTTTCCAGTGCATCCCATCGCAAGGTCGTTTATAGCGCGTCCCGTCGCAAAGCGCACCCCGCGACAAGGTCGTTTATAGCGCATCCCGCGGATGGTCGTTTCGGTGCATTCCATCGCAAGGTCGTTTATAGCACATCCCGTCGCAAAGCGCACCCGGCGACAAGGACGTTTATAGCATATCCCGCGACAGGATCGTCCATAGCATCAATCCGACAGGGTCGTTCTTAGCGTCAATCCGACAGGGTCATTCATAGCGTCAATCCGACAAGGTCGTTCATAGCGTCAATCCGACAGGGTCGTTCATAGCGTCAATCCGACAGGGCGGTTCATAGCACCATTCCGACAGGGCCGTTATAGCAACAGTCCGACATGGTCATCTATAGCGCCAATGCGACAAGGTTCTTTATAGTGCCTCTCAAGGGTCATTTATACTGTCTCTGTGAAAAGAGAAGTTATTTTACAACTTCTCAACCTCGAGCATCTTTTATATGAGTCGATGAACATCGCTGCCGAAACACCGCAGTGACATCACTTAAAGAGACATAGTGAGCACTGCTGCTGATATGTCGTAGTGACATCACTTAATGGAATATAGTGAACATCGATGTCGATATGCCATTGAGACATTAAAAAAAAACAAAGGATCTCGTATACCATTGAGTCTCTCATATCATTTCAAGGGTCTCTTGTAGTATCAAAGGTCTTGTATGACATTAAGGGTTCCGTATATCTCAAGGGTCTCGCATAAGAATCAAGGGACATGTAAAGCACCAAAGATCTTTTATAGCATCAAAGCAAGACACATCCTCAATTTCAAGTAAATGGCCAAATATCATTAGAAAAAAATGATTGGGACAAGAATATGCTGGAATATATATATATATATATATATATATATATATATATACATACATATATAAACTTCCAGGTAATATTTTCCAAAAAGATGGTGGAATTGAAGTAAAAAGATTTGCAAATAATAGCCTGGAGCAAAAAAAAAAAAAAGACAATTCTTCTTTTTGTCTTCTTCCCTAAACTGATAGGCTCGACAGGCGCAGGTAGAAATCCATTTACAAATTTCATCAAGATCATTGCATAAATTTCAAGTTAAAATGCAAGGAAAATTAATCAAAAGTTCAAGATCTCATGGAATTCCAATTCAAGAATTCATAGAATTTTAAATCAATTCTCTTAGCATGAAAAATAAAGTATCTTGCTCATACAAATACAAATTGGAGGAGAAAATAGATGCATTTGAGCAACAGTTCCACCTTGAAGACTAAAGAGAGAGAAAAAAATTTGATAAAGAAAGGAACGAAAAAAAAGGCCTCAAACATTGAAGAAAGAAGAATAATTTGAAAAAAAAAACTCATTGCAACGACAAAGAAAACCAAGGTGAAAAAAAAAAAAAAAGACTCAGCGTTTGATTCCAGCTTCATCAAAAAAAAAAAAGGCACAACAACCACGATTCCATTAAAAATTGAGATGGCAAGAAGCTTAAGAGCCAATATTCTACAAATGTGTGCACAAAATCAATTTGGAAGACAGTATTAAAATGGATATCATTGGAATTACAAAAAAAAAAAAAAGAGAGAAACAAGTATTCTTTTTGTGTATTCAAGAGTCACATTGATGGCAATACCAAGTTCTCAAAGGGAATTTCAGTTTAAACACAGTAGAGAAAGAACAGTAAAAAAGAAAAAAAAAAGAAGAAAATTGATGGTCAGAAGAAAAGCAATAAAAAAGAAGCGGCACTCAAAGTGTGAATGATAGTTAAATAATTGGCAAAAGTCTGAAAAAAAGGCTTGAATTTAATGGAGAAGTACGTTGAAGGCTTAGGCTATAAATGCAAATACACGTTAGGTCTCGAAAACCTTTCACGGGGTATCTAATCTAAGAGAAGCATAGCTTGAATTTAATGGAGAAGGTGAAATTCACAATTTTCTATTTATAGATGAAGGATCATAATAGATTGTTTGAGTTATTCAGTAAATATTGGATCTCACATTATTTAAAATCCGGATCTGATCAATGGTTTCAAGTTTAAAAAATTGTTTCTCACAATCCCAAAAATATAGGACTCAATTCTCGTTTGAAATTCCGAACCAATCTTATCCGTTCAATTCTAGATTTGGGGTTTATAAGTACAAAAAAAATCTCCAACTGCTTTCGGAGATGATGATGGAATGCAAAAAAAAAAAAGGATTTTCAAAGTAATGCATAATTATAGAAACCAAAAAAATCATTTAAATTAAGATCTTAATTAGATTTTAATTTATATTGTGTTTTTAGATTCTAATTACTCACCAATATCATGGAGCATTTAAATTATCCAAGGATCTGAGTCGAGGAAATTGAGAAAAAATGAGTTGAAGTCAATTTTTTGTAGATTTTATCATCATCTAGATATTATCTCAAACTACAGAATTGAGAAACATTTCAAATTGTATGCAAGATGATAAAATTCGTATAGCCCATGCAAATTCAATCCAAGGTTTCATGTTCATCCAATATGGGATTTGTGCAATTTTTTTTTAAAAAAATTTATCCAAGATTATTTGGAAGTCTAACATGAGTTGCCAAATTGTATTCCAATTTGGGGTCATTTCAAATTAGAGGTGGAAGTGCTCATTTCAAAATGTCCAACAATCAAGTTCAAGCAAAAAAAAAAAAAGGTTGTTTCAAGCTCAAATCAATAATAGAAGCTTAAATTCAAGCATGATATGTTGATAATGATAAATTGAAGATTCAACGATTGAAGCATGACAAAAAAAAAAAAAGTTGAAACCGAGTTTCATTCAAGTTCAAGTTTCATTTAATTCCAAACCGTTTTGAGAATCGGTTACGGACATAAAAAAAAGGGGGTTCCGATCAAATTAAAGGGGGGGAGGAATACAAAATCAAATATGAATACAAAAGTGGGCGAATTTGAAGTTCAATACCTTACGAATTTTAAATTCATGACTTGAGCCAATATTTCAGTCCAAATGTCTCATTCAAGGGGATTCAAGTTCAAGTTTCGGTCCGGATCAATTTGAATTATTTTCCAAGGTGCATCCTCAATTTCAAATTATTTCAAATTTTAAGGTAAAACTTCAAGTCAAGCATATTCGAGAAACACGAAGTTGAACCAATTTTGATTAAGCCAAGTCAAAATCTCATTTTTATCCAAGACAAATTTTAGCATGGGTTCAAGAGAAAGTTTTTGCCAAGTGAAATTTTGGGGGCAACTAAATTTCCTCAAGTGTAAGTCGAAGGAATTGAGTACAACTTCACTTTCCTCAAGTTAGAATCAAGATTGAGGTTCAGATTTTACTCTTAAATTAAGTAAAATTTGATAAAGTGTTGAGTATAACTCAAATCGTAGCCCAATTCAAAATTTGATGGAATTAATTCTATCCACATTATAGAATTTAGATTTTATCTATGGTACAAGCAGAGCCTAAAGTTTACCCATTCAATGGTACATCAAGTCTAAAGTTTACCCATTCAAGTATAAGGTTGGGTTGAAATGCCATAAAGACAATTTGGAATTAAGTAGAGCATAATTCTACTAAAATTTCAATCTTTTCATGCCAAATATAGAAAATCATGATTTTGACCAAATTCCAAAATGTGATTGATTGACATGGAAAAAAAAATACGTCGAAACAATCGAAATTATGACCTAAACTCATACACTTCGGTTAAACTGACAATTCATAGAATTGAAGTTTGAAACAAAGAATGAACAAGCTCGTGCTTCGACTTGATACTATAGTTTTCAAGATTCATCCACGCATACTTGTGCATAAACCTCGAAAAGGGGGCATTTGTTGACTAAGAAATTTTGGTCAATTACAAGCTGCCACGTCGTTATCTCAAATTTAATGGCGAAATTAAATTAAATTTTGGGACAATATTTCTCAAAATTAATTTAAATAAATAAATTGGTTTATCTTGAATTTGGCCAAAATAAAACCAAACGAAGTAAACTGAACCATGAATTTCAAGCCTAAAAGGCCAAGCCCATGGGCCAGGCCCAAAGGCCCATTAGGGCCCAAGCCCACGATGCATGAGAACTCTATAAATAGAGGAGTTCTCTTCATTTCAAGGGGTGGAAAATTTTTGGAACTAGAGAGGGAATTCACATTTGTTGAGGTCTCTCCACGGTTCTAAAGATCAAACGCCGTTTCGAAGGCTAAAATTACTTCGAAAGACAAATAGTTCCATAAACGAGCAGTTGTATACGAAGAACACATATTTTGTTCTTCAAATTGCTCTTCATACCAAGAACATCCATTCAGAGAGAACGAATCAGAGGATCAAACATAGAGATCGAACCACTTTCGCACAAACTCATCTCAAGTTCAAGTTCAACTCCACGAAACCAAATTTCTCCGGAAATCTCGTGTGAACAGTTATAAAAAAAAAGTTCATTTTCCATAGTTTAATTTTAGAATAAAAAATATAGCATAAAAAAAAAAGTGTTTTGAATAAGGAAAACATGTTTAGAATAAAAGAAAAAAGAAAAGAAAAAGTGGTTATTTTAAAACTAAAAAAACAATCATTTAAAAAAAAGGAAAAGGAAAAAATAACGTTTTACTTTTCTCTGCACTTTTGTTTATATAAAGAAACATATAAAAAAAAAAAAAAAAAAAAACAGATTGACATAAAAAAAATACATAAAAAGTACAAAAATACAAGAAAAAAAAGAGGCATAAATCTCTGCTTTTTGTTCACACCACAATGAGAACATAGTCTTTCATTTGAACCCTCTAAAAAAAAAAAAAAAAAAAAAAAAAAAGCTTGGAATTTCAATCCTCACCAAAACTATTGGTACAGTGGTGGTTAACGAGGCTGGGTTAGCTGCAGCGAGACTGAGCAAACTCCGACAACTCCAACAGAGGCTGAAGAATTGATATAGGCAGTTAAAAAAATTTGGAATATGATCTTCCATTTTCAAAAAAATAAATAAATAAAACAATGATAACGACAATATCTCACTTGCACGACGATCGAAAAATTTGGCAGTGGCGATTTTGATTTGGGAGCAGATGAATAACAGGTTTGAGACTCACATAGAATTTATGGAGTGATATTTATAGAGGAATTTGAAGGTTTAAAATGCCAATTTTGATAGAATAAAGTTCAAATTAAATTTGGAGGTTGGGATCTTGTTAATTCTGGGATTTAGTGTATTTTTTATAAAGTTGTTAGAGATATTGGGTTTTGATTTTTATCAAATCTGAATAAATAAATGTATATTTGTATATTTATAGCCACAGGGAATGGAAAGGGGCGGATCAAAAAGAAAAAAAAAAAAAAAACCGCCAATTTTGATAGAATTAAGTCCAAATTAAATTTGGAGGTTGAGATCTTGTTAATTTTGGAATTTACTGTATTTTTTGATAAAGTTGTTAGAGATATTGGGTTTTGATTTTTATCAAATCTGAATAAGTAAATGTATATTTGTATATTTATAGCCACAGGGAATGGAAAGGGGCGGATCAAAAAAAAAATTAATTAAAAAAAAAAAAAAAAAGTTTGAATTTCTCAAATTTGAAATTGTGCAATTCAAAATCAAAACACAAGTGAAATTTTGCTTGTTTAGCCAAATGCTTGAGGGGAATTCACTTCTCTCCCACAAATTAAATAATTTGGATAGAACTTTAAATTTTAAGTTGTTTATGATTTAGCTCAAATTTTATTTCAAAATTAAGTAGGGCTTGGTCAAAATAAATGAGTGTAACTCAAATCTTACCCCAATTTCATATTTGATAAAATTAATTCTATCAAAATTATAGAATTTAAATTTTATCCAAATATAGGCGTCGTTTAAATTTTGCCCATTCAAATGCAAAATTGGGTTAAGGTTTTCACATTGCCAAAAAAAAAAAATCAATTTGGAATTGAGTGGAGCATAAATTCTACTAAATCCAAAAATTTCACGCCAAATATAGAAAATCATGATTCTTACCAAATTTTGGAATGTGATTGATTGGCATGAAAGAAAAATGTCAAAACAGTCGAAATTATGATTTAAACTTATACACTTCGGTTAAACAGACAATTCATAGAATTGAAGTCTGAAACAAGAATAAACAAGCTCGTGCTTCGACTTGATAATATAGTTTTCGAGATTCATCCACGCATACTTGTGCATAAACCTCGAAAAGGGGGCATTTGTTGACTAAGAAATTTCGGTCAATTACAAGCTGCCACGTCGTTATCTCAAATTTAATGGCGAAATTAAATTAAATTTTGGGACAATATTTCTCAAAATTAATTTAAATAAATAAATTGGTTTATCTTGAATTTGGCCAAAATAAAACCAAACCAAGTAAACCGAACCATGAATTTCAAGCCCAAAAGGCCAGCCCATGGGCCAGGCCCAAAGGCCCATTAGGGCCCAAGCCCACGATGCATGAGAACTCTATAAATAGAGGAGTTCTCTTCATTTCAAGAGGTGGAAAATTTTTGGAACTAGAGAGGGAATTCACATTTGTTGAGGTCTCTCCACGGTTCTAAAGATCAAACGTCGTTTCGAAGGCTAAAATTACTTCGAAAGATAAATAGTTCCATAAACGAGCAATTGTATACGAAGAACACATATTTTGTTCTTCAAATTGCTCTTCATACCAAGAATATCCATTCAGAGAGAACGAATCAGAGGATCAAGCTTAGAGATCGAACCACTTTCGCAAACTCATCTCAAACTGAAGTTCAACTCCACGAAACCAAATTTCTCCGTAAATCTCGTGTGAACAGATTCCATTTATTGTTTTTTAGCCTTTAAGATATATCTATTTTTTTTCTCAAATCTTGATTGTGTCTTTTTATTAAAGATTTTGAAAGCTTACAAAAATCATGTGTTTCGTCGTCTTGATTGCATCTTCTATGTGAATGCTTTTACAATCTCATAAAACTTAGATGAGAATCATATATCATCTTTGAGGATGCAGTAGTGTCGACCTTCGAGGGAATTTAATTGTCCACATGCAGGAACACGAAAGATTGTCTCTCAAATTAATTAATTTATTATTTTATAACATTAAATTAATTTGAGATCATTAATTTTATAGGATTAAAATTTATCCTCACACATTAATTTATTTGTTATTTTATTACATTAAATTGATTTGATTCCATTGATCTTTCATGGATAGAATTTTTTCACATCTTACATTAATCATATTCTTTTTTTTTATTAAAAAAAAGAAAAAATAGCATCGTATTACTTCTTCATATATTGACACATTTGATATTGGGTAAGTTTATAATAAGACACATCTTTACTGCTTTCATTATAGGCGTATGAAAATTTTTCTTAATTCATTCTTTTTGAAAGATTTATGAAATCCACCCCTTAGAGTAAAGATGCATTTTAGCTCAAGCTCATTTTAGGGTAGAATTATGAAAATATTGGCTCTCACATAAAACCTCGCATAATTATAATTTGAGTCTCTTTTATATTTCTAAAATGCATTAAAGAGTCTAGAATTGCATTTTCATACAGTTTAATTTTATAATGCATCTCATATCACTTAAAACAAACTGTATTATTTCACTTTGAATGTCAATGTGAATAGGATTCAAAAGGTTTTTTCTCCATTGTGATTGAGTAATTGCATTATATCTCACGCATATACATATATGCTTACATTTCGCAAGAAAAAAAAGTACTTCAAACATTATTGCATTTTTCATCATATTAATAAAAAAGACAACGTTTTTTTCTTTTTAGAAAATAGTTCAATGGTCATAGACTTACTATAAGATGCAAAAAGTCATAGAAGAATCAAATGTCATAGAAGAAGATATTAATCAATAAGTTGATGAGTCTTAAGAATTTCTTCCGTTTGACAATGAAGCATAATTTAACTATGATTTAGCCTAGTACTTGAAATAATGCAAATACATGAAATTGAGTCATTTTGTGAAAAGTGTAATGCGTCGGCATACATGCATTTATGCATCATTCATATCGTGGAATTTTCTTTTAGAAAATAAATAATGAAATTTTCCTAAAAAATCTTTAAATGAAATAAAAACGAAGTCACGAGTTTCTGTCAATGTTTGAAAATAAGGTTGTAAATGTATGCTCTTATCATTCTTTTCGACTAAAACTTTAGCATGAATTTTAGACAAGAATGAGTCATCATATGAAGAAATTTTTAAAAAAAAAAAAGAAAAAAAAAAGAAAAATTAAGAATGAAAAGTTTGAAAAAAGATAAAAAGAATGCTTTCACTTTTTTCCTTTGGTAAAAAGACTAATGATCGACCATTTCATTACCGTATGTGAAAATCTCTTATAGATTTTCATTATGGATCTAACTTCAAATCAAGGCAACTTTGTTTTCACCTTCATACTTCTCATGTGCTAAGTTTTTTATCATCATACCTTTCAAACAAGGTTTTAATTTATCACATCAGGATAAACACTCCTTTTGAAAGCTGTGAGAATCCAAAATTACTCACCATAAACTTTGAGCATAATTAGCCATGAGCAATTTTGTTATAGACCAGTTTGAATTGTTGATCTACCATAAAATCACTTGTTGAACTCTCTATATAAATTTGTATGGTGTATCACAATATTCATCTACCTTCCAAGCTTTTTGTCAAACTTGGTCATACATAATTATGTGACAACATTAAAAATTTACCAACAAAAAGTAGCTAGGAGAGCTTCAGATGTGTTAAAATAGTGTTGGACTCTTATGATTTTCTGCTTCATAGCTAAGTTTTGTAAGTTTCTTGAAATTCTTTTTTCTTTTTTTATTTTTTTCTTCTTTCTTGTGATCGAAGCTCAAGTTTTCATTTCCATAATTAGTCAACTTTCTTTTATTGAATATAAATGATCTGACTAAGGATAAAAGTTTAAGAGCTAAGAAGTTAGTAACTTGAGAAATAGTCACGAAGTCTCAATTTCTTTCAATGAGTTTACTTGAGGGCATCAACATGGTACTGAGGAGAATTGATGAAGAAACAACTTTTTGAGGTGTAAATGATGTCTTATACATGATCAATTTTCTATACTTGATTACCACCATATCTGGTACTCATTAGAAATTATATTTGGCCAAAAAAAATTATGAAAAAGAAAAAAGACATGGAAAAATTGAAAAAAAATGTCTTAGCACTATGGAAAGTGTCAAAATTGTTGTATTTGAGAAATTAATATGGATCAGTCGCTTGACTTCCAAATATTTTAAGGTCATTTGTACAAACCGCCGCACTATAAAGGAAAGTCTTCATTGCTAAATTGGGGCAAAACCATCCTTTCACTTTATAGAGACAAATACTTTATCTTTGCTACAATGAGATAAAATCTTGGCCACTATATTGAGGCAAAGTTGTGTCACATTTCAACCATGCTTAAATAGCGGCAAAATTTTTATCTTTGCTATATAGAGACAAAGATCTCATATCTAAGGCTCCCTTAATACATTGAGGCCAAGCCATTGTCTATAAATTAGGCAAAGCCATCATATATGCTTGATCAATGCAAAACCACAATCACCAAATTGTAGCAAAGCATCCATTTTGTTCCATTGAGCCAAAGATCTCATATCTAAGGCTCTCTTGGTGTATTGCCAAGCCATTCTCTTTAAATTTGGGAAAATTCCTCATATTTGCTTCATTAAGGCAAAATTTTCATCATTATATGAAGGAAAAGTCATTATCTTTGTTGTATTGAGTCTAAAGCATTCATATTTGCTTCATCAAGGCAAAATCATCATAACCAAATGGTAGCAAAGCCTTCATTTTGTTACATTGAGCCAAATATCTCATATCTAAGGCAAAATCTTATCCTTTGGTACATTAAGGCCCTAGCCATAACCTTTAAATTTGGGCAAACCCCTTATATTTGCATTTTTAAGACAAAGTTTTTTATCATTATATTGAGGGAAAACTATTATCATTGTTATATTGAGCCTAAAGCCCTCATATTTGTTTCACCGAAGCAAAGTCTCAATCACCACACTGGGCAAAACCATCATCTTGCTTGGAAAAAATCTTATACATTTGCTACATTAAGCTAAAAGCATCATATTTGTCTCTCTAAGACAAAAATCGTCACTACCACATTGTAGCCATCATTTAAACTCGGGAAAAAGCCTGCATCTTTGCTAATCGACCTAAAACCTCATAAACATAAAATATCCTTATTTTTTGCATCATTGTACAATCATTATTGTTAAATTGGAGAAAAGCCTTCATTTTTGCTACATTGAGCCAGAACCTTCATCTTCCATTATGCAAGATGTTTTTAAAACTGGGACAAAGCCTAAAAAAAGTTTAGAGAAGCATATTTCTCTTACAAAAGATCCTACAATGATATAAATTTCAACTTCATGGAAGAATTATACTCTAGAAATGAAGACCATAAAGATGATTTTTCATCAAAGACTGAGATCATACTCAAAGAAAGTATGAGATACGTGAGACAAACTCTTGAGGAACCACTTCTAAGTCTTACAACTTTTTTCCAAATGTCACTTTAGTCCATCTAGTTGCTTGGATCAAATTCTAAAAGCTTGAACATTAAAATTGTTTTCTTAATCTCTTATCGAGCAAGAGGTCGTTTATTTGCAACCATTATTGAATTTGCTACCCTTCGTTTCTTTAGAAGAAAAAAAATAGAGATCTTCGTGCTTTCCTTACTTACCTTACACTTTTTTCTAAGTTAAGCTTATCTTCTCATCTCCATCATTCTTGTCTATTACAAGACCAATGTTATGAAGCAGTTTAATCAAATGAGATGTTCGATCCTATATAATACTTTTAATTGTTTCTCCAAACTAGCACATGAGACATTTCTAGAATAGCTCATTATCCTGGTATATCTGACCAAATTTTGATGGACATGTACAATCATTTTAAGTGTAAGCATTAAAAAAAGAGAGAAAAATTAAAATACACATGTTTCCTCCAACGATGACAGTACTTTTTCTCTTTTAGTTCTTTGTTGATAAAAAGGATTGGAGTAGACAATGATGATCTTTGTTTAATTTGGTTAGACATTTTGTTTTACAAATTAAGTTTCAAATGACCAATTGACCAATTTAACCTGAACATCATTATTTCATGGAAAATCACTATCATATATAGAAAAATGCACCACACAAATGTTATGCATACATATTGAATTCATGATTCTTGTGGGTCTAGTCTCTGCACATATATTTCACTACACCATGCACTCAAACTCTTTAGTAGAGCCAAGAGTAAATATATATTTCCATATATGGAGAATCACATTATCATTTCTTTGAAATGAGTATATAGCTTATACATATTTGGGAAAATATGCATTTTGTTTACATAAGTCGTTCATAGGATAAATGATCAATTGCATCATGCATTAATAATTTACTTTCATTTATGTATTCACACAACCTCTTTTGAATGTTACTTATCATTTCAAGATGGTTTTCATATCGTGAGTCAACTCTCCATTCTAATGAAGGTATTCTACATCACAGGAATTTATAATGAGTTCAAAAGAAATCAACTTATTACTTTTTTTTCAAGTTTGATTTGTGACAACAAATTTAAACTAAAATAAGATTATTTAAATTTTAAACTTTGATCCGTTTTTACAACAAACTTTAAAATAAAAAGGTCGTCTCATTCTAGTTTATCAAACTTGTTTTCTAAAATGAAGTTTTCCCTCAAGAAAATTTGAGAAAGAAATAAATCTTTGTTTATTTTGATCCGTGAAACTTAATCGTTTCCATACACTTGTTATTGTAAAATCTTCACCTTCCCAATTCTTTGTCTTCTTCATTTGTCTACTCTCTCAATTCTTCAAGAATATACAAAGGGGGCAAACCGTAGACACCGCATTTTCTCCAATTTGATTTTATAATAAAATTATATTTCACCATATTATTGTAAAATGCTGGAATAAAGAAAACTTTAAATGAAAAACATGTTGGTTTTAAAGACATTGAAATTTGAAATAAAAAGAGATTTTCTATCTATAGTTTTATAAGTCAAATGAAAAAAGAAAAGAAAATTATCATATCTCACTCTCTCTCTCTACCCATCTCACTTTCTCTCTCCTCTTCCCAACCCTTATGGATTATCGTAACGGCCCAGTTTTCTATTTCGGTTTCCCAGGTGTTTCCGGTTCATTATTCGGATGTTCGGATGGGCCGTTAGAGCTATTTTAACCCTTAGGGGTATTTTGGTCTTTTGCCCCCGGTCAGGGTTATGTGGATTTTCAGGACTTCGGGGTCCTTCCTGCCTTCGTCGAGGCTTGATTGTTGTTGGTTGCAAGACCCAAGGAGTTTGGGCTAGTTGTTTAGAAGTTTGGGAGCATTTTGGATAATGGCAAAAATTATTTATTATTTAAGTGTTTCCTTTGGGTTTTGAACCCTTGCCCTGGATGGTGAAGTGGAAACTTGGATTAAATGAGTTTTTATTTATGAGAAAAGTCGTTTCAGCCGGGTCTCGAAGGAGGAAGCCTTGGGAAGGGATTTTAGGCCTATTTAAAATAAGAAAAGGAAAGAAAATCTCATTCCCCTTGTTTTTGCAACTCTCTCTCTCTCTCTCTCTCTCTCTCTCTCTCTCTCTCTCTCCAAACCCTAGCCTCACCAAGCCTTGGAACCAAGCCAAGGAGCCCAGCCGAGCCACCACACCCCAGGTCGCTCAGTCCCTGCATCGCCCAGCCGCTCCGCCAGTGCCCAACCCGCCAGACCACCACCAGACCAGCCGCCGTCGTCGCCGCCGCTCGCATTTCAACCGCACGCGACCGCTGGTCGCTCAGTCGCTTCGCATCGCGTGATCGCCGCACACAGACACCGCTCGCGCGCCGACGCGCCTCTCGCTTCCTAGTTCGCGCTCGCGCACACTGCGGCAGATTAGCGCAGCCAGACGCGTCGCGCCGCCCCCACGCCAGTGACGCGTCGTCCCCGTGCGCCCGATCTAGCGCGTCTACTCGCCTTGCCGTGCGCCCGAGCCAGCGCCCAGCGCCCCTCATCGCACAGCAGCGCCCATCCCGCTTCAGGCTGCGAGACCCCGTGACTTCGCCGTTGGTATTCTCGAGTCTTTTCTCTTTTGGACCCTAAGCTGCTGGTTGCTGTTTATTTAATTAGGATGTTTTATTAAATGCTTAGGTTGTTCGGGTTCGCTTAGGAGCTCGAAAGTTGTTTCTTGACTCGTGATAGCTATTTTTTCCACTTGTTTCCAGGTAAGGATTTCTTACCCGGGGTTGTGTGGACCCTGCGAACACTTGATAGCATATTGATTATTGTAACTGTATGAGTTTCTAGAGGATAGGCTTCATGCTTGCTTTTGATTCATGTTCGTGTTATGTTTTCGTTCTGTTAGTTCCATGCTAGGGTTCTCCTATCCTGACATATCCATGCTTTATGTTGTATTCTATTAGTTCCATGCTACGTTCTTCCATCCTGGCATATCCATGTTCTCCGTTGAATGCTGTTAGATCCATGTTAGGTTTAGACAGGTGTCGTATAGTGTAGAGGATTGTAGGGGTAACTAGTGTAGGTCCCGCTCGGGTAAGACCCCGATGGACATCCGGAGGTGTAAGACCCCGATGGGCATCCTAGGTGTATAAGACCCCGATGGGCATCACTGAGTTGGAGGTGTAAGACCCGATGGGCATCCTAGGTGTATAAGACCCCGATGGGCATCACTGAGTTGGAGGTGTAAGACCCCGATGGGCATCCTAGGTGTATAAGACCCCGATGGGCATCACTGAGTTGGAGGTGTAAGACCCCGATGGGCATCCTAGGTGTATAAGACCCCAATGGGCATCACTGAGTTGGAGGTGTAAGACCCCGATGGGCATCCTAGGTGTATAAGACCCCGATGGGCATCACTGAGTTGGAGGTGTAAGACCCCGATGGGCATCCTAGGTGTATAAGACCCCGATGGGCATCACTGAGTTGGAGGTGTAAGACCCTGTAACAGCCCGGTTTCCAGTTGAGCGTAAAATTAGGTTTGTATATATTTTATTTTGAAACATGTTGTTGGGAGGACTCGAACCCTTGGCCTAAAAAGGGGTTGGAAGCTTGGAATTAAATAAAGGAAATATGTGCGTCATGGGGCTCGAAGGGGGGAAGCCTTGGGAAGGGAATTTGAGATTCCCAAGGCTTATTTAATTTGAGGAAGGAAAGCAAAAAGAAAAAAAAAAAAAAGGAAAAAAAGCTTCTCTCGCAAAACCCTCTCCCCACACCCTCGCCGCCGCCGCCCGTCGCCGTCCATCACCCCACCCCAGCACGCGCAGCCGACAATGCCCACGCCGCCGCACAAGCGACCTTGCAGCCAGCGCGCTGCCGTCGTCGCTTTGCCGCGCGCCAAAGACCGTCCGTCGCCTGCACCGTGCGCCCCAGCGTCGTCCGTCCCCTGCACCTCGTGCCCCAGCGTCGCTCCGACCGACCGCACCCGCGAGACCGCGCGTCAAAGACACCCACTGTGTGTGCCGTCCGTCGTGCCTCTCGCCGCCGCCGCGACGCTGCTCCAATGAGCCCGCTCGCCCGCGCGGTTTCTCGTCCAGACGCGACGCCCGCCAAGACACCAAAGACTGTCTGCGTCTGCGCGCCGCGACGCCGACCGCGTCTGAC
Source organism: Sicyos edulis (assembly GCA_036507275.1). Classification (NCBI taxonomy): domain Eukaryota; kingdom Viridiplantae; phylum Streptophyta; class Magnoliopsida; order Cucurbitales; family Cucurbitaceae; genus Sicyos; species Sicyos edulis. Next base: position 15,347,347 of record CM071854.1, read on the forward strand.
GCTCGTCGCCCGCCGCACGTCACGCTGCCGTCTTTGCCGCCGAGGGCCACGCGCTTGCCCTTGCACTCCGCGCCCCGCGCCCGCGCCGCTGCACTGCACCCGCCAAAGAAGCGCAGCCCCAACGCTCGATCAAGACGCGCAGAAAGCCCGGCGGCTTGACCGCCGCACACGCAGCAGCCTGTAGCTCCGCACGCCCTGCCTGCACGCCTACCTTGCCGAGCCTGGTGCCTTCTCGGTTGGTAAATTCCCGAGCCTCCACCCTTTGGGCTTTATGTTCTTTTTAGCTGTTGTTGGTTAATTAGGTTGATTTTATTACTTGCTTAGGTTGTCGGGTTCGCTTAGAAGCTCGAGAGTCGTCCGTTGATTGTTGGTTCTACTCACTTCCAGGTAAGGATTTCTTACCAGGGTTGTGTGGACCCTGCGAATACTTGATAGCATGCCATGTGTTGTGTTTGTATGAAATTTCTAGTGGATAGGTTGCTTGTTCTTTCTTGTTTTCAGATGGTTTTTGTGCTTGTGATTCCTGATATAACCTGTTAGTTTCATGCTAGGGGTTAAATTGTCTCGGCATAACCGTGACCATGTTATCCTGTTAGTGCCATGCTAGGAATTGGCGGGTGATGTATAGTGTAAGAGATTGTAGGGGTAACTAGTGCGTCCCGCTCGGGTAAGACCCCGATGGACATCCGGAGGTGTAAGACCCCGAGGGGCATCCTAGGTGTATAAGTCCCCGATGGGCATCACTGAGTGGGAGGTGTAAGACCCTGATGGGCATCCTAGGTGTATAAGTCCCGATGGGCATCACCGAGTTGGAGGTGTAAGACCCGATGGGCATCCTAGGTGTATAAGTCCCGATGGGCATCACCGAGTTGGAGGTGTAAGACCACGATGGGCATCCTAGGTGTATAAGTCCCGATGGGCATCACCGAGTTGGAGGTGTAAGACACGATGGGCATCCTAGGTGTATAAGTCCCCGATGGGCATCACTGAGTTGGAGGTGTAAGACCCTGATGGGCATCCTAGGTGTATAAGTCCCCGATGGGCATCACTGAGTTGGAGGTGTAAGACCCTGATGGGAATCCTAGGTGTATAAGTCCCCGATGGGCATCACTGAGTTGGAGGTGTAAGACCCTGATGGGCATCCTAGGTGTATAAGTCCCCGATGGGCAACACTGAGTCCTAGGTTGTGTAAGGCTCGAAGGACACCCAAGTGTGGAACCTAGGGTAGTTGGTAGCTGTAAGCCTCAAATAGGCAAGCCCCAAGAGTGGCGTTCAGTTGACCCATCTGTTTGCTCTGAGTCATTGCATGGTTTCATGTCCGTGTGCTAAATGATATGTTTTCGTATTGTACCCCGGTTGGGGATTCTAACTGAGAAACTCGTTGCTCACCCTTATTTTCTGTGGTTTTCCACCAGGTAACTTGGGACATAGGCAGGATGGCTAGGAGGAGGCGGCTGGATGATCATGGATAGCTGACTCTGGGATGCATGTTCTTTTATTGTTTTCTTTATGATTTAGCATGTAGTTGGACTTGAGTCCCTAGGGAAGCAGTTAAACTATTTTATGGTTCTCGTACCGTACTCTTGTTTTGTTTTAAGAAAAGCACTGATCAGTCAATTACTCTTTGATTTTTATATTGGCTTTTGTGGTTTGTTTAAAGTTCTGTTGATTGCAAAAGTTTTAAATTAGTATGTTGGATGGTGTTTTACAATCCTAGACATGCATGCTAAGTAAGGATCTAGGTTAGAGACCGCTTCTTTTGGGTCGGGTCTTTACAGACCCCGATGGGCATCCTAGGTGTATAAGACCCCGATGGGCATCACTGAGTTGGAGGTGTAAGACCCTGATGGGCATCCTAGGTGTATAAGACCCCGATGGGCATCACCGAGTTGGAGGTGTAAGACCCGATGGGCATCCTAGGTGTATAAGACCCGATGGGCATCACTGAGTTGGAGGTGTAAGACCCCGATGGGCATCCTAGGTGTATAAGACCCCGATGGGCATCACTGAGTTGGAGGTGTAAGACATCGATGGGCATCCTAGGTGTATAAGACCCTGATGGGCATCACTGAGTTGGAGGTGTAAGACCCCGATGGGCATCCTAGGTGTATAAGACCCCGATGGGCATCACTGAGTTGGAGGTGTAAGACCCCGTTGGGCATCACTGAGTTGGAGGTGTAAGACCCCGATGGGCATCCTAGGTGTATAAGACCCCGATGGGCATCACTGAGTTGGAGGTGTAAGACCCCGATGGGCATCCTAGGTGTATAAGACCCCGATAGGCATCACTGAGTTGGAGGTGTAAGACCCCGATGGGCATCCTAGGTGTGTAAGTCCCCGATGGGCAGCACTGAGTCCTAGGTTGTGTAAGGCCCGAAGGGCATCCAGGTGTAGAACCTAGGGTAGTTTATAGCTGTAAGCCTTCGAATAGGCAAGCTCCAGGAGGGGCATATGGTCTAACCCAACTGTTTGCTCTAAGTCATTGTATGGTTGCATGTCCTTGTGCTAAATGAGATGTTTTCGTATTGTACCCCGGTTGGGGATTCTTACTGAGTAACTCGTTGCTCACCCTTATTTTCTGTGGTTTTCCACCAGTTAACTTGGGACAGAGGTTGGATGGCTAGGAGGAGGCTGTTGGATGATCATGGATAGCTGACTCTGAGATGCACGTTCCTTTTATTGTTTTTATGATTTAGCATGTAGTGGGACTTGGTGTAACAGCCCAGTTCCTATTCCAGTTTTCGAGGTGCCTTCGGGTCAAGATTCGATTGTTGGTTGGGCCATTAGAGCGGATTTGTGGTTTTCAGGGCTTCGAGGTAGCTCTTGCCTTTGTCGAGGCTTGTTTGTTGGTGGCTGCGAGTCTCGTGGTGTTTGTTGGTTGGGCCCTCGCCCTGTAGCTTGCCAAGCCGCGCCGCGCGCCCTGTGTCGCTCGCGTGCTGTCCGCGCGCAGCTCGCGCCTAGCGCCGAGCCAGCGCCCCAGCACGCCCAGCCAGCCCAGCAGCTGCCTAGCCCGTGCATCCAGCTCGTTCGCGTGTCAGCCGCTCCTCGTGAGTTGCTCCAGAGCCGAGCCCTATTTATTTTATTGTATTTAGGCCTGTTTGTGTGATTATTGATGTGTTTGTTTGGCTCGATATAGGTTGCTCGGGTTCAATTGCAGTTATTTTATTGTGTGTTGTTGCCTTCCGACCAGGTAAGGATTTCTTACCGGAGTTGTGTGGGCCCTGCGATATTTTCATGATTTGCCTTGCTTGTTTGCTGACTGTTATGAGCATGATAATAATAGAGCAGCTTTGATTGATTTCTTGCTAGCATGTTTGCTTGATTTTACATGTTAGTGCCATGCTAGGTTTGTTCTGCCCGCATGCTTGTGATTCCTGCTTAAGCTCGTAGTATCATGCTAGGTAATGTGATTGATGTCGGTCTTTGTTTGCTAGCCAGGAATCATTGCTTTTTGCTCTGTACTCTTAGATAGAGTTGTAGGGTTTGTCATCATCCAGAGGCTTAGCGGACATAAAGTACTTTGTCCCCACTGATCGGGAATAAAGTGTGCGAAGCATAACATATCTTGCTACCCCCCCCCCCCGGTCTCCAAGGTGGATTTAGCTCAGGTCGGGAGTAAAGTGTGCGAAGCATAACGTATCTTGCTACCCCCGACCCGCCGGTTGTAGGAATTAGCTACCCACTTCGGCATAGCCTAGTTTGTAGCTCGCGCTAGAGCGGAACCCCGCCATCGGTGTAAGCTCGCCTGGCCGGTTCTTAGCTTCAGTCGGTGGATCATCATGCCGCATGATGGCGCGAGGGCCTCGCGCCATCGTGATCGGTGACACCGCTCCGAGTCATAGGCATGTGCACACGGCCCGCGTAGTTTGCCCTTAGGCCCCGCATTTACGCTGGTGGTAGAGGAGCATGCGGTGTGCGCGCGCACGCGCGTTAGTTGCTGATTCGGAGAGCTCCCGGGCTAATGTCGTGAGTACACCATTCCTTCCGTTAGAGCGACTTGGGTACTCTCCGTAAGTCCAGATTAGTGCAAGGGCAAGGAGGCCCTTGAGGACATTCTAGGGATCGGTGTATTCCCCGAGTGTGAGATACCTCTGTGATGTCCAAGATTGGTCGGTGTATGCAATCCCAGTTAGGTAGGAAGTAGGAGACTTCCGATGACTCAGATCTTGTTTTATGAGCTCGTTGAGCCATGATGCGTGTTGGTAGTTGTTTGCTTGCATGCTTTGGTACTAGATGACTGATTATATCGTATTGTACCCGGTTGGGGATTCTTCTTGAGTAATTCGTTACTCACCCTTATTTCGTGGTTTTTCCACGGTACCCATGGTGCGAGACAGGATGGGTGGAGGAGGAGTCTGTGATCATGGAAAACCCGTTGTTCAACTCTCGAGTTTTATGTTTATGTTTTAAATGTTCTCTGAATGCATGTAGTTGGGCACGGAGCCCTAGGGTGTTTTCTCGAATGTATTTCCGGATTCTAGCATTGTTGTAAAGCTTGTATGTTTTAAATAAATCTCTACGATCGAGTAAGTTTTGTAAATGTATTTGTCTTGGAGCAGTGCTTGGAAACAGGGATGAGTTTCAGGAAATTATGTTGATTTTAAATGGATGTTTTATGTTTTAGTTTTTACTTAGAATCCGAACACCATCTTGCAAATTTTCTGTAGATTGTATGCATGCATTGAGGTAACGGCCTATTTAGAACCCCATTCGGGTCGGGTCGTTACAGGTTAGTATCAGAGCTCAGAGTCATAGATTCTGTAGACTGACCTTTGTTGTAGGTCGTTTTTCCATGATCATCAGCACTCCGACAGTCATCAGGTACGCCTAAGTTTACTGTTTTAAAGAAAGGGGTAAGAATTTACAATACTTTTCATCTAGTGTTTGCCTTGTGTAGAGTTGTGGAGCGGAGACGAGCAAGTTCTGACTCGTTGTTGGTTTGGGCTTAGAGAGCCATCATGCCAACTTTCCGCAGTGCGAGCATTGTGTAGCAGCTTGTTGAGGTATCCAGATAGATTCGGATGCCCCTGGGACGTCGTCCCCGAGGGAGGCAGAGCATAGACTCCCATTGGCCATTTGTGGCCCAGTTGTTGCTTTTCCCTTAGTGAGAGGGTGGAGGTGCTTTGTGCAGATCTCCAGTATGTTGATCGCACCAAGAGGAGCAGGACGCTTGGCATGTCCGACCGAGGAGTTGGACTGATCGTGTTGATGTTGAGGCCGCGTCCAGGGTTGTTAGGCCCGCATGAGCGATTTGGTGAGCGGTTGAGTTGCCTAGAGGAGGGGGTAAAGGCTAGCACGCCTCAGAGTGAGACTCCTTGAGCAGAGGGTGCTCCAGCCATGAGAGATTGGATGGCAGGTCTTTAGCTATCAGAGAGCGGAGACCCAGGCGCAGTTGTAGCACGTAGTGAGGAGTCCCGGGCACAGATAGCCCAGCTGACAGAGTTTGTTTCAGCATTTCCCCCAGTAGCTCTTGTAGCCCCGGAGGTTCCCGGGAGGGCATGATCAGCAGGTTTATTCAGATGAGTTGTTGGCGTTGATGGAGCCGCCCAGTTTGGCAAATGGATGCATGTAGAGCTCGATGTTTCAGAAAGTCCTGCTGCTAGTAGTAGAGCAGTTGGCCAGGTTTGAGTTTAGCATCCGTGTGTGGGATGCCCTGCTGTTCAGAGGCCGAGGTGTGCCGTTCCTGTGCTGTTTGGTACAGCAGTTGGTGGTGGAAGTCCCTTGTTAGAGGTGGACTAGCAGAGTCTCCACCAGTCGCCCGTTAGTTTGGCGAGTTGCCGTGTTAGTGGCTTGAGGCAGATGTAGAGACATCTTTGCCCCCTTGCAAGCCTGCTGTTGTTTAACAGCCTTGTTTCCTCAGATGTTTGGTAGAGTTGAGCACTCTTCCTTGGTGAGCTCCTAGAGAGGAGCTAGCTGCTGCATGTTGAGAGATCCGGCCAGAGCTTTGTTGAGCATCATGAGGAGATGCTAGTGTAGGCCGTGAGCCTTCGGTTTGATGAGATGCCATAGGCATGGTTGCTTGAGTTGAGCCCTCGTATGCCTAGCCAGAGTTGTTGTCACTTGAGGTAGTGACCTTGTTGGCCCCATCTGTAGTAAGATGTGGATTTGGTAGTAGTAGCACTTGATGTGCATTGGTTGGTGTGCCACTTTGGCACTAACTCTGGTTCAAGCTTGAGTTTGGCTTGGGCATAGCAGATGGTTCTATGTCGTTCGGAGTTCAGCGCACTCTTTTAGCCTTGGATCCGTTTATGGCAGTTGCACCTGTTTAGGTCGTGCCAGAGGGCTAGTTCAGTGGTAGTCGATGGACTACAAGCGAAAGGATGCTCGAGAGGAGCCGGAGCCTCTTCCCAGTGTTTCTGGAGGTTGAGCCAGTCAGCAGGTTGGCAGTGGGTAAGTGTTGGTGCGCGTGAGTTTTGCGCTAGTGTTAAGGCCAAGAGTTTTCTTGTGGTTGGTAGTACGGTCAACTACCTTCGAGGGCCTTATCTGAGGAGAGTTGAGCATCGTTGATGCGAGTTTGGTCCAGCAGAGGGACCCTGAGTTGGATGCTCATGAGATGAGCTGGATGCCATGAGGCGAGTTGGATGCCTTTGAGGCGAGATGAGTTGATGCCTTGCGAGAGGTTTTAGATGCCTTATGGGTAAGCACCCTTGGTAGAGGCTTGGTATAAAGTAAGTTCGGTGTGGCATGGTTATGCCTTGGTAAAGCAAGGTTGCCTCAGCTTTGAGCATCGTGTGGAGTTGGAACTTTTGGTGTTCCTTCGGTTGGTGTTCAGTTGGAAACTGAACAAGTGCGGTGGTAGCAAAGCCGCGCAGTTTCTGATCGCCTTGGCTAAGAGAGTTGTTTGGTTCCTTTCCTTGGGTAGAAGCCTTGTTGTGGCTGATGTTTGAGTAAGAGGATGACGCATTCGGTAGCATTTCGGGTCCTCTTGGTTCCCAAGGAATTGGAGTTGGCCTGCATGGTTGAGATGCTGGAGAGAGTTGTGCCTGTTCAGGCAGTTGGCTGTTAGCTCGTTCGTCGACAGTGTGTGTCGAGGGTTGCCGAAGAACCCTAGGTTGTGGAGAGCCTCTCTAGAGCTCAGTCAGGCCCAGGTAGTGAGTTTCAGTTGGCAAGCTGGAGCCGTGTAGTTTGTAGCCTCGGTTGAGTTGCTAGCAGTCTTGGTAGACTAGCTAGCTAGTGTTCGTTTGGAGTAAAGTCTGGATTGGTTCCGGTGCGGTGGCTAGTTGATGCTTGGTGTTGACCAAGGTGTGGTTTGGAGCTGCTAGAGATTAGCTTTGCTCGTGAGGCGAGTGGTTCGTGCCCTGTTGGTGGCTTTCCTGTTTCCAGGATGTTGAGTTGCCCCGTTTGGCATTTGGAGGTTCAGTCTGAGGTGGACCCCTGTTGTTGCCCCGTGAGATGTAGATGTTGTTGCTCTAGTGGAGCAAGACAGTGAGCGTATGTGGAGCTCTCTGTCCTTCGGTTGTCTGCTTGTAAGAGCCGTTTCCTTCTGGGAGTTTAGATTTCTCCCGTAGCCATGAGTTGATGGTAGAGGTGCTAGCTAGAAGGAAAAGTTTGTTGGCTGCTTGGTAGCAGTTGTTTGTCCAGTTAAGTGGACTCTTGGATGGTGTTCTAGAGGCTGCAGTAAGGATTGTTTTGCCTCTTGTGAGTGTTGGGCCAAGGTTTGGTCCTCTTGTTGTTTTAGAGCTAGTTCGGTTCTAGCTGGAGGGCATTGCCCTGAGGTCTTATTCCTAGTCAGGAAGTTTTGGGAGTTGACCCCTCCCTTGGTAGTTGAGCAAGAGCTGTTAGTTTCGGATTGGTGATCCGATTGGTTGAGATTTCCCTTGGGTGTTGGTTCCAAGAGAGAGTTGGTTGTTGTTGCCTTGGGTTTGAGCAAATCAGCGAGCGTGTGTGAGTTCGCTGCCCTTCAGAGTTTGCTTGCTGGGAAATTCGTTTCCCGTTTGGCAGGAGTCAGCTTAGCTTCTGAGTTGTGTAGTTGATCAGAGTAGCGCAGTGGTCAGCCCAGCGAGAGGGTCCCTGCTTTGTGTTGTTAGCAAGCAAGAGTTGTTTGTCCCCGCAAGGGCGGTGGCCAGCCAGTAAGAGTTGTTTCTGGCAAGTTGTTGGTTCTTTGGGGATTGAAGATTTCCCTTTCCTTCTAGTCTCGGTGGTGGTTGAGTTGCTCCCTAGATGTCAGCCTCGAGTGTTAGCTTCTGAGGTAGTCTTGCGGATTCATGTGGCTCAGGATCCGTAAGCTTTGAGGTTGTCGTTATCCGTTTTCCTTGTGAGGTTTCAGGAGTGGAGCTTCTGGTTGGGAGTTGAGTAGTAGCTTGGAGGCGAGCGTTGCTCGTTATAGCTTGGTTTGAGTTCTGCTAAGCAAGCCCTTCTCGGGCTTTGCTCCTTGTTGTTGTGCGCTCGCAGTTGGCGTAGCAGAGCCGTTGAGTGAGTCGGCACGGAGGTGCCGTGGCTTTGGTTGGTAAAGTCGTTGAGCTGTTTTCCTCAAGGTGTTGTGCCGCAGAGAGCTGCGTGATGGTTTAGCCCTTGCAGCCCGAGTTTTCCTTGAGAGGAATTTTGGTGGTTTCCTGGCCTGGCAGTATTTTCTTTGGCCAGTTGCTATTAGGTTTGCATGGAAAAGTTTGCTTTCGGCCTTTGAGAGGCTGCTGTTTGTTGGCAGTTTGGTTTCTGGAACCTGGAAGGTTCAGTTGTTTGGCCAGTTTGTTGTTGGGTTGAGGTTGTTTGTTAACAGCTGTGAGCTTCCAGAGGAGTTCGCCAGTGCGTGGCGTTGAGTTTCAGAGCTTGTGGCCCGTCCTCGAGTTTGCTGAGAGTAGCACCGTTTGAGAGTTGGTGCGTGTTGAGGACGTGGTTTGCCGTCTGTTCCCTTGGAGTTCAGCATATGGCAGTCTGGATGGCATTATGGCTTTGAGTTTTGAGAACCCAAGAGGGTTTGGTTCGCGGAGAGGGCTAGTGTTGTGTTGGCCGAGAAGTTCAGTTGGCTGGATCAGTGGAGTTTTCCTGGAGCTGTTTCGTCTTAGGACTTTCGAGGACGAAAGTCTTAAAAGGAGGGAGTATTGTAACAGCCCAGTTTCCTATTCTAGTTTTCGAGGTGCCTTCGGGTCAAGATTGGGTTGTTGGTTGGGCCATTAGAGCGGTTTTGACCCTTGGGGGTATTTTGGTCTTTTGGCTCTCCAAGCAGGATTTGTGGTTTTCAGGGCTTCAAGGTAGCTCCTGCCTTTGTCGAGGCTTGTTGGTTGGTGGCTGCGAGTCCCGTGGTGTTTGGGCTAGTCGGTTGGATGCTCGGTTGTGGTTTGGGCTTTGGCAAAGTGTTGGTTGGTTGTGTGTTTCCTTTGGGATTCGAGCCCGAGCCCTTAGTGTTGCTTTGGGAGTTGGATTTAAGTGAGTTTGATTGATTGGAAAAGATTGCTTCGGTCGGGTCTCGAAGGAGGAAGCCAGGAAATGGGATTTTGAGGTTTTAAGTGGATAAGGTTGGATTAAATGGATAAAATCCCATATTTTCCCTTTTTTCCCATTTTCCTTTTTATTTCCCATTTTTCTTTTCTTTTTTTTCCCAAAATCCATTTTCTCTCTCTCTCTCTCTCTCTCTCTCTCTCCCCGACCTAGCCCCCTAGCCCAGCCCCTTGGCTCGCCCAGCCCTAGCCCAGCCCAGGTCGCCTCAGCCCAAGCTTCGCCCAGCCTCGCCCAACCCGAGCGTCGCGTCGCCCTTTCCCTGCTCGTGTCGCCCGAGCTCGCCCAGCTCGTGTTCGTCTGCGCTCGAGTCGCCCAACCTCGAGCCGCGTCGCCCTCTGCCGAGCCCAGCTCGATCGCGCGTCCCAGTGCTCGTGTCGCGCGCCCTCACCCTGTAGCTTGCCGAGCCGCACCCGCGCGCCCTGTGTAGCTCGCGCCCCAGCGCGCCCAGCCAGCCCAACAGCTGCCTAGCCCGTGCATCCGGCTCGTTCGCGTGTCAGCCGCGCCTCGTGAGTTGCTCTCGAGCCGAGCCCTATTTATTTTATTGTATTTAGGCCTGTTTGTGTGATTATTGATGTGTTTGTTTGGCTCGATATAGTTTGCTCGGGTTCGATTGCAGTTATTTTATTGTGTGTTGTTGCCTTCCGACCAGGTAAGGATTTCTTACCGGAGTTGTGTGGGCCCTGCGATATTTTCATGATTTGCCTTGCTTGTTTGCTGACTGTTATGAGCATGATAATAATAGAGCAGCATTGATTGATTTCTTGCTAGCATGTTTGCTTGATTTTACATGTTAGTGCCATGCTAGGTTTGTTCTGCCAGCATGCTTGTGATTCCTGCTTAAGCTCGTAGTATCATGCTAGGTAATGTGATTGATGTCGGTCTTTGTTTGCTAGCCAGGAATCATTGCTTTTTGCTCTGTACTCTTAGATAGAGTTGTAGGGTTTGTCATCATCTAGAGGCTGAGCGGACATAACGTACTTTGTCCCCATTGATCGGGAGTAAAGTGTGCGAAGCATAACGTATCTTGCTACCCCCCCCGACCCGCCGGTTGTGGAATTAGCTACCCACTTCGGCATAGCCTAGTTTGTAGCCTGCTAGAGCGGAACCCTGCCATCGGTGTAAGCCTGCCCTGGCCGGTTCTTAGCTTCAGGTCGGTGGATCATCTTTGCCGCAGATGAGCGTCGAGGGCCTCGCGCTACTGTGATCAGTGACACCGCTTCCGAGTCATAGGCATGTGCACCTGGCCCGCGTAGTTTGCCCTTAGGCCCCCGCATTTAAGCCGGTTGCAGAGGAGCATGCGGTGTGCGTGCACAAGCGTTAGTTGTCGGTTCGGAGAGCTCCACCGGGCTAATGTCGTGAGTACACCATTCCTTCCGTTAGAGCCTGACTTCGGGTACTCTCCCGTAAGTCCAGATTAGTGCAAGGGCAAGGAGGCCCTTGAGGACATTCTAGGGATCAGTGTATTCCCCCCGAGTGACAGATACCTCGGTGATGTCCAGGATTGGTCAGTGTATCCAATCCCAGTTAGGCCGGAAGTAGGAGACTTCCGATGACTCCAGATCTTGTTTTATGAGCTCGTTGAGCCATGATCTGTGTTGGTAGCTGTTTGCTTGCATGTTTTGGTACTAGATGACTGATTATATCGTATTGTACCCCGGTTGGGGATTCTTACTGAGTAATTCGTTACTCACCCTTATTTCTGTGGTTTTTCCACAGGTACCCATGGTGCGAGACAGGATGGCTGGAGGAGAAGCTGTGATCATGGAAAACCCGTTGTTCAACTCTGAGTTTTATGTTTATGTTTTAAATGTTCTCTGAATGCATGTAGTTGGGCATGGAGCCCTAGGGTGGTTTCAGGAAATTATGTTGATTTTAAATGGATGTTTTATGTTTTAGTTTTTACTTAGAATCCGAACACCATCTTGCAAATTTTCTGTAGATTGTATGCATGCATTGAGGTAACGGCCTATTTAGAACCCCATTCGGGTCGGGTCGTTACTCTTGGGTCCCTAGGAAAAGCACTCAAAAACTATTTTATGTTTCTCGAACCGTTCCCTTTGATTCGTTTTAAGAAAGTACTGATCAGTCACTTACTTATTGGTTTTATTTATTGGAACTACGGTTTTTGTTTTAAATTGTTGATTACAAGGTTTTAAATTGGGAACTCTGAATGATGTTTTACATTCTTAATCATGCATGCTAAGTAAGGATCTAGGTTAGAGACCGTTTCTCGGGTCGGGTCCTTACATTATCTTCCAATTTTCTACCCACATATCAATTTTCCACTACCATTAAATTTCTCATCCACACTCCCACTACTTTAATGGTTACTTTGGTTGTGAATTTTTTAGTATAAATAGAGGCTTGAAAGCCATGGAAAAGGGCACCAACACAGACACGAGGAAAAAGTGTGAAATTGAGAGAAAATATTAATTTTGAAGGAAAGATAGAAAGAAAATGCATTGTTGGGAGAAGGAAATTGAGATTGCAAAAGAGTTTAGAAGTTTTTGTCCATTGATATCAATAAAGACCAAAGTAAGGTCTCCGAAGTTTGAAGGCATCCCGAATAATCCACTACATCTATGTTGAGATAAACGATTTCTTCCTCCTATTCTTATTTTACTTTAAATTTGTTCATTTTGATCTTTGCCTTTTTTATATGATAATTTTCACTTAAACAATTAGACACTTTTATCTATTTCAAGTATGTTGTAATTGAAATTGGAACTAACATTAATGTAATTCAAATTATAAACATTTTGTTGTAATTTGAATTGTAATTTGTTCTACTTAAAATTATGATTGATTATGGTTAAAATATGATTAATTCATAAATACCTTTGAATTGTAATTGATTAAATATGGATTGATAATTAACATATTGTTTTAATTGTAATTTGACCAATAATGTTGTTTAATTTGTAAATTGACTCATTGCAAATTGCATGTAGCATATTGTTTAACATTATCTTTAGCCATAACATGTTAGTTTAATTTTGAAATTTGACATGACATATTGGTTTAATATTGTTATTTTGGCCATAATACCATGTTTATTGAATTGATTCAGGATATGTTGTCTATTTGAAATTAATTCATAACATGTCATTTAATTTATGATTTATCTTTATCACTTATTTTATAACAATCGTTTGACTGTCGAACATCAAATTTGACCTTTTTAATAATTAAATTAGTTACTTAATTGTAATTTCAATTGACATTATTTTTCTAAATTTCTTTTAAAAGAAAAATTCAAAAGATTTTTCATTGGAGAATTTTATATTTTCATTTATGAAATTTCGTTTTTATCTCAAATACCGAGTCTCAAATAAAATTGGTCAAATATAGTTCTCTTGACAATTCTGTCTTGGTTGGGGTTTTGTATTTATAGAGAACACCCTTGCCTGGGAATTGACTTTGGAATCAAATTATCCAACTTTTATTTGCCTTCATTACTTTTTTTTCATAGATTTTAAAATTGGATTTCTAAAATAAGAACCTTCCAATTCTTCTCAACTTCTCAATTTATTTTCAAAGTTGGATTTCTGAAATAAAAACCCTCCAAATGTTTTCAATTTATCGTTTTCAAATTGGATTTCTGAAATAAGAACCCTCCAATTTTTCTAAACTTTGTTTCCAAAGATGGATTTCTGAAATAAGAACCTCCAATTATCAATTTGTTGTTTCCAAAATTGAATTTCTGAAATAAGAACCCTTCATTTTTTTTTACATTTTACTGTTTTCAAAATTGGATTTTTGAAATAAGAACCCTCCAATTTTTCTCAAGTTATTATTTTTAAAATTGGATTTCTAAAATAAAAATCCTCCAGTTTTTCTTGTTCTTATCAAAATTGGATCAATTTTTCTAAGTTTTTTTTATTCAAATTGAATTTCTGAAATAAGAACCTCCAATTTCAATGGTTTATTTATTTTAGGGCTTTTTTCATATATAGACCATATTTAAAAAGTATTTACAAATATAGATATCCGGAAAAATATTAGCAAAAATAGAATTTCTTTTATTTCATTATAAATTCTGTAAATAATGAATTACAACAATACCCTAGAATTGTTGATTTTTCATTTGGGAAGAAAACTTCAAAAAAAGGAAGCTCGTTTGACATTCCAATTCAAGAAGCGTGATTTTAGGGAGCATTAATTGGCCTAAATTGTCTCCTCCGAAATCAAATTTTATGGGGTATTTCAAAGTAACTTTTCATCTTCTTTATTTTTTGCTAATCGAGAATTTCTTATTTCTTTCTCCTCTTCGGACATACTCATTTTGCACACCGTGTATTTCGTTGTTGATCGTACTATTTTTTTCAATACATTCCGATCATGGACTACCAAAATCTGTAACTTGCCATAGAGGAAGTGAAAGAACTTGTACGGTACGTTTAAAATTACTGCAAAGATTTAGGGTTTTCTTAGAACCATTTTCTGGAGTTCGATAATGGGGTTTTTATGAATCTGAGCTTTAGGTGGTCGATTATTGTTGGGTTTTCGGAAGAGAATCGTATGGTATGTTCCACTTTCCTATTACTGACGAACGAAATATGAAACTTGTGCACATACAAATTGAAAGCACTCATATGATAAGTTTAAAGTTCAGTTTAGTTTTAGGGTTTTCTAAAAACGATGATTCTGGTGTTCAACAATGTGGAGATTCAAGAGATATGGTGATTTAGAAGGGGAAAAACGACCGGATAATTTACGTTTGATGTTAAACGTTAAGAACCTATGGTTTGATGGTTGGGGAAGGAGGATGTTGGAATATATTTTGAAAGATATGTATTTTTTTTTAATTTCAGTAAAAGATTGATGATTTTGTTATTTAAGTACATATACTGTTGTACATACAATTCCATTGAATGGAATCTGAAAATTTTTGATAACCATACAGTACTGAAATGACATGTTCTATATGGTACAGTCTGAATAATTCCTCTAACGTTTTTCCTCTCTCTCTAAGGTGGTTAATTACTATACAAACAAGTACAGAACAAAACCCATAAAAACATATGTAAAATAATATTGTGATATAATATGTTTGTTACAAGCATGATATTGTTGGATGTCGTACAAAAAGTACATAACAAAAAACATAACAACATATGTAGAAGGAAATTGTTTGTGTAGTAAGACGGCACATGCATGAGCACACGGTATTCCTATTAAGTCGTATTCTCTACAGTTACAGCTTCTGTCTTGAACGTTAACATTATATACCTGCCATAAGTTAAAAATATATAAGCAGTTAGGAATGATATAATAAATTTAAGATAGTAATGTGTAGTAAAGAGAGTAAATACCAAATCTGCATGAAAATTTCTTTCATCTAATGATGCCTTCAACCCATTAACCATTATGTGCAATACGGATTGGAATGCTTGAATAACCTATATGGAGAAGTTGTACAGTGTCACTAACACGTACAACCACAACTGTAATATATTATAATTCGTATGTTATAAATGTGTAAACAATACGGTATTTTACTGTAATATATCACCGTGAGCAATACAAGGTTGAACATGTAAGGGATAATTTTACAGAATAACTAACATTGCAACATAGTATGTATCGTACGGTGTTGTCGATTTAAAAATCGGCGGTATAGTATAATATAAATTATACAGTATTGTAGATGTGTGTACAGTATAGATTATATTGTTGTACATATGATTTTATTCCATTTATAAACAAGAATATTGACATTCTACATACCATTGTGTGCAATTAAAATTCGAATGATTGATGAAATAATAAGGAGAAGATGTACTATATAACTAACATTAAAACGAAGTATGTTCACTACGGTATTGTAGATTCTTAATACGCAGGATAGTGTATTTTAAAATTATACAGTATTGTAGATGTGTATACACTACATTTATAAACATGATTTGCGACATTCTGAATATTGTAATATAAATGGATTAAACGAAAAGAAAATGACAAAAACATACCAGAATATGGAAAATTGTCTAAGTAGGAAGTAGTGCTCTACATATGATATGCTACACATTGGAATATAAATAAAATATATGTACATCAATGACAGAACATGAATTGAAAAGAGCATATTAAACAATCTGAGACATATCAGGGGACGATTAATGGGGAATGAACTACCTTCTGATGGTGATAAAACAGGAAGAAAGACGTAATGCAAATTCTGAGGAGAACCGAATATGAGTGTTAGACTGTAACGGCTCGGGTTTCTGTTAATTGTAAAATAAGGTTTTTAAAAGTGTTTCCAAGAGCAGTTGGATTTATTAAGGTTTCTGGAGGTTTATTGGTCAAGTGCAAAATAGGAATTTTAAAAGGTGCTCCTTGGGGGATTCGAACCCTTGACCTAAAAGAATTTGGAGGCTTGGATTTAAATGAATTATTTTAGGAGAAAAAGGTTGCTCCCGCTGGGACTCGAAGGGGGAAAGCCCAGGGAAGAGAATTGCCAAACCTAATCCTATTTTAAATAGGAAAGGACCGTATTTTTTCCTTCTCTTTTCCTTTTCCGCACGCTCAAACTCCCCTCCTTGCCGATTTCTCCAACTTTCTTGACCGTCTCTCCAAGAATCAAGAACTGAGAGGTAGGTTTGCTCATTCTTCCTTTTCCTTTCCTCTTCCTTTGGCAATTGCTTTGGCCGAGCCTTGACCGCCGGGAATTTTCGTGTGTGTGTGTGTGTTTCTGCCCCAGCCGAGACCAGCAGCAGGCCGTCGACACGCCCAGCGAACGCCGTCAGAGCCTTGCCGTGTCATTCGCACGCCGTGCACCAGCCCTTCACCGATCGCAGCCCCAGCAACGCACAGCCCGCTCGCACAGCCAGCGCGCCATCCCAGCGCGAGGTAGTCCGCATCTGCGTTCCAGCGCGCCCATGTCGTCGTCGCTCGTCCGCGCGCAGCCAGCACTTGTGCCGCACGCCCACGCCCCAGCGCCGTCCGCGTCTGCACGCCCGTCCGCCAAACCACACGTCCTGCTTGCCCTTGCCACCGAGAGCCTGCTCACCTCACCCTTGCACCCGCGCGCCCGTGCCTAGCGCCAGCGCACAGAAGCCCCGCAGCCCTTGCCGCTTGTTGCAGCCTGCCAGCCGCTCGTTGCCGCACGCAGCCTTACCGAGATAGCTTGGTGCCAAGCCCTAGTGCTCTCTCGGTTGGTAATTCCATAACCTTTATTCTTTTGGACCCTAAGATGTTAGCTGCTGTTTGTTTAATTAGGTTGGTTTTATTGATTTGCTTAGGTTGCTCGGGTTCACTTAGAAGCTCGAGGGTCGCTTATCGATTGTGGTAGTTATTTCTACTTGATTCCAGGTAAGGGTTTCTTACCGAGGTTGTGTGGACCCTGCGAATACCTGTTAGCATATCACACCTTGTAACTGTATGAGATTCCTAGTGAATAGGATTCATGTTTCCTCTTGATGGCATGATTGTTTCCTGTTCATATTATATTAGTTCCATGCTAGGGTTTTCTTATTCTGACATATCCATGTTTCCTGTTCGTATTCTGTTAGTTAACATGCTAGGGTTTTCTTATTCTGGCATATCCATGTTTCCTGTTCGTATTCTGTTAGTTCATGCTAGGGATAGACAGGTAATGTATAATGTAGGAGACTATAGGGGTTATTAGTTAGGTTCCGCTTGGGTAAGTCCCCGATGGGCACCAGTGCATTGCTAGTGTATGTAAGTCCCCGATGGGCACTACACCGCTGACTTTATGTGTAAGTCCCTGATGGGCATCATAAGGTTGCTAGGGAGTGTAAGACCCCGATGGGCATCTCTGTGATCCTAGCTGGAGTAAGTCCCCGATGGGCATCCTAGATGTGTAAGACTCCGTTGGGCAGCATTGATTGTGGAGTAATGTAAAGACCCGACCCGAATGGGGTCCTAAAATAGGTCTTTACCTCAATGCATGCATTCAAAACTAAAGTAAATATGCAAGAATGGTGTTTCGAATTCTAAGTAAAAACTAAAAACATATAACATCCATTTAAAAGGCAACATAAATTCCTGAAACCTGTCCCTGTTTCTAAGCACATGTTCCAAGACAAATACATTTCCAAAACTTACTCTGATCAGAGATTTATTTAAAACATTCAAAACATCCAACAATTACAATAGTGCTAGAATCCGGGAAAGCATTCAGAAAACAACCTAGGGCTCCGTGCCCAACTACATGCATTCAGAGGAAAAATAAGACATAAAGAATCATAGATAAAATTCAGAGTTCGACAGTTGGTTTCCATGATCACAGCTCCTCCTTCAGCCATCCTGTCTCGCACCTTGGTTACCTGTGGAAAACCACAAAATAAGGGTGAGTAACGAATTACTCAGTAAGAATCCCCAACCGGGGTACAATACGATATACATGGTCATCTAGCAGAAAGGTATGAAAGCTATGAATATAAACACAGAAGAGAGCACATATCATAAATCCACACATACACTTCGGATGCCATCTCAGGGTCTTACTCCGGGATAATCCACCTCATGATACGATCCTATACGAGAAACAAGTCTCGGCCTCAGCCTGTCTACTGTCGATACGAAAGGTGCACTGGCTCACAATCCCGAGGAGCTCTCCAGTCGGCGCTATAATGAGCGTATGCGCGCACCGCATGCTACTGCAGACCATGGGGGGTGCCGAGTCTAGTGGCAAACTGCCCAGGTCCAGTCACCATGCCTAACTAAATCTCTGGATCGGTGTCACTGACATAGGGGTGTGAGACCTAGACACGTGAACTATGTCAGCCTGAACCACCACACCTGAAGCTAAGGAACCGGTCGTGGTAGGCTTACACCAGGAAGCCATCCTTGCCCTAACAGGTGGCAATCAAGGGCTACTGCCGAACACGCTGAGGACGTGCCGACTGTAAGAACCCGACCCAAAATACGGTCCTAAACCTAGGTTCTCACTCAGCATGCAAGTTAAATACTTCATCAAGCGGTTTAGTGCTCATATTTTAAACCTTTCAAAACATTTGAGGACGGGGAACACTTAAAACATAAACAACAACCTTCATTTAAGCAAAATCAACAAAGTAAAACAAGCATGGCCAGTGTTTATAAAAACATACAATACAGTTTAAACAACTTTTAAAAAAACGTCCCCCTAGGACTCCTGTCCGTCTACATGCTGAACAAATTATGCAAACAATAAAAGACAGAGTGCCGGCG
Organism: Sicyos edulis; assembly: GCA_036507275.1. Classification (NCBI taxonomy): domain Eukaryota; kingdom Viridiplantae; phylum Streptophyta; class Magnoliopsida; order Cucurbitales; family Cucurbitaceae; genus Sicyos; species Sicyos edulis. The sequence goes on from CM071854.1 coordinate 15,365,959, forward strand.
GCTCCCATGATCAGTCAGCTCCCTCCGCTAGCCGTCCCGGTGCTGTCCCAAGTTACCTGATGGAAAAACCACAGAAATAAGGGTGAGTATAAACATACTCAGTAAGAATCCCCAACCGGGGTACAATACGATACATCAGTCATCTAGCACCCTAGTATACATGCAAACAGTTACCAACATAGATCATAGCTCAACGAGCTTACAAGGCAGAATCTAGAATCCTCGGAAGTCTCCTACTTCCGGCCTAATGATTGGTTCTCATAACCAATCCCGGGACATCTCCGAGGGTCTTTCTCCCTCGGCCAATTGATCAGCTCATAAACCGATCCCAAAGATGTCCGACACTCTCGAGGGTCTTTCTCCCTCGACCAAATGATCAGCTAAAAAACCAATCCCAATGGGTGTCCTCAAGGGCCTCTTACCCTCGCTAACAAATCTGGACTAACGGGAGAGTACCCGAAGTCTGGCTCTAAACTGGAAGGAACTGGTGTACTCACGAACATTAGCCCGGGGAAGCTCTCCGAACCGGCGACTAACGCGTGTGCGCGCACACCGCATGCTGCTGCAACCGGCGTAAATGTGGGGGCCTAGGTACAAACTACGCCGGCCAGGTACGCATGCCTAAAGACTCGGAAGCGGTGTCACTGAACACAGTAGTGCGAGGCCCTCGGCACTCATCTGTGCAGCCTGTACCACCGACCTGAAGCTAAGAACCGGCCAAGGCAGGCTTGCACCTTTGGCAGGGTTCCGCTCTAGAAGGCTACAAACTAGGCTTATGCCGATGTGGTAGCTAAATCCACATCGGCTACCGGGGGGAAGCAATGTACGTTATGCTTCGCTCTACTCCCGACCGGTGGGGACAAGGTACGTTATGTCCGCTCTCAGCCTCTGGATGATGACAAACCCTACTATACTAGCTAAGAGTACAAAGTAACTGATTCCTGGCTAAACATACATATCAACATCAATCACACATAACCTAGCATGATACTACGAACCTAAAGCAGGAATCATAAGCATGCTGGAAGAACAAACCTAGCATGGCACTAACATGTACAATCAGGCAAACATGCTAGCAAGAAATTCAAACATAGCTGTCCTATCACTATCATGCTCATAACAGTCAACAAGCATACAAAGCACATCATGATAATATCGCAGGGTCCACACAACCACGGTAAGAAATCCTTACCTGGAAACAAGCAGAAAATAACTACCATAAGCCAACCAAGCGACTCCTGAGCTTCTAAGAGAACCCAAGCAACCTAAGCATTTAATTAAAATATCCTAATTAAATAACAACAGCCAATCAACTTAGGGTCCAAAAGAGTGGAGGCTCGGGAATTACCAACCGAGAAGGTACTAGGTCTCGGCCCCAACAATATTGGCAAAACAGGCTCTCGGCGGCAAGTGGGCAGTGCGTAACGGCGGTGGGCGAGCAGATCAGGTCTTCTGCTTGGCGCGTTAGCGCGGCGAGGGACCGGCGATCGCACGGCGACACCGGGCGTTAGCGCGAAGGGGGGCGGGTGCACGAACGGCGCGGCGGCGACACGTCGTCTGCAGCAGCGCTGGCGACGGGCTGTGCGACGCGCGTCTAATTTTGCTTTCGGCTCGGCGGCGGTGTGATGGTGGGCTTCTTGCCGCGATGGCGCGGTCGGCGCGCAGAATCTTTGGGCGACAAGCGAGAGTGCTGCTTCTTGCTGGCGTGCGGCGAGTGCAGCTGTCTTGGGGGGTGGTGGCTCGGTGCGGCTCGGTTGGGTTTCTTGGTGAGGTCGGCAAGGAGAGAGATAGAGAGAGAGAGAGAGAGTGGTAAAACAAGGGGAATGGGATTTTCTTGATTTTCTTTCCTTTTCCTAATTTAAATAGGTCTTGGTGACCTAAATCCCTTCCCCGGGCTTCCTCCTTCGAGTCCCGGCTGAAGCAACCTTTTCTCCTTATTAAAACTCATTTAAACCAAGCTTCCAAATCACCATCTAGGGCAAGGGTTCAAATCCCAATGGAAGCACTTAAATTAACAATAATTTTGTTAATTACCAAATCACCTCCAAACTTCCAACCAACTGGCCCGAACTTCTTGGGTCCTGCAACCAACAACAATCAAGCCTCGACAAAGGCAGGAGTGCCCCTGGAATCCTAAAATCCACAAAACCCTGACCGGGGGCAAAAAGACCAAAATACCCCTAAGGGTTAAAATAGCTCTAACGGCCCATCCGAACATCCGAATAATGAACCGGAAACACCTGGGAAACCGAAATAGAAAACTGGGCCGTTACACCGACTGTCGGGGACAAGGCGATGCCATGTCATCATCCCGACCGTTGGGGCATCTAACAGTCTGCCACCCTCACCCAAGATTGCAGGTCGTTAGGGTTAGCTAAACCCTAACGGGGGATCAGGGATGGAGTACTGTCTCGTACGTCCCTGCCGTGGATGCAAGGTACTTTATGCATCCTAGCCCGGATGATGCTACCTATCTGAACTCTAAACTATAACATCAACAGCAAACAATCCAATACGTGCTCAACAGATACAACGAACCTAGCATGATACTACGAAGCAAGAACAGATAACGAGCATGCTAGAACGGAACAACCTAGCATGGACTAACATGAGAAACAACATAAGAAATCATGCCAGTCGGGAATTCAGAACAGAGCACCTATCACTAAACATGCTGATAAACACAAACAAGCATACAAATAGTAATCACATATAATATCGCAGGGCCCACACAACTTTGGTAAGAAATCCTTACCTGGTTGGAAGGCAACTACACACAAGAATCCTAAGCTGCGATCGATCCCGAGCTAGCTAATGAGATCCTAACAAGCACAACAATTATCACAATCCATACCCCTAAATATAATAAAATAAAGCAGGCTCGGCTCGGAGCAACTCACATCGCATACCGACGGGCGGACGGACAGCCGCTGCAGTGCGGGCTGCTCTTCTTGGCGCGAGCGGGCGCTGATGGGCGGCGAGGATGCGCGCGCGCGCGACGAGACAGTGGCTGGCGCGGGCGCAAGCGAGCAGACGATAAGCGCGGGCGCGAGCGCGGCGCTGGGCGCTAGCTGCTTGTGCGGACGGGAAGAGCGACACGGCACGAGCGGTAGCGTTGGCGGGAACGAGCGACAGGCGCTGGGGCTGCGCGCTGGCTGGGCACGAGGGCTGACGCTGCTGCTCCCACGGACGAGCGACTCGACACGGCTGGGAGTCTGGGCGAGCGATCTGGTGTCGCGGCGACGGCGCTCTGAGCGTCTCGCGTCGCGATGCGATCTGGCTGGGTTTGCCGCTGGCCGCTCGGTTGAATTTCTTCGCTGCTCGACCGGGACGACGCTCGGTGGCCAAAGCTTGGCACGGGGAAGAAAATCACGGCAATGGAGCTTGAGGGAAAGGGTTGGGCGGCCAAGGGGATTTTGGGGAAGAAAGCTTTCCAACCTAATTTCCTTTCTTTTAATCAAAAGCACCAAAACCCCAAGAACTCAAGGCTAACCAAAACATGCCGCAGAAAGAGCATCAATATCACCTGGTGGCTCAACTGGCAAGGCCCTGCTCTAGCATACAAGGCCACCCAGGCTCGAACCCCGGCTGTAGCAACTATAAACCCTATTTTACTTTTGCATCTCTCCATGCCCAAACACCTCCACAAAGCAAAAAAAAAATCCTACTTAAGTCCATCCAATAATTTTAACAACTGAAAAAGACATAAACGGCCCTGACAACCCGACCAAATTACCAAAATACCCCTAGGGCATACCTGGAAGACCGGGATGAAAACCTGGGCCGTTACAAGTAAGACCCCAATGGGCATCCTTATGTGTAAGACCCCGATGGGCAGCATTGATTTGTGGAGTAAGACCTCGATGGGCATCCTTATGTGTAAGACCCCGATGGGCAGCATTGATTTTTGGAGTAAGACCCAAATGGGCATCCTTATGTTTAAGACCCCGATGGGCAGCATTGATTGGTGGAGTAAGACCCCGATGGGCATCCGTATGTGTAAAACCCCGATGGGCATCATTGATCTATGGAGTAAGACCCCGATGAGCATCCTTGTGTGTAAGTCCCCGATGGGCATTACTAAGTTTAGCAGGAGTAAGACCCCGATGGGCATCCTTATGTGTAAGTCCCCGATGTGCATCATTGCGTCCTAGGTTGTGTAAGACCCCGATGGGCATCAAGGTGTAGAACCTAGGATAGGTTGTAGTTGTAAGTCCTTGAATAGGAAAGCTCTAGGAGTGGCGTATAGCCTGAACCAACTGTTTTTCTCTAAGTCATTGTATGGTTGCATGTCGGTGTGCTACGTGAGATGTTTTCGTATTGTACCCCGGTTGGGGATTCTTACTGAGTGATTCGTTGCTCACCCTTATTTTCTGTGGTTTTCCGTCAGGTAACTTGGGACAGAGGCTGGATGGCTAGGAGGACGCTGCTGGATGATCACGGATGGCCAAACTCTGAGACAGACTTTTATCTTTACTTTGATTTTGGTTTAGCATGTAGTTGGACTTGAGTCCTTAGGGTATCATTCATTCAAAACTTGTTTAAGATTTCTCGAACCGTTTCCTTGATTTTAAGAAAGTCTTGATCGATCCACTTTACTTGTTGGTTTTACTTAATGGATTTATGGTTTTGTTTTAATGGTGTTGATTGAAAAGTTTTAAATTGGTACTCTGAATGGTGATTTTACATTCTTAATCATGCATCCTAAGTAAGGACCTAGGTTAGAGACCGTTTTTCGGGTCGGGTCTTTACAATAGACTAAGACTGAATTCGACAGAATATACCGTCCTGTCGAAGACTACTTATCGACGAATTTCTGTGGTGGCCGGAAAGTGAAAAGAGAGAACAAAACCTAAAGAATAATTATAAATGATGGAATGAAGAAGGGAGGAACATGATTTGTGGAGTAAGACCCCGATGGGCATCCTTATGTGTAAGACCCCGATGGGCAGCATTGATTTGTGGAGTAAGACCCCGATGGGCATCATTGATCAATGGAGTAAGACCCCGATGGGCATCCTTGTGTGTAAGTCCCCGATGGGCATCACTGAGTTTAGCAGGAGTAAGACCCCGATGGGCATCCTTATGTGTAAGTCCCCGATGGGCATCATTGCGTCCTAGGTTGTGTAAGACCCCGATGGGCATCAAGGTGTAGAACCTAGGATAGGTTGTAGTTGTAAATCCTTGAATAGGCAAGCTCTAGGAGTGGCGTATAGCCTGAACCAACTGTTTTGCTCTAAGTCATTGTATGGTTGCATGTCAGTGTGCTACGTGAGATGTTTTCGTATTGTACCCCGGTTGGGGATTCTTACTGAGTGATTCATTGCTCACCCTTATTTTCTGTGGTTTTCCATCAAGTAACTTGGGACAGAGGATGGATGGCTAGGAGGACGCTGCTGGATGATCACGGATGGCCAAACTCTGAGACAGACTTTTATCTTTACTTTGATTTTGGTTTAGCATGTAGTTGGACTTGAGTCCTTAGGGTATCATTCATTCAAAACTTGTTTAAGATTTCTCGAACCGTTTCCTTGATTTTAAGAAAGTACTGATCAGTCACTTTATTTGTTGGTTTTACTTAATGGATTTATGGTTTTGTTTTAATGGTGTTGATTGAAAAGTTTTAAATTGGTACTCTGAATGGTGATTTTACATTCTTAATCATGCATCCTAAGTAAGGACCTAGGTTAGAGACCGTTTTTCGGGTCGGGTCTTTACAGTTGGTATCAGAGCTCAGAGTCATAGGTTCTGTAGACTGACCTGCAGTTGTAGGTCGTTTTCCATGATCATCAACGCTCCAACAGCCATCAGGTATGTCCGTAAGTTTAGGGTTAAGGGTTAAGAATTACAATACCGCTTGCACTTTGCATGTACGTGACTTGTTGTAGTAGAGCAGGTTCTGACTCGTTGTTGGTTTGGGTGTAGATTGTCAGCATGCCGGTTACCCGTAGAGGGCAGGGAGGCTCGAGACCGACCACCCAAGGCATTCGTATTGATTCTGACACTTGAGGGACGTCGTCCCAAGCCGAGGCTGATGTTAGGCCACCTGCAGGCCCTTCTGCTGTGTTGCCCGGAGAGGGCGTAGAGGCAATTGAGCCTCGAGAGGCTGCACTAGGGGCAGCTTTTGTGTAGTCCATGAGGGCTCTCATGGTTGGACTGCTAGCTGACCAAAGGGCTGAGCAGGGAGCTGAGATGCAGGCTTTGTTAGACTCGCAGAGGGAAGAGTCCCGAATTCAGATAGAGTAGTTGACCGAGATGGTTCAGCAGAGGACTGTAGTGCCACCAGCACCGCCAGCTCCGCAGGAGCCGAATGTGAATGAGGCCGTTGTGGCGGAAGGTGCTGAGGATATGGGCAAGTGGCTGAAGGATTTTGTCAAGTGGAAGCCCGAGAAATTTAGTGCCCCTGGAGAACCGTTAGTAGGAGCCAGATGGATTGCTGAGTTAGAGTATACATTCATGGTGATGGCTTGTCCTAAGGTACAGCGAGCCCGTTGTGCAGCTCACGTATTAGCTGGAACAGCTAAGTGGTGGTGGGATTCCACTTTGAGTGAGAGACCGACTGGGTCTCCACCTGCCACCTGGGAGTTCTTCAAGGCTGAGTTCAAGGCAAAATTTATCAGTGAAGAAGCCCAAGAAAAGATGATTGAGCTATTTTCAAACCTAAAGTAGGGGTCTGATTCGATCGAGGTTTATGAGAAGAAGTTTTCGGAGTATGGGTACTTCGTGCCGCAGTTGATTGCTACCACTGAGCTGAAAGTGAGGAAGTTTATTGCGGGACTGAGACAGGGAGTGTCTCAGGATGTTAGGGCACAGGCCCCAGAGACTTTTGCCAAGGCAGTGCAGTTGGCAACGATTTACAATGGGAAGTATCCTCCAGAGCAGGTTGTTAGTGCTGCTGTGCAGAAGGCCCCAGTATACTCGGGCCAAAAGCATAAGTTTGACTCAGGAGGCAATAGTCGTGTGGGCGGTCAGCTGTAAGGACCCGACCCAAGAAAACGGTCTCTAACCTAGATCCTTAATTAGCATGCATGATTAAGAATGTAAAACGTCACTCAGAGTTCCAAATTTAAATCTTTGCAATCAACACATTTAAAACAAAAACCGTAATTCCAATAAATAAAACCAACAAGTAAGTGACTGATCAGTACTTTCTTAAAACAAATCAAAGGGAACGGTTCGAGAACATAAAATAGTTTTTGAGTGCTTTCCTAGGGACTCAAGTCCCACTACATGCTAATTCATAAAAACAATAAAAGAATGTGCAATCTCAGAGTCAGCTATCCATGATCATCCAAAGACCTCCTCCCGACCATCCAAACCTCTGTCCCAAGTTACCTGGTGGAAAACCACAGAAAATAAGGGTGAGCAACAAGTTACTCAGTAAGAATCCCCAACCGGGGTACAACACGAAAACATCTCATTTAGCACAAGCACATGCAACCATACAACGACTTGGAGCAAACAGTTGGGTTAAACCATACGCCCCTCCTGAAGCTTGCCTATTCGAAGGCTTACAGCTATAAACTACCCTAGGTTCTACACCTGGATGCCCTTCGGGCCTTACACAACCTAGGACTCAGTGCTGCCCATCGGGGACTTACACACCTAGGATGCCCATCGGGGTCTTACACCTCCAACTCAGTGATGCCCATCGGGGACTTACACACCTAGGATGCCCATCGGGGTCTTACACCTCCAACTTAGTGATGCCCATCGGGGACTTACACACCTAGGACTCAGTGCTGCCCATCGGGGACTTACACGCCTAGGATGCCCATCGGGGTCTTACACCTCCAACTCAGTGATGCCCATCGGGGTCTTATACACCTAGGATGCCCATCGGGGTCTTACACCTCCAACTCAGTGATGCCCATCGGGGTCTTATACACCTAGGATGCCCATCGGGGTCTTACACCTCCAACTCAGTGATGCCCATCGGGGCCTTATACACCTAGGATGCCCATCGGGGGCTTACACCTCCAGATGTCCATCGGGGTCTTACCCGAGCGAGACCTACACTAGTTACCCCTACAATCTTCTACACTATACATCACCTGTCTAAACCTAACATGGATCTAACAGCATTCAACGGAAAACATGGATATGCCAGGATGGAAGAACCTAGCATGGAACTAATAGAATACAACATAAAGCATGGATATGTCAGGATAGGAGAGCCTTAGTGTAACAGCCCGGTTTTCAGCTAAATGTAAAATAAGGTTTCCTTTTATATTTTTAAGTTTGGGAGGAACTGTTGGAAGGACTCGAACCCTCAGCCTAAAAAGGGGTTGGGAAGCTTGGGTTTAAATAAGGAAAAATAAGCGCGCGTCAGTAGGGGCTCGAAGGGGAATCTTGGGGAGGGCATAAGAGATTCCCAAGTCTATTTAAGTTAAGGAAGGGAATTATATTTAAAGAGAAAGAAAAGAGAAAACAAGGAAAAAAAAAAAGAAAAGAACCCCAAAACCCTAGACCTCTCCTTCTTCTCTCGCCCAAGTCGCCCCACACCGCCGCCGTGTCTCGCCTAAGCCCACCCCACCGCCGTCGTGTCTCGCCTAACGCCTGCTGCTGCCGCCCCACGACATCGCAGACGCGCGCTGACCACCACTGCACCAAGACCGACACACCACCCGGCTCGCGTCGGCGGAGCGGCTCGCCCACCCGCCGCATGCAGCCCATCCTCCACTCCGCACCAGTCGCGCAGCCAGACCGCCGTGTAGCCGCGCCGCGCGCCCGACGACGACACCACCCAGCGCGCGCGCGCCCAGCACACCGGTGGTGTAGCCCGCCTCGCGCGCGCGCCGCAGCGACACCCAGCGCCCCACTAAACCGCGTCGCTCCACTCGCCGCGCTCCGTCCCCGCGTGTCGCTCGTTCGCGCGCCAGCCTCGCAGCCAGTCGTCCGCGACGCGCCGCCCGTCGACGCCTTGACAATGGCGCGCCGCCAGAGTGTCGGCCGCTCGCCTACGCGCGCGCTCGAGCAGCGCCCTGGCCCATCGGCGAAGGCCGCCCCTCTTCGCTTGCTGCCGAGGCGTGTGCCTTCTCGGTTGGTAAATTCCCGAACCTCCACCCTTTGGGCGCCACGATTTTCGATGTTGTTTATTAATTAGGATAATTTATTGCTTGCTTAGGTTGCTCGAGTTCACTTAAAAGCTCGAGGGTCGTTATTCGATTCGGGATAATCAACCTCCACTTATTTCCGTGTAAGGATTCTTACCCGGGGTTGTGTGGACCCTGCGAATAGTTGATAGCACGCGATTCATCAGTAAATATATGAATTTCTAGTGATAGGTTCCATGTTTTCTTTTGATTCATGTTCGTGACATGTTTAAATCTCGTTAGTTCCATGCTAGGGCATTCCTATCTTGATAGACCCATGCCGCCTATTGTATCTTTGCTAGATCCAAGTTACGGTTAGACGTGAGATGTAAAGTTTAGAGGGCCGTAGAGGTAACTAGTTTGGGGTCCCGCTCGGGCAAGACCGATGGACATCCGGAGGTGTAAGGCCCTATGGGCATCCTAGGTGTGTAAGCCCACTTTGGGCATCACCGATTTTGGAGGTGTAAGGCCCTATGGGCATCCTAGGTGTGTAAGGCCCACTGGGCATCACTGATTCTGGAGGTGTAAGGCCCTATGGGCATCCTAGGTGTGTAAGGCCCACTGGGCATCACCGATACTGAAGGTGTAAGGCCCGATGGGCATCCTAAGTGTGTAAGGCCCCCTTTGGGCATCACTTTGTGTCCTAAGTGTGTAAGGCCCCATTGGGCATCACCGAGTCCTAGATTGTGTAAGGCCGAAGGGCATCCAAGCGTAGGACCTAGGAGTGATTGTTGATGGGAGCCCTTGTATATAGGCTCGCCTAGAAATAGCCATAGCCTAACCAACCGTTTCTGCTCTAAGTCTTGTATGGTTGCTTGCCCATGTGCTAAATGAGATGATTTCGTATTGTACCCGATTGGGGATTCTTCTTGAGTAACTTGTTGCTCACCCTTATTTTCTGTGGCTTCCACAGGTAACTTGGGACAGAGGCTGGATGGCTAGGAGGAAGCGGCTCGATGATCATGGACAGCTGACTCTGGATCGCACGTTTCTTTAAATGTTTTCCTTAATGATTTAGCATGTAGTGGGACTTGGGTCCCTAGGAAAAAGCACTCAAACTATTTTATGTTCTCGTACCGTTTTCCTTTGAATTGTTTTAAGAAAGTACTGATCAGTCATTTACCTATTTTATTTAATTGAATTCATAGTTTTGTTTTAAAAATGTTTATTGCAAAGTTTTAAACTTCCGACTCTGAATGATGTTTATATTCTTAATCATGCATGCTAAGTATGGACCTTAGGTTAGAGACCGTTTCTTGGGTCGGGTCCTTACAGTTGGTATCAGAGCCCAGAGTTATAGGTTCTGTAGACTGACCTGCAGTTGTAGGTTGTTTTCCATGATCATCAGCGCTCCGCCAGCCATCAGGTATGTCCGTAAGTTTAAAGTTAAGGGTTAAGAAATTACAATACCGGTTGCACCTTGCATGTACATGACTTGTTGTTGTAGAGCAGGAAAGAGCGAGTTCGACCCATTGTTGGTTTTGTTTGTAGATTTTCGGTATGCTTGGTCACTCGTAGAGGCGGGGAGGCTCGAGGCCGACCACCCGGGGCATTCGTATCGATTCTCGACACCAGGGGACCTCGTCCCAAGCGATCTTGAGGTTAGGCCACCATCGAGGCCCTTCAAGCTGTGTTGCCGGAGAGAGGTGTAGGGGCAAGCGAGTCAGAGAGGTCTGCCGGGGCTGCTTTTTGTGGAGTCTATGAGGGCTCTTGTGGTTGGGTTGCTAGCCGACTGGAGGGCGAGCAGAGAGCTGAAACACAAGCTTTGTTAGCTGCGCAGAGGAGGAGTCCGCGTTCGAGATCTGGCGGTGGACCGAGTTGGTTTGTGAGAGGCTGCAGTGCCACCAAGACCGCTTGACTCCACAGAGCCAATTGTGAATGAGGCCGTTACGCGAGAAGGTCTTTGAGGATCTGGGCAAGTGGTCGAGGATTTTGTGAAATGGAAGCCGGAGAAGTTTAGCGCCCTGGGAACCATTGGTAGCTGCCACGTGGATTGCTTTGAGTTAGAGTATACGTTTATGGTAATGGAGTGTCACGAGGTGCGTGAGCTCGATGTGCAGCTCACGTATTAGGTGAAATGCTGACTAAGTGGTGGTGGAATCCACCTTAAGTGAGAGACCGCCGGATCTCCACCGCCACAGGAGTTCTTCAAGGGTGAGTTCAAGGCAAAATTTATCGTGAAGAAGCCCAAGAGAAGATGATTGAGTGTTTTCAAACCTTAAGCGAGGATCGACTCGATCGAGGTGTACGAGAAGAAGTTCTCGAGTATGGATACTTGGCGCCACGATTGATTTCTACCGGAGGCGAAGATCGGGAAATTTATCGCGGGTTTGAGGCAGGGGTGTCTCGAGGATGTTAGGAGCACAGCCCCGAAACTTTGCCAAGCGATGCGGTGGCAACGATTTATGATGGGAAGTATCCTCCGAGCCGGTTGTTAGTACCGTAGTGTCTAAGGCCCCAGTGTACTCGGGCGAGCGCAAGTTTGACTCGAGGAGCAATGTCGGGGGCGGTCGGCGTCCCGGGGTTCTTATCATGGCGAGAGACCCGATCACGAGACCATGAATCGTGATCGGCCTCGCCAGCGAGGCGTAGGAGGCCGCCACCGTATTGTAGATCTGCGGGAAGCGGCATTGGGGACCCTGTGGTGGTAACCCTAGAGCTTGTTTCAGCTGTGGAAAGGAAGGGCATCGGGCCGACTTGCTTTGCACCAGAAAGCGATGGTGGCACGGCCAGCTCAGTGGCGAGGAAGAGTATATGCTACGACTCGCCAGAGGAGAGAGAGAGCCGGACCCGCGATGGCGAGTGCACGCTCCTAGTTCTTGATCACCTCGCCTTTGTGTTGTTTGATTCGGGTTCCACCCATTCGTTTGTCTCTCTGCTTTTTTGCTTGAGCTTGCTTGCATGGATTTAGAGCCTCTAGGTTTTGAGTTGTCTGTCGCTACTCCCTCGGGAACTAGTATCCTTGGCTAGCAGAGAAGGTAGGGGACGGTCGGGTACAGTATCCGACCGGACCTGCAGGTTACCCTCATTGTGTTAGCTATGAGCGGTTTTGATGTGATCCTCGGCATGGATTGGTTGGTGATAACCACGCTATGATTGGACCTGTCATTTGTAAGGAGGTGGTGTTCGGGCCGCGGTAGGCCTACCTTTAAATTTCGGGGCACCCAGAGTGGGGTGTGTCCGCCGGTGATTTCGGCAGTTAAAGCTCACCGTTTGTTAGCTCGAGGAGCTTGGGGTTTCTTAGCTAAGTTGACTGGGAGAACCGTGACCCACTATCTGTCGGCAGTGCCCATAGTGCAAGAGTTTGCGGATGTTTTTCCCGAAGAGTTGCACGGCTGCCGCCGAAGAGGGAGGTGGACTTCTCAATAGAGCTTGAGCCGGGGACTCGCCCTATCTCGAAAGCTCCTTATCGCATGGCGCCAGCAGAGCCTGAAAGAGTTAAAAGAACAGTGCGGGAGATGCTTGACAGAGGATTTATTAGGCCGAGTGTGTCCTCGTGGGGAGCACCCGTCTTTGTTTGTTAAGAAAAGGATGGCTCGATGCGGCTATGCATCGACATGTGGAACTGAACAAGGTAACCATTAAGAACAAGTACCCGTTGCCTCGTATCGACGACCTGTTTGACCAGCTCCAGGGAGCTCGTGTGTTTTCAAAGATTGACTTGAGGTCGGGCTACCACCAGTTGAGGATTCGGGATGCGGATATTCCCAAGACAGCGTTCAGGTCAAGGTATGGGCATTATGAGTTCGTAGTCATGTCTTTCGGACTGACAAACGCCCCAGCTGCATTCATGGACATGATGGACAGAGTGTTCAAGGCATTCTTGGACCGCTTTGTCATCGTATTCATAGATGACATTCTTGTGTACTCTAAGTCTAAGGAGGACCACGCCTCGCACCTAAGGCGATTTTGTGACCTTTGCGCGAGAACAAGCTCTACGCGAAGTTCTCAAAGTGTGACTTTTGGCTCGAGGAGGTAGCATTTCTGGGACACGTTGTGTCTAAGGAGGGAGTGGCTGTAGACCCTTCGAAGGTAGAGGCCGTTAGTTCGTGGGCCAGACCGACGACTGTGACGGAGATTCGTAGCTTCCGGGTGCGGCGGATATTACCGGCGCTTCGTTCAAAATTTTTCAGCTATAGCCGCCCCGCTTACTCGATTGACGAGGAAGGGTGTTGATTTCGTTTGGGATAGGAAGTGCGAGGAGAGTTTTGCTAAGCTAAAGAACAGTTTGACGTCTGCCCCGGTGTTGGCGGTCCCGAGGGCGGGGGTTTCGTGGTGTCTGATGATGCCGGCAAGTTTGGTTTGGGATGCGTTCTGATGCAACACGGTAAGGTGATAGCGTACGCTTCCAGGCAGTTGAAACCGCACGAGCAGAATTACCCGACTCATGATATGGAGTTGGCAGCGGTCGTCTTTGCACTTAAGATTTGGAGGCACTACTTGTATGGGGAGAAGATTCAGATTTTCTCGGATCACCAAAGCCTCAAGTATTTCTTCACTCGGAAGGACTGAACATGAGGCGAGAGGAGGTGGTTGGAGCTCGTGAAGGATTACGATGTGAGATCTTGTATCACCACTGGAAAAGCAAATGTTGTGGTGATGCACTAAGTAGAAAGACCTCTTCATCATCGGCAACATTGGCAAACCCCAAGAGTATCATCGGGAAGGATCTCGAGAGGCGGAAATAGCGATCTTTGTTAGGGGATGTTACCGCTTGCGGGTAGCTCGATTAACCATCCATAGCCGATAAGGCAAAGGATTATCGATACCGGTGAAAGATCCTAAGTTAAAAGTTTGTATGAGAGGGTTCAGGTGACGGTGACTTCGACTTCGTGATACTTGCGGATGGGGGTCCGAGATATAAAGGTAATTTGTGTGTTCCGGCCCGATGCCGGTGTTCGACCATACGAGTTATTGACCGAGGCCCACACCTCGCCTTTTTCTTGGCACCTGTGGGGTAACAAGATGTACCAAGATCTTAAAGCAGAGACTTTTTGGTGGATGGGGATGAAGAGGAGATTGCCCGATTCGTTAGTCGTGTGTCTCACTGTCAGCAGTGAAGGCGCCAGCGCAGAAGCCAGCGAGTTTGTTGCAACCGCTCGGGTGCCACAGTGGAAGTGGGAGGAGATCACCATGGATTTTATCTCGGGTTTGCCGGGACTCCTAGAGGATATGCCGCAGATTTGGGTGATCGTTGATAGGTTGACTAAGTGTGCCCATTTCATTAAGGCGGGATAAACTACACCGTGGAGCAGTGGGCACAACTGTTCCTTGAGCAAATAGTGAGGTACCACGGAGTGCCAGTTAAAATTATCTCCGACCGGGATTCCCGTTTTACATCACGGTTTTGGAAGGCCCTTCAGGCTGGTTTGGGCACAGAGTGCAGCTACAGCACAGCCTTCCACCCTCAGACCGATGGCGGGTGGCGGGTAAATCAGATCTTAGAGGATATGTTGCGAGAACTGCGTGTTGGATTTCCCAGTAGTTGGGACCAGTACTTGTACTTGATGGAGTTTGCCTACAATAACAGTTTTCAGTCGACCATTCAGATGGCGCCGTTTGAGGCGTTGTATGGTAAGCGCTGCAGATCCCCGGCCTTCTGGGAAGAAGTTGGTGACCGGCAGGTGTTAGGTCCGGAGTTGCTCCAGCTGACCAATGAGGCCGTCCAGAAAATCAAAGCTCGTATGTTGACCGCCCAAAGCAGGCAGAAGAGCTACGCCGATGTTAGGCGTAGGGAGTTGGAGTTTGAGGTTGGCGGCATGTTTTTCCTCAAGGTAGCTCCGATCGCGAGGGGTCACGAGGTTCGGTAAAAAGGCAAGCCGAGCCCCAGGTTTGTTGGACCTTTCGAGGTCCTTGAGAGGATTGGGATTGTGGCCTATCGGTTATGCTTGCCGCCGTCCTTGGCTGCGAGTGCATAGTGTGTTCCACGTTCGATGCTCGCTTGGTATGTGGCGAGATCCTTCGCACGTCATAGATTTTGAGCCTTCTGGTTGAACCATGACTGAGCTTTGAGGAGAAACCCATAAGGGTCCACGGCATTTGAGAAAAAGGTTTTGAGGAACCGGGCCATTGACCTAGTGAAAGTGCATGGCGGAATCGGGGAGTTGAGGAAGCCACTTGGGAGTTGGAAGGGAGATGAGGAGGAGTTACCCGAGTTGTTTTAAGAGCGGCGACTTAGGGGACGGAAGTCTTCTAAGGAGGGAGTATTATAATGACCGGTTTTGGCTAAATGTAAAATAAGGTTTCCTTTTATATTTTTAAGTTTTGGGAGGGCTGTTGGAAGGACTCGAACCCTCGGCCTAAAAAGGGGTTGGGAAGCTTGGGTTTAAATAAGGAAAAATAAAGCGCGTCAGTAGGGGCTCGAAGGGAATCTTGGGGAGGGCATAAGAGATTCCCAAGTCTATTTAAGTTAAGGAAGGGAATTATATTTAAAGAGAAAGAAAAGAGAAAACAAGGAAAAAAAAAGAAAAGAACCCCAAAACCCTAGACCTCTCCTTCTTCTCTCGCCCAAGTCGCCCACACGCGCCGTGTCTCGCTTAAGCCGCCCCACACCGCCGTCGTGTCTCGCCTAACGCCTGCTGCTGCCGCCCCACGACATCGCACGCGCTGCCGACCCGCTGCCGCCGCTGCGACACACACGCCCGACCCGGCTCGCGTCGAGCGGCCCGGCTCGCGCCACCGCCGCAACAGCCCATCCTCCACTCCGCACCAGTCGCCCAGCAGACCGGCCGTGAAGCCGCCTCGCGCCGCCACGACACACACCCAGCGCGCTCGCGCCCAGCGCACCGGTGGTGTAG
Organism: Sicyos edulis; assembly: GCA_036507275.1. NCBI lineage: Eukaryota > Viridiplantae > Streptophyta > Magnoliopsida > Cucurbitales > Cucurbitaceae > Sicyos > Sicyos edulis. The sequence goes on from CM071854.1 coordinate 15,381,851, forward strand.
CCCGCCTCCGCGCCGCACGACAGCACCCCAGCGCCCAAACCGCGTCGCTCCACTCGCCCGCACTCCGTCCCAGCGTGTCGCTCGTTCGCGCGCCAGCCTCGCAGCCCAGGTCGTCCGCACGCTGCCGCCGTCCAGACGCCTTGACAGCGCGCCCGCCCAGAGTGTCAGCTCGCCCTGCCGCGCGCTCGAGCCAGCGCCCCTGCTGTCCAGCAGTGCCGTCCTTGCTGCTTGCTGCCGAGACGTGTGCCTTCTCGGTTGGTAAATTCCCGAACCTCCACCCTTTGGGCGTCCTGATTTTCGATGCTGTTTATTAATTAGGATAATTTATTGCTTGCTTAGGTTGCTCGAGTTCACTTAAAAGCTCGAGGGTCGTTATTCGATTCGGGATAATCAACCTCCACTTATTTCCAGGTAAGGATTCTTACCCGGGGTTGTGTGGACCCTGCGAATAGTTGATAGCACGCTGATTACTGTAAATATATGAATTTCTAGTGATAGGTTCCATGTTTTCTTTTGATTCATGTTCGTGACATGTTTAAATCTCGTTAGTTCCATGCTAGGCATTCCTATCTTGATAGACCCATCTTTGCCTATTGTATCTTTGCTAGATCCAAGTTACGGTTAGACGTGAGATGTAAAGTTTAGAGGGCCGTAGAGGTAACTAGTTTGGGGTCCCGCTCGGGCAAGACCGATGGACATCTGGAGGTGTAAGGCCCTATGGGCATCCTAGGTGTGTAAGGCCCACTGGGCATCACTGATTTTGGAGGTGTAAGGCCCTATGGGCATCCTAGGTGTGTAAGGCCCACTGGGCATCACTGATTCTGGAGGTGTAAGGCCCTATGGGCATCCTAGGTGTGTAAGGCCCACTGGGCATCACCGATACTGAAGGTGTAAGGCCCGATGGGCATCCTAAGTGTGTAAGGCCCCACTGGGCATCACTGTGTCCTAAGTGTGTAAGGCCCCATTGGGCATCACTGAGTCCTAGATTGTGTAAGGCCGAAGGGCATCCAAGCGTAGGACCTAGGAGTGACTGTTGATGGGAGCCCTTGTATAGGCTCGCCCTAGAAATAGCCCATAGCCTAACCAACCGTTTCTGCTCTAAGTCTTGTATGGTTGCTTGCCCATGTGCTAAATGAGATGATTTCGTATTGTACCCCGATTGGGGATTCTTCTTGAGTAACTTGTTGCTCACCCTTATTTTCTGTGGCTTCCACGGGTAACTTGGGACAGAGGTGGATGGCTAGGAGGAAGCGGCTCGATGATCATGGACGGTGACTGGATCGCACGTTTCTTTAAATGTTTTCCTTAATGATTTAGCATGTAGTGGGACTTGGGTCCCTAGGAAAAAGCACTCAAACTATTTTATGTTCTCGCATCTGTTTTCCTTTGAATTGTTTTAAGAAAGTCTTGATCGAGTCATTTACCTATTTTATTTAATTGAATTCATGGTTTTGTTTTAAAAATGTTTATTGCAAAGTTTTAAACTTCCGACTCTGAATGATGTTTATATTCTTAATCATGCATGCTAAGTATGGACCTTAGGTTAGAGACCGTTTCTTGGGTCGGGTCCTTACACTTAGCATGGAACTAACGGAACGCAAACATAACACGAACATGAATCAAAAGCAAGCATGAAGCCTATCCACTAGAAACTCATACAGTTACAATAATCAATATGCTATCAAGTATTCGCAGGGTCCACACAACCCCGGGTAAGAAATCCTTACCTGGAAACGAGTGGAAAGTAACTATCACGAATCTACTAACAACCCTCGAGCTTTTAAGCGAACTCGAGCGACCTAGGCATACAATAAAATATCCTAAATAAATAAACAGCAGCCAGCAGTTTTAAGTCTAAAAGGGGAAAGGCTCGGGAATTTACCAACCGAGAAGACACGCGTCTCGACAGCAAGGGCAGAACTGGGCGCTGCTGGTGCGGCAGGGGCGCTAGCGCTGAAGCTGGATCGAGCGCGCGGCGAGACGAGCAGACGCGCTGGGGCGGGTGCGTGGCAAGGCAACGAGACGGTGGGGCAGCGAGCGGGCGACCTGGGCTGCGGAGACGGTGCGCGGACGTGCGGTCTCGCTGGGACAGTGCACGGGCGAGCGGAGCGACCTGGTACAGGGCGTCTGGGCCGAGTGGTGGCTGGACATCTGGGCTGGGTGGTGGCTCGGTGCGGTGCAGCGCTGGGCGGTAGTGGGCGTGCGACCTGGTGAGGGGCGGAGGCTGGGCTAGTGCAGTTTGGTGCGACGGCGGCGAGGGTGTGGCTGGGTGAGGGTTTGCGAGAGAGGAGCTTTTCTTTTTCTTTTTTTTTCCTTTTTTCCTTCCTTCCCTAAGTTAAATAGGCTTTGGGAATCTCAAATGCCCTTCCCAAGGCTTCCCCCCTTCGAGCCCTGGCCAACGCATTTATTTTTTCCTTAATTAATTCCAAACTCCCTTCCTTCTTTGAGGCTAAGGGTTCGAGCCCTCCAATTCATTTTTTTTTTAAACTAATCTCCATTTAACTGAAATTCGGGCTGTTACATCAGCGCCGTCAGGGTTCTTATCAGGGTAGAGACCAGCATCAGAACCGAAACCGTGATCAGCCTCGCCAGCAGGGCGTAGGGAGGCCGCCACCGTATTGTAAACCTTGTGGGAAGCCACATTGGGGTCCTTGTGGAAGTAACCCTAGGGCTTGCTATAACTGTGGTAAGGAAGGGCATCAGGCACAGTTTGCAAACGAGCGGTGTTAGCACGGCCTGGCCAGCTCAGAAAGGGGCGAGTGTATGCTACAACCCGCCAGGAGGCTGAGCAAGTCGGGGCCGCAGTGGCAGGTACGCTCCTAGTTCTTGATCACCTTGCCTTTGTGTTGTTTGATTCGGGTTCCACTCATTCTTTTGTTTCTGCTATTTTTGCTGAGCATGCGTGCATGATTTTAGAGGCTTTGGGATTTGAGTTATCTGTTGCAACTCTTTTGGGAGCTAGTATGTTGTCTAGTCAGAAGGTAAGGGACGGTCGGATACAGGTATCCGACGAGTCTCTGCAGGTTACGCTCATAGTGCTGGCTATGAGTGGTTTTGATGTGATCCTCGGCATGGATTGGTTAGCTGATAACCATGCGATGATTGACTGCCGCCGAAAGGAGGTAGTGTTCATCCCGCCGAGCAGGCCTAGTTTTAAATTCCGGGGCGTCCAGAGCAGGATGTGTCTGCCAGTGGTTTCGGCAGTTAAGGCCCATCGTTTGCTAGCTCGAGGAGCTTGGGGCTTCTTAGCTAAGTTGTCCAGAGTGAGCCATGATCGGTTGTCTGTTGAGCAAGTGCCAATTGTGCAAGAGTTCGCATATGTTTTTCCTGAGAAGTTGCCTGGTCTGCTGCCATAGAGGGAGGTTGATTTCTCAATAGAGCTTGAGCCAGGAACTCGTCCCATCTCGAAAGCTCCTTATCGTATGGCGCCAGCTGAATTGATAGAGTTAAAGGAACAGTTGCAAGAGTTGTTGGACAAAAGATTTATTAGACCGAGTGTGTCCTCGTGGGGAGTACCTGTGCTGTTTGTCAAGGAAAAGGATGGCTCGATGCGTCTGTGCATCAATTATAGGGAACTGAATAAGGTAACCATCAAGAACAAGTATCCACTGCCATGAATTGATGACCTGTTTGACCAGCTCCAGGGAGCTTGTGTGTTTTCAAAGATCGACTTGAGGTCGGGTTACCACCAGTTGAGGATCCGGGATGCAGACATCCCTAAGACAGCTTTTAGGTCGAGGTATGGTCACTACGCGTTCGTGGTCATGTCTTTTGGACTGACGAACGCCCCAGCTGCATTCATGGACATGATGGATAGAGTATTCAAGGCGTTCCTGGACCACTTTGTCATTGTGTTCATAGATGACATTCTTGTAAACTCAAAGTCTAAGGAGGACCATGCTTCGCACCTAAGGCAGATTTTGACAGCCTTGCGCGAGAACCAGCTTTATGCGAAATTCTCTAAGTGTGACTTTTGGCTTGAGAAGGTAGCTTTCCTAGAACACGTTGTGTCTAAGGAGGGAGTGGTTGTAGACCCTTCAAAAATAGAGGCAGTTAGTTCGTAGGCCAGACCGACGACTGTGACGGAGATCCGTAGTTTTCTGGGTCTGGCTGGTTATTACCGTCGCTTCGTTCAGGGTTTTTCTGCTATAGCCGCACTGCTTACTCTTTTGACGAAGAAGGGTGTCGATTTGGTTTGGGATAAGAAGTGCGACGAGAGTTTCGCTAAGCTAAAGAGTAGTTTGACGTCTGCCCCAGTGTTGGAAGTTCCAGAGGGAACAGGGGGTTTTGTGGTGTTCAGTGATGCCAGCAAGCTTGGTTTGGGTTACGTTCTGATGCAACACGGTAAGGTAATAGCATATGCTTCAAGGCAGTTGAAACCACATGAGCAGAATTATCCGACTCATGATATGGAGTTGGCAGTTGTCGTCTTTGCACTTAAGATCTAGAGGCATTATTTGTATGGGGAAAAGATTCAAATTTTCTCGGACCACCAGAGCCTCAAGTATTTCTTCACCCAGAAAGACCTGAACATGAGACAGAGGAGGTGGTTGGAGCTTGTGAAGGATTACGATTGTGAAATCCTGTATCACCCTGGGAAGGCAAATGTTGTAGCAGATGCTCTGAGTAGGAAGACCTCGCATCTAGCAACGTTGTCAAATACCAAAAGTATTATAAGGAAAGATCTTGAGAGAGCAGGGATAGCAGTGTTGTTAGGGGAGGTTACCGCCAGGGTAGCCCAGTGTAAAGACCCGACCCAAAAGGGGCTCTAAATGGGCCTTTACCTCAATGCATGCATTCAAAGTAAAGGACAATATGCAGGTATGTTTTCGGATTCCAATTAAAACTAAAACATTCAACATTCAATCCAGAAATCAATACAGTTCACTGAAACCTGTCCCTGTCTCCAAGCATCTGTTTCAAGACAAATATGTTTCCAAAAGTTTACTTCTATCAGAGATTTATTAAAAACATCCAAACCTTCTCAGTTACAACAATGCTGGAATCCACAAAAACATTTTAGAAAACAACCTAGGGCTCCGTGCCCGGCTACATGCATTTAGAGGAAATAAAAAGGCAAAGAGTCATAATATAAAAATCAGAGACAACAGCAGGTTCCCATGATCACAGCTCCTTCTTCAGCCATCTTGTCTCGCACCTTGGTTACCTGTGGAAAACCACAAAAATAAGGGTGAGTAACGAATTACTCTGTAAGAATCCCCAACCGGGGTACAATACGATATACATGGTCATCTAGATGAATGTATGCAAGCTATGAATATAAACACAGAATAGAGCACATAGCTTAAATCCACATATAATCCTCGGATGCCAACTCAGGGTCTTAGACCGAAAAAACCACCACACAATATGCCCTATACGAGAAACAAGTCTCGGCCTCGGCCATCTCACATCGGCCGATACGAAAGGTGCAGCTGCTCACAATCCCGAGGAGCTCTCGATCGGCGGTGTAATGAGCGTAAGCGCGCACCGCATGCATCTGAGAGACTCGGGGTTGTCCCATCTCTGGCAAGTTGCCCGAGTCGATCACCATGCCTAACTAAATCTACGGATCGGTGTCAGCGACATAGGGTGTGAGAGCTGGACACGTGAACTATGTCACCTAAACCACCGCTTTTTGAGGCTAAGGAATCGGTCGTGGTAGGCTTACACCAGGAAGTCGTCCTTGCCCTATCAGGTGGCAATCAAGGGCTACTGCCGAACACGCTGAGGACGTGCCGGCTGCCGGGGACTAGGCATTGCCAAGTCATCATCCCGACCGTTGGGGCATCAAACAGACTGCCACCCTCACCCAAGATTGCAGGGCTTACCGGTAGGGTTAGCTAAACCCTAACGGGGTCCAGGGACGGAGTACTACCTCGTACGTCCCTACCATGGATGCAAGATACTTTGTGCATTCTGGCCCGGATGATGCTACCTATCTAGACTCTAAGCTATAACATCAACAACAAACAATCCAATACGTGCTCAACAGATACAACGAACCTAGCATGATACTACGAAGCAAGAACAGATAACGAGCATGCCAGACAGAACAACCTAGCATGGACTAACATGAGAAACAACATAAGAAATCAAGCCAGTCGGGAATTCAGAACAGAGCACCTAACACTAAACATGCTGATAATCACAAACAAGCATACAAACAGCAATCACATATAATATCGCAGGGCCCACACAACTCCGGTAAGAAATCCTTACCTGGCCGGGAAGCAACTACACACAAAATCCTAAGCTGCGATCGAACCCGAGCTAGCTAACGAGAACCTAACAAACATAGTAATTAATCACAATCCATAGGCCTAAATATAATAAAATAAACAAGGCTCGGCTCGGGAGCAACTCATGCGGCGCGGATGACACGCGGACTGGCAGACAGCACGGCGAGGCTGCTGCTAGGCGCAGATGGGCGCTGATGGCGGCAGGGGCCGCACGCTGGGCGCTGACGAGCGCAGAAGGCGGCAGGGCTGCACGCACGCGAGCACGGACGGCTGGCTGGGTGCAGGCGCACGGGCGTGGGCAAACGAACGGGCGAGGCGCGCTGGCGGGCGGACGGGCGACGCGACACGGCATGGGCACGCTGGCGCGAGGCAGTCGACGCGATGCGGCGCACGGGCGCAGACGCGGAGTGGGCGCGCGGACGCGAGCTCGGCTGGGCGGCCCAGTGCGTGTAGACGGGCTCTTCTTTGGCGGCTGCGACGGCTCGCTTCTTTGGCGCTCAAGGCGTCTGCAGGTAGAGGCTGCTTCTTTGCTCTACTGGGCTACACAACACCAACTCTCACCTCTTCTTCTCCATACCAGCAAGAATACACCAAACAAAGAAGGAGAAGAGGAAGAGAACTCTTACCCAGGATGACACACGATCAAAGGGCTGCTCGGGGGGATGGAACTCGGCTTGGAGCTTGGGAGAGACATGCTTGGGCGGCCAAGGTGATTTTTGGAGAAGAAAGACAAAAACCCTATTTCTCTTCTTTTAATCAAATGCACCAAAACTCCAACGATCCAAGGCTAACCAAGGTATGACGCAGAAAGAGCAACAAGAGCTCCCAATAGCTCATCTGGCACACATCCCAACAGGCTTTCCCGGAGACCCGAGTTCGAATCCCAACTGCAACACAATTTTCCTTTATTTTTACTTTTGCATCTAACCTTGCTCAAACCCATCCACAAAGCCACAAAAACCTACATAAACCCATCCAATAATTTTAGCAACTGGAAAAAGACATAAATGGCTCTGACGACCCGACCAAATTACCAAAATGCCCCTAGGGCATACCTGGAAGACCGGGATGAAAACCTGGGTCGTTACAATACTCCCTCCTTTTTAGGACTTTCGTCCTCGAAAGTCCTTAAGACTAAAACAGCTCAGGATACTACAATCTCATCTCGCCCTTCCCGCTCACGAGCGGCTTCTTCAGAACTCCAACTCCTCCACTGAACTTTTACCAAACGGATCTCACGATTACGCAACGCCTCCGCCTCAAAGACCCGAATACTTACCATACAACGCCTCAATGGAACCACAAGAACTGACCGCTGAGAACTGCAACCCAAGGCAACCTCATAAAACCACACTGGTCTCCCGCTGCCTAATCACGGAAACACCAACTCGCAACAAGCTCCAAAGGATCTAGATCACTCCTCCCAAAAGACCATCGATCAGAGGGTGAAAACCCTACTGGAACTGCACTCGGACCGCAAGCCTCTAAGAACACTCTCCAGAACCACAGTCCGTCAACGTACTGCCTAGAATAAACCTTTGTTGCCACACCCTGGTGACAACAACTCCGGCCTGAAACTGACATGCCTCTACTCCATAGAAATGGCACCTGCACACGAAACGAGGTGCGAGCTCTAGCTACTGAAACCAATCCTCCAAAAAATCCGAACTCACACAACAACCTCAACTAGCTGACAGCTCCCACACGGAACTTACAACCCAACAACTTGAGTGCTACGAACTCGGGAGCCCAAACAACTACAAACTGCATAGCTATGCCAATCCACTCAACTCTAGCTCGACTCAAATCACTAGCTGGACAAGTCAGCCTGCCAACAACTGGGCCTCAGAGGGCTCCCTCCACCAAACTTACCTCCATGCAAGCAACGGAATGAAGCTTGCCTCAAATATGAAACACATCTCACAAGTCCAAACGATAACACATACAGGCTTAACCCTCTAGCTTAGGCTTATTGCACCTTCCCACCGAAACTTCATAAACGGAACTCCACTACTCGGTTAACACCAACTACGAAGAACCAGAATACCAATAATGGCTGGCAGAGCACAAGCTACACTAACCAGCAAGGATCCCTCAAAAGGTCAAGACCCTAATCCAACCACAATGGTGCAACCTCATCCACAACTGATACAAGGGGTTCTTCAACTACAAAGGTGCAACAACTTCCATGCCAACACACAAAAACCTTAACCAACTAGGCCAAACACTCGTAGGAGGCAGAACAACCCTAACTGCAACTTCCAGAACACCACTCACGAGTCCGCTTTACTAGACAACAACTGCTTCCAAGCAGCCAACAAACTTTCCCTCTTGCTAGCACCACTACCATCAACTCCAAGACCAAGGAAGCAACCTGACAACTCCTAAGAGAAAACAGATCCTTACAAGCGGACATCCGAAGAACAGAGAGCTCCACACACGCTCGTTGTCTTGCTCAGCTAAAGCAACAACATCTAACTCTCACGGAGGCAACAACAGGGGGTTCCACCGCAGACTGAACCGCCAACCACAAACTAGCCAAGACTCACCTCCAAACACCAAAGGAGGGCAACTCTCAACATCCTGGAAACAGGAAAAATAACCGACAGGGCACGAACCACTCGCCCCACGAGCAAAACTAACTTCTAGCAACTCAAAACCACACCTTGATCAACACCAAGCACCAACTTGCCACCACACCGGAACCAATCCAGACTCTACTCCAAACAAACTTTAGCTTGCTAGTCTACCAAACCTGCCAGCAACTCACCCGAGGCTACAAACTACACGGCTCCGGCTTGCCAACTGAACTTACTACCTGGGTCTGACTGAGCTCTGGTGAGGCTCTCCACAACTAGGGTTCTTCGGCTACCCTCGACACACACTGTCGTCTAATGGTCTAACAGCCAACTGCTTGAACAAACAACTCCCTTTTTCCAGCATCACAACCATGCTGGCCTGCTCCGAACCTCGAAACCAAAAAGACCAGAAACGCTTTAGAATGTGTCATCCTCCTACTCAAAGCATCGGCCACATCGTAGCTTCCACCCAGGGTAAGGATTCCGAGCAACACCCTTAGCAGCTCGTCCGCGCGCAGCCAGCACCCGTGCCGCACGCCCACGCCTCAGCACCGTCAGCGTCTGCATTCCCATCCGCCAAGCCACACGTCCTGCTTGCCCTTGCCGCCGAGAGCCTGCTTGCCTCACCCTTGCACCCGCGCGCCCGTGCCTAGCGCTAGCATACAGAAGCCCCACCGCTTGCTGCAGCCTGCCAGCCGCTCGTTGTTGCACGCAACCTTGCCGTGAGCCTGCCTTGCTGAGATAGCTTGGTGCCAAGCCCTAGTGCTCTCTCGGTTGGTAATTCCCAAGCCTTTATTCTTTTGAACCCTAAGATGTTAGCTGTTGTTTGTTTAATTAGGTTGGTTTTATTGATTTGCTTAGGTTTCTCGGGTTGACTTAGAAGCTCGAGGGTCGCTTATCGATTGTGGTAGTTATTTCTACTTGATTTCAGGTAATGGTTTCTTACCGGGGTTGTGTGGACCCTGCGAATACCTGTTAGCATATCACACCTTGTAACTGTATGAGATTTCTAGTGAATAGGATTCATGTTTCCTCTTGATGGCATGATTGTTTCCTGTTCATATTCTGTTAGTTCCATGCTAGGGTTTTCTTATTCTGGCATATCCATGTTTCCTATTCGTATTCTGTTAGTTCCATGCTAGGGTTTTCTTATTCTGGCATATCCATGTTTCCTGTTCGTATTCTGTTAGTTCATGCTAGGGATAGACAGGTAATGTATAATGTAGGAGACTATAGGGGTTATTAGTTAGGTTCCGCTTGGGTAAGTCCCCGATGGGCACCAGTGCATTGCTAGTGTATGTAAGTCCCCGATGGGCACTACACCGCTGACTTTATGTGTAAGTCCCCGATGGGCATCTCTGTGATCCTAGCTGGAGTAAGTTCCCGATGGGCATCCTAGATGTGTAAAACCCCGTTGGGCATAATTGATTGTGGAGTAAGACCCCGATGGACATCCTTATGTGTAAGACCCCGATGGGCAGCATTGATTTGTGGAGTAAGACCCCGATGGGCATCCTTATGTGTAAGACCCCGATGGGCAGCATTGATTTGTGGAGTAAGACCCCGATGGGCATCATTGATCAATGGAGTAAGACCCCGATGGGCATCCTTGTGTGTAAGTCCCCGATGGGCATCACTGAGTTTAGCAGGAGTAAGACCTCGATGGGCATCCTTATGTGTAAGTCCCCGATGGGCATCATTGCGTCCTAGGTTGTGTAAGACCCCGATGGGCATCAAGGTGTAGAACCTAGGATAGGTTGTAGTTGTAAATCCTTGAATAGGCAAGCTCTAGGAGTGGCGTATAGCCTGAACCAACTGTTTTGCTCTAAGTCATTGTATGGTTGCATGTCAGTGTGCTACGTGAGATGTTTTCGTATTGTACCCCGGTTGGGGATTCTTACTGAGTGATTCATTGCTCACCCTTATTTTCTGTGGTTTTCCATCAAGTAACTTGGGACAGAGGATGGATGGCTAGGAGGAGGCTGCTGGATGATCACGGATGGCCAAACTCTGAGACAGACTTTTATCTTTACTTTGATTTTGGTTTAGCATGTAGTTGGACTTGAGTCCTTAGGGTATCATTCATTCAAAACTTGTTTAAGATTTCTCGAACCGTTTCCTTGATTTTAAGAAAGTACTGATCAGTCACTTTACTTGTTGGTTTTACTTAATGGATTTATGGTTTTGTTTTAATGGTGTTGATTGAAAAGTTTTAAATTGGTACTCTGAATGGTGATTTTACATTCTTAATCATGCATCCTAAGTAAGGACCTAGGTTAGAGACCGTTTTTCGGGTCGGGTCTTTACAATAGACTAAGACTGAATTCGACAGAATATACCGTCCTGTCGAAGACTACTTATCGACGAATTTCTGTGGTGGCCGGAAAGTGAAAAGAGAGAACAAAACCTAAAGAATAATTATAAATGATGGAATGAAGAAGGGAGGAACATGACTGAAACGAAAAAGGAATTTGAATAAATAAGAGAGATAAATGAAAAAAATAATTAGAATCTCTCTACACTAAAAGGGTTGACATTTATCAATGGAATGTTTTAAAATGGATGGAAAGTATTAATAATGGGAAAATAATTTTGAAATTCTGAATTAAATGACGTAGGGGAAAATGGTATTAAAAAAAATAATGAATTTCGAAATTAAAAAGAAAAATTAACTTTGCAAAAAAAAAAAACCTATGCGCCTAAATTTGCAAATACTTATTGAAACAGGTCTAGTTACTACTATTTCCCTTTATTTTATTCAAATTGGATTTTTGTAATAAGAACCCTCCAATTGTTTTCAAATTATATTAAATTTCAAAATTGAATTTCTGAAATAAGAACCCTCCAATTTTTCAATGATTTTTTTAAATTATATTTAAAACGAATTTCTGAAATAAGAACCCTTTGTTTTATATCCTCAATCCAAAGTTTTTTTTTTATATATTTCCAAGTAAATTCCAATATTTTTTCTAAGGGCCTTGAGCCACCCATATTTATTCATCCATGTTTATTCGATAAATGTGAATCAATATTATTTGGGACATTTAAAAATAAAATTCAAAAATATTTTCTTTTCTTTTTCTAATAATAGGATAATTTTAAAATAAAATGAGGTAACCGTTTTTCTAAAACGGGTGTTGTACGGGTGCTAACACCTTCCCTACACTCAATCAACTTCCGAACTTTAGATCTGATTTTGTAGACCATTTTTTCTTTTCTTTTTTTTAATTTTTATGGGTGACCAATCACACCCGCTACATGATTGGTGGCGACTCCAAACCTCTCACCTCGAAAGAGACCCTTAGAGATGGACGTCAGCCGCTCCGCGTCGCAATGACGTTACGACAACTATAATGTAAAAAGAGTAAGTTTTTTTGTTGAAAATGCGTAATCAAGGATAACCGTGCACTAATGAAAGAGTTTTGCAGGTTAATGGAGCAATGCATAAGAGGAATATCAACAGCGAAGCGGCAAGTGGAACTAAGATTGTTGAAAAGCAAGAGCGACTTTGATGGAAATTGAAAATGAAGAAATAACAAGATACGAAGCAAGAGCCAGCTAACAAACATATGGCCCATTCAAATGAACAGTGATATCTCGAGATTCACTTCCTTAATCATCGAAGACGTAATTTCTAACCCAATCAAAGGAAGATATGTTGCTCGTATCAAAACCCTAGCTGCCATGCGATTTCATCACTTGTTGAAACACTAGAAGATATTATAAAAGGAGAAGTTGAGAGCCAGAAAAGAATGAAAGAAGGTAGAGAGTAGTAAGTCCAAGACAAAGTGTTGACACCACGACGACAACCACATAAATCTGCTGAGAGTATTAGTATTTTGTTTGTTTCATAGTTTACATTTTAGCACTTTTATTTGCTTAAGACTATTTTTGCAATTGATTAATACGATGTTCAGTATGTTATTTTCCATGTTGATTGTTGTGTTCCCTATTTGCATCATGAATTAATTCTTTTAAGACAACACTGAGGAAAAATAGGATAGCTTACGCATGTGATTAGGGGAACCAGGAGGAAATAACTAAAGCATGTCAAGTTAGAGTTAAATTTAACAGTAAATGTTGAGTGCCCATTCATACGAACTAATAGGTTGTCGAATCGGGAAAAGATACGACCTAAAGATAATTTTCATGTTTGGTAGGTCAGTATGAAATCTTTATGCTTTAAAAAAGAACTTAAGAATAAACATTTTACTACTGCATGCGGTGCGCTGAGGATCCTCTACGCTAACTCACAACGGGAGTTGGTTATAGTGTGAACGAATGTGGAAGCCGACATTAGATGTTCGAAGTATGAAAGTTATTCCTTACCGTATCCTTCCCCTTAAAGTAGTGAACGCATTCCAAGAGTACCTTAGCCGAGTCTTTCTATTCACATAAACTTTACACATTTTTACTTTTCTTTACTCAACCGCAAGGTGTGACAACCCGAGATTTTCTATGCTTATTTTGTAATTATGTTCATGTAGTATTTTCAGATTAAAATTTCAAAAATTTGATATGTTATGGGTACTTTCGTAATCGTGAGACTTATGGAATTAAATTATTATTATTGAAACATTTGGGGCAGGTTAATTAAAATGTTAATTATTTAAAGAATGAAAGAACAGTTGATTTTCATTAATATTTATATAAATATTAATAGAGGGTTTTTAATGTAATTAAAAATAAAATGCAAATCCCAAAAGCTTTTCCCATTCCAAAAAATAAAACGTACAACTCTCCATCTCTCTATATTAAATTATAGTCTTCTTTTCTAAAACGAAAGGACTGTCAAAACTAATCTGACAGCAGCTGTCCCCTTCCCCTTCTCTTTCTTCTTCTTCGACCCAATAGTTTGTCAGAACTTCGTTCTTCACCAGGAAAACTCCATGGTTGCTGCCCTTTAAGCTCTTTTGCGCGCGTGAGGTTGTTGAATCCAAGCCGCTGAACCGCGCCTTCGCCATTGCGGTTCCACTCGCACAAAGGCTTTATCGCAATCACACCAAACGTAAGTCGCAGCGAAACTACCTGAGATCCGTCGATCCGCGCTTGGATCCGGTCCTTGAGTTGCGAGCTCTGTCAAACTCAATTATAAGGATCCCTACAAGAAATCAATTGACACATTTATAATAGCAATAAACATGATTTATCAATAACAACAATGGGCACGAAATCCCTAGGCAACATTGGGCAAGAGGCCCCTTAACAATAATGGGCAAAAATCCCCTGATAACAGAAGTGGGCACAAAACCCCTAATGATAACAATGTGCACAAAACTCTTGATAATAGTAACGGGCACAAAACCCTCGATAAATATGGATAATATATTAATATTAGAAGATATCATATTGGATAATTATTAAATATGGATACGGATGTACCAACAATGGATGGGTATTATTTTTCTCATGGATAGATCCATAAAACACGTTTGGATAATTTGAGTAATGTTTGGTCGAGGAAGCATTTAGTGTCGTGGTGTAATTGGTTATCACGTCAGTCTAACACATTTAAGGTCTCCAGTTCAAATTCGGGCGATGCCATGTATGGATTATTATTCAATAATATAATATTAATAATATATATATTAATATTAGAAGATATCTTGTTGGATAATTGTTAAATATGGATAATTACGGATGCACCAACAATGGATGGGTATTATTTTTCTCATGGATAGATCCATGAAACACGTTTCGAAAATAGTGATGTTTGGTTGAGAAAGCATCTAGTGTTGTGGTGTAGTTTTTTTTTTTTTTTTGAAAGGAAAGTGTTGTGGTGTAGTTGGTTATCACTAAATCCAGGCGACGGCATGTTTTTATTTTTATATCTTTTCAACTGTCTTTCGGCCCATTTGTTTATGTAATAGCCCACCAAACATCAAAGCCCACAAAATCATGTTTCTGTTCAGGCTATTGGAAATTAAATAAATACATCCTACAAAACTGAGGTCAACTTTCTAAAATTTTATTACCTGGTCGACACCCAACACAATATTTTTTATTTCATTCCTAATATATATATATATATATATATATATATATATATATAAAACTAAAATTTTATATTCTCATTATTGTAACTAAAATTTTATTTCTTCTTTTTTATTAAAAAGTATTTGGAGAGGCTTTTCAATATGTAACATCAAAATTTCTATGTGGTTGAAACTATACTTTTTTTATGAAATTTAAAAAATCTTAATCATCAAATAAATCATTCAAAGAACAATATTTGTTATATACATATTTTTTTGAGTTCTCAATTTTCTAAATTCAAAAAGAAAATTATTATTAATTTTTTTTTTTTTAATTCAACGACAATTTAGATGGAAGATCGAACTCGTAATCTCTTAGTTCATAAATATAGATTAATATGCTAAGTTATTATTCCGGTTTACAGAAAAAATTTATTCGTCACATGCTCATTAATCTTTATATAATTTTAAATCAATTAAATCCATGAGTGAATCAATTTATATCATCGTTTATCCAACAAGATCTTAACTAAATAATCTGTTGCTATAGCTTTGTTTTTCTAGCCCATTATTATATAACATGCTAAGATTGATGTAAATTAGAGAGGCCAAAAACAACCTATTTCAACTAACATATACTTATATTAGAGAGAAATATTAGAGTCGAAGTTATAAAACAGCTTTATTTTTTTTTCGGTTTTGAAGAAAGCCTTTGTTTTTTCTCTACTTATTTGAAGAGAGAAATGTTTGAATAAAATCTAGTAGGTGAAAGCTACTTTTATTTGATTTTAGGAGAATAACTTTTTTATTTACTTATTGAGTTTGGAGTTCTTTTTTTCTTTTTGAAATCTATTAGTTTGGATTTTAAATTCATATTGGTAATACTGATACAACCCCAGAATAAAATTGATTTTTTTTTTTCTCTTAACAATTTCTAATATCTTTACTTTTTCATTTTCTTCTTCTGAAAATTCTAATATCTTACTCTTATTCATTGAAATACGTTCTGGATAACCATATAATGACGAATTTGAGGACTGCTATTTATTTTATAAGAAGAATAACATGGCCCATATTTCTTTTTTCTTTTAATTTTAAATTTTAATGATGATATCACTTTAATCCAATGCAATTATGAGCATTTAATTAATTAGTTAAATACTTAATTCTGACAAAGAAAATAGTGTGTCTCCTCTTAATAATGGAGCAGAAGAAAAGAAGGGGGCACATAAAAGAGAGCTTGGAACATTGTGCTGTGCTCATAGAGATAATCAAAACAAAAACTCTATTTATATTTTTAATGTTACTTTAATAATAGAATAACCCAAAATTAAGCCCGATATTTATTAGCTGTCTGGATTTTAATCAAAGCCTTCAAATCTTAACTGAAGCTTTTAATATTAATTCATCCCCACCTCCCCTTTTTCAGTGTTTTATAAAATATGTGGGTACAATGACAATATAACCCAGGAATACCTTTAGAAAAGAGAGGGTGTTTGGAAGGACAATATCAGTAAATTCATTAATAAAATTCATAATCACATGGCTTGAAAATTAAAATTACTCTCATGTGATGTGACCACATGGATGCTTCAGAATCCTTCCATTTACTAAGTCAAAAAATAAAAATAATAAATAAGAATCCTTCCACTTACAGATTGAATTTGTAGTCAACCCAAGCAAAAACCTTTATCACTGCATATTTATTTATTTTAGTATTGGGTTTCAAATTTCAATTATAGCTTTCCTACCTTTTTCTTCCTCTTTTTCCTCCATGTTTTATAGCTTTTAGCAAAATATAAAAAAGCAATCGGAGCCTAACAAAAAATGAAAAGTTTCATTAGTTTGTTCTTTTGAATTTTTAAGTCAATTTTGTTTCTAGTTTTCTACTTATTTTTAAATAGTTTTATTGATTTTTTCTTTTTTTGAAATCTGTTTTATTAGAATTTCAAAACCTTGAAATTCAAATACATAGTTTATTGTATTTAGCAGAAATTTAACTGTGGCATCATGTCTGATAGAAGCATCTATTATGGATGGCTTAAGAATTATGTTATATGTTCTCCAAAAGATTTATTTAGCAACTTAACATAGAACATGAGTACTAACCTCATATAAATAAGTGAAGTGCTTTCCACCAATCTTAGTAAACTTCTATACATCAATCGGTTAAGATAATCACCAAGAAATCCACGATCCAAATTTCCTTTACTACTTTGTTGAACTAAAAAAAATCATTACGCTATTACTTTTCCTTACCCAAAGGCAAGAGAAGTCGTTTTGAACCGTGTGTATAAGCGCTTTTGATAAACTAAAGTGTATTATTTGACCCATCTCTTATTGGTGAAAGCTAAAAATTTAGATCCTTTACTTGAGGAAGACAATGAACAAGTATAATATGTAATAATGTAAGAACGTGGGATTGGATTATTTGGATGTTTATTCTAATAAAAGAGAAACAAGTGGAAGATAACACAGGGAGTTTACAGAAGTCTGCCATGCAAAAAAACTTGTAGAAAGAGAGGCTTTTTGTCAGGTAGCTCCCTAGAGCCCTAGGTGTCCATGTGCTGTTTTCTTACATATCATAATCTCAACTCTTTAAACCTACACCCTTGCTTGTTTTGGCTTCACCAGACCACTTATGCTTTTTTTTCTTTTTCTTTTTTAAATTAGTCTCTCTACTTTTCCTTCATAATTTTGCTACTTGTTAAACAACTTCCATCTATAAATCCCCTACCCATTTGCAAACTCAGCTCATTTACCCAACTTTCCCACCTCTGACAATCATTTTCTTTCCCCATTTTCCTGGAATCCAAACACCCCAAGAGAGAAAGAAAACAATGGTTTCACCACCATCACCCTCCATAGAACCAATTTCTAGTCCTCGGATATCCTTCTCTTCTGAGTTTCTTGATGAAAGCAACTTCATTTCCATCACTCCTAATTCTCAGATATTGAGAGATCAAGAAGTTTGTGAGAGACAAAGCAAGGAGAGATCAGAGAAGCTGAAATGGAGTGCTGATTTTGAGTTTCTTTCTAATAAAGTTAGCAGTCACTCCATGATTGCGGCCGACGAGCTTTTCTTTGAAGGGAAGCTTCTTCCCTTTTGGCAAATGCAGCAAGCGGAGAGGCTTAACAAAATCAGCCTCAAATCTCCTGAAGAGAACTTGGGGAAGATAGAGGTAAACAAGGAAGCAGAGAACCAAGTGAATTGGTTCCTCGATGACGATCCGTCTCCCAGACCGCCAAAATGCACGGTTCTTTGGAAAGAATTGTTGAGGTTGAAGAAGCAACGCTCCTCGTCTGCGCTATCACCATCTTCTTCTTCATCCTCGTCGTCATCGTTGTCTTCTTCCAGGTCCATGGCTGATGCAGCCACGACAGAGGAAGGCAAGGAAGGGACAACGGGAAACAAAGAGAAAACCATAAAGAGGATAAAGAAGGGTTTGGAAAGGACAAGATCAGCCAATCTAAGAATAAGGCCTATGATTAATGTGGCAATCTGCACACAGGTGAAGAGCAGTGTTTTGCCACCCTTGTTCCCACTTAAGAAAGGAAGACTTGATAGATGAGAAGATGAATACAGTACTAAAGTCAGCAGCGCTCAAGATCTCATCATGTCTACCCCAACGTGTTAATCTCTCTCTATTGCCTCATTTATTGACAAAATTTTCAACTTTCTTTCTTCCTGAGTTGTATGGATTAATGTGTTGATTATGGCAGTGGATCTAATAATCTACAATTGTAAATGCTGACCTCTATTTTTTGTCTGTTGCTATTCCTTGATTAATCGCATTATGCTTCTTTGCTTCGTCATAACTTTTGGTGTACACTTTATCTTTTGTCCTCCTAAATAGCAAAATTTGGCAGTAAACAGTTTAATGTCACATGCTGGGTGCAGCAGCCTCGGATTGGTGGGTCACCTACATTTCAGTACAATACAATACCAGTTTTCAAAATCCAAAATTATCTTCAGAGTTTCATATTAACGGTTAAATGATTCAAATAGATGGATAAATATCTTGATACAGATCTGATTCGAACCTGAATTGCTTTCTGTAAAAAATTATCTGGTCCTAGAGGCTCCATAACTTTGATCGCTCAATGGTACCCCCACCATTTATGAATTCTGAAGCAATGGTGCAGAGGCTGTATCTGCACATCTGACATAAATTCAAAAGAGTATGCATGTTTTAAAATCTAATGAATTTCGTGTAGAGACGAGACTGCCAGAAGGGCAGGACACATGATGTAATAAACATGAAAACAAGTGAGAGCGACATATGAAGAGGAAGCAATGCTGATACAGCTAAGCTGGGTTGACTGCAACAGCAAACAGAGTGGATTAGCTACAACACCCACTAAATTAAACGACCAAGTGGTGAGAATTCACAACAGAACCACATCATAATACAAAGCTAAATCATATTATTAACAAGAAAGCAATTATACATAGGCAATAATTTGCACACAATTAGCAAATTGGAGAACAGCAATCTCGGTCTGTGAGTACACATGCTGATTGAACGGGCACAACAAATCAAAGAATAAAGTTGCTTGCACCATCCGGTTAAGGTAACTTGTACAGATTACAACAAAGAAGGCTATTACACAAATTTCTGTACCACAATTGTAGGCCAGTTTCCTTGAAGAACTTACAGGACAAAATGTTTTAACTGTTTTTTCTATACACGAACAAACAATTCGCATTACATTTACCTTTTATCATAAGAAAAAAAATACAAAAAAAAAACAAATTTTCTAAGGAGGTGGTGGCGCCAATAGATGGTTTCCTGGAAAAATCCTGAACAACCAAATTACAAAAGTTAGAAAAAATTGTGCACCTGAGAAAATTTGATGTAAAGGTTTATGGGTAGTTATCAAGTACCTAAGATCCAGTCCTTCTTTAATAAGACTTTGAGGAACTTCACCGGTCAAATTATTATTGTACAAGAACCTTGAACATGCGGCAAATGAACGACAACTCAATTAATTTCTGTTAAATATACCATCCAATAAAAAAATTTAAAACATGTTCAAACAAGTCACGAAGTCACCAAAAGATTCTCTAGAACTTCCAAATACTCAGAAATTTTTTTCAAGAATAAGTAGAGGATAAACACATAAGATGAAACAGAAGAAAAGAAAACGTCACAATCCTACAAAACTTATAGAGATGAGTGTTGATCAAATAAACTGTATATATTTCTAAGATCCAGAAAATGCAAGGACAACAACTACACCAAAGGATTGGTGGTCCTCAAAAAAGAACGAACAGCGTTATGGTTATGGATTGTATTCTGTGCACTGAGGAATTATTTACTTGAGCACACCACCCTATTGTTTTACCTCTCAAACTCAACTTTACATCTAAAATATGTTACTAGCATCATTAACAATTTTACATATTTTCGTCGATGTGTGTGATACGATCCCGAAAACATTAAAAATTTATTCGAGGCAGAGCAAGAAGTGAAGAATGAGTTATTTACTATTTTAATATATTTTTATTATGCGAATTTAGGTTGTATTGGGCTTATGGGCCTAAATAGAGTTATTTCCAAAATTAGGTTAAATCCTAGGATTGCTATAAATAGGAAGGCATAGGCTACTTTTTTCATTCATTGAATTATCATCATTGTATTGCGGCTCTTTGAGAGATTCTCTCGAGAGGTTTTATTATAGATTAATAAAATAGTGTGGTAGATTCTATCATTTTGGTATCAGAGCCATTTACCGATCTGGGAATGGTGACTACCAAGATGGAGACGAGGGTGGTTCAGGAGTGCGAATCGAGTGGGGCCGAGATGTTGAAGAAGCAACAGGAATTCGAGGCTCAACTGGCAGCGATGAATAGTCGGCTGGACCAGGAGATAGGTCAGATTAACCTAAATATACAAAAGTTGCTAGAGCGAACACCGGAACAACCAAATCCCGAGACAAGCGGTTCGGACAAAGGTAAGGGAGTGTCAACCGAATCAGGATGGTCAGGGGTGGGCTCGACAGCAGGGGCTAGTGCGGGGGGCGACGCAGGGGCTGTCGGGGTTGGGCCGGCGGCGGAGTCGGACCTAGCGAAGGGTGGTGATGGCTCGACGCGGACGGAGGACGACAAACAGGGAACAGGCGTGGGCGGGCGTGCGGGCTGGAGCTCGGGCGAAAACGGCGGGGTGGGTCGCGCAGGCTGGGGCACGAGCGCGGGCGGCGCCGTAGGCCGGGCGCGGGGGGGGCGCTGTGAGGTGAGGCGGGCTGGGGTTCGGCGGCCGCGTGCGTCAGAGGTCGTGGGTGGGGCTTAGGCGGGCGTGCTGTCGGGCCAGCGGGGCGGGGGGCGTGGGTCGGGCGTGGGCGGCGCGGAATGCGTGGGCTGGGGCCCGGGCGGCGGCGTGAGTGTGGGTGCGTGCGGAGTCGGGGGCATGGTGGCTGCGTGTAACGGCCCAGGTTTTCGTCCCAGTCTTCCAGGTATGCCCTAGGGGTATTTTAGTAATTTGGTCGGGCCGTCAGGGCCGTTTATGTCCTTTCCGATTACTAAAATTATTGGATGGTTTTATGTAGGTTTTGGAGGGGTTTGTGGTTTGGTTTGAGCAAGGTTTGATGCAAAAGTAAAAATAAAGGAATTTGTCTTTGCAGTAGGGGTTTGAACCCGGTCTCTGGGAAGCTTGTAGAGATGTGTGCCAATTGAGCCATTAGGTGCTCTTGTTGCTCTTTCTGCATCACATCTTAGTTAACCTTGGATCTTTGGTGTTTGGTGCATTTGGTTAAATGAAATAGAAATTAGGTTTGTTGTGTTTTCTTCTCCAAAAGAGTTGTGGCCGCCCAAGCTTTCTCCCAAGCTCTCCTTGCCGATTCTTCATCCTTGCAGCTCCCTTGGATCGTTCATCATCATTCCGGGTAAGTCTTCATCCTCTTCATCTTCTCGATTGGGTGTTCTTGTTGGCCGAAGGTAAGGAGAAGAGCTTGTGTGTGTGTGTGTTTGTAGCAGGCTGCCCAGCATGCCCAGATCTGCCCAGCAGCAAGCCCAGGCCGCCCAGATCGCCCAGCAGCAAGCCCAGATCGCCCGGAGTCGCCCAGCTCCATCGCCCCTGCAGTGCCATCGAGCGGCTGTCGCTCGCAGCCAGCCAGCGAGACGCTTCAGAGCAGCCCTATCGCGGCCAATGAGAGACGCCAGACAGCCCCTATCGCGGCCAGCGAGTCGCCTGCCGAGCCCTGCAGCGCGAGATCGCGCGTCGAGCGCTCGTCGGCCAGCGCGCCCGTCGTCGCAGCGCGCCCGCGCGTGTCCGTCCGCTTCCAGCTTGTCCGCGCCCGTGCGCTGCGCCGGCGGCCGTGCGCCGGCGCGCATAGGCTGTAGCTGCGCCCCCGCCGCCTCTGCCGCCGTCGGCGCCCGGTGTGCGGTCCTCGCGCCCATCAGCCCCCTCTGCGCCGTCGGCGCGGCAGAAGAAGCCCGCCGTCTTTGCTGCCCGTCCGCGTGTCGATCGTGCCGTGTGAGTGCCCGAGCCGAGCCTGCTTGTTTTATTATATTTTTAGGGCTATAATTGTGATTTCTATTGTGTTTGTTAGGTTCTCGTTAGCTAGCTCGGGATCGATCGCAGCGTAGGATTTTGTGTGTAGTTGCCTCCCGGCCAAGGTAAGGATTTCTTACCGGAGTTGTGTGGGCCCTGCGGTATATTTGTGATTGTTGTTTTGTATGCTGTGTATGATTACTAGCATGTTTAGCCCTAGGTGCTCTGCATTCAATTCTCGTGGCATGAACTCTTGTATTGTTTCTCATGTTAGCCCATGCTAGGTTGTTCCATTCGGCATGTTCGATATCTGTCTTGCTTCGTAGTATCATGCTAGGTTCCTTGTATATCATTGAGCACGTATTTGGTGCATTGATTGAATCGTTATTATTGTTAAGGTTTAGAATTGGGGTAGATAGCATCATCCGCCCGATGCATAAAGTATCTTGCATCTATGGCAAGGGCGATTGAGACGATTCTCGTCCTTGGACCCCGTGAGGATTAGCTATCCCAACCGGTAGGCCCCGCAATCTTGGGTGAGGTGGTAGTCTAAGCGATGCCCCAGCGGTCGGGACGATGACTTGGCAACGCCTAGTCCCGGCGGTACGGCACGTCCTCGGCGTGTTCGGCAAAGAGCCCTTGATTGCCCACTGTTAAGGTAAGGCGGCTTCACGGTGTAAGCCTACCATGACCCGTTCCTTAGCCTCGGTGCGGTGGTGCGGTGACATAGTTCACGTGTCGTGTCTCACACCCCTATGTCGGTGACACCGATCCGGAGATTTAGTTAGGCGTGGTATCCGGATATGGGCGGCTTGCCTCTAGACCCGGCACCCCATAGTCAGTAGAAGCACGCGGTGCATCCTTACGCTCATTCTGGCGCCGGCCGGAGAGCTCCTCGGGATCTTGAGCTAGTGCACCTTTCGTATCGGCGATGAGTCAGCCGAGGCCGGGACTTGTTCCCGTATAGCGCGTTTAGTGTGTTGTGGTATTTCCGGACTAAGACCACGAGTTGGCATCCGAGGTCCAAGTGTGGACTTAAGCTATGTGCTCTATTACGTGTTTGTACTCATAGCTTGCATACATTCTTCTAGATGATCATGTATATCGTATTGTACCCGGTTGGGGATTCTTCTTGAGTAATTCGTTACTCACCCTTATTACGTGGTTTTCCACAGGTAACCAAGCGCGAGACAGGATGGTGAAGGAGGAGCCTGTGATCATGGAATCTGCTTTGTCATCTCGATTATTTTATTTTATCATGACTCTTGACTTTTGTTATTTCCCTGAATGCATGTATGGCAGACGCACAGAGCCCCAGGATGCTTTCTTACGTTTTATGGATTCCAAAGCATATTTGTACTTGTGGATTGTTTTAATGGTTTAAATAAATCTACGATCGAGTATGCTTTTAGAAATGTATGTTTTGGTGGTTGAATGTTTCTGTTTTTACTTGGGATCCGAAATGTATTTTTCATAATGTCTTTTATTTTCACTACATGCATTGGGGTAAAGGCCCATTTAGAGCCCCTTTTGGGTGGGTCTTTCTGATTGGTATCGAGCTCGAGTCATAGATTCTGTAGAGACCGACCTTTTGTTGTAGGTCATCCTTCCATGATCACCAAGACTGGCGGTCATCAGTACGCCTAGGTTTATTGTTTTAGAAAGAAAAAGGGTTAAGAATTTACAATACCTATCATCTTGTGTATGCCTTGTGTAGTGTTGTGGAGCGGACGCGAGCGAGTTCGACTCGTTGTTGGTTTGGGCTTAGTGAGCCATCATGCCAACTTTCGCAGTTGATCGAAAGCGATTTGTTTAGCGGCTTGTTGAGGTATCCGAGATAGATTCGGATGCCCACGGGACATCGTTCGCAGGGAGGCGAGCTTAGACTCCGTTGGCCATTTGTGGCCCGATTCTTGTCGCTTTCCCCTAGTGAGAGGGTGGAGGTGCTTCGCGCAGATCGCCCGATATGTTGATCGCACCCGCAGGAGCAGGCGCTTGGCATGTCCGACCGAGGAGTTGGACCGATCGTGTTGATGTTGAGGCGCGTCCGTGGTTGTTAGGCCCGCATGCAGATTTGCCCCTTGGCGATTGAGTTGCCTAGAGGAGGGGTAGAGGCTAGCGGCGCCTCAGTGAGACTCCTTGAGCGAGTGTGCTCCACCATGAGAGATTTGATGGCGAGTCTTTAGCTATCGAGAGCGGAGACCCAGTAGCGCGATTTGTAGCGCGCGTAGTGAGGAGTCCGGGCAAGCTAGATTAGCCCGGTGTGTACAGAGTCTGTTTCAAAGCATTTTCCCCCAGTAGCTCTTGTAGCCCCGGAGGTTTCGGGAGGGCACGATCGTGAGTTTATTCGGATGAGTTTGTTGGCGTTGTTGGAGACGCCTGAGTTGGCAAATGGATGCCTGTGAGAGCTCGATGTTTTAGTAAGTCCTACACGATAGTAGTAAAGTAGTTGGCCGAGTTTGAGTTTAGCATCCGTGTGTGGGATGCCTGCATTCAAAGGCCGAGGTGTGCCCGTTCTGTCTTTATTTTGGTTCATCGGATGGTGGTGGAAATCCCTTGTGAGAGGTGGTCTAGCGAGTCTCCACGATCGCCCGATTGTTTGGCAAGTTGCCGTGTTAGTGGCTTGAGGCGGATGAAGGGTCATCTTTGCCCCCTTGCGAGCCTCTTTGTTGTTTAATGATCCGGCTTCCTCGAGATGTGGATTTGGTAGTAGTAGCACTTGAGGTGCATTGGTTGGTGTGCCACTTTGGCACTAAGTCTGGTTCGAGCTTGAGTTTGGCTTGGGCATAGCAGATGGTTCTATGCCGTTCGGAGTTCAGCGTACTCCTTTAGCCTTGGATCTGTTTATGGCGATTGCACCCGTTTAGGTCGTGCGGAGGGCTAGTTCGGTGGTAGTCGATGGACTACAAGCGAAAGGATGATCGAGAGGAGCCGAAGCCTCTTCCGATTAGGCTTCCGGAGGTTGAGTAAGTCGGCCGAGTTGCGGTTGGTAAATGTTGGTGCGCGTGAGTTCGCGCTAGTGTTAAGGCCAAGAGATTTTCCTTGTGGTTGGTAGTGCGGTCAACTACCTTCGAGTGCCTAAATCACGAGGAGAGTTGAGCATTGTAGATGCGAGTTTGGTCCAACCGAGGGACCATGAGTTGGATGCTTATCGGATGAAATTTGGATGCCTATGAGGCGAGTTGGATGCTTTTGAGGCGAGATGAGGTGATGCCTTGCGAGAGGTTTTGGATGCCTCGGGGGTAAGCACCCTTGGTAGAGGCTTGGTATAAAGTAAGTTTGGTTTGGCATGATTATGCTTTGGTAGAGCAAGGTTGCCTCGGCCGAGTATCGTGTGGAGATGGGACTTTTGGTGTTCCTTGGATTGTTTGTATCATTTGCCGGGAGTTATCGTTGCTTTGTGGAAAAGCGCTTGTTAGTCTTGGATCTCTAAAGGAAGGTTGGGAGTTATGCACACAAGTGTGTTTTGTGTGGTCCGTTCCGTGGCGAGAGTTTTGAGATCCATGTAGGGTTTGCTTTGGAGATCTCGTGCTCGGTTCCTTGAGAAGTTGGACTCGGTGGTTGTTGTAAGGCTTTGGTTGAGGTGGTAAGGATACCGTGCTCGTGGTATCAAGTTGTTGCTTAGGCAAGATTTGTTAAGTTGGGCCTAAGCTTGGTTGGCGGATCTTCTTGTTGATCGTTGGTTGGAGTTCGATTGGAAACCGAACAAGAGATGATGGTAGCTAAGCCGCGTGGTTTCGATCGACATGGCTAAGAGAGTTGTTCGGATCCTTCCTTGGGTAGAAGTTATGTTGTGGCCGATGCTTTGAGTAGGAGGATGACGCGATTCAGTAGCGTTTGGGTCCTCTAGGTTCCCAAGGAGTCGAAGTTGGCCAGCATGGTTGGGATCTTTGAAATTGGAGTTGTTTGTTCAGCAGCGGTTATGCATTAGATCGTATCCGGCGGTGTGTGTGTCGAGGGTTGCCGAAGAACCCTAGGTTGTGGAGAGCCTCTCTAGAGCTCGGTCGAGGCCCGGCTAGTGAGTTTCAGTTGGCTATTTGGAGGCGTGTAGTTTGTAGCCTCGGTGGAGTTGCTAGCGATCTTGGTAGACTAGCAAGCTAGTGTTTATTTGGAGTAAAGTCCGGAGTGGTTTTGGTGTGGTGGCAAGTTGATGCTTGGTGTTGACCAAGTGTGGATTGAAGTTGCTAGAGTTTAGTTTTGCTCGTGGGGGGCGAGTGGTTTGTGCCATGTTGGTTGTTTTTCTGTTTCGGGATGTTGAGTTGCCCCGTTTGGCATTTGGAGGTTGATCGAGATGGACCCTTGTTGTGCCGCGTGAGATTAGATGTTGTTGCTCTGGTGGAGCAAGGCGGTGAGCGTATGTGGAGTCTCTGTCCGTTGGTTGTCTGCTTGTAGGAGCCGTTTCCTTCGGGGAGTTGTCAGGTTACTCCCTTGGTCTTGGAGTTGGTGGTGGAAGCGCTAGCTTGAAGGAAAAGTTTGTTGGCCGCTTGGAAGTAGTCGTTTGTCCGATTAAGCGGATTCTTGGAGGGTGTTCTAGAGGCTGCAGTAAAGGTTGTCCTGCCTCTTATGAGTGTTTGGCCTAGTTGGTTAAGATTTTGTGTGTTGGCATGGAAGATGTTGCACCTTTGTAGTTGAAGGCCCCTTTGTTTGATTGTGGATGAGGTTGCACCTTTGTGCATTTGGATTAGGGTCCGGACTTATTGAGGATCCTTGCTGGCTAGTGTAGCTTGCACTCTGCCGACCATTGTTGGTATTCTTGTTCTTGGTAGTTGGTGTTGACCGGTAGTGGAGTTCAGTTAATGAAGTTTCGGTGGGAAGGTGCATTAAGCCTAAGCTTGAGGGTTAAGCTGTATGTGTTATCGTTTGGACTTGTGAGATGTGTTTCATATTTGAGGCGAGCTTTGTTCCGTTGTTTGCATGGAGGTAAGTTTAGTGGATGGAGCCCTGGGCCCTGGTTGTTTGCAAGTTGTCTTGCCCACTAGTGATTTGAGTCGAGCTAGAGATGAGTGGATTGGCATAGCTATGCGAGTTGTAGTTGTTTGAGCTTCCTAGTTCGTAGCACTCAAGTTGTTGGATCGTAAGTTTCCGTGTGGGAGCTGTCGGCTAGTTGAGGTTGTTGTGTGAGTTCGGATTTTTGGAGTATTGACTTGGTAGCTAGAGCTCGCACCTCGGTTAGTGTGTGAGATGCCATTTCTATGGAGTAGAGGCATGTCGATTTTGAGTTGGAGATGTTGCCATTAGGGTGTGGCAACAAAGGTTTGTTCTAGGCGGTCGTGTGGGAACCGTGATTCGAGAGAGTGTTCTTAGAGGCTTATGAGCCGAGTGCGCGTTCTGTAGTGTTTTCACCCTTTTTGTCCGATGGTCTTTTGGGAGGAGTGAGCAGATCCTTCGGAGCTTGTTGCGAGTTGGTGTTTCCGTGATTAGGCGGCGGGGAGACCGGTGTGGTTTTAGGAGGTTGCCTTGGGTAGCGATTCTCGTGGTCGATTCTTGTGGTTCCATTGAGGCATTGTATGGTAAGTGTTGCGCAGGTCTCTAGTCTTTGTGAGAAAAGGTTGGTGGCCGTCAGTGTTGTTTTGGGTCCTGTGTTGCTGCAGTTGACCAGAGGTGTTGTGCAAGAGGTTGAGCTCGTTTGTGGTTAGCTCAGAGCAGGCATGAAAGTTTCGTCGATGTTCGGCGTCGAGTTTTAGAGTTTGAGGTTGGACAGTGCGTGCTTTTAAGGTTGTGCCGTTGTGAGTTGTGTTGAGTTTTGGTAAGCGGGAGAAGTGGAGTCTCCTGTTGTTGGACCATTTGAGATTCTCGAGAGGATTGGCAGAGTTGCATATTGGTTAGCTTTTTCTGTCATTGTCAGCCTTGTGCAGTATTCTCATGTATCGGTGTGAGGCAGTATGTGTCGGACCCATCGCTCGTGTGTGGACTTTGAGCCTTTGCGGTGATTGAGGATTTGAGCTTCAAGGGAAGCCTGTGAGTATTCTCGGTCTTTGAGGCGAAGACGTTGCATAATCGTGAGATCCGTTTGGTAAAAGTTCGGTGGAGGTGTTAGAGTTCAGAGGAGGCCGCTTGTGAGCGGGAAGACGGATGAGATTGCAGATATCTGTCTTTGTTTGAGTCTTAAGGACTTTCGAGGACGAAAGTCATAAAAAGGAGGGAATATTGTAACGGCCGAGTTTTCGTCGATCTTCAGGTATGCCTCTAGGGGTATTTTAGTAATTTGGTCGGGCCGTCGGGCCGTTTATATCCTTTCCAGTTACTAAAATTATTGGATGGTTTTATGTAGGTTTTGGAGGGGTTTGTGGTTTGGTTTGAGCAAGGTTTGATGCAAAAGTAAAAATAAAGGAATTTGTGCCGCAGTAGGTTTGAACCGGGTCTCCTGGAAGCTTGTAGAGATGTGTGCCAATTGAGCCATTAGGTGCTCTTGTTGCTCTTTCGCATCACATCTTAGTTAACCTTGGATCTTTGGTGTTTGGTGCATTTGGTTAAATGAAATAGAAATTAGGTTTGTTGTGTTTTCTTCTCCAAAAGAGTTGTGGCGCCCAAGCTTTCTCCCAAGCTCTCCTTGCCGATTCTTCATCCTTGCAGGCTCCCTTGGATCGTTCATCATCATTAAGGTAAGTCTTCATCCTCTTCATCTTCTCGATTGGGTGTTCTTGTTGGCCGAAGGTAAGGAGAAGAGCTTGTGTGTGTGTGTGTTTGTAGCAGTCGCCCAAAGCATGCCCAGATCTGCCAAAGAAGCAAGCCCGAGCCGCCCAGTCGCGCCAAAGAAGAAGCCCAGATCGCCCGAGTCGCCCGGCTCCATCGCCCCTGCAGTGCCATCGAGCGGACTGTCGCTCAGCGAGCCAGCCGAGCGCTCAGAGCAGCCCCTGTCGCGGCCAATGAGACGCCCAGACAGCCCCCGCCGCGGCCAGCGAGATGCGCGCCTGCCGAGCCTGCAGCAGCGAGAATCGCGCGTCAGACGCTCGTCGCCCGCGCGCGCGTCGTCGCGCAGCGCCGCGCGCGTGTCCGTCCGCTTCCGGCTTGTCGCGCCCGTGCGCTGCGCCAAGGCGCCGGCCGTCGTCGCGCGCAGCAGCGCAGCGCCGCCGCCTCTGCCGCCGTCGGCGCCCGGTGTGCGGTCCTCGCCGCCATCGCCCCCTTCTGCGCCGTCGGCGCCAGTGAGCCGCCCCGCCGTCTTTTGCACGCCCGTCCGCGTGTCGATCGTGTGCGTGTGAGTGCCCTTGAGCCGAGCTCGCTTGTTTTATTATATTTTTAGGGCTATAATTGTGATTTCTATTGTGTTTGTTAGGTTCTCGTTAGCTAGCTCGGGATCGATCGCGCAGCGTAGGATTTTGTGTGTAGTTGCCTCCGGCCAAGGTAAGGATTTCTTACAGGAGTTGTG
Source organism: Sicyos edulis (assembly GCA_036507275.1). Lineage (NCBI taxonomy): Eukaryota > Viridiplantae > Streptophyta > Magnoliopsida > Cucurbitales > Cucurbitaceae > Sicyos > Sicyos edulis. The sequence continues at coordinate 15,411,506 of CM071854.1, forward strand.
TGGGCCTGCGGTATATTTGTGATTGTTGTTTTGTATGCCTGTGTATGATTACTAGCATGTTTAGCCCTAGGTGCTCGCATTCAATTTCGATTGGCATGAACTCTTGTATTGTTTCTCATGTTAGCCCATGCTAGGTTGTTCCATCTCGGCATGTTCGATATCCGTCTTGCTTCGTAGTATCATGCTAGGTTCCTTGTATACATTGAGCACGTATTGGTGCATTGATTGAATCGTTATTATTGTTAAGGTTTAGAATTCGGGTAGATAGCATCATCAGGGCCCGATGCATAAAGTATCTTGCATCTATGGCAAGGACGATTGAGACAGATTCTCCGTCCTTGGACCCCGTGAGGATTAGCTATCCCAACCGGTAGGCCCCCGCAATCTTGGGTGAGGTGGTAGTCTAAGCGATGCCCCAACGGTCGGGACGATGACTTGGCAACGCCTAGTCCCCGGCGGTGCACGTCCTCGGCGTGTTCGGCGGTAGCCCTTGATTGCCACTGTTAAGGTAAGGGCGGCTTCGGTGTAAGCCTACCATGACCCGTTCCTTAGCCTCAGTGCGGTGGTACAGGTGACATAGTTCACGTGTCCGAGTCTCACACCCCTATGTCGGTGACACCGATCCGAGATTTAGTTAGGCGTGGTATCCGGATATGGGCGGCTTGCCTCTAGACCCGGCACCCCCATAGTCTGTAGAAGCACGCGGTGCATCCTTACGCTCATTCTGGCGCCGGCCGGAGAGCTCCTCGGGATCTTGAGCTAGTGCACCTTTCGTATCGGCGATGAGTCAGTGAGGCGGGACTTGTTCCGTATAGCGCGTTTAGTGTGTTGTGGTATTTCGGACTAAGACCACGAGTTGGCATCCGAGGTCCAAGTGTGGACTTAAGCTATGTGCTCTATTCTCGTGTTTGTACTCATAGCTTGCATACATTCTTCTAGATGATCATGTATATCGTATTGTACCCGGTTGGGGATTCTTCTTGAGTAATTCGTTACTCACCCTTATTACGTGGTTTTCCACGGGTAACCAAGGCGCGAGACAGGATGGTGAAGGAGGAGCTGTGATCATGGAATCCTGCTTGTCATCTCGATTATTTTATTTTATCATGACTCTTGACTTTTGTTATTTCCCCTGAATGCATGTAGGGCAGGCACAGAGCCCCAGGATGCTTTCTTACGTTTTATGGATTCCAAAGCATATTTGTACTTGTGGATTGTTTTAATGGTTTAAATAAATCTCTCGATCGAGTATGCTTTTAGAAATGTATGTTTTGGTGGTTGAATGTTTTGTTTTTACTTGGGATCCGAAATGTATTTTTCATAATGTCTTTTATTTTCACTACATGCATTGGGGTAAAGGCCCATTTAGAGCCCCTTTTGGGTCGGGTCTTTACACTGCGGGCCGGGCGTGTGGCATGGTGGGCCAGGCAGCGGGTGGCACGGCGGCGGTCAAGGGGGACCAGGTCGGGGCGGGTTGATCGGTTCGGGTCAGGTTGGACCGGAGAGAGAGGTACCCGGGGTTTGGCGATGAGGGTAACATGGGGGACCGGGAGGCGAGCGGAAGGTCGGCGGCCGAGTCCACGAATCACCGGAAGATAGGAGGGTGCGCATCGGTTATGAGAAGCCGATAGCGCACGACGGTTGGAACGAACATGGATGGGATGGCTATAATCGAGAGGGGGACCGAGAGGACTGGAGAGAGTGGGAGGATTGTTATGAACGTGGAGGACCGAGAGCAGGAGATAGAGAAGGTACAGTGTTTGACAGAAGGTTACGAAAGCTCGAGATGCCCATTTTCAAGGGGCTTACCGATGAGGATCCGGAAGGGTGGTTGTGTCGAGTGGAACGGTATTTTTGGGTCAACCAGGCTAAATGGAGCGAGAGCAGTCGACACCGCAGACTTTGTGTATGGAGGGTGAGGCTCTAGAATGGCTGCAGTATGAAGAAGATCGATCTCCGATTAGTTCTTGGGAAGAATTTCGAGAACTACTCTTACACCGTTTCCAACCGAGCATGAATGACAACAGGTACGCTAAGCTGATGAGTTTGCGACAGGAAGGCACTGTTAAAGAGTATCGGCGATTGTTTGAGAAATATGCCAAGGGAATGCGCGATATTAGTGCCAGTGCGTTAGAAGGGAAATGGGAAAGCGGGTTAAAAGAAGAAATCAGGAGTGAAATGAGAAAATTGCGACCTGTTGGAATCCAGGATAAAAAGTTCATGGCACAGGTAATTGAAGATGATCTGGCTTTTCGAGCCCTAGGAAAGGGGGTGAGCACAGTACTAGTGAGTAAACCAAGTGGCTAGTTAGCGCAAAGGGAGCAGGTGTTTCAACTATGAGAACTACAACGTACTCTACGTCTAAACCAGCTACAAACAGTACAGCAGCCGCTATGCCGTATAAGCGTTTGACAGATAGTGAAATCCGTGTCCGGAAAGATAAAGGATTGTGTTTTCGTTGCGACGAGAAATTTGTTCTGGGGCATCGGTGCAAAAAGAAAGAACTTCAGTCTTTGGAGATATTGGTAGTACGAGACACAATTAACCACGAGGAATCCTACAAAAATGATGAGGCATTAGAGGATGAAACTATTGATGATACGGGAGATACAAGGGATTTAGCGGCTTTGTCCTTAAACTCTTTGGCGGGGGTGAGCTCACCAAAGACTTTGAAAGTCACTGGGTTTATCCAGGGGTTGGAGGTAGTAGTTCTTATAGATTGTGGGGCCACCCATAACTTTATTTCCGACGTAATTGTGGAAAAGCTAAATTTACCAGTAGAACCTTCAAACGATTATGGCATCATGTTGGGAACCGGCGAATCTGTGAGAACGGCGGGGATCTGTAAAAATGTCGTTCTACATTTGGCTGAACTGAAAGTAGTCAATGATTTCTTACCATTACCTTTAGGTAGCGCAGATGTGATTTTGGGGGTAGCATGGCTAGAGACCTTGGGAAAGATTGAATTTAATTTTAGCTCCCTGAAAATGCGGTTTGTGTTGGGATCCTGGCAGGCAGAGTTGCAAGGGGACCCCCGTTTGGTAAAGGCAAAAGTGTCATTGAAATCAATGATGAAGTCTTTACGTCCTGAGGACCAAGGATTACTGGTCGAGTTAAACATGATTGAGGCGACAACACCTGATTGTGGGCCGACTAAGATGCTTCCCGATTTATCTCAGGTACCCCGAGAGCTACACTCGTTAATTGAATCTTTTTCACCTGTTTTTCAATCTTTGGCAGATTTACCACCTGAAAGAAATTGTGATCATGCGATTGAACTAATTGCAGGAACTAGCTCAGTGAATGTCCGTCCGTACCGGTACCCACAATATCAAAAGAATGAGATAGAGAAATTAGTGAGGGAAATGTTGTTAGCAGGGGTAATTCGCCCTAGCACGAGCTCATTCTCTAGTCTTGTATTGCTAGTGAAAAAGAAGGATGGAAGTTGGCGTTTTTGTGTCGACTACCGTGCCTTTAACCAAGCTACAGTGCCTGATAAGTACCTGATACCGCTAGTGGATGAATTGTTAGATGAGCTTCATGGCGCATCCATATTCTCGAAAATTGATCTGAAGGCTGGATATCACCAAATCCGTGTCAAACCGACTGACATACACAAGACAGCTTTCCGGACTCATGAGGGACATTACGAGTTTGTAGTCATGCATTTTGGGTTACGAAATGCTCCGGCTACTTTCCAGTCTGTGATGAACGAGATTTTGCGATCTTATCTGCGTAAGTTTGTGCTGGTATTTTTTTATGATATTTTGATCTACAGCATGACTATTCAGGAACACAGAGAGCACCTGGCTCGAGTTTTTGAGGTGTTGTAGGCACATGCTTTTGTCGCAAATGCCAAGAAATGCCAATTTGGTTTGCAATGCATTGAGTATTTAGGGCACTTCATATCTGCGGAAGGCGTTTCAGCCGACCCGGCAAAAATCGAAGCAATGATAGAGTGGCCAAGTCCTCGAAATATTACGGACCTACGAGGATTCCTGGGGTTGACAGGATACTATCGTCGATTTGTGGCTAACTATGGTTCCATGGCTTTCCCGTTGACTCAGTTATTCAAGAAAGGGAAGTTTGAATGGGGATCGACTGCTGAAGACAGTTTTCAGAGAATGAAACATGCTATGAGTAGTGTTCCGGTTCTACGATTGCCAGATTTTGACCAGGTATTTGTGGTAGAAAACGATGCTTCGGGTATAGGAATGGGAGCAGTTCTGATGCAACAAGACCAACCGATAGCATATTTTAGTAAGGCATTGCCAATTACTCATCGCGTGAAACCTGTGTATGAACGTGAATTGATGGCAATCGTATTACATTTGTTCGGTATTTGGCGGCCTATCTCTTTGGGGCATCACTTTGTTGTACGCACTGATCAGAAGAGTCTTAAGTTTCTTCTTGAACAGCGTGTGGTGGATGGCGACTACCGACATTGGATTGCCAAACTAATGGGATATGATTTCAGCATTGAATATAAGAAGGGTCCTGAAAATCGAGCCGCGGATGCTCTATCCCGAATGCCCTCGACATGCGAGCTGGGCATGCTGAGTGTGGTGGCTAGAATTAACACAGTCGTGTTTACACAACAGGTTAAGGAGGATGCCAAGTTAATGGCAATTTATAAATCTTTGGCAGCTGGCGAGGAGGGCCCTCCTGGATACTCAGTAGTTGGTGATGTATTGCTTTATCAGGGTAGGCTGGTTTTGCCTCCGACATCCCCAACGATTCCTCTATTGTTGCTTGAATTCCATAGTGGTGCTATTGGGGGACATTTCGGAGTCCTTAAAACTTATCAGCGTCTGGCTAAGGAAGTGTATTGGCAAGGAATGAAGGCCCGTGTGCGTTCTTTTGTCGCCGAATGTTCTGTTTGTGTTCAAGCTAAACACCTGTCCTTATCTCCTGCTGGTTTGCTACAGTCTTTACCGATTCCTGCACGGGTCTGGGAAGACATTTCGATGGACTTTGTGGAGGGGTTACCGCGATCAGAGGGTTATGACACTATACTAGTGGTGGTTGACCGTCTCTCAAAATATGCTCATTTCATACCTCTTCGACACCCGTTTTCTTCATTGTCGGTGTCGAAGGTGTTTATCAAGGAGATCGTCCGGCTGCATGGAATTCCGAAAAGTATTGTGTCCGACCATGATAAGGTTTTTACAAGTTTACTTTGGGAAGAGATGTTTAAAGCTACTGGAACTAAATTCTGTCGTAGCACTACTTACCATCCACAGACTGATGGGCAAACTGAGGTTGTGAACCGTTGTTTAGAATCCTATTTGAGATGTTTTGTGATGCATCAACCTAAGGCGTGGTACCAATGGTTGTCCTGGGCTGAGTTCAGTTTTAACACTTCATTCCATTCGTTCATGAGTATGACACCTTTCGAGATTGTTTATGGCAGGCCCCCTCCTTCCATTTTGGGATATGATCATGGTGCTAGCCCGGTGGCGACTGTGGATTCAATGATGATGGATCGCGATCGGATCTTGGACACCTTAAAGGCTAGTTTGTCGTGAGCGCAGCAATCTATGGCGGACCGCGCAAACGCCAAACGCCGGGATATACAGTTTAGTATTGATGACCTGGTGTATATTAAGCTTAGACCATACCGCCAATCTTCTTTGGCTAAATTTAAACACCCGAAGTTAGCACCGAGGTTTATTGGTCCCTACCGTGTGCTGGCACAAGTGGGACCTATTGCTTACCGTTTGGAACTGCCGCCAACAGTTAAGATTCACCCGGTTTTTCACGTGTCAGTTCTGCGTAAAGCGGGAGATTCTTCGATACTTTTCATGTCTACACCATCCTTGGTGGGAGATGATCTGTGCATGGTGGTTCGTCCTAAGGCCATTTTGGGCGTGCATGAGGATTTACAGGCGACCGGCTCGCGCCAAGTTTTGGTTCAATGGGAAGGCTCCGCGCCAGATGATGCTACTTGGGAATCCGCGCCTGATTTAGATTTGCAATTTCCGGACTTTCACCTTGAGGACAAGGTGGCTCTGTGGGGGGGAAGTATTGATACGATCCCGAAAACATTAAAAGTTTATTCGAGGCGGAGCAAGAAGTTAAGAATGAGTTATTTACTATTTTAATATATTTTTATTATGCGAATTTAGGTTGTATTGGGCTTATGGGCCTAAATAGAGTTATTTCCAAAATTAGGTTAAATCCTAGGATTGCTATAAATAGGAAGGCATAGGCTACTCTTTTCATTCATTGAATTATCATCATTGTATTGCGGCTCTTTGAGAGATTCTCTCAAGAGGTTTTATCATAGATTAATAAAATAGTGTGGTAGATTCTATCAGTGTGGTAACCATAACTGAGTATGACACAGTAAACAATGTTCCAAATAATTTGAAACACGTGAGAGAAAAATATTCCCACTCTATGGATATATTTCCTATCAACCCCAAAGGTGGGTACTATTTAAGCCATTATATGACCTGACTTATGAATCAACCAATGAGAGTCGGGCTCGAAAATTTCTACATTTCAAACTACTATGAAAAGGCATTGTAGTCAGAAGCATGAGAATTAAACATCAAGAAGTTAAGTTTGCAGCAGAGCAGCAAACTCACAGGTTTAGATAAACAATTCGTAAAATGCATCCATCTTCTATGCTAGATTTTGCTGAAACAAGGAATCTCCCTAAATTTTTAGGCAATAAATAAATACAAGTAAACTTACAGTTCCTTCAAGCGAGTATTATTTCCAAGTGACAATGGAATCTCTCCACTGAAATTATTATCTTGCAAATGCCTTCACAGGAAAAAACACAAATTCAATAGTAGTGACATAATTGACAAGAAAAATTTAAAGAAGGTCAACAAGATGAATCAAAAACAAATTGATAAATGCCAAACTCTATATCCAGGGAGCTATCTCTGTCAAGATGTTCAGGGCAGGCAATATACATTTATATACTAAGAATTGCTAAGTGATAAAACTGAATACTATAGCCGCCTTGTCAATCCACCAACAAAAGAAACTTCTTTACAACCATGACATCAGTTCAATGCTATTGCTCATGATATATTTATGCAATTATTCAATCCCCTTCAGGCGCCCAATAAGAAATGGAATAAAAAGGTGAAGTCCAGAACATACACTATTTCCAATAACCTCAAAGAACTGAGATCGGGAATAGGTCCAGACAAATTGTTGTTTCCAAGTAAGCTGCAAAAAGAACGAACTGGAAATTAGAGGAAAAAACAATTATTCAATTCAATTAACTTAAAAGTTCTAGCGTAATACTAACATTCCAGACAATGCAGTAAGATTGGCAACGCTAGGTGATAAGGATCCTGAAAGGTCCATACTTGTAAGGTTTCTGAAATCAGGAGGAAAACAGATGCAGTTTGTTAGCATGAAGTGAATATGCTATATAAAAATTTAAAAGCTACAGTGAGCCCAAACTCACAAGGTAACCACACGAATTCGAGAGCCATCAGAGCATGTAATTCCTGTCCAGCGATATTCACGGGGCAAGCATGGATCGCCATTCCAATCATGTGGGGGATTTTTCAGACTCCTTTTTATTCTCTCCAGATTGATAACTATGATAAGAAAACAAGTGAATGTTATGATGGTTTAACCAAAACAAACATAAGGAGAACAGTAAATAATTTACGACACAACTAATAGCAATGGTGCTCCTTGTCTAAAGCATTCTCTGGTTATTACACTCAAGACAACTTCTCCAACTGGGCTGCTTTTCTTAATTTTTTTCATCCCCTTTGGGATTTGTCCCTGTACTCTCCTTTTTTTTCATATTCTTAATGAAAATTCAGTCCCTTTGTTCTGAAAAAACTAAAGGCATATCTCTAAATACACTTAAACCACACATGAAAAATCATGAATGGAATGGACCACCCATTCCTCTTCCATTATTACCCGTGTTTTAGCAATTCAACATCCATTTCCGCACTCACAAGGCATCTACCATTATTCCATTCTAATTACATGATGGAACCAAAAAATGACAAGATATGAGAAATAGGATCAAGTTCAAATTGATCTCCCCTTTGCTAACACCATGAAAAGCTTTGAAGTGCAATTAGATAGATACCCATGTGCTTTCATAAAAGATGGTTGACATATCCTATATATAAAAATAAAATAAAAAAAGAAAAAAAAAAGAGGGTTGAATACCATCTCTTGCGAGTGTTCTTGGTGCAAGGGGCAGAAGGTGAAAAATTTCTCCAGCATTGATCAATGGACCAAGTTTGGAGGGAGGAGAGGGAGTCAAGGTGATATTGGTTAGACCATGAAGAGGCCATTGAGTGGCAAAAACAAGATGGCCTGCGGAGGTTGCATTGAGATCACGGTAATAGGTAATACCATTCACAGTAATGCTAAACACCCTGGAGGTATCGGGTGAGGAAGCACGATCATTAGCAAAGTAGAGGGCGATGTAGTATGTGAAATTGAATTGGGGTCCGGGAAGAGAAATAGGAGGCCAGTTGAAGGCCAATGGTTGGAGGTTGTCCGTGCTGAGGTGCGTTTGAAATATGTTGGATGGGGGGAGATTCCATATGCGGGAGGCAGAGAGGGTTGGATTGGAGGCGTTGGAAGCGTGAGTACTCTTCTCGAAGGGCTGCCAAAAGCGATCAAATGGGTCATCTGGGTACCGTAGATTGGGTCCGGAGTAGCCGAAGGCATGCCTGGCGACCAAACGCAGGCCGAAGTTGCGGAAGTCGGTGGAGTTGTAGAGAGAGTGGTCCAGCGGGAGGAGCTCCAGGGCGGAGATGAAGGGCTCGGAATCCGTGTAGGAATTGGAGGCGAGACAGAGGGAGAGGGAGGTGGCCTTGGGCTGGAACACCCCCTCGTAGTACGAGGTCAACCCCCGGAGGTAGTCGTCGGAGGTGTTGACCAGGCTCCAGGGGGTGCCGTCCACGATCTGGTCGAAGACGGGGGGGGAGGGGGGGGCGTTCACGTGCCCGTAGAAGTACGAGGTCCGGAGGAGGTAGCGCCGGGAGCGGAGGACGGGGTGGAGGACGAAGCAGAATTTGCGGCCGAGGGCCATGGGGAAGGACCGGACGGTGGAGAGGGTGGGGTGGAGGAGGACCGGGGCGGACACGTTCTTCGGGGTTCCGGAGGAGACGAAGCCGCCGTCGGGCTGCCAGGTGCGGCCCTCGTGGGTCGTCGGAGCGGAGGACCCGCAGTCGATGAAGAACCCTCTCAGCACCGAATCACAGGACGGGACCAAGGACACCCAGAGGAGAAGACAGGCCATGGCGGCCCAAGGGGAAACCGCCATGGGAGACAAATTTGGTTGGGGACGCAAGAAAGGAATTAGGAATTAAGAATTAGGAATTAGGAGTTGCGAAACAGAAACGAATTTGTTGCGTTTCCATTTCATCAACGCGGGAAATCGCTTATTATTTTATTCTCTCTTACTATTTCTTTTTCTTATTATTATTATTTTATCATTTTTACAACCATACCATCGAATTAGATCACAACCTTCCATCTTTCCTTTCAACTATGATTCAATCAAAACTTGTATTCATTTTTTACCAATACTATTCTCCTTATAAATATGTACTATTAGTGGCTACCCCAACATTTTTGTTTCAACAATATTTTAAGTAATATCAAATGGGGCGACAACAACTAACATTTGCTTTTTAATTCATAAGTAGACAAGTATTTTTCTTTCATTTTTATATTTTAAAATTTATCACACAATATTTCAATCATGTTCAACTTTAGTAATTGAAACAAAAAAATCACTACTTACAAACACAATTTTGATTAGAATCATTATTCAACTGTGATTACTTTAAACTAAAAAAAATAATAATTCAAAAAGTAAATTCAAAAGATAGTAAAATTAAGAATTGTTAAAATGGCCATGAGTAAAAGTATTTCATATTTACATATCGAGACTAAATCAAAATTACACTCAAACCTTAAGAACTATGAAGGTACTTTTCACATTATGTTTTAGGCCATGTTTGGAGAATAAGATGTTTGGAACAAGAAGAATGAGAATAATTATGAGGAATTATTTTACCTAATCACATTTGCCTATAATCATTTTCTTCATAATTAATATTCACTCTCTCATAATCACTATTCAATCTCTTCCTAATCACAATTCCTTTTTCTTATAATCTCATTCTCTCTCCCACCACTTTTTATTTTTTTTATATTCACTTTTTGTTTTCAATAATCATTCTCTTACCTCTCAACTCTAAATATAAGTATGGTTTCATAATTTGCATGTGATTAAGGATTGCAAGTTTGCAGTTCATGTGTGGATGTCTATTTTTCCTGCATTAACTGACTTTATTTCTTTTTTCAGGAATGCTTACTCGGGGGAATTATTTTGGCAAGGGATTTGTGTAAAGATCCCTATCGAGGATCGGCCAAAAGCCTTAATTATAATTTGGCAACTTTGGAACTTTCGAAACTCTGTGTTGCATAGTAATTCTAAGGCTAAAAAAGAGAGTATTATGATTGTCATTTTAAATTCTCTTAATTCTTATGGGTTGAATATGGTTTCAGGGACCCATATTTCAAAGACTGTGATTAAGAGTGGTGATAGTATCGGTTGGAGCCCACCTAAACAAGATTGTATTAAGCTCAATGTGGATGGCTCATGGATGGAAAATCGAGGCGAAGGAGGCGTGGGCTGGATGGCTCGTGATAGTGAGGGTAAGGTGATGTTGTGGGGCTCTAAAGGCGGTTTCAAAGCGTCATCAGCAATTGTCATGGAAGGAGTGGCTGTTCAGGAAGGTCTCAGGCATATGTTGGATAGTGGCCTAGACCTCATCCCTCCTATCTTGGTGGAATCTGATTCTAAATGGCTTGTTAGTCTTATTAATGGCATTTCCCAAGATGTAACCGAAATCAGCAATGTCGTGGCTGATATTTGGGCTATGATCCCGTTGTTTAGGGATATTTCCTTTTCTTTTTGTGGGAGAGATTGTAATGTAACGACCCAGGTTTTTCTTCCCGGTCTTCCAGGTATGCCCTAGGGGTAATTTGGTAATTTGGTCGGGCCGTCAGGGTCGTTTGTGTCTTTTCCAGTTACTAAAATTATTGGATGGTTTTTGTAGGTTTTTGGAGGGGTTTGTGGTTTGGTTTGAGCAAGGTTTGTTGCAAAAGTAAAAATAAAGGGATTTGTCTTTGCAGTAGGGGTTTGAACCCGGTCTCTGGGAAGCTTGTAGAGAGGTGTGCCATATGAGCCATTAGGTGCTCTTGTTACTCTTTCGCATCACATCTTAGTTAACCTTGGATTTTTGGAGTTTTGGTGCATTTGGTTAAATGAAATAGAAATAGGTTATTTCATCTCCTTCTCCAAAACATCTCTTGGCCGCCCAAGCTCTCCATCTCCATAGCCTTGCCGAGTTCTTCATCCTTGCATCTCCTTGGGTTCGATCATCATCATTAGGGGTAAGTCTTCGTCTTCTTCATCTTCTCATTTGGGTGTTTGTTGGCCGAATGTAAGAAAAAGGGGTTGTGTGTGTGTGTGTGTTGTGCAACCCGGTGAGAGGAGCGACCATCATCCCCAGCCACCAGACGCTCAGATCGGTCGAGCTAGCTCTGTCGCGACGCCCAGACGGTCGAGCGGCTCGCTGCGACGCCAGATCGGTCGAGCGGCTCGTCGCGACGCTGACTTCATTCGCAGCAGCCTCGCCGTTCGCCAAAGAAGAGATCGCCCGATCGCCGCGACGCCGAGAGGTCTCGCCAGCGCAAGCCGCGTCCAGCCGATCGCTCGCGACGCCCTCGCCGTGTCCGCTGCCGAGCCGCTCGCCGCGCGCGCCGCCGCTCGGACATTCGCCGCGCGCGCAGCTGTCCTGCTGAGTTGCTCGTCGCGCGCCTTCGCCCGACGCCAGCGCGCGCGCGCGCCGTCGAGCGCTTCGCCGCGCGCGTGTCCGCGCTTGTCGTGCGGTAGCAGCGGCGGTGCGTGTCCGTGCGTGCGGCGCCACGGCCGGTAGCGTGTCCTGCCGTGCGGTAGCGCCACGCGGCCACAAGGCCGACCTTGCTTTGCCGGCTTGCCACGGCTGCCAGCCCCAAGCTCGTGTCGTCGCGCGCGCGTGAGTTCCCCGAGCCGAGCTAATTGTTCTATTGTTGTATAGATATTTTAGATGCCGATTATTGTTGGTTTGCTAGGTTCCCTTTCGCTAGCTCGGGATTGTTCCGCACTTAGGATTTGTGTGTAAAAGTCTAGACCAAGGTAAGGATTTCTTACAGGGGTTGTGTGGACCTGCTTGGTATATTTGTGATTGTTGTTTTGTATGCTGTGTATGATTACTAGCATGTTTATCTCTAGGTGCTCGCATTCGAATTCTCGATGGCATGATCTCTTGTATTGTTTCTCATGTTAGTCCATGCTAGGTTGTTCGTTCTAGCATGTTCGATATCTGTTCTTGCTTCGTAGTATCATGCTAGGTTCTTTGTATCCGATGAGCACGTATTGGATCGCATTGATTGAATCGTTATTATTGTTAAGGTTTAGAATTCGGGTAGATAGCATCATCGGCCCGATGCATAAAGTATCTTGCATCTATGGCAAGGACGATTGAGACAGTTTCTCGATCCTTGGACCCCGTGAGGGATTAGCTATCCCAACCGGTAGGCCCCCGCAATCTTGGGTGAGGGTGGTAGTCTAAGCGATGCCCCAATGGTCGGGATGATGACTTGGCAATGCCTAGTCCCGGCAGCCGCAAGACGTCCTCGGCGTGTTTGGCGAAGCCCTTGATTGCCACCGATAAGGTAAGGACGGCTTCGGTGTAAGCCTACCATGACCCGTTCCTTAGCCTCAAAAGTGCGGTGGTACAGGTGACATAGTTCACGCGTGTCGTGTCTCACACCCTATGTCGGTGACACCGATCCGAGATTTAGTTAGGCGTGGTATCCGGATATGGGCGGCTTGCCACTAGACCGGCGGCACCCCATAGTCTGTAGAAGCACGCGGTGCATCCTTACGCTCATTACTGGCGCCGACCGGAGAGCTCCTCGGGATCTTGAGCCAGTGCACCTTTCGTATCGTCGTGAGAGGCGGCCGAGGCGGGACTTGTTCCCCGTATAGTGCGTTTAGTGTGTTGTGGTATTTCCGGACTAAGACCACGAGATGGCATCCGAGGTCCAAGTGTGGACTTAGCTATGTGCTCCGCTCTGTGTTTGTTCTCATAGCTTGCATACATTCTTCTAGATGATCATGTATATCGTATTGTACCCGGTTGGGGATTCTTACTGGGTAATTCGTTACTCACCCTTATTCTCGTGGTTTTCCACAGGTAATCAAGGCGGGAGGCAGGATGGGTGAAGGAGGAGCTATGATCATGGAACTCTTTGTCATCTCTCGATTGTTTTATTTTAATTATTATGACTCTTCACTTTTTACTATTTCCCTGAATGCATGTAGGCGGGCACAGAGCCCCGGGATGTTTTCTTACGTTTATGGATTCCAAAGATATTGGTACTTGTGGATTTTTAATGGTTTAAATAAATCGATCGATCAGTGTGCTTTTAGAAATGTATGTTTTGGTTGTTGAATGTTTCTGTTTTTACTTGGAATCGAAATGTATTTTTCATAATGTCTTTTATTTTCACTACATGCATTGGGGTAAAGGCCCATTTAGAGCCCCTTTTGGGTCGGGTCTTTACAGATTGGTATCGAGCTCGAGTCATAGATTCTGTAGACTCGACCTTTTGTTGTAGGTCGTTTTCCATGATCATCAAGACTGACGATCATCAGTGCGCCTAGATTTATTGTTTTAGAAAGGAAAAGGGTTAAGAATTTACAATACCTATCATCTAGTGTATGCCTTGTTTGGTGTTGTGGAATGGTGTGACGTGTTTTGATTCGTTGTTGGTTTGGACGTAGATCGCCAAAGATGCTACCACCCGCATCTGGAGAGGAGGTTCGAGAGCGAGTCGAGGTATCGGGATCGGATCGATCATCTGCAGGACATCGTCCCAAGCCGACATCGATGGCATTCCACCAGCAGCTCCTCCCGTTACGCCTAGAGCGGGCGTTGAGGCGATCGAAGCGCCGTGAGGCGCTCCTGGAGCGAGTTCTGCCGAGTCTATGAGGGCTTTTATGGTCGCATGTTGAGTGACCGCGAGGCGCAGACCTGTGCCTTGTTGGCGTGCAGCGGGAAGAGTCCCGAGCCCAGATCGAGCGGTGACTCGATTAGTTCAAGCAGAGCTCAAGTAGCACCTCCAGCTCCACAGAGCAAGTAGCCCCAGAGGCGGATATGGCGAGAGGTGCCGAGGAATTGGGTAGGTGGTGAAGGATTTTGTGAAGTGGAAGCTCGAGAAGTTTGATGCCACCGGTGATGCGTTAGCGGCGGCCTGTGTGGATTGCCCATTTGGAGTACACCTTCCCGATCATGGTGTGCCCCGATATTCAGAGGCCGAGATGTGCGGCTCATGTGCTAGGAGGCACAGCGAGATGGTGGTGGGAGTCCACTTTGAGCGAGAGACCACCTGGGTCTCCACCCGCTACCAGGAGTTCTTCAAGGTGAGTTCAAGGTAAAGTTCATCGGTGATGAGGCTCGGGAGAAGATGGTGGAGCTCTTCCGAACACCGGCGGTGGTTCGACTCCATTGAGGAATATGAGCGCAAGTTCTCTGAGTATGGATATTTTGCTCCTCGGTTGATTGCCACCCCGCAGTGAAGATTCGGAAGTTCATATCCGGATTGAGGCGGTGTTTCCCGTGATGTCGTGGCTCGTGCCCCGACACTTATGCTAGGGCTGCCCGATTAGCCACGATCTATAATGGGAAGTATCTGCCGAGCGGGTTGTTGCCGCGCTCTGCTCGGGGCGTCTGTCCGCCCCAAAGGTGTGGGGCGTAAGAGGAAGTTTGACTTTCGGGGTGGCGGCGGCGTCGCCAAGGGCGATTCCAAAGCGGGATCGGCGATAGGGCCCCGATCCGTTTCGGCCTCGCGCAGAGGCGGTCCCGAGCGAGTTCTGCTTGTGCTTCTTGCGGGAGGACCCACACTGGAGCTTGCGAGCACAGGCCCGCAGTGTGTTTCCGTTGTGGTAAAGAGGGACATATGATCCGTTTACGTCCTCGGCCGGCTATGGCGGCTCGGCCAGCAGCGAGCAGGCAGGTCGAGTGTTTGCTACGACCGTCAGAGGCCGAGCGCACGGATGCCGTGGCAGTGCACGCTTCTTGTTTTAGATCACTGCGCATTTGTCTTGTTTGATTCGGTTCTACGCATTCATTTGTATCCGTGTTGTTTCTTTGAGCATGCTAAGTTAAGACTAGAACCTCTAGGTTTTGAGTTATCTGTTGCAACTCCTTCGGGAGTTAGTATGTTGGCTAGAGATAAGATTAAGGATGGCCGGATCGAGATATCCAGGAGAGTTGCTAGTAGCCACACTCATAGTTCTACCTATGAGTGGTTTTGATGTGATTCTTGGTATGGAGTGGTTAGTCGCTAACCACGCGTTGATTGACCGCCACCGGAAAGAAGTAGTGTTGAGACCGCCAGTCGGCCTAGCTTTAAGTTTCGTGGAGTCCAGGTGGAGTTTGCCCGCCGATGGTGTCACCGTGAAAGCTCGTCGTTTGCTAGCTCATGGAGCTTGGGGCTATCTAGCCAAGTTGTGCGGGAAGAGCGCCCCTCATTTGTCTGCTGATCGTGTACCGGCCGTGCAGGAGTTTGCGGACGTGTTTTTCGAGGAGTTACTGGGGTTGCCCCCAAAGAGAGAGGTTGACTTCATTATTGAGCTCGAGCCAGGGGACCTCCCTATCTCGAAGGCTCCATATCGCATGGCGCCAGTGAGTTAAAGGCGAAGATTCGATTTGCAGGAGATGTTAGACCGAGGGTTCATCCGTCCAAGTGTGTCCTCGTGGGGAGCACCCGATTCTGTTTGTGAAAAGAAGGATGGATCTATGCGCTTATGTATTGATTACCGCGAGCTTAATAAGGTGTGAGTGAAGAATAAGTATCCGTTGCCCGTATCGATGATTTGTTCGATCGGACTTCTGTGGAGCTTCGTGTTCTCCAAGATAGATCTCGAGATCCGGTTACCATCGATTGCGGATCGGGGATGCCGACATTCCTAAGACGACTTTCAGTCCGGATATGGTCATTATGAGTTTGTGGTTATGTCGTTTGGATTGACCAATGCCCCATTGCGTTCATGGACATGATGGATAGGGTGTTCAAATCATTTTTGGACGGCTTCGTCATTGTGTTCATTGGACGATATTTCGATTTATTCGAGGTCTAAAGAAGACCATGCAGAGCATTTGAGGCGAGTATTGGCGGCTTTGAGGAAAACCACTTTATGCGAAGTTTTCCAAATGTGATTCTGGTTGGAGCGGTGGCCTTCTTAGGCCACGTGGTTTCGAGAGATGGTATAGCCGTGGACCCCGCGAAGATTGAGGCCGTGAGTTCATGGGCCAAGCCGACTTCGATTCTGCCGAGATTCGCAGACTTTACAGGTTTGGCGAGTTACTACCGTCGGTTCGTCAAGGACTTTTTCGCTTTAGCCTCGCCCCTCACTCGTCGACGAGGAAGGGTGTCGAGTTTGTTTGGGACAGCAGTGTGATGAGAGCTTTGCGTGCTCAAGCGCGATTTGACTTTGAGCAAGACTGTTGGCGATCCGAGGGGACAGTGGTTTCGTGGTCTCTGATGATGCTTCCAAGTTTGGTTTAGGTTGTGTGTTGATGCAAAGACGGGAAGGTCATTGCCTATGCTTCCCCGTCACCAAGCCGTATGAGCGAGAACTACCCGACTCATGATATGGAGTTGGCGGCAGATGGTGTTTGCAATTGAAGATTTGGAGGCATTACTGTATGGTGAGCGGATTCGAGATGTTTACCGATCACCGAGCCTCAAGTATCTCTGTTTACTCGAAGGAGTTGAATATGAGGCAGAGGAGATGGTTAGAGTTGGTAAAGGATTATGACTGCGAGATTTTGTACCATCCGGTAAAGCCAACGTAGTGGCCGATGCTTTGAGCAGAAAAGACGTCGCACTCTGCGGCGTTGTTGAGTTCAGCCACGTTTGCAGAGAGAGAGAGTTCGAGCGGGCCGAGGTTGCGATGTTGTTGGGAGAGGTTACCGCCGTGGTAGCTCGATTGACTGTATTCACGTCGATTGGCAATGGATTATAGACGACCGATTGGGTGACCCCGCACTTAAGAGATTGGTTGTGAGTTAGTCTTGACGGTGACTTTGACTTTGTGTATTCCCAGCATGGTGGGTTGACTTATAGAGGCCGGTTGTGTGTTCCGGATATTGCGAGTTTTCATGAGCGAGTTGCTCTCGAGAGGCCCATTCCCCTTTTGCTTGGCACCCCGGGGTACCAAGATGTATCGAGACCTTGCAGACTTTACGGTGGATGGGGATGAAGAGAGATGTGGCAGAGTTTGTCGGTAGGTGTCTCACTTGTCGCCAAGTGAAGGCACCAGTGCAGAGGCCAAGCGAGGTTTGTTGCAACCACCGAGTGTACCCAGTGGAAATGGGAAGAGATCTCTATGGACTTTATATCCGGTTTGCCAAGGACTCGAGGAAGTTCTCTCGGATTTGGGTGATAGTCGATCGTTTGACCAAGAGCGCACACTTCATTCCGGTAGAGACACTTATACCGTGGAGCAAAGTGGGCGCAAGCTGTTTTTGGAGCGAGATCATCCGTTATCATGGTGTACCTGGTGAGGATTGTGTCCGATCGTGACTCGCGGTTCACTTCTCGTTTCGAGAGCGCCCAGAAGGGTTTGGGCACAGAGTGCGCGCCAAAGACTGACTTTTCACCCTCAGACGGATGGTCGATCGAGAGAGTGAATCGATTCTCGAGGATATGTTGAGGGCTTGTGTGTTGGATTTCCCGAGCGATTGGGACGATCTCATACTTGATGGAGTTTGCCTATAACAACGATTACGATCGGCGATTCGAGATGGCTCCATTCGAGGCATTGTATGGTAAGCGTTATCGGTCCCCCGTGTTCGGGAAGAGGTTGGTGATAGACGAGTTTTGGGTCCCGAGTTACTGCAGTTGACCAATGGTGCGATCTGTAAGATTAGAGCTCGTATGTTGTGACTCGAGAGCAGCGAGAAGAGTTACGCCGATGTTGGCGTCGAGATTTGGAGTTTGAGGTTGGTCAAGCATGTGTTCCTTAAGGTTGCTCCGATGCGAGGTGTTTTGAGGTTTGTAAGCGAGGAAGTTGAGTCCCCGTTTTGTTGGTCCGTTCGAGATCCTAGAGAGGATTGGAAGAGTTGCTTACTGCAGGTTAGCCTACCTCCGTCACTATCATCGGTGCATAGTGTTTTTCATGTATCGATGTTGAGGCAAGTATGTGCCGGACCCGTCGCACATTGTGGACTTTGAGCCTTTGCGGTGAATGAGGATTTGAACTTCGAGGAAAAGCCGGTGAGGATCCTTGCCTTTGAGACCAAGACGTTGCGTAATCGCGAGATTCGTTTGGTAAAGGTTCGGTGGAGGAGTCGGGATTCGAGGAGGCCACTTGGGAGCGGGAAGACGAGATGAGGTTGCATTACCCCGAAATTTTACTGTCTTAAGGACTTTCGAGGACGAAAGTCATAAAAAGGAGGGAATATTGTAACGACCCGGGTTTTTCTTCCCGGTCTTCCGAGGTATGCCCTAGGGGTAATTTGGTAATTTGGTCGGGCCGTCGTGGTCGTTTGTGTCTTTTCCGATTACTAAAATTATTGGATGGTTTTTGTAGGTTTTTGGAGGGGTTTGTGGTTTGGTTTGAGCAAGGTTTGTTGCAAAAGTAAAAATAAAGGGATTTGTCTTTGCAGTAGGGTTTGAACCGGGTCTCCCGGGAAGCTTGTAGAGAGGTGTGCCATATGAGCCATTAGGTGCTCTTGTTACTCTTTTCTGCATCACATCTTAGTTAACCTTGGATTTTTGGAGTTTTGGTGCATTTGGTTAAATGAAATAGAAATAGGTTATTTCATCTCCTTCTCCAAAACATCTCTTGGCCGCCCAAGCTCTCCATCTCCATAGCCTTGCCGAGTTCTTCATCCTTGCATCTCCTTGGGTTCGATCATCATCATTAGGGTAAGTCTTCGTCTTCTTCATCTTCTCATTTGGGTGTTTGTTGGCCGAATGTAAGAAAAAGGGGTTGTGTGTGTGTGTGTGTTGTGCGGCCCGAGAGGAGCGACCATCATCCTCACCCAGCTACCAGACGCCCAGATCGGTCGGTCGAGCGGCTCTCGTCGACGCCCAGATCGGTCGAGCCGGCTCCGTCGCGACGCCCAGATCGGTCGAGCAGCTCGTCGCGACGCCTGCACTGCTCCGCGCGGCAGCCTCGCCGTTCGCCCAAAGCCAGCGAGATCACCCGATCGCCGCGACGCCCGAGAGGTCTCGCCAGCGCCAAAGACGTCCGGCCGATCGCTCGCGACGCCCTCGCCGTGTCCGCTTGCCGAGCCGCTCGCCTCGCGCCGCCGCTCGGACATTCGCCGCGCGCGTCCCGCCGAGTTGCTCGTCGTCGCGCGCTTTCGCCCGCAGACGCGGCGCGCGCGCGCGCCGTCGAGCGCGACGCGCCGCGCGCGCGTGTCCTCGCTGTGTCGTGCGCCAGCGGCAGCGGCGGTGCGTGTCCGTGCCGTGCGGCGCCACGGCCGGTAGCGTGTCCCTGCCGTGCAGTAGCGCGCAGCCAGCGCCCCAGCCTTGCCGAGCGACTTGTTGCAGAGCCCCAAGCTCGTGTCGTCGCGCGCGCGTGAGTTCCCGAGCCGAGCTTTGTTGTTTCTATTGTTGTATAGATATTTTAGATCTTGATTATTGTTGGTTTGCTAGGTTCCCGCCGCTAGCTCGGGATTGTTCCGCGACTTAGGATTTGTGTGTAAAAGTCTTCCACCAAGGTAAGGATTTCTTACGGGGTTGTGTGGACTCCTGCGGTATATTTGTGATTGTTGTTTTGTATGCCTGTGTATGATTACTAGCATGTTTATCTCTAGGTGCTCTGCATTCAATTCTCGATGGCATGATCTCTTGTATTGTTTCTCATGTTAGTCCATGCTAGGTTGTTCTGTTTCTAGCATGTTCGATATCTGCTTCTTGCTTCGTAGTATCATGCTAGGTTCTTTGTATCCGATGAGCACGTATTGGACCGCATTGATTGAATCGTTATTATTGTTAAGGTTTAGAATTCGGGTAGATAGCATCATCCGGGCCCGATGCATAAAGTATCTTGCATCTATGGCAAGGACGATTGAGACAGTTCTCCGTCCTTGGACCCCGTGAGGATTAGCTATCCCAACCGGTAGGCCCCGCAATCTTGGGTGAGGGTGGTAGTCTAAGCGATGCCCCAATGGTCGGGATGATGACTTGGCAATGCCTAGTCCGCGGCAGCCGCACGTCCTCGGCGTGTTCGGCAAAGAGTAGCCTTGATTGCCACGATAAGGTAAGGGGCGGCTTCTGGTGTAAGCCTACCATGACCCGTTCCTTAGCCTCAAAGTGCGGTGGTACAGGTGACATAGTTCACGTGTCCGAGTCTCACACCCCTATGTCGGTGACACCGATCCGAGATTTAGTTAGGCGTGGTATCCGGATATGGGCGGCTTGCCACTAGACCCGGCACCCCATAGTCTGTAGAAGCACGCGGTGCATCCTTACGCTCATTACAATAGCCGATCGAGAGCTCCTCGGGATCTTGAGCCGTGCACCTTTCGTATCGTCGCAGGGGGTGAGGCCGGGACTTGTTCCCGTATAGTGCGTTTAGTGTGTTGTGGTATTTCCGGACTAAGACCACGAGATGGCATCCGAGGTCCAAGTGTGGACTTAGCTATGTGCTCCGCTCTGTGTTTGTTCTCATAGCTTGCATACATTCTTCTAGATGATCATGTATATCGTATTGTACCGGTTGGGGATTCTTACATTGGGTAATTCGTTACTCACCCTTATTACGTGGTTTTCCACGGGTAATCAAGCGGGAGACAGGATGGTGAAGGAGGAGCTATGATCATGGAACCTCTTTGTCATCTCTCGATTGTTTTATTTTAATTATTATGACTCTTCACTTTTTACTATTTCCCTGAATGCATGTAGGCAGGCACAGAGCCCGAGGATGTTTTCTTACGTTTATGGATTCCAAGATATTGGTACTTGTGGATTTTTAATGGTTTAAATAAATCTCGATCGAGTGTGCTTTTAGAAATGTATGTTTTGGTTGTTGAATGTTTCTGTTTTTACTTGGAATCCGAAATGTATTTTTCATAATGTCTTTTATTTTCACTACATGCATTGGGGTAAAGGCCCATTTAGAGCCCCTTTTGGGTCGGGTCTTTACATGTAATCACGTGGCTGATATGCTTGCAAAGCTCTCCCATTCCCAGGCTTTACTAAGTAGTTATTTTCTGGACGTTTCTGCTGTTCAGGACATAGATTATTTTTTGGATCGGGGGAATCTCCCCCCGGCGATTGCTGTTAAGGTTGTTCAGGAGCAAGTTTGCTCGGATTTGGATGGAGGTTGATGAATATATTGTTCTTTTCAAAAAAAAAAAAAAGAGTATGGTTTCATAATTATTTTCTTAAGTTTAAAAAATAAATAGTCCTTCTTTTAGTATAACTATTCTTTTTTATATTATTTTTAGTATTCTCATTTTCATAATCATTTTCATTTTCTCTTCCACCCAAATTTCTTTACTGAAAAATTGCCCAAATCATCGAGTAGATATTTGTAAAATAACACAATTTTTTATTTAATAAATTGTTCTCCTGAGTTGAATTAGTATGGCAATCGTTAAATTTGGACAGGTAGAAGAATGACAAAATTGTTATTTGAAAATAATAAAGTTTTTGTTTATTCCTCTTCTTTTTTATTTCTTCAATCTTCATTTCTCTCTTTTCAAATTCAAACTCAAATTATTCTGAACTTTTTTGTTCGCATCTCATTCATTCAACAATATTCTCCATCTTCTTATTAAGCCCACATCATAAACTCAAACATTTTTTTTGAAGAGAAAAGTTTGTATGCTACCTAGGCAACATGCAACCGCTGATGTGGCATCATTTGATCCTTTCATTTTTTTTTCTTTTTTAAATTTAAAATTTTTCAAATTGAAAACAACAATGTATCAGATGATGCCACATGGTGACTGGGCAGCATGCAAATATTTTTCTTTTTTCAAATTACATTTTTCTTAAATTATCCCAATTTAACTTAAAGTATTAAATTGCTACGCTAACTTTAAAGTAATTTATGAAATAAAAAATTTTAAAATATAATTATTATAAATCTTAGTAGTTTGTGTAATTTTTTCTCATTATTTGTCTAAAGCCTAGTTTCTGCGAGTTTTAAACAAATATTATTTGATTTTTAGTTTTAAAAAATTAAATCTACAACTATTATTTTTTATGATTGTTTTTTTTTGTTTCGTTATATATATATATATATTAAATAGAGTACTTAAATTTGCCTATTAAATCGAGTTTTAAATAAATATTGATTGTGCTTTTTAATGTTTATTATGGTGGACGACAACTTACATGCACTTTAATTATTTTTAAAGATACCACTTAATGATATTTAGATATAAAAATAACTATAAAACAATATTAATTCATACGTTAATGATTACCATAAAATAAACTTGTCATATTTTTTAAGTTTAAAATGGTGAGGGGGACTTTTAAAAAAAAATGGTGAGAGAGATTAGGAACCTTTTCAAGAGGATATTATTGTTCTCAAATAAGATGAGAATTCAATACCAATTTTAAGGATTATACTTAACTATGATTGTGGGGTTGAATTAAGAATTAAAATATAGTCAATCAAGTCAATATACATCATCAACTTTTCTTTATGAACTATGAATTCATCACCTTTTAGTTTTTTTTTTTTTTTGTAATTTTGTAACTTAATCAGAACTTTCAAGATGAAAGAATAAACATAGATTTCAAAATAAGTTTAAAAAAAAAAAATTATATTAGTTTGAAACACAGTTATCAAAAGCCAATTTTCTCTCTCTTAAATCTGAATACAATCAAGGAGAAAATGTATATTCTCGTCAATCTTATAAAATTACGAAAACTAGAATTTAAAACTAAGTTGGAATAAATTTAGAAATTAGTCCATTTGATTAAAAAAATACTATTTGATTTTTATGAATTTGAAAAAAAATGTAAAATAATCAAATTTGTCTTATCTAAATAAAAAAAAAATTGTTGTAATATTGTTGGGTTAAATATATGAAAATTAAATATTTTTGTAATAAGTAATTAATTATTTAAAAAGAAGAATTTAATAATTGATTGGACAAAAAATCATATCATTCACACCTTGACATAAATATACTTAGCTCCATCATTCATACCTTTACATTTATGTACTTTTCCATTTTAAAAAGTTTTTATGTACTTAATTAATAAGCATTATGAATGACATACACTATATTTTTTGTTTGATCATATACTAGGAACTAAAGTCTAATTTTTATAAAATTGTATGATCAAATTTTAATCGTCAAATTTTAGCTTTAATATTATAGAATTAGATTCTAACTTTATTCGAATGAGTATACAAATAATATTTAAAATTTGTTAAACTATGAAAAATAAATTATGTAAAATTAGGTATCAAACGGAATTCAATTGGTTTAAAGAAAAAACAAAAAAAGAATTCAAATGGATAACCAGAACATGTTTAGAATAACATCTATTTCTAGAATAAATCAAATTAGAACTCTTTTGAATTTGAAGTTTGTGTTGTTATTCAATTATTAATATATGGATTAATATCAGGTGGGCTGGTGCGAAAATGTAAAGGTAGGTTAAATTTGGTCCATCTTTTCCAATATAATAAAAAATATATATATTTGGCAATTAATAACATTTTAATATATTTGATCTGTTCAAAACTATTTCTTAAGAACAAAAAAGATAAAATGGTTGCCTGCAGGTCCGGTAGCTGGTGGAGTCGTTAACGTCTGACTGGCTCCCACGATCATAAAATGTGGGCCCGCTTTATCCTAATAAAAAAGACAAAAAACATTTGTTACGGGCCCCACTTTCACACCATATGCCCAATTTAGCAAAGTTTGACTTTATTAAGCGTACGTTAAATGGTATTACGTGTTTGCGTCACCCGGTAACTTTTATGAGAGCCACATTTAATAAAGTTGGAAATTAATGTTTTTCATACTTCTAATAATCATGGGAAATAATTTAGTTTCAAAAAAAGAAAAGAAAAGGGAATTTATATATAGAAACAATCATGGGAAATAATTCAAGATTTTTGTTCCACTGCGTCTAATAATTAGAAATAATAATGATGATGAAAATTTACCAGCCATACTCGGCTCCACAATAATTTTAGTGACACTAAATGCATGTCGGTACGTTTAATTATCTGGTTTAGTGTTTATCCATTTTCACTTGACGGTCATAAATTCGATTTTTGGTATTAATATTTTTAACCTACTTTCCTCAATTTGTACTTAAAAATTATAAAAAAAAAAAAAAAATTGGGTCACTATCGAAGACTGACATGCATGATTTTCTGTTATAAATAAAATATGTATTTAATTTTAAATTATTTAATTAATATGATTTATTTTCTAACTATCTTAATTTATTTTCAATTCTTGCTAACCTAGGACACTTATATCTTCATGCATTTTGAATAAAGACACGTAAAAATTTGAATTTATAACTTCTTAATTATAAATATTATTTTAAATTAGATTGAGCTATCCACTTATCATTAAATAAATAAATAATGTATACCTTAATCTAATAGAGCTCAACTTTTTTGAAAAATACAGTTAGAATTCTACTAAAAAAGAGCTTTCATAAACTTATTTCTTCTTATCTCACCTCTTTAATGTCAAAAAAAGTAATACTCTAATGATCTTATGTATCACATAGTAATCAGTTACTTATGTAGATTAAACCTATCTCTTCTTAATTTCTAAACCTCTTTTGACTATTCAATCACTCTATAATAATTTCGACCGTATGCAATGAAGTATTTTTCTTTAAAAAAAGAAGAGAGATCAATGAAGTATTAGTTTAGTTATAATTTTTATAAACTATTAAAATGTTTGTTTTTATAATTAAAGTTACTATTTAAATCTTATTTAATAACCTTGTGATTTTTTATTACAAAAAAATGAAGTTTATTTTGTTTCTAGGTTTCATGTTTTTTTTTTTTTTTTGAAATCAAGGTTTCATGTTTCTTACATGCTCATTTGAGCACATAAATATATCATATTCAAGATCATTTAAGCAAAACAACGGGTCCATAATAATTTTTTTTTATCAGTGGAGGGACTAAACACCCACATTTGAAACTTCATAATTAAACATGGACTGGTTTGAAATTTTCAAAACAAAACTGTCATAAAGTATGGATGGCCCAAATAGCACAAGGTCAATGTGTATCTTTTCATACGTGATGGCTTTGACCTGAAATTACCTCCATCAATTTGACTTCTTCCAATACAATTTTCAAAGTCCAAGACACACTGAATGCGACACTCAGGCAACGCGACAATCTTTTTCATTGTTTTATTATGACAAGAGGCAATAAAATGACCAATGAAATAAGACGTAATAAATAAATACATAATTAAATATTGTAAATTGATATATAAAATATATTTTTATTTCCAAAACGTGTATCTTCTCAAAGATATATATATATTACAAAATATAGGAAAGGTTTAGAAAAGATGAGAAAATAGGGTTTTGTATTGAATGAATTTAGGGGTTTTTGCATGTATATTATAAAATGGATAAAATATTACATGAATAGCACAATAATGAAAATATTTGCACATATAGCAAAAATTGTAAATTGATAGACTTCATATTGATAGATTCTATTGATAAAGGGTGATAGAATCAATTACTAATAAATAAAGTAAATTGATAGACTTCCATCAGATTCTATCAAGAGTCTATCAATAAGAGCCGATAGAATCAATCACTGATAAAATTGATAGGCTTCAATCACTAGAGAATGATAGATTCTATCAAATTCTTCTATAAAACAGGTAAATAATTTTTTTTAAATGACAGAATTTGCTATAAAAGAATTATTTTTAAAAATGTGCTATAATTGTAAACTGTGGTAAAAAAGTTGCTATATAGCGCAAATTCCCATGAATTTATTGTACACTACACGTATCCTTTATATAGCAGGTATAAGAATACAATAATAATAAATACATAAGTTCTAATCACCAAATCTAAACCACAGATCTTTCTAGAATAGTCTAGACAGAAGATCTTAACAATAATATCTTTATTTACATTACATCTTCACATTCCCCCTCAAACGAGAGGGGAGTTCAGCGACACCGAGTTTGGACTGGAGATATGCAAACTGTGTATCGGAGAGCGACTTGATCAAATAGTTAGCAAGCTGATCAAGAAAAGAAATTTAGCAAACTTTCAACTGGCCACGAAGAACGTGATCCCAGACAAAATGAACATCAACCTCAATGTGCTTGGCGCGAGCATGGAAAATGGGGTTGGCTGCTAAGGACCCAACACTATTATCACACCAAAGAAAAGGAACAGATGACAAAGCAACGCCTTATTCAGACAGTAGTTTTCGTAGCTAGATTATTTCTGTTGCAGTAGGAGCGAGAGCTAGATACTCCGACTTAGTGCTGGAACTAGCAACTGCAGCTTATTTCTTTGAAGACAAAGAGACCAAAGAGTTCTCAAAGAAAACACAATAGGTGGCAACAAACTTCCTGTCATCCATATTTGAAGCCCAATCAGCATCAGAAAAGGCAGAAATATCCAAGTGTCAGCTGTTGGTTGAACAAGGAGTCTCAAATGCTTAGTTCTAGACTCATATCGTAAAACGCGTTGCCTGCCAATGAAGATCATTCGGACTCTTGAGAAACTGACTAAGGTGGTTTACTAGGCTATGTTAGGGTGAGTGTTGGTCAAATACTGCAAAGCGCCAACAGTGCTTCTATAGACAAAGGGATCAGATAGAGGTTGTCCAACAGACAAAGGCAATAATTTTCCAGTTACACACGGTGAAGGAGCAGGTTTAACATTAGAAAAATTAAGTTTGGCCAACAAGTCATCAATGTACTTTTTCTGAGTAAGCAGGAAACTAGATGGAGTTCATAAAACCTGAATGCCAAGAAAATAACTAATAGAGCCAAAACCTTTTAGCGTAAGTGTTGATTTAACGACGAAACGAGACCAGTTATAAAAGTAGTATCATTGCCTTTTAGAATCACTTCATCGTCATAAACAAGGAGCAAAGCTGTAGTTTGGCCACATTTTCAGGTTTCAACAACCCATCAAATGTAGAAAAAAAAGAGGACCTAACATGCGTAATCATTAATTTCAATACCAATAGTGACAGTTTCGTTACCTCCGTACTGTGTAGGATGGCTCATACTATGGTGGTCAGACGTGACATGATTTGATGTTCCATTATCCATGTATCAATTGGGACCAATAACAGTTTCAAGGCATACAATAAATGGGTTGGACCTCAGTTGGGCATGGTAAGCTTGTGGAGGAGTAGACACCATGCCACTAGGTGAACTTGATGAACCATATTGGTTATTATACTACTGCGACCCTCAATATTGACTGTTACTATCACGATGTTATGGGCCTCGTTGTTGATGAGGAACGAACCTGTCACGACAGATATTAGCAGTGTGGCCTATCCAGCCATAAACATAGCACTTAGTTCTACTATAATTATTAAAATTGTTTCCACGGCCACAATCACGACTCCGTCCACCTCGAGGAGCTTTTTGACCATGACCACTTGTTTGCATAGAGAAGTTGTGTGGTTTGGACCACTGTTGTTCACCTCCTCTTGTACTTGCCATGTTTGTCTGTAACGGCCCGGAAATTTCATCCCGATCTTCCCGGGAGGCCCAGGGGCATTTTGGTAATTTTGGGTCGGGCCGACAGGGCCGGTTTTGAAATAAAAAAATTGCCGAAATAATTGTGAGTCAATTTGAAAAGGATCGGGATTTTTGGTGAAGGCATTTGGGCTTGGGAAAGAGTAAAAATAAATAGGGAATTAAATAGCGCGTCGAGTAAGATTCGAACAAGGGACGTGTCACGTGCTAGGCAAGGGGCGCTGCCAACCGAGCCACTGGGCGTGTTTGTTAATCTACGCGCGCGCTTTGGTATATATGCCGTGCGTAGTGAGATTTTTGTATAAAAGCAGAATTTCGCCCGATTCTTCCCCATTTCCTTCTTCTCCTTCGCGTTTCTCCTCACCGACCGGTCTCCCTCTCCGACCCAGCGACTCGCTTCTCCCTCGACCGATCGATCTCCTCCGGTGAGTTCTCCCTCCCCTTTCTCTCTTTTCTTCTTCTTCTTCTTCTTCTCCATGAAAATTCGAGTTCTTCACACCCGCCTCAGCTTCGCCCATTCGACCGAGTTGAGGTAATTTGAGGTATCGGTTTTTGTGCGGCTAGGGTAGGGAGTTCGTCATCAAAGAATCGCTCGTCGAATCCCCGTGGATCGCTCAAATTCGGATTTTCTCCATCGCCCCTGTTCGCGCGAAAAAACAGAGCTTGTTCGCCCCGTCGCCGCCGCGCAGGAAGCAGGGCCTCCGCCGAGCCACGCCGCGCATCGCCTCGCGCCCGCGCGCACGCCTCGCCAGCTCCGTGCCACGCCGCGCGCCGTCCCGGTATGCGCGCTGCTGCTCGCTCGCGCGCGCGCGCGTCCTCGCGCACCGCTTCGCCGCCAAGATCTCGTCCGCGTCTCCTCTCACCTCAGCGCGCGCGCGCAGCAGCGCCCAGCTTCGCCCATTCTGCGCCCCGGCTCGCCCGGCCAGCCGTTCTTTGGCCCGTTCGTCTGTCGGCGGCTCGTTCGTGCGTTAAATCGTACCTCGTGAGTTGCTCCCGAGCTGAGCCTCATTTATTTTATTATATTTAGGCCTATTGTGTGATTTTTGTTGTGATTGATAGGTTCTCGGTAGCTAGTTCGAGATAGTTCGCAGCTTAGGTTTTCGTGCAATCGTCCCCGACCAAGGTAAGGATTTCTTACCGGAGTTGTGTGGACCCTGCGATATATTATGCGATTGCTGATTGATTGCTTGTTTGTGTTTATTGACATGTATAGCTAGGTACTCAATTCTGAATTCCCGATTAGCTTGTTGTTCCTGATTAATTCTCATGTTAATCCATGCTAGGTTGTTCCCTTCTAGCATTCTCGTATCTGTTCCTTGCTTCGTAGTATCATGCTAGGCTCGTTGTATTTTTATTGAGCACGTATTGGATTTTATGGAATTGTTTTTCGCTTGTTTGCTAGGGCGAGTTAGAGTTGCGGTAGATAGCATAATCGGGCCCGATGCATAAAGTACCTTGCATCCATGGCAGGGACGTCGAGCAAGTCATTCCGTCCCTGGACCCCGTGAGGGATTAGCTAACCCAAGCGGTAGGGCCTGCAATCTTGGGTGAGGGTGGCAGTTGTTAATGCCCCAACGGTCGGGATGATGACTTGGCATTGCCTCGCCCCGGCGGCGGCAGCATGTCCTCGGCATGTTTGGCAGAGTAGCCCCGATTGCCACTGTTAAGGCAAGGGCGGCTTCTCGGTGTAAGCCTACCACGACCGTTCCTTGGCCCCCAGTGCGGTGGTTCAGCCGACATAGTTTACGTGTCCAGTCTCACACCCTATATCGTCGTGACACCGATCCAAAGATTTAGTTAGGCGTGGTGATTGGATATGGGCGACTTGCCTCCGCACCGGCAACCCCCATAGTCTGCGCAGAGCACGCGGTGCATGCTTACGCTCATTACTGACTCCGATTGGAGAGCTCCTCGGGATTGTGAGCAGTGTACCTTTCGTCGACAGTAGACAGGCTGAGGCCGGGACTTGTTTCTCGTATAGGGCGACTTATATATTGGACTGTGTGGTGATATTATTTCCGGACTAAGACCCTAGTTGGCATCCGAGGCCCAAGTATGGGCTAAGCTATGTGCTCTATTCTCGTGTTTATATTCATAGCTTGCATACGCTCATCGAGATGACCATGTATATCGTGATTGTACCCTGGTTGGGGATTCTTCTTGAGTAATTCGTTACTCACCCTTATCGTGGTTTTTCCACGGTGTAACCAAGTTGCGAGACAGGATGGTCAAGGAGGAGTCGTGATCATGGGGCCCAGTCTTCCAACTCGATTTTGTGTTATGACTCTTTGTGTTTTATTTTCCCTGAATGCATGTAGCACGGCACAGAGAGCCCTAGGATGTTTTGTAAATGTTTTGTGGATTCCAGCATTATTGTATCTAGACATGTTTTGAATGATTTTAAGAAATCTCTCGATCGGAGTATACTTTGGAAATGTATTTATCTTGGAGCAGTGCTTGGAAACAGGGGACAGTTCCAGGAAATTGTTTAGTTTTTAAAGGGGTTATTTTGAATGTTTTGCTTTAATTGGAATCCGAAATCATGTCTGTTTAAATGTCCTTTACTTTGAATGCATGCATTGGGGTAAGGGCCCATTTAGTGCCCCATTCGGGTCGGTCCCTTACGGTTGGTATCGAGCTCAGAGTCATAAATTCGTCAGAGATTGACCTTTTGTTGTAGGTCGTTTTCCCATGATCACTAGCACTCAAGCTACCATCATCAGTACGCCTAAGTTTACTATTTGTTGTAGAAAAAGGGTTAAGAATTTACAATACCTGTCATCTAGTGTATGCCTTGTGTAGTGTTGTGGAGCGGAGACGAGCAGGTTCTGACTCGTTATTGGTTTGGGTTTAGAGCACCATCATGCCAACTTCCCGCAGTGTGTGATGTATGTTGTGGCTTGTTGTGGTATCCAGGTAGGTTCGGATGCCCTGGGACATCGTTCTAGAGGGAGGTAGAGATTGGACTCCCATAGGCCAACCGTGGCCCAATTGATGGTTTTCCCTAGTGAGAGGGTGGAGGTGCTTTGCCTTGGAATGCCCACCCAAGAGAGAAGGTAGTGTGGTTGTGTTGATGTGGATGTTGGTGGAGCAGTCCCCGTGTGGACTAGCTCTGGGTAGCTCAAGTCTTGATCTTGAGCCTTGTTAGATTATTTGGTGCCCAGAGAGTGGTTGCAAAGTCTGGTAGCCTTCGAGGAGGTTGATGAGGCATCTTTGTGTTTCGTGAAGTGTGGTTGTTGTAGCGATAGCGGAACCACTGGAGTTAAGGGTGCAAAGCAAGCGGTGTTCCCTCGGAATTTGGATCCGTTGGTGGTTTCCTCGGTTGTGTGATAGAATTGAACACTCTTCTTTTGGTAAGCCCTAGAGTAGGGCTAGCTGCTGCATGATGAGAGAGCCGGCCAGAGTTTGTTGAGCATCATGTGGAGATGCAAGAGTAGGTTGTGAGCCTTTAGCTCGATGAGATGCCTTAGGCATGGTTGTTGGAGTTGAGCCCTTGTATGCCGAGCCAGAGTTCGTGTCACTTGAGGTTGTGACCTTGTTGGCCCCGTTGTAGTAAGATGTGGATTTGGTAGTAGTGGCACTTGAGGTGCATTGGTTGGTGTGCCACTTTGGCACTAATCTGGTTCAGCCTGAGTTTGGCATGGGCATGGGCATAGCAGATGGTTCTATGCCGTTCGGAGTTTAGCGTACTCCTTTATCCTTGGATCTATTTAAGGTAGTTGCACCTGTGTAGGTCGTGCAAAAGGGCTAGTTCAGTGGTGATCAAAAGATTTCAAGCGAAGGGATGTTCGAAAGGAGCCTTTTCTCAGTGTTACTGGAGGTTGAGTAAGTCAAGCTGGTTGTTGGTTGGTAAGTGTTAGTACGCGTGCATCTCACGCTAGTGTTAAGGCCAAGAGATCTTTGTGGTTGGTAGTGCGGTCAACTACCTTCGGGTGCCTAAACCTCAAGAGAGTTGAGCATCGTAGAAGCAAGTTGGGTCCAGCTGAGGGACCATGAGTTGGATGTCTATAAGGTGAGTAGGATGCCTTGTGAGAGGAATGGGATGCCTTATGGGTAAGCACCCTTGGTAGAGGCATGGCATAAAGTAAGTTTGGTTTGGCCTGGTTATGCTTTGGTAGAGCAAGGTTGCCACAGCTTCGAGCATCGTGTGGAGATGGAACTTTGGGTGTTCCGTTGATTGGTTGTATCTCTGCCAGGAGCTAGTGTGGCTTTTGGGAAAAGCATTTGTTAGACTTGGATCGCTAAAAGAAGGTTGGGAGTTGTGCACACAAGTGTGTTTTGTGTGGTTCGTTCTGTGGCGAGAGAGTCAGATCCATGTAGGGTTTGCTTTGGGGATCTGGTGCTCAGTTTTTGGAAAAGTTAGACTCCAGGTGGATGTTGTAAGGCTTAGTGAGGTGGTAAGGATACCATGCTCGTGGTATCAGGTTGTTGCTTAGGTAAGATTTGTTAAGTGGACCTAAGCTTGGTTGGCGGATCTTCTTGTTGATCGTCATGACTGAGAGAGTTGTTCGGATCCTTCCTTGGGTAGGAGTTATGTTGTGGTTGATGTTTGAGTAGGAGGATGACACATTCGGTAGCGTTTCGGGTCCTCTTGGTCCCAAGGAGTTGGAGTTGGCCAGCATGGTTATGATGCTGGAAAAAGGAGTTGTTGTTGTTCAGGCAGTTGGTTGTTAGTCCGTTAGTTGGCAGTGGGTGTCGAGGGTTGTCGGAGAACCCTGGGTTGTGAAGAGCCTCTCTAGAGCTCAGTCAGGCCAAGTAGTGAGTTGCATTTGGCAAGCTGGAGCCGTGTAGTTTGTAGCCTCGGGGGAAATTGCTGGCAATCTTGGTAGCCTAGCAAGTTAAATTTGTTTGGAGAAGAGTCCGGATTGGTTCCGGTATGGTGACAAGTTGATGCTTGGTGTTGACCAAGGTGTGGATTGGAATTGCTAGAAGTCAGTTTTGCTCGTGGGGCGAATGGTTCGTGCCCTGTTGGTTGTCTTCCTGTTTCCAGGAAAGTTGAGAGTTGCCCGTTGGTATTTGGAGGTTCAGTCCGTGGTGAACCCCTGTTGCTACCCCGTGAGATTTTGATCTTGTGCTTTAGTGAAGCAAGACAGTGAGAGTAGGTAGAGCTCTCTGTCCTTCGGTGGTTTGCTCGTAGGAGCTGTTTCTTTCTGGGTTTGGCAGGTTACTACCGTCGGTTTGTTAAGGATCTTTCCGCCATAGCCTCGCCCCTCACTCGTCTGACGAGGAAGGGTGTCGAGTTTATTTGGAACAGTAAGTGTGATGAGAGCTTTGCCAGGCTCAAGCGTAGTTGACTTCAGCACCAGTGTTGGCAGTCCCAGAGCGGATAGGTGGTTTCGTGGTTTACAATTATGCTTCCAAGTTCGTGTTGGGTTGTGTGTTGATGCAGCACGAGAAGGTCATTGTTTATGCTTCCCGTCAGCTGAAGCCATATGAGCAGAATTATCCGACTCATGATATGGAAATGGCAGCAGTGGTGTTCGCACTGAAGATTTGGAGGCAATACCTGTATGGTGAGCGGATTTAGATGTTTACCGATCACCAGAGCCTCAAGTATCTGTTTACTCAGAAAGAGTTGAATATGAGGCAGAGGAGAAGGTTAGAGTTGGTAAAAGATTATAACTGCGAGAGTTTGTACCATCCGGGTAAAGCAAATGTTGTAGCTGATGTCTGAGTAGGAAGACGTCGCACTCCGCGGTGTTGTTGAGTTCCCAGCCCAGATTACGGAGAAAGTTCGAGCGGGCTGAGATTGCAGTGTTGTTGGGTGAGGTTACTGCCAGAGTAGCTGAAAGGATGATTCGACCATCGATTAGACGATAGATTATCGATAATAAGTCGAGTGACCCGCACTTAAGAGATTGGGTGAGCGAGTTAGTCTTGATGGAGATTTTGACTTTGTATATTCACCGACGATGGGGTGACGTACATAGGCGGTTGTGTGTTCCGGATGTTGCGGGATTGCGAACGAGTTGCTCTCGAGGCCGCAGATTCTCCGTTTGCTTGGCACCGGGGTACCAAGATGTATCGAGATCTTAAGCGACATTCGGTGGATGGGTATGAAAAGAGATGTTGCGAAGTTTGTCGATCGATGTCTCACTTGTCGCAAGTGAAGGCACCAGCAGAGAGACCGGCCAACATTTATTTGCGGCACTGAGTGTACCTCGGTGGAAATGGGAAGAGATCTCCATGGACTTTATATTTCGGTTTGCCGAGGACTCGAGGAAGTTCTCTCGATTTGGGTGATAGTCGATCGATTGACTAAGAGCGCACACTTCATTCCCGGTAGAGCAACTATACCGTGGAATAGTGGGCGCAGGTTGTTTTTGGAAGCAGATTGTTCGTTATCACGGTGTGCTGTGAGGATTATGTCTGACCGTGATTCGAGGGCTTGTGTGTTGGATTTCCCCGAGGTTGGGACCGATGCTGTGATATCGATGGAGTTTGCATATAACAACAGCTTATCGATCGGCGATTGAGATGGCTCCATTCGAGGCTTTGTATGGTAAGCGTTGCCGATCTCCTGTGTTCTGGGAAGAGGTTGGTGATAGGCAGGTTTTGGGTCCCGAGTTACTGCAGTTGACCAATGATGCCGTGCAGAAGATTAGAACTCGTATGTTGACAGCTCAGAGCAGACAGAAGAGTTACGCCGATGTTCGGCGTCGGGATTGAGAGTTTGAGGTTGGTCGACATGTATTCCTAAAGGTTGCACCGATGCGAGGTGTTTGAGGTTTGGCAAGCGTGGAAAGCTGAGTCCCCGTTTTGTTGGCCCGTTTGAGATTCTGGAGAGGATCGGCAAGGTTGCTTATCGATTAGCCTTGCCTCCGTCATTGTCAACAGTGCACAGTGTTTTTCATGTTTCGATGTTGAGACAGTTCGTGCCGGATCCATCGCACATTGTTGACTTTGAGCCGTTGCAGCTGAATGAGGATTTTGAGCTTCGAGGAGAAGCCAGTGGGGATTCTTGCTTTTGAGACAAGGGCTGCATAATCGTGAAATCCGGTTGGTAAAAGTTCAGTGGAGGAGTCAGAGTTCAGAGGAAGCCCCTTGGGAGCGGGAGGATGAGATGAAATTGCAGTATCCCGAGCTGTTCCAATCTTAAGTGACTTTCGAGGACGAAAGTCTTATAAGGGGGGAATATTGTAACGGCCCGGAAATTTCATCCCGATCTTCCCGAGAGGCCCAGGGGCATTTTGGTAATTTTGGGTCGGGCCGACAAGGCCGGTTTTGAAATAAAACAATTGCCGGAATAATTGTGAGTCAATTTGAAAAGGATCGGGATTTTTGGTGAAGGCATTTGGGCTTGGGAAAGAGTAAAAATAAATAGGGAATTAAATAGCGCGTCGAGTAAGCAAGGGACGTGTCACGTGCTAGGCAAGGGGCGCTGCCAGCCGAGCCACTGGGCGTGTTTGTTAATTTACGCGCGCGCTTTGGTATATATGCAGTGCGTAGTGGGATTTTTGTATAAAAGCAGAATTTCGCCCGATTCTTCCCCATTTCCCTTCTTCTCTTTCGCGTTTCTCCTCACCGACCGGTCTCCCTCTCGCCGACCAATGACTCGCCGCTTCTCCTCGACCGATCGATCTCCTCCGGTGAGTTCTCCCTCCCTTTCTCTTCTTTTCTTCTTCTTCTTCTTCTTCTCCTTGAAAATTCGAGTTCTTCACCTCTGCTTCAGGCTTCGCTATTTCCGGCCGAGTTGAGGTAATTTGAGGTATGGGTTTTGTGCAGCTAGGGTAGGGGAGTTCGTCATCAAAGAATCGCTCGTCGAATCCCCGTGGATCGCTCAAATTCGGATTTTCTCCATCGCCTCGCTCGCGCGAAAAAGCAGAGCTCGTTCTCTCGCGCGCGCGCAGAGAAGCAGGCCTCCGCCGAGCCACGCCGCAGATCGCCTCGCGCGCGCCGCGCAAGACGCTCTCGCCAGCCTCCGTGCCACGCGCGCGCGCGTCCTCCTCTGTGTGCCGCTCTGCCCCGCTCGCCGCCCGCCTCTCGCTCGCTGCCGCAAAGATCTCGTCACGCTCTCGCGCTTCGCGTGGCGCACCAGAGCGCCAGCTCGCGCCCATTTTCGCCCCAGCTCGCCCGGCCAGCCTTCGTTCTTCGGCCTGTTCGTGCCTTTCGTCTTACCTCGTGAGTTGCTCCCGAGCTTAGCCTCATTTATTTTATTATATTTAGGCCTATTGTGTGATTTTTGTTGTGATTGATAGGTTCTCGGTAGCTAGTTCGAGATAGTTCGCAGCTTAGGTTTTCGTGCAATCGTCCCCGACCAAGTAAGGATTTCTTACAGGAGTTGTGTGGACCCTGCGATATATTATGCGATTGCTGATTGTATGCTTGTTTGTGTTTATTGACATGTTTGGTGATAAGTACTCTAATATGAATTCCCGATTAGCATGACTTTCCTGGTTAATTCTCATGTTAATCTATGCTAGGTTGTTCCTTTCTGGCATGCTCGTATCTGTTCTTTGCTTCGTAGTATCATGCTAGGCTCGTTGTATTCTTATTGAGCACGTAATGGATTTATGGAATTGTTTGCTGTTTGCTAGGGCAGGTTAGAAGTGCAGGTAGATAGCATCATCGGGCCCGATGCATAAAGAACCTTGCATCCCATGGGGGACGCCGAGCAAGTCATTCCGTCCCCCGACCCCGTGAGGGATTAGCTAACCCAAGCGGTAGGCCCTGCAATCTTGGGTGAGGGAGGCAGTTGTTAATGCCCCAACGGTCGGGATGATGACTTGCCATTGCCTCGTCCCCGGTAGCCGGCATGTCCTCAGCATGTTTGGCAAGAGCCCCGATTGCCACTGTTAAGGCAAGGACGGCTTCTCGGTGTAAGCCTACCACGACCGTTCCTTGGCCCCAAAGTGCGGTGGTTCAGGTGACATAGTTTACGTGTCCAGTCTCACACCCCTATGTCGGTGACACCGATCCAAAGATTTAGTTAGGCGTAGGATCGGATATGGGCAGCTTGCCTCCGGACGGCAGAACCCCATAGTGCGCGAGAGCACGCGGTGCATGCTTACGCTCATTACTGGCACGATCGGAGCTCCTCGGGATTGTGAGCGGTGTACCTTTTCGTCGACGATGACAGCCGAGGCCGGGACTTGTTTCTCGTATAGGCGACTTATATATTGGATCGTGTGGTGATATTATTTCCGGACTAAGACCCTAGTTGGCATCCGAGGCCCAAGTATGGGCTAAGCTATGTGCTCTATTATCGTGTTTATATTCATAGCTTGCATACGCTCATCGAGATGACCATGTATATCGTATTGTACCCCGGTTGGGGATTCTTACTTGAGTAATTCGTTACTCACCCATCGTGGTTTTTCCACAGTAACCAAGTTGCGAGACAGGATGGTCAAGGAGGAGGAGCTGTGATCATGGGCCCAGTCTTCCAACTCGATTTTGTGTTATGACTCTTTGTGTTTTATTTTCCCCTGATCGCATGCAGACGGGCACTGAGCCCTAGGATGTTTTGTAAATGTTTTGTGGATTCCAAAGATTATTGTATCTAGACATGTTTTGAATGATTTTAAGAAATCTCGATCGGAGTATACTTTGGAAATGTATTTATCTTGGAGCAGTGCTTGGAAACAGGGACGAGTTCCAGGGAAATTGTTTAGTTTTTAAAGGGGTTATTTTGAATGTTTTGCTTTAATTGGAATCCGAAATCATGTCTGTTTAAATGTCCTTTACTTTGAATGCATGCATTGGGGTAAGGGCCCATTTAGTGCCCCATTCGGGTCGGTCCCTTACATTGTCGAGGCTTACTAATTGAACGAGGTCATTTTTTGAAAATTTTGATGCTTGATTCTTTTTTCAAACATCAAGAGCCTAGTCTGCAATTGGTACCAAGTAAGTCTATTCGCCCTAGAGCATTTGCCACCACAACATTGTACTCTTCATCTAGTCCTAACAACACTTGGGAGAGCAACGACCTGGTTTGCACCGGGCTTCCTACCAACTCTAAATTATCTGCTTGAGTTTTCATAACACGTAGGTAGTCAATCATTTTTTTGGGAACCTTTCCTACATTATTGAAATACCTGACGGAGATAATCCTCCTCGGCTCGAGATTGAGCACCAAAAGTTCTTGAACAACTATCCGCAAACCATGAGCAGTCTCAAATCCCATCATTTGTGTATTTTCGGGGTCATTAAATTATATAGCCACCCCAATAATAATTTTCTATTGCCACCAAAGCGTCATGTGCATAAAAAAATGAAGTAGATAAATTAGAACCTGACCCATCATGTTAAGGTAAAGAATGTGATGAAAATTGCCCCTAGTATTGGTTCACTTCTGATGTCATCAGGTCCCATCATGCTAGTCACACCCGTGTCCCCTCCTTCTACAAAAAAGAAGAAAGTGGCCCCCCATCTGTTGGAAAGATGAACCACGG
Source organism: Sicyos edulis (assembly GCA_036507275.1). Classification (NCBI taxonomy): domain Eukaryota; kingdom Viridiplantae; phylum Streptophyta; class Magnoliopsida; order Cucurbitales; family Cucurbitaceae; genus Sicyos; species Sicyos edulis. The sequence goes on from CM071854.1 coordinate 15,449,700, forward strand.
GGGGCATGTACGTTGAATCCACGTTAAGGAAGCTGACGCTTCCGATGAAGTGACCACATCTTCTACAAGTCCATCGGTGGCTGCTGAGGCACCTTCCATTGATGATGCAACTGCTTGTCCTGATCCAACGTTGTGTACTCCTGTGCCAGCACGTGGAGTTAAACCTAAGGAAAAATTTATTGGCAGACACTCTTTTTCCCTAATCAAATGTCCAATAAGTCTATAAGATTTTAAAATTGGCATGGCCAAGTTTTTCCATAACAAAAGATTGGATCTATCTAGTTTAACACTGGTTATTTGATTCAAGAGTTGGTTCAGAAGAGGACCACTAAATCTAGGGTTTGTATTCATCATGGTGTGACCTACAAAATTGGTGTTAGCCATAGAATGCTATAATACCAGAAAAAGGTATAGAAAAGATGAGAAAATAGGGTTTTGTATTCAATGAATTTCTTTTGCACAACGCATACTGACCAGAGCGTTCCGAGTGCTAATATAATCTTAGTAATTAATTCAGAGTTAAACTGTTAAGTAAACCTCAGAATTGCTTACACACAAGTATACGCGGTCGAAATGCAGTAAGTAATAAGTATATAGTTTTATCGATCCCACGGAGAATTTGTAGTACATTGATGTAAGTTAAAGGTCGAATGTAACATATGCGAATAGATTGAATTGTGGTTTTGATTAATAAATAGAGTTATGCTACATTAATGCTAATGAAAAGTCAACTAAGTAAATGAACAAGTATGCACGCATTGCTTGGTGAAAAAGAAATCGCACTTCCCTTACAAACAAATGATTCCGCATTCGATAATGTGGAACCCAGCTTCCACTGCAATTCCACACAAATAAGCCCAAGGCCTCGTACGCGGTAGCATGATTAACCTTAATGGTACAAAATACTTTGTACCATACTAAACGTAATCTGCTGGGTCTTCCACCAGGTTTCTCTTCCGAGTAAGCTTGGTATTTAAATGTGGGTAGCTAGCTGGCATACGCTTAATTAACAAACAACATTACAAAATCCTTCACCCGCATTCATAATTCGGTCAATAACTTAAGTTAACTTGAAATGTTTAAAATCTAACTATCTAACTAATAAGAGAATTCACATTACCATTTAATTTAAAGCAAGTTTAGTTGTCATGAGAAAATTAGCACATACTAAACTTTGACCCCAAGCCCTCTTCTGGAATACTTGCTGCAACCTACCGGTACATTGCCCGTAGATTTTCCTAAGCTTGCATATGCAACTAGTGATATTGTTATTCCTAACACCGTTCCAAAATACCTAAGACTAAGTATTGCTTATTGATTACGGTGAAATTAAGCCCTCAACATTCTATTTTCTAATGCAAATGCTAAGCACTCACAAGTGGACAGTCAATCGACTCGAGATAAATGAATACAACCGTCGTACTTACTAACTTCCCCCTTAACTTGACATTTAAATGAAACAATAAGCTACATGCTCTCCTAAGATTACTTCTTAACACTAAATCTACTCATTAATTATTTAACATGAGATCAAGTTTGAAACAAAGAACTCATAGAATTACTTTAAGAAAGCATTACAAACTATTCCTACAAAATGTAAATAACAGAATGTAAAATACGAAACACAAACTACAACTACTACATGATAAACTACAATCTATAGAGTTGATAGAATTGCCAATACTGATGCCAATGAAGTCTTATTCTAACAAACACCACATTGTACTAAGTTCTTCCAGGCCTACAGATGAACAGGATCCGCCAAGATCTCCCAAGAGACCTTGGCGTCTCGAATGCCTATCAACGGTAGTATCCTCTTCGAACCAGCGCACTTTCTCCTTCGATTTCCCACAATTTATAAAGTTCGAGCTTTCTTGTCGACCACATTCGATCCTTCTATTGATCTGAATACTCCTTCGTTGATTCTTTCATCCTTGTTTATGTGATTTCGTAATTTTGTCTATCATCCAGTTTTTTCTTTTCTGATCCATTGACTCGATTCTACCCGCCTGCATCTGCATTCACGAGATATTGCCTGCGAAATCAACACGTCTGCAAGTTTTGGAAATAACCATAGCTTCTACACTTAAACGTGCATTTTGCATCTAAACACTGCATTATTCTCATACTTCTATTATGCGCGTGGTGTTGGTTAACATGCTAGATACTTGCGATGTAGTCGAGTTAATTCCCTTTTTTATATTGCTGCTTGCTTACTTTTTAAGTAAATTGCAAGGGTTCAGAGGCTTAAATAGTGCAATTATTTAGCGATATCATGTACCCTTTATATAACAGTGTATAAGAATATAATCATAATAAATACATAAGTTCTACTAACCAAATCTAAACCACAGATCGTTCTAGAATAGTATAGAAAAAAAATCTTAACAACCATACGAACCAATCATATCTTTATTTACATTATATATTCACAATATATGCTTTTGCTTCAAGTTAAGGTGATAGTAGACGCAAAATGGTGAGAAAAGGCAAATGATTGCTTGATTGAAGGTGTTACCTTGACTTTTTTAGAGGCTCAATACCACTTAGGAGAAGAAAGGAAATAGCCCTAAAACACTAAAGATCCTAGCTTAAATGAAATTTCAAAGAGACCCAATACAAATAGAGATGTCCACGGGGCGGGGCGGGGCGGGGACGAGGATGACTTTACCGTCCCCATCCCCACTACTCATTTCAATCCCCATCCCCTCGAAATTCACCGTAAAATTTTGGGGGGAATGGGGGCGGGGATTCACCGCGGGTAAATCACGGGGATCGGGTTCCCCACGGGGAATTATTCCCCATTTAACTCTTCTTTTTTTCTTTTTTTATTCTTAACTTTTTGCAAAATTTCTCTATTGTTAACTCAATTCACTAAATCTTAGATAATTGTTTCAATACTAAAAAAAATCTTTATTGATTTTTAATTAAATAATTAATAAGGTAAGAAAAATATTAATCCAAATAAGTATTTTTACTACTTTATGATTATTAATGTATTTAGAAAAATTAAAAATATATATACATAAAATATGGACGGGGCGGGGAACGGGGAAACGGGGATGTGGAATACATTCCCCGTCCCCATCTCCATTTAGCTTGCGGGGAATTTTTCATCCCCACTCACTTCCCCATTCACCGTTTATTCTGGGATTCACTGCCCCTATAGGGGCGGGTCCCCACGGGGCCTTGACCCCATGGGAAAAATGGACATCTCTCAATACAAACACATAACTAATTGAATTTCAAGATATGTTTGGGGACTTGGTTGAGTTTTATAAATGGTAGATTATTATAACATATATGTTTGAGATATAAGTTATTTATAACAAGAGGTATGATAAACTACGTTTGGGTGTAGGTTATAATAACATGAGTTATGATAAACAATATTTGTGACAACCCGAGAATTATTATGCTTTTTTTGTATTTTGGCTTTTATAATAATGATTGTATCAAAATTTTGGGCATTCTAGTCTTCGAGGTATTTTTAAATTTTTAGGCCCTAAAGGAATTTTTGAAATTATTTAATAATTTTTTGTGATAAAATAACTAATATTTATTTCGAGGACGGTTTTGAAATTCCAAGAAAGTTATAACATCTAAATAGGCCTCATTCTTGACCTAGCCTCCATATATGTCAAATGAGGTTTTTGTTTTGTGCACTAGTTGCCCCTCATTGAGAGGTTCACGACACCCGTACACTATCAGTTGTTGGGAGGCTATCATACCTAGCTCCTCTATGTCACATTGTTCGTCACACTCTAGCCCAACCATTGAAGAGGTTAGTAAGGCTTTTTCTACCACACGTATGCGTACGATTCATGCCTCTATTGCTTGCAGCTCTTTCACCCTTACCTCCAACTCCTCATATGTACTTGAAACCCCTCCTCGACCAGATCTCGAGCATGTAATGCCCCATGCACGTGTCTTACCACCAGACACGAGATTCGGCCCCCTTTGAGTGCCAACACGCCTCGTCGCTTACACATTGTCGAGCACCCGCATGCCCAGTACCTCAGAGCAACACTCTACATGCACAACCGTAGCCCCAATTGCCCATGCGCCTTTCAAGTTGCACAACTATCCAACCCGCACCTTTGGCCACTCGCTAGCGACCTAGACCTGTTTAGCTCTATTTATGTGATGAGTTTGTTTTTTATGGTATTAGATATTTTTTAGATCTCGAACTCTTAGTTAGCCTATTTTTCCTATTTTAGTCTCGAATTTACTGTTTGGGCTATTATAAGTGTTTTTCTTAACACGTTTGAGGCTACCTCAACTCGGATTTTTAGGAATTTTGTATCTTCAAGGTAAGGGCTCTTACCTAGGGTTGTGTGGTCCAAAATGACTACTTAGCTTAGTATTTACCTCGTAATTAATGAACATGCTTGTTGATGCTTGATTAAACATGTCAAATGGTAGGACGCCTTAAGTGTGCAGTCGGTTACATGTTGAAAGATGGAAATTCAAATTCTCTAAATTCTTCATTTAATAATAAACCCAACAATGAGTTTTTATAGAGTACAAGGGATGACCTAATTATAAAAGGAAAATATAATATCTAATTATATAAAGAAAAATATGACCTAATCAGGAAAAGATTCTACCTAGTTAATAAAAGGAAAAGATATAAAATAATATTTAATCTAATCCTAAAATGAATAAATAATTAAAAAAGATAAAAATACTATTTTACTAAATTAAAATAAACCAATACGCCCCCTCAAGCTGGATTGTATATGGAATAATCAGAGTTGGTCTTGGATGATGATGCACCAATTGTTATGATAATGCGCCAACTGAGATGATGATGATAATGATGTTAATGTGAAGGCCAATTGGAAATACTGATTGTCAAGACCAATTGGGAATATTGATGTCGTTGGGAAGACTAGTCGGGAATGCTGCCATGACTAATCGGGAGCCAAGACCAATCGGGAATGCTGCCATGACCAATCGAGAATGCTGGTCAGGACCAATTGAGAATGCTGGTCAGGACTTAGGAAAGGAGACGTCAGGGCCAATTGGGAAAAGGAGATGCCACAGGCAACTGAGAAAGGAGATGTCAGGGCCAACTGGGAAAAAGAGATGTTAGGGCCAACTGGGAAAATGAGATAATTTTGAAAGAGGATAGAAGATTGATAGTGAGATTTTGGATTTTCTAGGGTTGAATAGAATGAAAATATTGAGGTTTGAAGGAAGAAATTCTTAGAGGATTTGAAGGGGAAAGAAGAAGATTTTCGATAAAGATTTGGAATAAAAAACGCATAGAAGAAAGCGGTGATTTTGATTTTTTTTTTTTTGGTTAAAAAAAAACAAAGAAGATTGTAAAGAAGAAGTTTAGGAGGGGAAGAGAAAAGGTTTTGAGAAGATAATTTATTTTTTCTAGGTTTTAAGATAAGGAAAAAAAAAATTGAGATGTGAGGAAAAGTTTTTTTTTTCCTAAAAGAGGAAGAAGAGGAAGATGATGAAGAAGAAAAGGTTGTTACAAAAAAAAAACAAGTGATGGAAGACTAGAGAAAAAGTTTATCGGGATCGAAAGGAAAAATTTGAGGCTTTGATACCATGTTGAAAGATGAAAATTCAAATTCTCTAAATTCTTCATTTAATAATAAATCCAACAATGAGTTTTTATAAAAAGAAAATATAATACTAATTATATAAAGGAAAAATGACCTAATTATTATTATAAAAGGAAAAGATTCTACCTAGTTATAAGAGGAAAAAATATAAAATAATATTTAATTTAATCCTAAAATGAATAAATAATTAAAAAGATAAAAAAAACTATTTTACTAAAATTAAAATAAACCAACATATTCATTAGTTGTTTACAGTACAAATTACATGGATGTTATTGATGAGTTGCTATTCATTCCGTCTACTTGTGTAGTACTATGGGGTGTTGGCATGTACTTAGATGTTTGTTTGACTCTTGTATTGATTTATTACTCAAGTGGTATGAGACATTAAACATGTTTATCCTGATAATTATCTCGTTATACTCTATCATCATCTTGACTGTTAGTCTGTACTTGTATGTCTTGGCATGTTATTCTTTATTTGTTTAGAACTGAGTGATCGGGTTGTCGAAGCTTACCAAAATAATGACTCTCTAGATTTCTCGTGTACCTCGTGTTCTTCCATTAGACTAGATCTATATTTCTCCTTCTGTCTTCTTTCTTCATCCATCTTCTCAAACAGCCAAAATTCTTCATCTGATCGAGCTGCAAGACGATTGATTTCTCTCCCTCGGCACGTTAGTTCCAAGTGCGCTAGTTCCTCTGCGCATAATCTCCTCAAACTTCTCTCTACGTTCTTGAGCTGGAAGAGATAGATGGAGGGAGAAGCAAGTGAATAGAAAACCAAAAATTAGAGAGCTGAAAGCAGTATAATAATCCACCAAGAAGCATTCTTTTTATTTTACATCCGTGTGAGTGTCCTGGCTAGCTTCGCATTTCTCGTCCATTTTCATGGAACATGTCTCGCTTGATTCTACAACATCTAGATAAAATTAGTTGGAAATTAATTCCTTAAGTTGGTGAAGCAGCACAAAGAACCAAAGGCAGTTTAAAGGGAGAAATATTTAAACATTATCCTTTTCAGTCGGGGTAAAAAGAATAAATAAAAAGTACAAAAATGTTGTTTATTCCATTTTTTGCTTGTCATTTGTTTTTCTTCAGAAACTGAACTTTCTTTGAGAAAAAGAAAAAATATATATCAAGCCCACAAAAAGGAACCCAAAAGAACTGTCAAGCTCATAATAACAAAAAAGCTAGGTAACATATGTCCATAAGAACACATTAAATCTTACTACCTTTCAAATCTCCCTAAGAAATGCTAGCCTATTAAGTACAAAACAAGAAGGAAAGGACAAAAGAAAATTTAATCACTAGTTTTGAACAAAATGGCAACATAGTACTACAAGTTACTATATTAAGAACTAACAAAACTTCTGTTTTGCATGCTTCATTCCAGTGATCCAACAGTAACACCCTTACTTCCTTTTTCTTTGAGGATTCCAATCACTGTCAAAGATAATAACAGAATCCGCAGTCGGTAAGCTCTAATAATCTCCTCCCTGCGCCAAATATTAGTTATAATCCCTCAAAATAAAAAGATATATAGGTGATTACAACACTTCCACGGTTGCATTAATTGTTAAATTTTGTTGGGACTTTAATTTTCCAGATCCCGCCAAGTGAATAGTTCAATAAAAAATTACATGAACTGTAATCAAAGAAGGTAAGAAGTACAAAAATACAACAAATATGTTTTGCACTGCAACACAATGGCCAATGGCAGAGTGAATTTACGACAGCGTTGCATTTTATTCCTAGAGATTCTTGATCATCATCTGCCTTTAGTGCTTCTAGCACGTTGTCTTTGTATTCCATGCCACGCCTCTCCAAATGCCATGCGGAATATCATTTTTCTTTTCTTATTTTTTTGATACAATAATACTGGGGAAGGGGAATTCGAACCTGTAATCTCGTAATTACTAGGTTGTATAAGATATCATTAGAGCTCTGCTCTTTCTGGCGAGGCGTATCATTTTTAAAGCTGCAAGATAATTGTAACTTAAGAGAATGTTGTCATCCTAACAATTTTTCTAAATCATAAATCGGTTCAGCTTGCTCCAAGAAAAGAAAATGGCATTGCCAAGCTTCCATAATTGTGAAACTTATAGAACTGAAGTATTAGTTAATGGAAAAGAACAAGTTATGAAATTCATGGCGAGGACCTGAGTTTAGTTAGGGCTCACTTCTCTAAAATATACACCACGCCTTTTACTTGGCTTATTCCATCTACCCGGATAAAGATGACAACTTTATCCAAATTTCCACTTTGATATGATATAATATCCACTTTAAACATACATCTTTAGACGTTTTTTTTGTTTCACCCAAAAGAGCTCATACGAGTGGAGATTGTCGTCACCACTTATATACTCATGATCTTCTCCTTATCTAACTAATGTGAGATACTTTGTTTTCATCCCAAAAAATCCATAACCGCAGGCCATCGTATCTACCCCGAACAAATTGAGTTCATTGTCCTTATCCTTAAGTACAGTTAAATCACAATCAACCCCTCCTTTGGTATTTTATTACCAAGGGATCCTCTATCTCTACTCGCCATTACTCTTTGTGGTCACCCCCTTCAAGAAAGAAGATCATTTGGGAATACTTTATGAAGGCTTTTTGTTGGAGTGTCTGGATTGAAAGGAATCGCAGAATCTTCGGAGACAAGACACGCACCTACAATCATCTTATTGAAAACATTGTTTTACTGGTGGTGTCTTGGTGCAAATTATCTCCTCTATATCATGCTTTTGTAGCTCGGGGACCTCCCTTTATGTAATTTCGTATCATTAATGAAATTGTTTTCTTTCTAAAAAATAAATTCTTCCCTCTTGACATAAGTAAAGTGCCCCACACAGCTATTTGTATGAGAAATTAAAAACTGTTCCTGGTAGAAGAATCTCCTCTTTGCAAAATCAAATTTAAGAAAGGACTCAAGAAGCAATACCTGAACTCCATTTCTCTGTTTTCGGCGTTTTATAGAAGGCTGAATCTGTAAATGGAATTCACGAACAATACCTCACCAAAAAACTTTCTTTTCTTAGTCTCTCGTTTGGCTCTTTTCCTCCTCTTCTAGCCTTGATATCCTATGCAAAAATAGGTCTCTTCTATATCAATATCATACAACAAGATATTGCATTGAAGGTTATGTATCTATTCCTTTTTCAATCATATATTATTCTTAATGGTTCTTGAGCTGACACTATCTCATAAACTTCAAAGTCTGCAAGAGTACCCTTTTTCTTTTTCTTCTTTTTTTTTCTTTTTTTTTTTAATTATAACTATTTGGGGTGAGGATTCACATTCATGACCTCTTGGTTATTAAAGTACAACAACTATTTTTTTTTATACAATAATATTGGGGAAAGGGAGATTCGAACATCACATGGTTATTAGGTTGTACAAGATATCATTAGACTTATGCTTTTGTTATCAGCAACTGCATTTGTTAGACTTCTTTTTTCTTTTTTTGTATAATTATATTTATTAGATCTAATTTTTCTATATTTAAATTGAGTATGATAGTATTGAAATAGTTTAGATTTTGGTTTGAATTTAGAAAAAATTGAAATAGAAAAGATAAAATAAAATAAACAGATATTGAAATAGAAAATAAAAGATATTGAGAATTAAAAAAAAAATTGAGTTGGGGTCGTCTGAGGCCAACATTTGAAACATAAATCAGGTTTTTATTGTAATATATATATATATACTACCTTAAAATGTGGCTTATCATATCATATCATACTACCTTAAAGCTTAGGGGGAAAATTATTTTTAAATGATTTTACCCTTAAGTCATACCATAAATTACAAAAATGTCATTTATTGGAATATAAAAAAAAATCAAATAACGTAAAAGATATTTACAATATCATTTAGATTTTCATCTGTAGAAGATAAGATATTTTTATCAAATCTCATAAATTTTATGAATAACTTAGAAGATAAGAGATTTCAACAATCAAATGAATATATTTACAATATCATTTAAATTTTCAGGTAAAAAATAAGATATTTTTACCAAATCTCATAGATTTTATTTGACATTTTATATTATAATTAAAATAATAAATTGAATTTTCCAATCCTATAAATAGTTTTCTACGTTTTGTTTACGAGAACACTTTCTGTTTTTCTGTTTGCTTGGATTTATTTTTCTTTATTTTTTTTGTTTTGTTTTTTGTGTTATAATAAGTTAGGTTGGATTATTTACCTTAACTTTCATCTAATTTTTCTTTTTTGCAATAATTTTTGTAGGAATTTTTTTTTTGCAAAATTGTTGCATTTCAAAAAAATATTTGGAAATCTGGAAAAAAAAGTTTGAAGAATTATAAGATTATCATGTGAGGTTAGTGCATGAATTTTTCAATTTCAAAACTTTGTAACAATGATTTCCTACCATATATATAGTTATCTATATTTTGTTTACAAACACATTTGAAACTTTCTTTTTGCTTGGGTTACTTTCTTGGTTTTTTTTATAATAAAAAATTTAGTTATCTTATTTTTGTTGGATTATTTATAATAAAAAATTTAGTTATCTTATTTTTGTTGGATTATTTATCTTAACTTTCATCTAACTTTTCTTTTAAGTAAGGAGATATATGTGTGCAGGGACGACAGTGGAGAGGGAGAAAAGTAAGGAAGAACGCAGCCGCAGCTGATTTCAAAAACCAGCTGAAGGGATTTTTTTTTTTTTTTTTGAGATTACAACAATTGGGGGTGGGAAAGACTCAAACCTAAGACTTCAAGATCATTAGGTGTACAACAATGCAATTTGAGCTACTGTTCTATTGGCAGCTGAAAGGATTTTTAAAGAACTTATACAACAAGATTAGAATTAGGTAATGTTTTCTACTTGGGAAAAATGCAGAAATCACGTCAAGTATTGTGTTTGTAACAATTAGCCCCCTAAACTTTCAATTTGAGCAATTAATACCCCTAAATTTTGATAAGTGTTGCAATTAAACTCTTTAGGAAAAATTTGAAGGATTCTCACAAGTGTGAAAAGGGTAGATTTGTCTTTTTTTTTCTTTTATATTTTTCTATTATAATGCTACAAAAACAAATCTCAAAACCTACCCAAATAAACAAAATCACTGTCACACTTAACTTGATTTTCAACAGAAAAATGGACTTTCCCCCAAGTTGTCCACTAGTTGAGATATTTATTCCATATCACCCGTAAAAAAAATTAAATCTACACCACCAAGAGGAGAAATGTGGCTATTGTTGAGAGAATTCATGGAAATGGAGATTGGCTCCAAAAGCCAAAAATTGTTTTCGTTTCTGCTCTTCATTCATATCTTCTTCTGTTAATGGAGTTTTGTTTCTCAATCCAATGAATTTTACCCTCCTTTCTGAGATTGTTTCCATTAAAAGTGATTTCAATTTTGTTTTTACCTCCCGCAACTAAAATAACTAATTTTAGGACTTTACTAGCATGCATGATTAAAACTCAACAAGTCTCAAATAATTTAAAATTAAAACATGCTCTTTATTAAAACCAATTGAATATCTAATAAGGGTAAAAGAGTAAAACGTTCTCCTGGCTAGAAATGATTCAAAATATAAATACAACTTTCGGAATTGAAATAAACATTTATTAAATAGTTCATGCAGAATAGAAAGACCGTTAATAAATAATAGGACACGTGACCCCCATGATCCAACAGTCTTGTCCAGCTCATCCGTCTCGGTATACCTCAGCACCTAGAGGGGGAAAATGATAAGGGTGAGTAATAGGAATTACTCAGTAAGAACTCTCACCTAGAGTACAAAAATGCATACTTCAGCTCAACATCTAGCCAACAACTACCCTCATTATCTACAACACGCTCAGACTTAGAGCTCTAAGCTGAGAACCTCTAGGCTCAACTAATTGGGGAAGCACACTGGTCCACCCTATTAAGGTACTTGTCTAGCCTATTTACGTAAGGAACTCAACTGGTCCAAGTGATTAATAACATGAAACACAACTGGTCTTGCTATAGCTTATAGGAAACGCAACTGGCCCTATAAACGTAACTCTACAACAACTGGCTAGTTAGGGACGCAACTGACCCTAAAAAGCAGGAACACAATTGGTCCTGCTATAACTTGTAGGAAACGCAATTGGTCCTATAAGGCAGTAGGAATGCTAATGATCCTACACAATTAGGGAACACAACTAGGCCTAATAAAGGCCAGGAACACAACTGGTCCTGCTACAACTTATGAGAAACGCAACTGGTCCCATAAATTACATCAAATCAACAAATCAAGAACACAACTGGTCTTGCTATAACTTATAGGAAACGTAACTGGTTCTATAAGGCAGTAGGAACGCCACTGGTCCTACACAATTAGGGAACACTATTGGCCCAAAAAAGAAAGAGTCACACAACTAGTCCTATAACAACTTATGAGAAACGCAACTGGTTCCATAAGTTACATCATATTAATTACCACTCAGCATCCCATACTACCGAGCAGTATCAAGCAAAATGAACATTTCGTATATAAAATAATTAAATAATCTATCAGTAGCTCAAATATCCAACATAGAGGTCAACGTGGTCAAACTAGCTCAAAGATTAACTCCATGCATCTAACAAATTATCAATAAAACATTAAGCAAACAATGCATTTAAGGACCACACAACCCTAGGTAAAAGTCCTTACCTCTTGCAGTTATAGAACTCCTCAAAATAACGAGCTAACTCCTTGATCGAGCTACAAATTTAAACCTAATCACAAATCATAGTCTATATTTAAACTTGACGCTCTCTTGAAATGAAAACTCATAACATGATGGGCATTAAACTAAATTATCCCTCATCTATTATTGAAATAATATCCAATTGTTTAACCCAAAAATAAATCTCTAGAAATAGAATATTATTTATTCCATAAAAATTATCTTGTTTAAACAAAAAGCTCAAAGCTCAAATATTTGTTATTCAAAGAATTATAAAATTCTCAAAACTAAAGAATAATCCTTTGAAAACCACATGACCAAGTAACCAATTTTAGAATTTAAAGCCCACTTCTCAAATGAAACTATTTTTCACCATTTAAAATTCTTGGTTCATTTTAAGGGACAACTAGGCAAATGTCTAGATTTTGGATAAATATTAAAAGAATGTCTATGATATCTTGGAGTTTAAATAAATGTATTTTTTTTAAATCTGAAAAATTGATTATTAATTTGTAAATAAGAAAAGGACAACTATACCCTTCAACTTAATTTTTGTTTTTTAGATAAAAATATCATTCAAAATCTTTTTTTCTCTGTAACAACCTTGAGAAAAGTCTTTAACAAAAAGATGGAAAATTTAAATTTATTTTCAAAAGATAAAAAAGAAAGTATATTATTAATTATTTGAAATTATTTTTCGAAAGATTTGAGATGAACATTTAATCTCCATAACAGTATGCATGGTCCACGTGAATGAATTCTTTAATATTGAAACAAGTAACAAGTATAAAAATATAAAGTGAATTCACCTGCAAACCATCTCTTGCATACAGATGTTTGATGTGGAAAATGCATACTTAGCATAATTCTTTGGTGTTGTAAGTGTATGCTACTACATAGATTTATCTACGTATATTCATCCCTGCTTTTGCATCTTTTGTTTCTGGTTATATACCATATGTACCAAAACATACTTTCATGATTTCAACCTGTATAGACCCGACCCGAGCTAAGGTCTCAATCTAGGTCTTTACCTAACCTTAACTTAGCTCATCCGAAATACAGTTTACAGTCCACTTTTAAAACAAAAGAAAACAGCCTCTAATAAACCTTTTTTATATTTAAAAAAAAACAAGCATCAGGGTACCCTTAAATTAAAACATTGTCAAATGTAACCTTTATTTGCCAAAGACCACCAGCATCATTATTCGAAGGGAAAAAAATAACAATAAAATGCTTATTGCAAAACCTCCTAAATTCCTAACTCGCCCACAGTCTTCCTGTAGCTCCAATCAGCCATCCCGGTGCATCACATGCAAACCTGTGGACAAACCACAGAAAAAGAAAAAGGGTGAGTTACTAACTCAGTAAGGATCCCACTAGGGTTCACTTGTTCATGTACAGGTGTTCGGGCTCAAACCCCTATGTAAACTTGGGTACTATACCCCACAAAGTGTTTAATGATGGGCACATAGTCCCAATTATAAATTATGTGCGTTGGGCATAAACCCCTGTGTGTATGGGCACGAAACCCCTGCGTAATGGGCACTAAACCCCTGTGAATTGGGCACGAAACCCCTGCGTAATGGGCACTAAACCCCTGTGAATTGGGCACGAAACCCCTGCGTAATGGGAACGAAACCCCTGTGAATTGGGCACGAAACCCCTGTGTGTTGGGCACTAAACCCCTGAGTAATGGGCACGAAACCCCTGTGTGTTGGGCACGAAACCCCTGAGTAATGGGCACGAAACCCCTCAAGCAGAGCATACATTCTATAGTGGGCACAAATCACCTAACATAGCATTAAACCTCAATAACTTGACATCTATTAACATGCATTCATACTTGTTATGCAATAACTTCCCTTACCTTAGCTAAGCTCTCCAATTATAAGCTTTCCTAAGCTTTTGCTAACTTCCAGAGCCTATAACACACAAACGGTTCAGAATCAACACCTAAAACCACAAAAAATGGACTCAGAACATCGAAATTAACAAAAGGGGAGTTTTTCATTTTTTGGTCAACGGTCAACAGTCAAAGTCAACGGTCAGCTGCTCGGCTCGGTCGCACGACACGTGTCATGCGCAACGTGGCTGCGCCGATGCGCGACACGTGTTCTCCTTGAAATCTAACGGCTGAGATCATCTGGAGTCCTAGGGTTTGTGCAGAAACACTGTTTTCGAAAATTAGCCCTAAAAACTCCATTTTTCCTCTATTTTTGACGAAACGACCTCCGATCTTCGCCAAATTTTAAACACAACCTAATATAATCCAAAAAATAAATATACTAACCTCTGATTCTGAAATCCTCGAACTCCGTGACCGAACGGGACAACCCAGACAAAGAGATCTCGATGCGAAATCCTCCAAACACTGGCAAACGAAACCCAAAACGGACCTTAGTGTTAATCCGACCCCAAAATAATGGCTTAAAGGAGTAATCGAGGGAGAAGAAATACCTGAGAGAGAATTCCTTCTCTTTCCGAACCAAAAGCCTTTCTGAAATCCTCTGAGAAGTTTTGTGTAACTACTGTAAATGGCTAGGGTTTTTTTCCTTTGATTCCTCCAAAGTTTCCAAATTTTAATCGACGAACTGAACGAAATAAATGATAAAAGAGAACAAATCGCTCCCAACCCTCCACGTGTCACTATCTATTACAACCAAATCGCACGACTTAATCTTCTTGGGCTGGGCTGTTACAATATTCCCCCCTTAGAAGGCTTTCGTCCTCGAAAGTCGACTAAGGTAATAACAGCCAAGGGTAACGGGCTCGAATGTCCTTTTCGAGCTCCCAAGTGGCTTCTTCCTTGGAATGACCTTTCCACTGAACTTTCACCATGCTGACCTCTCGGTTCCTTACTGTTTTCAAAACCCTAGCCAGAATCCTCTCTGGCTCCTCCTCGAAACTCAGATCCTTTTCTAGCTGTATTGACTCATGAGCAATCACGTGAGAAGAATCCCGCACATACTGTCTAAGCATGGACACATGAAAAACATCGTGAACCATCGATAGCGATGGTGGTAGTGCCAGTTTGTACGCAACTGCGCCAATCCTCTCTAAAATTTCAAATGGGCCAATAAATCTGGGACTAAGCTTCCATTTCTTTCCGAACCTCAAAACTCCTCTCATTGGAGCAACCTTGAGGAAAACGTGATCCCCCACTTCAAACTCCAAATCTCGACGTTGGACGTCTGCATAACTCTTCTGTCGGCTTTGAGCTGAGAGCATTCTACTTCGAATTTTCTGAACTGCTTCATTGGTCATTTGCAGTAACTCGAGGCCTGACAATTTTCTTTCCCCCACTTCCTCCTAGAATACGGGAGATCTACAACGCTTGCCATACATGGCCTCAAATGGAGCCATCCCGATGGTGGCTTGAAAGCTGTTATTATAGGCAAACTTCATCAAGTAAAGCTAGCCATCCCAACTGCCTGAGAAATCTAGCACACATGCTCTCAACATATCCTCTAGAATTTGGTTGACCCTCTCGGTCTGAGGATGGAAGGTGGTACTAAACTTACAAGTGGTACCTAAACCTTCCTGAAGACTTTTCCAGAACCTCGAAGTGAATCGGGTATCTCTATTTGAAACAATGCTCACTGGAACCCCATGAAGTCGCACAATCTCTACCAAATACAACTGCGCCCATTTCTCAACCGAATAACCTGGCTTAGCCGGAATGAAGTGCGCACTCTTGGTGAGACGGTCTACAATCACAAGAACTACAGTATAACTCTTTGCTGTCTTAGGGAGTCCTGATATGAAATCCATGGAGATATCGTTCCACTTCCACTCTGGAACGCTCAAAGTTGTAACAGCCCTGCTGGCTTCTGCCTCAGTGTCTTGACCTGCTGACAAGTCAAACACTTACTAAAGAAAGTGGCTATATCCCTTTTCATATTATTCCACCAGTAACACTGTCTCAAATCCTGATACATCTTGGTACTCCCCGGGTGCCAAGCAAACGGTGAACTGTGCGCCCCATTTAACAACTCAGCCCTAATCTCGGCATCATCAGGAGCCTCCTCAGCGTGTACTCGAGCAAATAACACCAACAAACCCTGATCATACTGCTGCAAATAACACCAGCGTGTACTCGGCCACAGAGGTTGGGGTACTCCAACTGCTTACTGCTTCAATTTTGGCGGGGTCCACAGTGATCCATTTACTGGAGACCACATGTCCCAAATAGGCGACTTGGCGGAGCCAGAACTCACACTTAGAGAACTTAGCAAACAACCGATTTTCTCTCAGTGCCATTAAAACTTGCTTCAGGTGCTCCTCATGCTCACCCTCGATTCTCGAATAAATCAGGATATCATCTATGAAAACAATCAAGAACTTATCCATAAACTCCCTAAACACTCTATTTAGCATGTCTGTGAAAGCTACATGTGCGTTCGTTAAAGCAAACGACATTACTACAAACTCATAGTGTCCATATTTGGACTTGAAAGCCGTCTTAGGGATATCTTGTTCCCAGATCCTCAATTGGTGGTACCCCGATCTCAAGTCAATCTTCGAGAAAACGGAGGCTCCTTGCAATTGATCAAACAAATCTTCGATTCTAGGCAATGGGTACTTATTTTTAATTGTAACCTTATTCAGCTCACGGTAGTCAATGCACAGTCTCATTGAACCATCTTTCTTTTTAACAAAGAGCACTGGGGCTCCCCACGACGATACACTCGGTCTAATAAACCCGTTGTCAATCAACTCCTGCAATTGCTCATTCAGTTCTTTCAACTCGGCTGGGGCCATTCTGTATGGTGCTCTTGAGATCGAAACTGTTCCAGGTTCCAACTCGATACAGAAATCGACCGCTCTAGGTGGCGGCAATCCAGACAAGTTTTCAGGGAACACATCTACAAACTCACTAACCACTGGCACGACATCGACAGACAAAACTGAATCTTGCTCTCCAGAGATCGATGCTAAGAAACCCCAGGCTCCTCTAGACATTAGCTTCCTAGCCTTCAAAGCTGAAATTATCTTGGGGCATTCCCCAGATCCTTGTCCCTTAAACTTGAAGCTCGATTCCGACGGCAAATGGAAAAATACTTCTTTTCGGCGGCAGTCGATCACGACGTGATTCTCGGATAACCAGTCCATTCCAATTATAATATCAAACTCACTCATAAGCAGGGCTATGAGCGTAATTTTTAATGATTTTCCTGCTATAACCAACTCGCAAGCTTTAACTTTCTCACGAGTTGTCATGCTCACTCCAGTAGGAGTGGACACTATTAACTCGAACCCTAAAGGTTCCAACTCGAAACCCACAGATATCACAAAGCAATCAGATATAAACGAATGCGATGACCCAGAATCAAACAACACAAAAGCAAAGTGGTAAACAATGGATAGTGTACCTGTGACTGCATTGGCTGAAGACTCAGCCTCCTTTAGGGTAGTGGCGTATACTGGGCCTTCTTGCTGGGCTAATCTTGCTGTAGAAGTTCTTGTTGCCACTAACGGTCCTGATTCCTGTCAAAGTGACCCTCCTTGCCACACTTGTAACAAACTCTGACTCCTGTCTCGCAACGTCCCAAATGCTTCTTCCCACAAGCCCTACAATCCTTCAAACTCTGCTGTTCTGGCCTATGGTGATGGTGGCGCTCAGATCTGTGGTCGCGCTGATCATACTTTCGATAAGGCTGCTCTGACCTTTTCCCTCTGTGCTTATCATGTTCAACTCTCAATCTCGACTCCCTAGGTCCAGACGGTCTATAAGGCTCGAACTTTCTTTTTACACCTTGGTTGCTTGCAGGCAGGGGTATAACAAAGCCCGCCTTTCTGAATTTTCTGTCTAGGTTCTTTGCTAGCTCAACACAATCTCGAAAAATAGTGGGCTTGTGTGCCAACACATCGCCCTGAATGCCATCATGTAAGCCATTGACAAAATACCGAATTTTCTGTTTCTCGGTCTGAATCAACTCCTCTGCAAAAGGACATAACTCATTAAACCTGAACTCATAGGCTTCCACTAAATCAGTCCCCTGTTGAATTGTGGTGAACTACGTAATCTTATCTTGCCTGTCAGACTCAGTAAAATACTTGGCATAGAATGGGGCCTTAAACTCGTCCCAAGTAAGTGGTGGTTCCCCAGGAGCTCTCCTCTTTATCTCTTGCATATACCAGCTTCTTGCCTCGTCTTGCAATACGAAGGTGGCACACCTCACCTTTTGCTTTTTCGGGCACTCCATATGATGGAAAACAGTCTCCATATGGGACATCCAATTTTCTGCAGCCAGTGGGGTTTCAACTGCCCCAAAGAACTCCTTTGGCTTGAACTTCATCAAGTCCTTGATAATCTGTGCGTTCTCAGAAACGCTCTTGCTGCTTCCAGCCTGATTTTGTTTATCAGCTAGCTCTGCTCCCTCAATGTGAGTGGTAGGCAATGTCTTCGAGCGGGGGTCCACAGAAGCAGAGCTGTCCTCCTGAACTGGTGGGGGATTGGTTGCTTGACCCAAAGCTTGCAAAATTCCTAGTAGAGGTTCTTGCACAGACCCCTAAATTATCTCTTTAATGGCTGTCAGAGCCTCCACTGTCAGTCCGGGTACCTCTGATGGCGTCTCTGTGCCCACCGGTGGCTCTAGGTTCTGTTGACTAGCTGATCAGGTTCTCCTGGGCACTAGAGTGGGTAAATCACTTCCCCGACCCCTACCTCGACCTCTTCCTCGGCCTCTTGCACTGCTCGAGCTTCTAGTCACACGCTCAGACATTTTTCAAGTGTGCAAGAAAGCTCCACCTCTCAGCTAAAGAGTTACAATTTAAAAAAAAAGCGTCACACGGGTGGTTAACAATCAGACAGCTAAGAGATAACACCAACTAAACATGCTCAAGTAAAACTCAACTATTGCAAATACCTGGTGGCGATCGGCTACGGAGGACCATGGGACTGAAAACGACTCACAAAGCAAGTCAGTCTACAGAATCTATGACTCAAGCTCTGATACCAACTGTAAAGATCCGACCCGAGCTAAGGTCTCAATCTAGGTCTTTACCTAACCTTAACTTAGCTCATCCGAAATACAGTTTACAGTCCACTTTTAAAACAAAAGAAAACAGCCTCTAATAAACCTTTTTTATATTTAAAAAAAAATAAGCATCAGGGTACCCTTAAATTAAAACATTGTCAAATGTAACCTTTATTTGCCAAAGACCACTAGCATCATTATTCGAAGGAAAAAAAAATAACAATAAAATGCTTATTGCAAAACCTCCTAAATTCCTAACTCGCCCATGGTCTTCCTGCAGCTCCGATCAGCCATCCCGGTGCATCACATGCAAACCTGTGGACAAACCACAGAAAAAGAAAAGGATGAGTTACTAACTCAGTAAGGATCCCACTAGGGTTCACCTGTTCATGTACAGGTGTTCGGGCTCAAACCCCTATGTAAACTTGGGTACTATACCCCATAAAGTGTTTAATGATGGGCACATAGTCCCAATTATAAATTATGTGCATTGGGCATAAACCTCTGTGTGTATGGGCACGAAACCTCTGCGTAATGGGCACTAAAACCCTGTGAATTGGGCACGAAACCCCTGTGTAAAACCCCTATGAATTGGGCACGAAACCCCTGTGTGTTGGGCACGAAACCCTTGAGTAATGGGCACGAAACCCCTCAAGCAGAGCATACATTCTAGAATGGGCACAAATCACCTAACATAGCATTAAACCTCAATAACATGACATCTGTTAACATGCATTCATACTTGTTATGCAATAACTTCCCTTACCTTAGCTAATGTAACGACCCGACCCGAATGGGGTTCTAAATAGGCCGTCACCTCAATGCATGCATTCAAATCTACAGAAAATTTGCAAGGTGGTGTTTGGATTCTAAGTAAAGCTAAAACATGAAAACATCCATTTAAAAATCAACATAAAATCCTGAAACTCACCCCCTGCTTTCCAAGCACCTGTTCCAAGACAAATTCATTTCCAAAACATACTACGATCGAGAGATTTATTTAAAACATACAAACTTTACAACAATGCTAGAATCCGGAAATACATTCAGAAAACACCCTAGGGCTTCGTGCCCAACTACATGCATTCAGAGGACACTTAAATCATGAACATAAACATAAGACTCAGAGTTGAACAACGGGTTCCATGATCACAACTCCTCCTCCAGCCATCCTGTCTCGCACCATGGTTACCTGTGGAAAACCACATAATAAGGGTGAGTAACGAATTACTCAGTAAGAATCCCCAACCGGGGTACAATACGATACACATGGTCATCTAGCCGAAAGATAAGCAAGCTATGAATATAAACACAGATAGAGCACATAGCTTAGCCCACACTTGGGCCTCGGATGCCAACTCAGGGTCTTAGTCCGGAAATCAATCACCACACAACACATCACACAAGTCGCCCTATACGAGAAACAAGTCCGGCCTCGGCGCTCTCATCGTCGACGAAAGGTACATCGCTCACAATCCCGAGGAGCTCTCGGTCGTATTTGTAATGAGCGTAAGCATGCACCGCGTGCTCACTGCAGACTATGGGGGTTGCGAGTGCGAAGGCAAGCTGCCCATATCCGATCCACCACGCCTAACTAAATCTTTGGATCGGTGTCAGCGACATAGGGGTGTGAGACACGGACACGTAAACTATGTCGGCTGAACCACCGCACACAGGGCCAAGGAGCGGTCGTGGTAGGCTTACACCAGAAGCCGTCCTTGCCTTAACGGTGGCAATCGGGGGCTACCGCCAAACATGCCGAGGACATGCGCGGCCAGGGGCGAGGCAATGCCAAGTCATCATCCCGACCGTTGGGGCATTAACAACCGCCTCCCTCACCCAAGATTGCGGGGCCTACCGCGGCAGGTTAGCTAATCCCCTCACGGGGTCCAGGGGCGGAATGACTTGCTCGACGTCCCCGCCATGGATGCAAGGTTCTTTATGCATCAGGCCCGGATGATGCTATCTACCTGCACTTCTAACCTGCCCTAGCAAACAGCAAACAATTCCATAAATCCAATACGTGCTCAATAAGAATACAACGAGCCTAGCATGATACTACGAAGCAAAGAACAGATCACGAGCATGCCGAGAAAGGAACAACCTAGCATAGATTAACATGAGAATTAACGGGAAAGTCATGCTAATCGGGAATTCATATTAGAGTACTTATCATCAAACATGTCAATAAACACAAACAAGCATACAATCAGCAATCGCATAATATATCGCAGGGTCCACACAACTCCTGTAAGAAATCCTTACTTGGCCGGAAGACCTCTAAACACAAGAAACCTAAACTGCGATCGAACCCGAGCTAGCTAGCGAGAACCTAACAAAAACAACAATAATTACAATCAAAAGGCCCAAATATAATAAAACAAGCGGGGCTCGGCTCGGAGCAACTCACGAGGCACTACCGACACACGGACGGCCATTTTGCACGAGGCTAGGCATTGGCTGGCGGCGCACAGCGCTGGCGGCGCTGACACGGTGCCGAGGCGCGCTGGGCACGCATTGGCGAGCGGCAGCGCGCGCGCGCGCGAAGCGCAGCAGGCGGCGAGGGCGCGCGCGGCGCGACGCGCTCTGAGGGCGCTACGGACGACGAGCGACTTCGGCGAGCAACAAGGACGCCCGTCTGGTGCGGCGCTCGGCTCGGCGCGCGGGACGAGCGACTTCGGCGAGCAATGTGAGGGGCCGCGCGCGGACGAGCGACTTCGGACTGGCGACGCGAAGCGCGATCGGGATCCGCGCGCGAGGGCTGGTTAGCGATGGCGCGCGCGACGCTTCGGCGATGCTCGAAGCAGTGAAATTTGCTCAGCCGACGACTGGCACTGGGGCGCGGTGGGCGAGGCGACACGAGCAGGTGGGCGCTCAGTGGTTGGCTGCTGAGAGCAGAGGGGGGGGCTCGGGCTAGGAGGGGGCTCGGGAGAGAGAGAGAGAGAGAGAAAAAAAATGGATTTGGGGAAAAATAAAAGAAAAAGAAAATAAAAAGGAAAATGGAAAAAAAAAAAAGGAAAATGGGATTTTAATTCCAATTTCCATCCTTATCCACTTAAAACCTCAAAATCCCATTTCGGCTTCCTCCTTCAAACCCGATCAAGCAACCTTTCCAAACAACAAAACTCATCAAATCAACCTCCCAAACCAATCAAGGCCCGGCTCGAATCCCGAAGGAAACACCCAAACAACCATCATTTTGCCCAAAACCCAAATGACAACCGAACTCCCAAACGAAAAGCCCAAACATCTCGGGACTCATGACCCACCACAAACAAGCCTCAACAAAGCGGGAGGCGCCTCAAGCCCTAAAAATCCACAAATCCACGCTTGAGGAGCAAAAAGACCAAAATGCCCCTAAGGGTCCAAAGCAGCTCTAACGGCCCAACCGAACCATGAACCGAGCCTAAGCTCCTCGAGAGGCGGGATAGAAAATCAGGTACATTGCAGCTAAGCTCTCCAATTATAAGCTTTCCTAAGCTTTTGCTAACTTCCAGAGCCTATAACACACAAACGGTTCAGAATCAGCACCTCAAACCACAAAAAATGGACTCAGAACATCGAAATTAACAAAAGGGGAGTTTTTCATTTTTTGGTCAACGGTCAACAGTCAAAGTCAACGGTCAGCTGCTCGGCTCGGTCGAGCGACAGGTGTCTTGCGCAACGTGGCTGCGCCGATGCTCGACACGTGTTCTCCTTGAAATCTAACGGCTGAGATCATCTGGAGTCCTAGGGTTTGTGCAGAAACACTGTTTTCGAAAATTAGCCCTAAAAACTCCATTTTCCCTCTATTTTTGATGAAACGACCTCCGATCTTCGCCAAATTTTAAACACAACCTAATATAATCCAAACAATAAATATACTAACCTCTGATTCTGAAATCCTCGAACTCCGTGACCGAACGGGACAACCCAGACAAAGAGATCTCGATGCGAAATCCTCCAAACACTGGCAAACGAAACCCAAAATGGACCTTAGTGTTAATCCGACCCCAAAATAATGGCTTAAAGGAGTAATCAAGGGAGAAGAAATACCTGGGAGTGAATTCCTTCGCTTTCCGAACCAAGAGCCTTTCTGAAATCCTCAAAGAAGTTTCCAAATTTTAATCGACGAACTGAACGAAATAAATGATAAAAGAGAACAAATCGCTCCTAACCCTCCACGTGTCACTATCTGTTACAACCAAATCGCACGACTTAATCTTCTTGGGCTGGGCTGTTACACAACCGCTTTTGCATATTTTGTTTATGGTTATATACCATGTGTACCAAAATATATTATCATGATTTCAACGAGAATGCATCCGTTTGTCTCTTGTTCCTGGTTATATACCATGTGCCAAAACATACTGTCCTGATTTCAACCGTTTTTGCATCTTTTATTCCTGGTTATGTACCATGCGTCCCAAAACATATTGTCATAATTTCAGTAAGAACACATCAGTTTGTCTATTGTTCCTGGTTATATACCATGTGTACCAAAGCACATACTGTCATGATTTCAACCGCTTTTGCATCTTTTGTTCCTGGTTATATACCATGTGTACCAAGATATACTATCATGATTTCAGCCAAACTCTATTAAATGCAATTGCAATTGGCGTCGCTTTTATTGATGGAGAAATCCATGAAAATCAAACAAAAACTTGTGAATACCTCCACTCAACGGAAATGAGATCCAACAAGACTTATGAAATATCTTGGGTGCGCAATTATATCCCCAATCTCCAAAAATTAAAATCATGAACAAAAAGTGTGGGTGGGAAAGAAATCATGAACAAAAAGTGTGAGTGGGAAAGTGAGAGTGGGAGTGAGAACAATCAAAGAATGTGACAAATGTTGGATACAATGAGTTGTAAAATGAATAAAATGATAACTGCTTTGCCGTGGAGAAGAAGATCAAAGACGATTTGACAATTCCTTACTGTGAAACCAAGGATATCATCTATTTAATAAATTAAAAACAAATATATGAGTTAGTTGTATGAAGATATTCTCTCCTACATTTGAGGGTGTTAGTCTTGATAAAAAGAACGTTTAATTATGTTTTGTAATTAATAAATATGTTTAAAAAGAAAATAAAATCAAGGGCATTATGAAGATATTTTAATCATCTTTCCTCACTGATTTTTAATTTAGATACTCATTTAAAGTCTTAAAAAATTTAGATAGTTTTTTAATTATTTTTTAAAAGTAGTCATTTACTACTATTTCCCTATTTTTTTTAACACTTTTAAAAACAAATAAACAAAAGCCCAATCGGACAATTAAATGCTTTAAGGCCTACATCACCACACAACAACCCAGTTTTCTTTTAAACAATTTGAAGACTTGAAGCCCAAATTAATTAAACAAATTTCAACTCAATATTTTCCTTAACCCACAACTAAAAGTATTAGTTGAATGAATAAGCCCAAAGACCGAATATCCTTTTAAAACATCTATAAAGTATTGTATAGGCAATTGCAACAATAAGACAGCAGCCATAAAGCATTTTAAAATCTCAGCCATTTGTTAATATTAATACCCCAACCCATAATGAAAATAAAATATGGAGGAACAAGTTACAAAGTCATTGAGTCTACGGGTTGGAATGCGGGTTTGGGCGGCAGTGGAGTGGCAATGAAAACAATAGCTTGGTCTCGTGGTTCCACTCACGAACTAAAAGCCGCGGCGGCCTAACGGCTAAAATACAACAAGAAACGGTCGAATGGAAACCGGAATAGATTAGGCAGTGGTGGGTTTGAGGCGGATATTGAATGGGTTTAAGAAGAAAACTTCTGTTACGGAAGATCAAGATCGGCGCTACTCAGACAATCCACCGACTCCCTGACTTCACCTACTCTCTGTTCTTTGCGTGAGGCTCTAGGATGAGAAGGAATGGCTTGTACTTAATTAGGAATGGCTTGCTTTACCTTCATTAATTAGTTTCTCTGTTGCTCCCTGTTTAGGAGCCTTTTACTCTTCTATTTATTGCTTCTTCTTCTCCAAGAGAGAGCATTCAATTTGTAACTCACTTGAGCATTCAATACAAAGAGATTTCACTCTTAAATCTTTGCCTTCTCCTTCTTCATTCAAAGCTCAGTTTGTAATTTGGTATCAGAGCTATGCTGATCCATTAGTGGAAAAAGGGAAAGTTGTTGCCTCAGCACCTAAAACTTCAGTAGTCAAAGCAACTGCAAAATCTGGAATGAACACCAAAGATGCCGAATCCAACGAAGGCATAATGGTGAGGCACAAAAACGTTCCAATAGGATACCTGAACTGCTCCAGCTTGATGAACCAGTTCTCTGCAATCAAGCTGGATCGAAGCAACTTTCTTATCTGGAAAAGCATGGAGATTCCGCTGTTGAAAAGTCACAAAATCGATGGACATCTTGATGATTCCACCCCAAGGCCTGAAAGAATGATTGTGATTCCCCCTTATGAAGATGATCCTCAAGGTATTGTATGTGTGGTAAATGAACTAAAAAAACCAAATGTCTGATCTAACTACTTTGGTTGATCAAATAATTGTAGGACAATCACATATGGAAAAAGTGTGTGGAATTCCAAAACATACCATAGAGGTATGTTCTCAACTAAAACAAAATTCTTTTCAAGAAGCCAATGCCATTGGAGGATTTTCTGGCCAAAATCAACTAAAATATGATACATATTCTAACCAGTACAATCTAGGATGGAGAGATCAGATAAATTCCAGCTATGAAAATTAAGGAGGGAATATAGACAACCTCATCAGAATTTTGATAGATAACCTCAAGCTTCCACACAAGTTCAAGCTTCAAACTTAGGTACGTCTCTTCTGATGAAATTTTTAATAAGTTACCTGACAATGCTCATCAATTTCAACAAAATATCATTCCATTTCAAAAGTACACCCTTCAATTTCAAAAGGAAACAAAGATTGGCTTGCAGAATTTTGGCAACCAAATTACACAATTAGCCACGTCAATTAGCATAATGGAAGCTCAAAATTCTGGAAAGTTGCCATCCCAACTAGTGGTGAATCCAATAGGGAATGCAATGTAAATATGTTGAGAAGTGGGAAAGAGATTCCTTCAGGAGAGACTTCAATTAAGGAGAAAGAGCTAGGTAAAGAAGTAAAAGGAGAAACTAGGTAAATTTTGATCTTCTTTATCTTTCTTTCACATACTTTACTACCTCCTTTTCCTAACAGGTTAGTAGTACCAAAAAAAGACAAACATGATAATGAGATCCTTGATATCTTCTGAAAGGTGCAGATCAACATCCCATTATTGGATGCAGTCAAACAAATTACCAAGTATGCTAAATTTGTAAAGGAACTATGCACAAGGAAGAGAAAGACAAAAGAAAATGAAAAAAATTTGGTAAGTAAGGATGCCTCGACTATTCTGCAAAAAAAAAAAAAAAAAATGCTAAAAAGTGCAAGGATCAATGTATATTTTCTTTGCCTAGTATTATTGGTAATAAGAAAAATGAGTGTGTCATGCTAGATTTAAGAGCTTCCTTAATGTAATTTCATTTTCTATTTATCAAGAACTGAAATTAAATGACTTGCAACAATCCGGTGTGGTAATTCAATTAGATGATCATTCTTATATACACCGCCTTGTAATTATTGAAGATGTCTTAATTCAAGTTAGTGAACTCATATTTCCTATTGATTTTTACATCATAGAATCAGGTAATAATTCATCATCTTCTTCAATCTTATTAGGTCATCCATTTATGAAAATTGCTAAGACAAAGATTGACGTAGATAAGGGTACCTATAAGTAGAATTTAATGGAGAGATTGTCTATTTTAATATTTTTTATGCCATGAAATATCATAAAGATGAACGTTCTATTTGTCAAATTGATGTGCTTGATTCCATTGTACAAGATGTATTTTCAAAAGAGAATGTCGAACATGATCTTAAGTATTTTAAAGAAATTGATGATAAACTTGATGTCGAAAAAATATTTTATCTAAATCCATAAATACTGATGTTCAAATTTCTGATACAACTAGCAAAATGCTACCTTCTATCATGCATGCACTAAAACTAAAATTGAAAGATTTACCAGATCACCTTAAATATGTGTATTTAGGTGAAGTTGATACATTGCTTATCATCATTTCAAACCGTTTCACCACAGAGCAAGAGGAGATTTGGTTAAAATTTTGAAGAACTACAAGCTTGCAATTAGATGGACCTTGGCATTAGTCCATCAATTTATATGCACCGAATTCTACTTGAGGTCAATCTAAAACATCAAGGGAGCCACAAAAGAGACTGAAGCTAACTATGAAAGAAGTTGTAATGAAAGAGATACTCAAGTTGTTGGATGCAAGTATCATCTATCCAATCTCAGATAATGAATGGGTAAGTCCAATTCATGTAGTTCCAAAGAAAGCTAGATTCAACGTGGTAAGAAATCATAATAATGAACTTGTATCCATGCGTGTGCAAAATGGATGGAGAATATGCATTGATTTTATAAAACTAAATAATGTAATTATAAAAGATCATTTTCCTATGTCTTTTATTGGCCAAATCGTAGAACGATTAGCAAGTAAACCATTCTTTTGTTTTCTTGAGTCCTTTTAGATATACCCTTACGGGCGAATGCCTTTTTATCTTTGCAATGCTCTAGGTACATTTCAAAAATGCATGATGAGTATTTTTTTCTGATTATATTGAGAAAAGCATTGAATTATTTATTGATTATTTTACCGTACATGGAGAGTCATTTGATGCATATTTGAATATTTGAATAATGAATAATTTGATCAAAATAATGAAAATATGCATTTAGACCAATTTGGTGTTAAATTATGATAAATGTCATTTTATGGCCACTCAATTAATCGTACTATGACATGTTGTATCATTTAGGAGTATAGAATTTGATAAAGCAAAAGTGGAATTATTGAAAACTTACTTTACCCTACCAATAGTAGGGGATTGTGATCTCTTCTTGGACATGCAGGTTTTTATAGTAGATTTATCAAAGATTTTTCAAAAGTTATTTTACCAATAACAAGTTTATTGCAAAAGGAAGTTCAATTCGAGTTTGAAAAAGAATAAAAGGATTCATTTGATAAATTAAAAAATTTACTCACGACTGCCCCATTATACAACAACCTCGATGGGACTTGCCCTTTGAGATTATGTGCAATGCAAGCAACTATGCAATGAGAGCAGTTCTTGGTTTACGAATTGGCAAGAAGAGTTATGTCATCTATAACCCTTCTAGAACTTTCAATTACGCTCAGTGCAATTACTCCACTATAGAAAAAAGAACTTTTATCAATTTTTTTGCTTTAGATAAATTCCAATCTTATGGACTTGGTTATGTAGTTGGTATTTTCTGACAATGCATCTTTAAATTATCTTTTGTCAAATAAAGAATTCAAACTAAGGATATTGCGATGGATTTTGCTTCTTAAAGAGTTCGATATGATTTATTTCTTCAACGGCCTTGGCGAAGGCTCAAACCCAATTGCGAGCTCAACCCTTAAGGCTCATGGCGAGAATGTGAGTTTAACAGATTTGAGAGAAAATTGGGTGCTCGAAGAATTTTTTTTTAATGCTTCAGAGTGGTAAAGATGAAAATATAAACCATGGCTTTTTAAAGCGGGAATCGGCAAGAGAGAACCAATAGGTGTGAAGGAGTTGAACGGTCACTTCGATTACTACAGGCGACATTGATTGCACACTCACCGTTGGTTCCAACGGCTAGAATTTTTCGCTCGACTGTTCATTGTTTTTTCTTCGATTGGAATCATTTTAACAGCAGACAAAAAATTATAGCCATTGGAACCATCATTTAGTGCGCAAACAATGCCGCCTGCGGTAATCAGAGTGATTGTCCGACTCCTTCTCGCCTATTGGTTCTCTCTTACCGATTCCCGTCTTTAAATAGCTATAGTTTGGAATTTCATATGTACCATTATTTTTCACACCAAAAAATTCTTTGGTCACCCAATTTTCTCTCAAATCTCTCAAGCTCACATTCTTGCCATGGCCCATAAGAGGGGAGCTCGTGATTGAGTTTTAGCCTTTTTCAAGGCCACTGAAGAAAGAAATCATATTAAACTCTTGAAGAAGAAAAATTCATCGCAATATAGTTGGTTTTGATTCTTTCTTTGCCAAAAGATATTTTAAAGCTACATGATAAAAAAATATAACTTCAGAACCAAGTACAAGAAATCGAAATTTATCTAAAGCAAAAACAATTGATAAAATTTATTTTTCTGTAGTAGAGTAATTGCATTGAGCATGATTAAAAGTCCTAGAGGCGTAATAGATGACATTACTCTTCTTGTCAACTCATTCACCAAGGACAACTCTCACTGCGTAGTTGCTTGCATCACACATAATCTCAAATGGAAAATCATGTCGATGTGGCTAAATAATGGACGTTTTCATCAGTAACTCTTTCAATTCATCAAATGCCTTCTCGTATTTTTTCCAAATTCAAATTGAACTTCCTTTTGCAATAAACTTGTCATTGGTAAAACAACTTTTGAGAAGTCTTTGATAGACATGTAGTAAAAACCTGCATGTCCAAAGAAAGACCGCACTCTCCGAACATTGGTAGGGTAAGGTAATTTTGTAATAATATCCACTTTTTCTTTATCAACTTCTATACCACTAGATGATACAACTTGTCGTAGTATGATTCCCTGAGTGGCCATGAAAAGATATTTTTAATAATTTAACACCAAATTGGTCCCAATGCATCTTTTCATTATTTTAGTCAAATTATTCAAACATTCATCAAATGACTCTCCATATATGGTAAAATTATCTATAAATACTTCAATGCATTTCTTAATAGAATCAGAAAAAACAAAAAAAAACTCATCATGCATCTTTGAAACGTACCCGGAGCATTATAAAGACCAAAAGACATTTGCCTATAAGCGTATGTTCCCAAGAAACACAAGTAAATGCCGTCTTTTTCTGGTCATCCTGTGTAATAGAAATCTGATAGAAACTCGAAAAGCCATCAAGAAAACAAAAGACATGCCAAGGCCTACTCCTGCATCCCACTCGATGCTCAACAAAAGCTCAGGCTAACTCCTGCATCTCACTCGATGCTCAACAGAAACTCAGGCCAACACCTCGGGTGGCAACAACTAGTTCCACATTGGGAACATCCAAATAAAAGAGTGCTCCACTCTACTAGCCTAGCCTGAAATCCACAAATGGATAAAACCACGGCAAGCAAACTCGAATCGCACACAGCTACGAGGGCACTAAAAGAAGCTGGGTGCACAACGACAAAGAGAGCTTGCAAGGGGGCAAAGATGGCTCTACATCTGCCTCAAGCCACTAACACGGCAACTTGCCAATCAATCGGGCGACTGATGGAGACTCAGCTAGTCCACCTCTCTCAAGGGACTACCACCATCAAGCTTTGTACCAAGCAACAAAGACAGAATGGCACATCTCGACCTCTGAGCAATGAGAGGCATCCCAACACACGGATGCTAAACTCAAACTCAGCCAATCGCTTTACTACTAGTAGTAGGACTTTCTCAAACAACGAGCTCTACTGGGCATCCACTTGCCAAACCGGGTGGCTTCATCAACGCCAACAAACTCGACTACATAAACTGCTTGATCATGCCCTCCCGGGAACCTCCGGGGCTACAAGAGCTACTGGGGGGAAAAATGCTGAAACAAACTCTGCCAGCTGGGCTATCTGTGCCCGGGACTCCTCACTTTGCGCTACAAACTGCGCCTGGGTCTCCGCTCTTTGATAGCTGAAGACCTGCCATCAAATCTCTCATGGCTGGAGCACACTCTGCTCAATGAGTCTCTCTCTGAGGCGTGCTAGCCTCTACCCCCTCCTCTAGGCAACTCAACTGCCAGGGCCAACTCTGGCCAACGGGCTAAACAACCCTGGGACGCGGCCTCAACATCAAAACAATCGGTCCAACTCCTCGGTCGGACATGCCAAGCGTCCTGCTCCTTAGAGTGCGATCAACACACTGGCGATCTGCACGAGCATAAATGCTGGCCCACACTGGGGCTCTCACTGCTCAACAAGCTGCTCTCACTGCGGAAAGTTGACATGATGGCTCTCTAAGCCCAAACCAACAATGAGTCAGAACCTGCTCGTCTCCGCTCCACAACTCTACACAAGGCATAAAAGCTAGATGAAAAGTATTGTAAATTCTTACCCCTTAGCTTAATTGAACTCAGACAAACCTGGCGGCCATGGAGTGCTGATGATCATGGGAGCAAACAACCTACAAAGCAGGTTAGTCTACAGAATCTATGACTCTGTGCTCTGATACCAACTGTGACGAACCCGACCCAAAACATGGTCCTAAACCGGGGTTCTCACTCAGCATGCAAGTTAAATATGATAACAAGCGGTTTAGTGCTCATATTTAAAAACCATTCAAAACATATGAGAAGGGGGAACCCTTAAAACATAAACCAGAGTTTTCATTTAAACCATCCAACAAAGTAAAACATCACGGCGAGATTTATCAAAATATACAATACAATTTAAACAACTTTTTAAACAATGTTCCCCTAGGACTCTGTCCATCTACATCTTTGAATAAACAATGCAACAATAAAAGACAGAGTGCTGGCGGCTCCCATGATCAATCAGCTCCCTCCGCTAGCCCTCCCGGTGTTGTCCCAAGCTACGAAAGATAAATAAGGGTGAGTATAAAGATACTCAAGAAGAATCCCCAACCGGGGGTACAATACGATACATCCGTCATCTAGCACCTCAACATGCAAGCAAACGACCATCAACACGGATCATAGCTCAACGAGCTCATAAGGAAAGATTTGGAATCATCGAAAGTCTCCTACTTAGGAATCATCGGAAGTCTCCTACTTCAGGCCTAATGATTGGTTCTTATAACCAATCCGGGACATCTCAGGGTCTTTCTCCTCGGCCATTTGATCACCTCAAAACCGATCCCAAGATGTCCGACACCCTCGAGGTCTTTCTCCTCGACCAATTGATTAGCTCAAAAGCCAATCCCAATCGGTGTCCTCAAGGGCCTCTTACCCTCGCTATACATCCGGACTATCGGAGAGTACCCAAGTCCGGCTCTAAATTGGAAGGAATGGTGTACTCACGAACATTGGCTGGGGGCTCTCCGGCTGGAAACTAACGCGCAGGCGCGCGCACACCGCATGCTCTCTCAAACCGGCGTAAATGCGGGGCCTAAGGGCAAACTACGCGGGCGTGCACGCATGCCTATGACTTGGAAGCGGTGTCACTGATCACAGTAGCGCGAGGCCCTCGGCGCTCATCTGTGCAGCCTGATCCACCGACCTGAAGCTAAGAACCGGCCAAGGTAGGCTTACACCGTTGGCAGGGTTCCGCTCTAGCAGGCTACAAACTAGGCTTTGGCCGGAGTGGGTAGCTAAGTCCACAACCGGCGGGTCGGGGGTAGCAAGATACGTTATGTTACGCACACTTTACTCCCGACCTGAGCTACTAGGGACAAAGTACGTTTTATCCGCTCAGCCTCTGGATGATGACAAACCCTACAACTCTATCTAAGAGTACAGAGCAAAAATCAATGATTCCTGGCTAGCAAGCAATGACTGACATAAATCACATTACCTAGCATGATACTACAACTTAAGCAGGAATCACAAGCATGCTGGCAGAACAAACCTAGCATGGCACTAACATGTAAAATCAGGCAAACATGCTAGCAAGAATTCAATCAACTGCTCTATCTCTAACATGCTCATAACAATCAGCAAACAAGCAAGGCATATCGAGATATATCGCAGGGTCCACACAACCACGGTAAGAAATCCTTACATGGGACAAGCAAGAAAACAATAATTATAATAAATCTACGAGCGAATCCTCGAGCCTCTAGACGATCCCGAACAGCCTGAACATCAAACAAAGCACCCAAATCACATACATAAATAGCCCAATAAATCCATAACCAGCAGCCAATAAATCAGGGCCCAACGAAGAAAAGACTCGGGAAATACCATCCGAGAAGCCACAAGGCTAGGGCCAAACCAACACACACAAGCGGCCGCGCAGGCGAGGCCGTGGCCGGGCGCAGTAATCGGGCGTGGCTGGGGCTCGGACACGGGCGCAGAGGCACGCTGGGACGCTGGGGCGCTGGGCACGGGCGCAGGGGCGCAGAGCTGCGCGCGGGCGAGCTGGGACGAGGCGAGGGCGCGCGGCGCGGCTCGGCATAGTGGACGGCGCGCGGGCGCGAGCTCGGCAAGCACAGGGGACGGCGCGAGGTGACGCGACGCGACGGGCACGGGCGCTCGATCGCGCGCGGCTTTGTCAGGCGAGGGACGGCGAGAGCTGAGCGCGCACGGACAGTGGCCGGGCGACTTCGGACGGGCGAGGTAGCTCGGGATGGCTCTGGCGAGGTAGATCTGGGCGACGCAGAGGCACAGGCGACGCGGGCTTGGGCGAGCAGGGTGGGCTCGGCACGCGCGCGGCGAAGGCTGGGGTGGGTCAATGGTGAGTGGGCGAGCAGGCGGCGGGGGCTCGGGTGGCGGGGGTGGGTGGGGGGCTCGGGCGGGAGGAGAGGCCAAGGGGGCTCGGGCTGGAGGAGAGAGAAAGGGGAAAATGGGGAAAAAAATGGATTTTTCCTTTTTTCTTTTCTTTTTCTCTTTTATTTAAAATCCAAACTTATCCAAATAAATCCAATTTATCCATTTTCCAATTTTTCCAAAAATCCTTAAAATCCTTAAATCTCATTTCGGCTTCCTCCTTGAGACCCGATCAAGCAACCTTTCCAAACAACAAAACTCACTGAAATCAACCTCCCAAACCAATATCAAGGCGGCTCGAATCTGAAGGAAACACCCAAACAACCATCATTTTGCCCAAAACCCAAATCACAACCGAACTCCCAAACGAAAAGCCCAAACATCTCGGGACTCGCATGACCCACAACAAACAAGCCTCAACAAAGGCGGGAGAGCTGCCTCAAGCCCTGAAAATCCACAAATCTGCCCGAGGATCAAAAGACCAAAATGCCCCTAAGGGTCCAAAGCAGCTCTAACGGCCCAACCAACCATGAATCTGAACCTAAGCTCCTCGAGAACCGGGATAGAAAATCAGGCCATTACAATACTCCCTCCTTATAAGACTTTCGTCCTCGAAAGTCCTAAGACGAAACGGCTCTAGGAATACTCCACTGATTCCTAGCCAACTGAACTTCTCGGCTAATACAACACTAGCCCTCTACGAAAACCAAACCATCTTGGGTTCTCAAAGGCTCAAAGCCACAAAGCTAACCATTCTGCCAAAGACTAGCTCAACAAAGACTGGGCAAAGCTAACCACTGCTCCGATCCGCTCAAGGATCTCAGAAGGCCTACAAACCAGGGGCTCAATCAAAACCCTGCTAATCCAACACGGAACACCTCTCTACGGTGTTACTCTCAGCAAACTCGCAGACTGGGCACAAGCTCCAAAACTCAACGCCACGCACTAGCGTAACTTTTTTGAATGCCAACAGCTGTTAACAAACAGCATCAACTCTACACTATGCTGGCCAAACAACTGAACCTCTCAGGTTCCAGAAACCAAACTGCCTACTCCTGCTTCACAAGAGACCAGCGAACCACAAAGCTTGCCTACAGCCTTAACGAAAAGCAAACAAATCACCAACTGGCGATTGATCCAAAAGGCAAACTTTTCCGACAGGCACAAGCTTACAACACTTAAGCAATCGTCTTAAGGAGAAATCGCCGAACCAAAGGCAAGGGGCACCATCCTGGTACACCCGACGGCTAACACCACTTGCACGAGCTAAAACTTCGCCTCGGCCAACCCTAAATGGCCAAAACCGAGCATGAGCTCCACTCGGCCTAGCCAACAAACTGGAGCCTCTCAACGGCTGAACACAAACTTTTCCATGAAAATCTACTAGCAACTGGCCAAAGGGAACTTTTCCAGGCAAGGAAACAACCAACGCTCCTCTCATGGAAATCTCGGCAACAAGGACCAAACCCTCACAGGGCTACCAGCAACACAACAGCTTGAGAAGAACAGCCCAAAGGCTAACCAACCAATGCCACGGCACCTCTGTGCCAACTCACTCCATTGAGGCTCAGCTAATGCCAACTGCGAAAGCACAACAACAAGAAGCAAAGCCCGAGAAGGACTTGCTCAGCAGAACTCAACTCAAGCTCATCGCGAGCAAAACTCGCCTCCAAGCTACCACTCAACTCTTAAGTCCAAATGGCTACTCAAAGGACTTCCTCCTTTTAGCCAAAGCCTAACTCATCTTGCGACTAGAAACTCCACACACGGAACATTGCAAGGAAAACGGACCGACGAGGCTATCTCCAAAGATAACACTCGAGGCTGGCATCCATGGTGCAACTCAACCACCATAGAAACTAGGGGCTCTTCAAACCCCAAAGAACCAACAACTCACCAGCAAAAACTCAACTCTTAAACTGGCTGGCCACCGCTCTTGCAGGGACAAACAACTTCGCTTGCTAACAACACCATGCAGGGAACCTCTCGCTGGGCTAACCACTGCACTACTCTGATCAACTACACAGCTCAGAAGCTACGCTGACTCCTCAACGGGAACGATTTTCCAGCAAGCAAACTCTGAAGGGCAGCGAACTACACACACGCTCGCTGTCTATCTCAAACCCAAGGGCAACAACAACCAACTCTCTTGGAAGCAACACCCAAGGGGAAACCTCAACCGATTGGACCACCAACCAGAACTAGCAGAACTTACTCAACTGCCGAGGGAGGGGTCAACTCCCAAAACAACCTGACTAGGAACAAATCCTCGTGGCAACGCGCCTGCGGCTCGAATCAGAGCTAGCTCTTGAAACATCAAGAGAACCAAAACTTGGTCAACACCAAGCACCAACTAGCCTTCATAAACCTTCTGCCCAAGGCAAGGATCCGAACAGCTCTCTCAACCATAACAATCAGAAACTACGCGGCTACTACCACCGCTCTTGATCAGATTCAACTAAACTCTGACCAGGCTAAGGACCAACAAGCAAAACTTGCTTAAACAACAACCCGACAATGAGCACGCCATCCTTACAACCAAAGCTGGGGCACTTGCCAAGAACCAAAGCCTTGACAACCCAAAGACTAAGCACTGGCTCCTCAACACGAACCCTTCGTGGTTCTCCAAACATAAACCACGGAACGAGCTACACAAAAGTACACCGGCGTGTACAGCTCCAACTAGATCCAATGCCATCAGGGGCTCTAACACAGGGCAACTTTTGCCTCCAAACAGAGCCACTACTAACCAGGGAGCAACAAGAGTCTAAACCCTCTCGGGGCCAACTCACCACAAAAAGCCACATTGGCCAACTTACTCTACAAGAGCAAATCCATACCAAGAAATCAAACCTCAAGCCAATGTGCCAACTAAACGCACTCCGGACAACCATCCAACTCATGGCTCTAACACTAGATTCATCACGCATCCTCGATGCCAACACTACCCATACTAGGGTAACTAAAGGGTAGCCGAATCATGCTACCATCAAACTGGCTCACAGGCTCACAACACAGGCGCGAGAACTCGAACGCGCTAGCTCTTAACAACCTACAACATCCTTTGCACCCAACTCTCGGTGACCAAGGAAAGCTCCTCCTTTCCCTCGAAAACCTCATACTTGTAGTCCTCTGACTACCACCGAGCTAGATCTCTTATGCAACCAAATAGGTGCAACCTCAGGAAATGGGTACAAGACTAACGGGGATGCTATACTCTGGGCGGCCATGGAACCACCTGCACAACAGAGCCAACTGGCCTCAATCTAGGCCTCCTCTCAAAGCCTGGTGCCAACAGGCCCAACATCCTTTACAACACAAATCAGCCTACAACGAGCTTTATGCCCCTCTGAGGAAAGGTCACACTCCAAGTGACGGGGCAATGGCACTCAACACAAGAGTCCAAGAACTCGAGCAGCCTAATCTCTGGCATCTCGACCAACAGACATGCCAAGGCCTACTCCTGCATCCCACTCGATGCTCAACAAAAGCTCAGGCTAACTCCTGCACCTCACTCAATGCTCAACAGAAACTCAGGCCAACACCTCGGGTGGCAACAACTAGTTCCACATTGGGAACATCCAAATAAAAGAGTGCTCCACTCTACTAGCCCGCTGAAATCCACAAATGGATAAAACCCTGGCAAGCAAACTCTGAACTGCACCCTGGCTACGAGGGCACTAAAAGAACTGGCTGCACAACGACAGCAGGCTTGCAAGGGGGCAAAGATGGCTCTACATCTGCCTCAAGCCACTAACACGGCAACTTGCCAATCAATCGGGCGACTGGTGGAGACTCAGCTAGTCCACCTCTCTCAAGGGACTACCACCATCAACTGATGTACCAAACAGCACAGGAATGGCACATCTCGACCTCTGAACAGCAGGGCATCCCAACACACGGATGCTAAACTCAAACCTGGCCAACTGCTTTACTACTAGTAGTAGGACTTTCTCAAACAACGAGCTCTACAGGCATCCACTTGCCAAACTGGGTGGCTTCATCAACGCCAACAAACTCGACTACATAAACCTGCTGATCATGCCCTCCCGGGAACCTCCGGGGCTACAAGAGCTACTGGGGGGAAAATGCTGAAACAAACTCTGCCAGCTGGGCTATCTGTGCCCGGGACTCCTCACTTTGCGCTACAAACTGCGCCTGGGTCTCCGCTCTTTGATAGCTGAAGACCTGCCATCAAATCTCTCATGGCTGGAGCACACTCTGCTCAATGAGTCTCGCTCTGAGGCGTGCTAGCCTCTACCCCCTCCTCTAGGCAACTCAACTGCCAGGGCCAACTCTGGCCAACGGGCTAAACAACCCTGGGACGCGGCCTCAACATCAAAACAATCGGTCCAACTCCTCGCTCGGACATGCCAAGCGTCCTGCTCCTCAGAGTGCGATCAACACACTGGCGATCTGCACGAGCATAAATGCTGGCCCACACTGGGGCTCTCACTGCTCAACAAGCTGCTCTCACTGCGGAAAGTTGACATGATGGCTCTCTAAGCCCAAACCAACAATGAGTCAGAACCTGCTCGTCTCCGCTCCACAACTCTACACAAGGCATAAAAGCTAGATGAAAAGTATTGTAAATTCTTACCCCTTAGCTTAATTGAACTCGAGACAAACTGGCGGCCGTGGAGAGTCTTGATGATCATGGGAGCAAACAACCTACAAAGCAGTTAGTCTACAGAATCTATGACTCGTGCTCGATACCAAGCTGTGATTGAACCCGACCAAAACATGGTCCTAAACCGGGGTTCTCACTCAGCATGCAAGTTAAATATGATAACAAGCGGTTTAGTGCTCATATTTAAAAACCATTCAAAACATATGAGAAGGGGGAACCCTTAAAACATAAACCACAGTTTTCATTTAAACCATCCAACCAAGTAAAACATCCTGGCCAGTATTTATCAAAATATACAATACAATTTAAACAACTTTTTAAACAATGTTCCCCTAGGACTTCTGTCCATCTACATGCTGAATAAACAATGCAACAATAAAAGACAGTCTGGCGGCGCCCCCATGATCAATCAGCTCCCTCCGCTAGCCCTCCTGGTGTTGTCCCAAGCTACCTGAAAGATAAATAAGGGTGAGTATAAAGATACTCAGTAAGAATCCCAAACCGGGGTACAATACGATACATCCGTCATCTAGCACCTCAACATGCAAGCAAACAGCCATCAACACAGATCATAGCTCAACGAGCTCATAAGGAAAGATTTGGAATCATCGGAAGTCTCCTACTTCCGGCCTAATGATTGGTTCTTATAACCAATCCCGGGACATCTCCGAGGGTCTTTCTCCTCGGCCATTTGATCGACTCAAAAACCGATCCCAAGATGTCCGACACCCTCGAGGGTCTTTCTCCCTCGACCAATTGATTAGCTCAAAAGCCAATCCCAATGGGTGTCCTCAAGGGCCTCTTACCCTCGCTATACATCTGGACTATCGGGAGAGTAACCGAAGTCTGGCTCTAAATTGGAAGGAATGGTGTACTCACGAACATTAGCCCGGGGGAGCTCTCCGAACCGGAAACTAACGCGTGTGCGCGCACACCGCATGCTGCTCTCAAACCGGCGTAAATGCGGGGCCTAAGGGCAAACTACGCGGGCCGTGCACGCATGCCTATGACTTGGAAGCGGTGTCACGCGATCACGATGAGCGCGAGGCCCTCGGCGCTCATGCATGCGACTGATCCACCGACACGAAGCTAAGAACCGGCCAAGGTAGGCTTACACCGTTGGCAGGGTTCCGCTCTAGCAGGCTACAAACTAGGCTTTGGGCGGAGTGGGTAGCTAAGTCCACAACCGGTGGTCGGGGGTAGCAAGATACGTTATGTTACGCACACTTTACTCCCGCACGAGCTACTAGGGACAAAGTACGTTTTATCCGCTCGACCTACGGATGATGACAAACCCTACAACTCTATCTAAGAGTACAGAGCAAAAATCAATGATTCTGGCTAGCAAGCAATGACTGACATAAATCACATTACCTAGCATGATACTACAACTTAGCGGGAATCACAAGCATCTTTGTGAGAACAAACCTAGCATGGCACTAACATGTAAAATCAGGCAAACATGCTAGCAAGAATTCAATCAACTGCTCTATCTCTAACATGCTCATAACAATCAGCAAACAAGCAAGGCATATCGAGATATATCGCAGGGTCCACACAACCACGGTAAGAAATCCTTACATGGGACAAGCAGAAAACAATAATTATAATAAATCTACGAGCGAATCCTCGAGCCTCTAGACGATCCCGAACAGCCTGAACATCAAACAAAGCACCCAAATCACATACATAAACAGCCCAATAAATCCATAACCAACATCCAATAAATCAGGGCCCAACGAAGAAAAGACTCGGGAAATACCATCCGAGAAGCCACAAGGCTCGGGCCAAACCAACACACACAAGCAGGCTGTCGGCAGGGCAGAGGCTGGCTGGGCGCAGGCATTGGGCGCGCTGGGGGCTCGGACACGGGCGCAGAGGCACGCTG
Source organism: Sicyos edulis (assembly GCA_036507275.1). Lineage (NCBI taxonomy): Eukaryota > Viridiplantae > Streptophyta > Magnoliopsida > Cucurbitales > Cucurbitaceae > Sicyos > Sicyos edulis. Next base: position 15,489,968 of record CM071854.1, read on the forward strand.
GGGCGCTAGGCGTGGGCACGGGCGCAGGGGCGCAGAGCTGCGCGCGGGCGAGCTGGGACGAGGCGAGGGCGCGCGGCGAGGCTCGGCCTGATGGGTGGGCGGCGCGGCGCGCGCTCGGCGGCAGCACGAGGGGGGCGCGCGAGGTGACGCGACGCGACGGGCTCGGGCGCTCGATCCGCACGGCCTTTGTGCGAGGACGGCGAGCTACTGGCGCGCACGGACCGAGGTGGGCGACTTCGGACTGGGCGAGTGGCTCGGGATGGCTGGGCGAGGCGAGATCTGGGCGACGCAGAGGCTCTGGCGGCGCGGGCTTGGGCGAGCGGTAGGGCTGGGCTTGCGCGCGCAGGCGGTGGGGTGGAAATTTGTGGTGAGGGGCGAGCTTGGCGCCAGTGGGTGAGTGGGCGCTCGGGCAGGAGGAGGGGGCCAAGGGGGCTCGGGCCGAGAGAGAGAAGGGAAAATGGGGAAAAAATGGATTTTCCTTTTTTTTTCTTTTTTTTTCTCTTTTATTTAAAATCCAAACTTATCCAAATAAATCCAATTTATCCATTTTCCAATTTTTCCAAAAATCCTTAAAATCCTTAAATCTCATTTCCGGCTTCCTCCTTGAGACCCGTCAAGCAACCTTTCCAAACAACAAAACTCATCAAATCAACCCCAAACCAATACGAAGGCCGGATCGAATCCGAAGGAAACACCCAAACAACCATCATTTTGCCCAAAACCCAAATCACAACCGAACTCCCAAACGAAAAGCCCAAACATCTTGGGACGCATGACCCACAACAAACAAGCCTCAACAAAAGCGGGAGAGCGCCTCAAGCCCACGAAAATCCACAAATCCCGCCCGAGGAGCAAAAGACCAAAATGCCCCTAAGGGTCCAAACAGCTCTAACGGCCCAACCGAACCACTGAATCTGAACCGGAAGCTCCTCGAGAACCGGGATAGAAAACTGGGCTGTTACAATATAAGAACGATCAACTAATTGAATTACCACACCAGTTTGTTGCGAGTCATTTAATTACAGTTCTTTATAAATAAAAAAATTGCATGACATTAATGGAAGCTCTTAAATCTATTGTGGCACACTCAATCTTCTTATTACTAATAATGGTAGGTAAAGAAAACATACCTCGATCATTGCACTTTTTTGGTGATTTTATTTTGTAAAATAGCTTAAACATTCTTACTTACCAAAACTTTCTCATTTTCTTTTGCCTTTTTCTCTTCCTCGTGCATAGTTCCTTTACATGTTTGATCTGCACCTTTTGAAAGGTATCAAGGATCTCATTATCTTGTTTGTCCTCTTTTGGTACTACTAACTTGCTAGGAAAATAAGGTAGTAAAGTATGCGAAGAAAGAGAAAAAGAAGGATCAAAATTTACCCTTTTTGACACTTTAAAAGAAGTTTCTCCTTTTTCTACTTTACTTCTTTCTCCTTAAGTGAAATCATAATTGCATTGACATTCTTTCTTAGATTTACTAAATCAGTGCACAAATTGACTCATTAGTTTTGTACTTTTAACACAGTTTTATACTTTCAATTATTATAATAAAATTTTCAACCAATTTGATAATAATTTCTCTTTTTTTTTTCAATGTTTCCAAATTTACGATTTCCCTAACATTTTTTAGGGAAAAGTTCAATAGTAGGAAACTAATTGTAAATCTGTCCATATTAAGATTAATTAGCAAAAGTAATTTTTGTTTCTAATTAAAGAAATTTATTTTAATAATAAAAGTCAAAAGTACCTCTCCCTTTATGTGCACGAAAGAAACCCACGTCATCACCTTCTTCCCCAAATTTCTCCCCTTTGTCACTATGCGCAAGAAACACCTCTGCCACATCATCGACTTCCTCACAAAATTTTGAAGTAAACCCACTCGTCAGATTCTTGCCGGAACTCTATTTGTGCCACCGTTGAGCTTAACACCATTGGATTTTTGCCAAAACTTCATTTGCGCCACCGTCGAGCTTAACCCGTTGGTTTTTTTTACCAAAACTCCATTTGGGCCCCCGTCAATCTTAACCCGTTGGATTTTTTCCAAAACTCCATTTGCGCCGCCGTCGAGCTTAATTCGTTGGATTTTTTCTGGAACTCCATTTGCGTCGTCGTCATCTGCAACTCAAATCCTGAAATGAAGATGAAATTATTTACAAAAATACCTCAAGTTATGTTTAAGTAGTACAATATTAATGATTAATACAGCTTTAATGATTAATACAATATTAATGATTAATACACTTTCAAATTACTATGTTTATTATTATTAACCGTATTAATAATGAGGATTTAACATTAAATGTTCTCTAATAAAATGGTAATATAGTATTTATTATCAATACAATATTTACTTATGAATACAATATTTATTAATACATTATTTATTTAAATTTTGAAGGACGAAATTAGGGTTTTTTCGTCTTCGTCTTCAACGACTGCGATTTTCAGAGAAAGAAAAATGACAAAAAAAATCATTGAATCTCGCCCGTTTTGACTCGCCATCTTTGGAAACACATTTTCCGTCATGATCACTCATCATCTCCAACGATTATCCAGTGGTAGCGTTAAAATCGATTTGGACAAACACAAATAACAACGTGACTAGCGATGGATGAGTGGTGAGATGGAGTCGAAGGAAAGCGGCGGAGAAGAACAAATTGAAAAGAACAAAAAGTAAAGAACAAATCAAAAGTGCCAGAAAATCGACCGAGAAAGAAGAAATTTATGGCTGAAAATTGAAAGAAAGCGCCTAGAAGAAATCACAAAAAAAGAAGGAAAAGTAGTGAGGTGTTGAAAGAAGAAACACAATTTGGAAATAATGTAAATATAGAAAAATAATAATATAATTAAATGAAGGATAAAATTGTAAATTACAATTTAGTTATTTAAAATAAAAAAAAGAAATGAAAAATATTCTTGCAAATAAGTTGGGATTAGAATACGCTTGCAAATAAAGTGGACAGCTGGTACAATTTTCCTTTTTTTTTTATATAACTTTTCACCTTCAAACATACATTTGATTATGTTTGAATTTTAAGCTAAATTTAATAATAATAATAATAATAATAATAATCATATTTGACTTTAATTAATTTTACAACACGCATGAATGACTTATCGGTTTTAAACTTAGGAGTTTTTTAAGAATAGGCCAAATTGAAAAAGTATTTACGATATTAGGCAAAAAAGAGAATATATATATATATATATAGCAATCATAGTTATAGATATTATTATATGGTATTAATAATAATAATAATAAAACTATATTAATATACAATATTGTATTAATAATACATAATAATGTATTAATAATTGGGGCTTTTGGATGTATATTACAAAATTGATAAAATATTACATGAATAGCACAATAATGAAAATATTTGCACATATAGCAAAAATTGTAAATTGATAGACTTCATATTGATGAATTCTATCGATAAAGGGTGATAGAATCAATTACTAATAAATAAAGTAAATTGATAGACTTCCATCAGATTCTATCAAGAGTCTATCAATAAGAGCCGATATAATCAATCATTGATAAAATTGATAGACTTCTATCACTAGAGAATGATAGATTCTATCAAAGTCTTCTATAAAAAAGGTAAATATATATTTTTTTTAAATGGCAGAATTTGCTATAAAAGAATTATTTTTAAAAATGTGCTATAATTGTAAACTGTGGTAAAAAAGTTGCTATACAGCGCAAATTCCCTTAATAATAATACAAAATACTATATTAATAATAAAATAATATTGCATAATAAATATTAATAATACCATATGTTTTACGATGCAAATATTTTTAAATTTGACTAGATTTATAATTATTTTGAAATAGTTTATCTATTACAATTTCACTTTAAACTTTTATCTAACCACAACTTTTATTAGTTTTTTTTTTTATAAACACAACTTTTATTTGTTAAGCATTTTTAGTAAGAAATTATTTGATCATCTGTCTAAGAAAATCATATACATTAACTACATTTCCAAACATATTATTTTTTATTTTTTTGAGTTCACAAGTGTTTGGATGAAGAGTTAGCTTGAAGAGTTATTTTGAGTAGTTAAAAATTGGTAGTGTAGCCAAATATTCGTTTAGATGTAATTTTTATCTAAACGAGTTAGAGACAATTGCTTGTTTAGATGTGAATTTAAAATGAATAGTCATTTTAAGTAATTAAAAAAGAAAGATTAAAAATAAGTGGTTAAAAGAAATTATTTTGAAAAGTTAGAAATAAATTATTAATATTGAGAAGTTATTTTAAATAGTTATAAATGACTGTTTAAAAATAAATTGTTAAAAATGATTAATTATATTGAATAGTAAAAATGTTTAAAAATAAATTGTTAGAAATGATTAATTATTTTGAATAGTAAAAATGAACAATTATTTAAAGTAGTTACAAAAATCCGTTTGGATTTAATTTTTTTACGAATAGTTAATAAATATTCATTTTAAATACTCCATAGATATAGCAAACAAACACCCCTTAATACTTTATTTATTTATGTGACCGAATAAGTCTGTAGCACGATTAATTATCTGGTCTGATATTAATCTATTTCCACTCCATGGTCACAAATCCGATCTTTGGAATCAATATTTGTAATCCTCTTTCCCCAACTCGTAAAACTTCATTTATGTTACTAATATATATTCTTGAAGTGTAAAATAATATTAAAAAATGATTGATTTGATGGAAAAATTGTACAGCCGCAAGTGAGAAGTATGAAAATTTTATTTGATATTTCTAACATCACATACAATGTACAATAAAACATGTGAATGATTTGCCAAAGCGTAATCCCATTTGGCTTCTTTTTATATATAAGGTTTGGTAATGCCCAAAATAATGAACTTTGGAAAATTAGGACAATATTACCATTACTACGGCCACTGCTATGACATTTGTAATACATAATTATATATAAATTATGGTTCAACTTTACAAGTGCATCTATGAGAAACGTCAAAATCTAAGAAAATTATTGAAGTGTTGTCTTTTGTACGCAGTGTTCTAGCCTCGCCCAACAAAAAATTGGCTATCTTTTCGGCCGAGTTTTCTGCACCTGTGGAATATCTCTCCCTAGCCTGTGCAGCATCAGCAGCAATTCCGAGTCATTTTTTAATTCAAAGAATACATGGAGCTAGAAATTCAAACTCGTAACCTCTTTATTATTAGATCATACATCATCCAAGTTGTTGGCATTCTCATTCCCAGTCACTTAATTCAGTTAAAAGAGAGATGAAAAAAGAGGTCAAAACTAAACAATGATACAAAAGAAATGGAACCTGAAGGACCAGCTGAATTGCCTTCTTCACACCAATCACATCCCAAAAGCCATCACTGTAATTTTTTTTTTTTTTTGCAGAAGTAGAAGTATAAGTTTAGTTACAACTTCAATATTAGCAAAAAGGGTGGCAGATTAACCATTCTTGAACTTACTTTCCCCAGAAAAAAGTTTCTAGTGTGTAGTGGTAGTAAAGGTTATTATATAGCACTAGTAAGATTTTTTTTTTCAACCGGGAAATTAGAGATTCGCTCCACATAGACCTAATAGGAATTAATGTTGCATAACTTGCATGTATCCATTCAGTTTCTAGATATAGTAATGGTCATGCAGTCATAATAAGAACTACTGTTTTGAAGAAAAGCCACACATCTAGAGCTGACTCCTGACGTTTTGGTCGACATGATAAGTATTAAAACAGACTCAGGTTGGGATGACATTTACTATTAACTATAAAAGAATAATACATGGATTGCAAGCAAAATCACCTTGCCATCACTGCAAAAGCTTTGCTTCCTTGATCTACATGGACAACTTCACTTATATAAGGTTCTGAACTGAAACGATGGTCTTGTTGTTTAAGAAACTTATCACCAAGCATCCTTGCAAGGTTCAAGCCTGCTCCGGGGAGGAAAATGTGTGAGCAACATGGCGAATATAAGGAAATAAGTTATAACTATTTGCTAATGTGAAAGACAGATTTTTCGTTACCGCACAAACGCGTCTCCCCATCTTTCAATGGTTCTCCTGCTTGTTCTATTCGCAGTCTTTCTGAAAGGCTAGTTACTCTGTGGTCTTCTGTCATCTTCATCTGCTTCCCATGAACACTGAAATAAAAATAAAAAAGACAGCAGCAAATAAGTAAAGCCTTGTCCAGGAATGATGAAGTAACCTCTTTTTCCTTTTTCCTTTGAATTAATTATGAGCAGTTTAAAAATAAGGGGAAGGTCTTATCCAAAAAAAAAAAAAAAAGAGGGAAGGAGGAATAAGTAGAAATGAAGTGGTAAAAAAAGCTCATTTTTTTGCTCACACAAATAGTTGGTTATTTGATGATTATTCTCAAATTATTTGTTTCTATATTTATTGGATTAGTATCTTGTATTTATAATATTATTGATTTGTAGAGGATATTATCCTAAAGTATTATTTGTTTCCTTATTTGTAAAGTAAGGATTTCTCTATTTAAGAAACACCTATTATCAAAGAATAATATAGAAAAAGATTCCTCTCTTTATATTTTGTACATGGTATCAGAGCCAAACAAAGAAAAAGAGAAATAAAAATATTTTTTCAAAACCCTCTAACAGCCTGTTGTCAATTCAGCCGCCGCCGCACCTGTCTACCTCCACTGCCGCCGACGAACATCGGTCCGCTCTTATCCGGTGACAGAACTCGCCAGCCGCCAGAACCCAGTTGTTTCCGCTGCTGTCCGTTGAAAAAAAAACTCATTCCTAAGCATTTTTTTAACTCGCGCGCCTGCTGTCCATCGGTGTCTGATTTCTGTTCATCGGTGACTGTTCTTTTTCCAGGGGCGAACTCACGCGCCTGCTGTCCATTCAACCTGTCGCAGCTCCAGGAAACCTTGTTGCTACTTGTTTCTCAAGTTTGGGTTATTTTTTCAAGTTTTTTGGCCAACTGATTGGGTTTTTCAACTGCTGTTTTTTTTTCTGCTGCAGTTTACTATATTTAAACTGCTGTTTTTTTAGTTATCTAGCCTTAAAATCTTGTTTTTTGCTGAAGAATAATGTCTGAAGACAAGATATCAGTTGCTAGAATTCCAACCCATAGCCCTACTATCCAAATCACAACCATTCGACTTAATGGTGACAACTTTCTTCGGTGGTCACAAAGTGTTCGAATGTATATTTGTGGACAAGGAAAGATTGGGTACCTTATTGGAGACAAGGTAGCACCTTCCAAAGATGATTCATCTTTTGCTACATGGGATGCCGAAAACTCCATGGTGCTGACCTGGCTAGTAAATTCCATGGTGGAAGACATTAGCAGCAACTATATGTGTTACTCTACAGCTAAGGAATTATGGGACAGTGTCACAGAGATGTATTGCGACTTAGAAAATCAGTCACAAGTGTTTGAACTAAATCTCAAACTAAGTGACTTAAAACAAGGGAGTAATTCCGTTACTCAGTACTTTCACTTACTGAAGCAAATTTGGCAGGACCTTGATTTGTTTGTTAAATATGAATGGAAGTCCACTAAAGATCAAAAGCACTATAAGAAAAATGTTGAGAATGGTCGAATTTACAAATCCTTGGCTGGACTTAATGTTGAGTTTGATGAAGTTCGAGGCAGAATAATAGGTAAAGCTAACCTTCCTAATATCAACGAAGTGTTTTCTGAAGTACGCAGGGAAGAAAGTCGGCAACATGTGATGATGGGTAAAAACCAGGTGATCTGAGTAAGAAAGCTCTGCGTTAGTTGTTGAAGCCACTGCAAACAAGGCATCTGATCAGACAAATAAGCCTCGTGTGTGGTGTGATCACTGCAACAAACCGAGACATACTCGGGAGACATGTTGGAAGATCCATGGAAAACCTGCCAATCATAAAAGTAATAGACAAGGTGAAAAAGTATTCGTCCACCACTTCTAGTGCCAATAGTCTTTGAATCAACTCCATTCAATAAAGAGCAAATTGATCAAATCTTGAAGTGCTCAAGACCACTACGACTTATGGTAATCCTAGTGTTTCCATGGCACAAGCAGTAATTGTCCTCATGCCTTCTCTGTCTTACTCAAACCGTGGATTATAGATTAGGAGCTTCGACCATATGACTAGTTTCTCAAAACTCTTCGAGTCATACTCTCCATTATATTATAATGAACAAATTAGACTAGCAGATGGTAGTTTCAATTCTATTTCTGGAAAAGGAACTATTAAGTTATCTCCACACCTTACCTTACAATCCGTCCTTCATGTTCCCAAATTAGCTTGCAATTTGCTTTCAGTTAGCAAGATTTCTAGAGATTCTAACTGTCGTGTTATTTTCTCTGACTCACATTGTGTCTTTCAGGAACAGGAGTCGGGGAAGACGATTGGACGTGCTAGGATGCTTGATGGCCTTTACTATTTTGAGGAAGCTTCAACTAGTCATAAAAAAGTTCAGGGTTTAAGTAGTGTTAGTTCTCCGTCTGTTAGGGAAACTTTGATGCTTTGGCATTATAGATTAGGACATCCCAATTTTTTCTATTTAAAGTATTTGTTTCCAGAACTCTTTAAAGGAATTGATTGTTCTACCTTTCATTGCGAACATTGTGCCTTTGCAAAAACTCATCGCACTTCTTATTTACCTTAAAGTTATAAGGCTTCTGCACTTTTTTATTTAATTCATAGCGATGTCTGGGGTCCATCTAAGGTAGTAACTCAAAGTGGGAAACGGTGGTTCGTTACCTTTATCGATGATCACACCCGTGTAACTTGGGTGTATCTTTTAACTCACAAGTCTGATGTTAAGGAGGTATTTATCCGTTTCTATAACATGATTGAAACCCAATTTAAAACCAAAATCAGTATCTTACATTCCGACAATGGCAACTTTGAATATTTCAATACCTATCTAAGCGAGTTCTTACACACCAAAGGAGTCTATCACCAATCAACCTGTAGAAATACTCCTCAACAAAATGGCATTGCAGAACGAAAGAATAGGCATTTATTGGAGGTTTCTAGGGCCATTATGTTCTCTATGAATGTCCCTCAGTATTTATGGGGTGACGCAATTCTTACCGCTACTTACCTCATAAATCGAATGCCTACTAAGGTTTTAGGTTTTCAAACTCCTCTAGAATACCTAAGAACCACCTTTCCTACAATTCGAATTTTCTCAGATCTACCAATCAAGGTTTTTGGGTGTATTGCCTTTGTTTATGTGTCCAACCCTTCACAGTCCAAACTAGATCCTCGGGCTACCAAATGCATATTCTTAGGCTATACCTCCCATAAAAAGGCCTATAAATGTTATGATCCTGTAAGAAAGAGATTTTTTGAAAGTATGGATGTGTCATTTGTAGAACACCAATCCTTTTTTAACCTCATTCCCTTCATGGGGAGACATTTACATTTGAAGGAAAGTTTTGGGATACCTCACCTCTTCCAAATATCATACACTCTGAGGTTGTTACAATGCCCAATATGGAAGGTTCATCCTCAGGGGGAGAAACACTACAAAATAATCAACCTGAACTTCAAGTTTATACTAGGAGAAAGCTAAGTCAAAAGAACATAGGCAAGATGGCTGATCCGACGCATGATCAATCTGACACTCCGACAACTGATCCTGATAATCCAGGTACTTTATCTGTAACTCTTCCTTCCACTTCTTCTCCTCCTGAAAATAATATAATCAATGGCTCTGACCTTGATGTTCCCATAGCTTATAGGAAAGGAACCCGAAATTGTACCAAATATCCCATTGAGAATTACTTATCCTACAAAAAACTGTCTGACACTCATAGGGCTTTTACCTCTAGGATAACTAACCTGTTTGTCCCAAGGAATATACAGGAGGCCCTAGATGATCCGAATTGGAATTTAGCAGTCATGGAGGAAATGAATGCTCTAAAATAGAATCACACGTGGGACATAATTGAGCTGCCAAAAGACAAGAAAACAGTAGGGTGCAAATGGGTGTTCACTATAAAATGTCATGCAGATGGGAGTGTTGAAAGGAACAAAGCAAGATTAGTTGCTTAGGGATTCACCCAAACCTATGGAATCGATTATCAAGAGACATTTGCCCCAGTTGCCAAAATTAACTCTATTAGGGGACGTTTGGCCCGCCGGGAAGGGAAGGTAAGGGTTCCTTCCCGGCGTTTGGCCAACAAGGTTGAAATTTCCTTGCCAAACACGGCGCGTGGGTCCCACGTGCCCAAATATCCCGGCGCTTGGACCCCGCGCGTTTTTTTTTTTTTTGAAGAATTCCTTCTCTGTTATTTTCCTTTCCTTCAGTTTTTTTTTTTTAATTTTAAATTTAAGTTTCCTACTTCATTTTTTTTAGTAGTATTAATATTAATTTTAATTTCCAAATAAATTTTATTTCCTTATATATTTTATGGCCAATTTAATTTGAGTTTTCCATTCCTTTTTTCTTTCCTAATTTTTAGTTATATTTTTCAATTTCCAAATCAACTTCTCTTACTTTTATATATATAATTATATTTTTGTAATAGTTATTCAAAATTAAATTGCCAAAATTAAGATTTCAATTTCAACTTTTTCTTAAATAAAAATGTAAGGTTGTCAATTTTTACCAATTCGTCCAATTGAATATGTTTATATTATTTATGTACATTTTTTTCTTTTAAAATGCAATATTTATTATTATTTTTAGATGTATCATGTTTTCTAAACAATATTTATTTCATGCATTTGACTTTTATCAATAATGTATGCATTTACAATTTGTTATACACACGCACGCGCGCACACACACACATAAATATATATAAATATAGATTTTATTATTTTCAAACGTTTCTAAACTCATACATTTTTATAAACGAATATAAATCTATATTACATAAATCTAAGATATGATACTCAAAATAATTAAACTAGTTATTATTTTATTTTTTATCTCATCCATCTCCATTTTGAGTTTCTAAACTTAATCTTTATTATAAAAGTCATGATATTTTTTTAGAATAGAAATTATGTTATCCATTTATTTTTATTTATTATTTTCATTTTTTAACGATTATGAAATTTAAGTATTTTGATAATGAAAGTTATTAGATTTTAAATTTTATTTAAATAATAAATAAAATAAATATAAAATGATATATTAAAAATATTAAATATCTATTTTTAAATAAAAAAAACATCACTTCACTACTTTTCTCATCCCACCAAACACTAATTTACTATCATTTCATTTCATTTCTCTTCCCTTCCCATCTCACCAAACACCAATTTACTTTTACTTCTTTTATCTTCCCTTCCCACCAAACACCTATTTACTCTCATTTCCCTTCCTTTCCCTTCCCTTCCCTTCCTTTCCTTTCCCTTCCCGCCCTAGCCAAACAAGCCCTTATGGTATTGCTAGCTATTGCTGTCAATGAAGAATGGCCTTTGTATCAACTTGATGTAAAAAATGCATTCCTTAACGGTGATCTCGAAGAAGAGGTATTTATGGACTTACCACCTGGCTTTGAAATAAATTATGGAAGTAAAAACGTATGCAGGTTACATAAGTCATTATATGGCCTCAAGCAGTCACCCAGAACATGGTTTGAACGGTTTGAGAAGGCAGTTACGAGCTATGGATTTCTTCAAAGTCAAGCAAATCATACTATATTTTATAGACATACTAGAAACGGCAAGATGGTCATTTTGATAGTGTATGTTGATGACATAATAATAACTGGCAATGATGATCTGGAAATAACCATTTTGAAGAAAAATTTAGCTAATGAGTTTCAAATCAAAGATCTGGGAGTCCTAAAATATTTTTTAGGAATGGAGTTTGCAAGATCGAAAAGTGGAATTCTAGTAAATCAAAGGAAATATGTAATAGATCTACTAGAAGAAACTGGATTACTCGGTTGTAGACCAGCAGAAACTCCTATTGAACAAAATGTGAAATTGCAAACATCAACATGTGAAGTAAAGGATAAAGAAAAATATCAGAGACTTGTTGGGAGACTTATTTACCTATCTCACACACGTTCTGACATAGCCTTTGTCGTTAGTATGGTTAGTCAATTTATGCATGCTCCTGGTCCTGCTCACTTTGAAGCAGTAAATAGAATTTTAAGATACTTGAAAGGCACTCCGGGGAAAAAGTATACTATTTAAAAACAAGGTCATCTTCATGTTGAAATCTACACAGATCTGATCAAGGGGCGAGTAGTACCACGAGATAGAAGGTCAACTTGTGTTATTGCTCCTTTGTTGGAGGAAACTTAGTCACTTGGCGTAGTAAAAAACAAAATGTGGTGGCAAGAAGTAGTGCTGAAGCCGAATTTAGGGCACTAGCTCATGGTATTTGTGAGGGGATATGGATTAAGAGACTATTGGAGGAGCTAAAGTTCACTTAATCAACACCAATACGTGTGTATTGTGATAACAAGGCAGCCATTTCCATTGCCCACAATCCAGTCCTTCACGATAGGACCAAACATATTGAAGTTGCCAAACATTTTATAAAGGAGAAGATTGAAGTTGGAACCATATGTATCCCCTATATGCCTACTTCAGAACAAGTGGCTGACGTCTTTACAAAAGGTCTTTCTAAGCGACATTTCAATAAGATGATTGGCAGGCTGGCAATGGAAGACATTTTTAGTCCAGCTTGAGGGGGAGTGTTGGTTATTTGATGATTATTCTCAAATTATTTGTTTCCATATTTATTGGATTAGTATCTTGTATTTATAATATTATTGATTTGTAGAGGATATTATCCTAATGTATTATTTGTTTCCTTATTTGTAAAGTAAGAGTTTCTCTATTTAAGAAACACCTATTATCAAAGAATAATATAGAAAAAGATTCCTCTCTTTATATTTTGTACAGTTACAATGCGAACTATAATTTTAAACCCCTCAACAGAAACGACTTGAAATCCTTTCCAGTAACTATCATTCTGATCACCCAACAAGTACAGAAATAAAATTATAAACACATACTTCAGAACACAAGCAGAGTCCCCGACATTCGCACATTGCACAAAGTAATTATCATCATTATCAGCCCATACTAAAAGCACTGTCGCAGTACAACCCTGGAAAGAAATTGGTTAGCAACAACGATACTAACAAAATTATTTAAAAAAACAGAGACACACACACATATATATATATAAACCTTTGAGTATACAAGAAAAGAGATTCTAATTTTAAAATATGATTCATACTGCATACATTTGTTTTTTTTATATATCAAGAGTGTTCAGACCAACTTACTTGCACTCAACTAATTTTACTAAAGAGCTGTTTGACCTTACACTACTTGGTTGACAAAAAATAAACCGTAGGGTATTAAACTCTACAGGTGGGTAAATGGATTTAACTTATTCCCATGGTCAAGATTCATAAATTTTCATTTTTATATCAATTTATCATATTACAAATTTTTTTAATAATTTGAATACTAAATTCTTGTCATGTACAAGTAGAAAATCCTTGACACATGGCATTGCTGCAGTGTCTACGGACCCTGTATCATGCTTCTGTTGATAAACAAATAAAAATCCTAAGAATGTGAAAAAACCTCATAATAGTGATCCATGCAAGCTTCAGTCTGAGAAAATGCTTCTCTAAGAACATCAGAAGCATCGCGAAGAGATACTACCCTCTCCCTTTTCAGTGGATCAGATAGAATTGAGGCAATCTTCTGAGGAAGAATCCTAGAAGTAGAAATATTAATGATTAGTACAGTAGCAAGTAAAAGCCCATCAGGAAACTGCAACAGGTGACAAATATTTGAACGCAGTTATTCTCATGTCAAAGTCAAACAGGACAGAAACTCAAATTGCAAATGTTGCCATACTATCGATGTACAAACTCATATAAAAGAAAACTTCAAAGATACATATTACATATACTTCCGTGACTCATTAATTATATATTTCCATACAGTGCACCCTTCGCTTAACCATTCTGAGAACAATTTTTAAAAACAGGTTCATGTTTGGCGGATACTAACCGTTGAAACATGAAATTCAAATTCTTCATTTAATAATGAACACAATATTGGGTTTAAATAGACTACAAGAGATGACCCAATCATAAAAGAAAAAGATAATATCTAATCCTAAAAGGAAAAGATAGAAAACAATATTTAATCTAATTTTAAAACAAAAAATAATTAAAAAGATAAAAGTACTAAAATAAACATAAACCAATATGATACAATCCCGGGCCCACTAAAGGTCTACTCGAGGCGGAGCAAGAAGTGACGGATTTAGTTTATTATAATTAGTTGTTATTTTAATTATAGTTGGCTATTTATTATTATTAGGCCTTATTATCAATTAGGGTTTCTCTTCGGATTAGGAAATAGGATATTATTAATTAAAGGTTCCTTTAAGGATTAGGAAATAGGATAAGTCTATAAATAGGATAAGTTAGGCCATTTATTGGTATTCAATTATTTTGTAGTCATTTGAACTCTTTGGCTCTAAGGGAGATTCTCTCTAGAGATTTATTTCAATAAAAATTGGTAGATTCTATCAATTTTGGTATCAGAGCCTTCAGTGATCCAGGAATGATTGCTACTAGGATGGAATCAAGAATGGATGATTTGGAGGGCATCAATGCCGAAATTTAAAAGAAGCAACAAGAGCTCGAAGTTAAATTGGGGGCTGCGGAGGAGAGAATTATTAGAACAATTTGTTCGGACTTCGATTCTAAGTTTGATTCGCTAAAAGATGAAATTCGATCTTGGTTGTCACAAGGAACGAGCACGACAACAAAGGAATCGCACGCGACGGACAAGGAGGAGGGGGGAATAGGTGAGATCCACGAAACCCACGAACCAGAGGGGCTACAACCAAGCAAAATCAGCAAACCGATCGCGCGGCTTGGCGCGGGATACGGGCAGGGGCGAGCTCGGGCGGGAGCGACGAGGCCGACCGAGATTGAAGGTGGGCTGGGACGGAGCGATCGGGACGGGCGGCCGTGGGGCGCGGGCACGCTGCGCTCAGGTGCGGGGGACCGCAGCGGGGACGGGCGGTGCGGACAAGTGTGGTCGGCAGGGCCCGAGGGTTACAGTCCAACTCGGTTTATGGGGATTGGGTCAAATTGGCCGGAGAGGGTGAACCGACTGCATGATCAAGGACCAAGTAGGGCTTTTCAGTCACGACAAGGTGGTTTCAAGGATAATCGGAGAATGGACGAAGGGAGGGTGCGCGACGTGTACCAACGACCGTTAGCGCATGAAGGTTGGAACGATCGGGGTCGTGAATGGGATAACGAAAGGAGAGTGCGCAATAACAAAGACAGGTCGACAGCGCGCGACGGTTGGAACGATCGAGGTCCGGGAACGGGCGACAACAACCAAGACAGGGATTATGAAGAATGGGGAGATGGAGAGGATCGTTATGTGCAAGGGGGACTGAGAACAGGAAATAGAGAAGGACCGGGGTTCGATAGGAGACTCCGGAAACTAGAGATGCCGTTTTTCAAAGGACTTTCAGATGAGGATCCAAACGGTTGGTTGTGCAGGGTAGAAAGCTATTTTTGGGTAAACCGACTAGTAAGCCAAGAATGGGTTGAGGCCGCGACCTTGTGTATGGAAGGGTAGGCTTTAGAATGGCTACAGTACAAAGAGGATCGAGCATCGATCACATCTTGGGAAGATTTCCGAGAATTATTACTACACCGTTTCCAATCGACTAACCATGGCAACAAATATGCCAATCTTATGAGTTTGCAACAGGTCGGGACTGTTAAAGAGTATAGACGGCAGTTCGAGAAATATGCAAAAGGTATGCGCGACATCAGTGAAAGCGCTTTAGAAGGGAAATGGGAGAGTGTTTTGAAAGAAGAAATCCGAAGCGAGATGAGAAAACTACGGCCAGTCGGGATTCAGGATAAGAAATGGATGACACAGGTAATTGAAGATGACCTTGTTGTTCGAGGTCAAGCGAAAGGAGGTAGTACATCATCAGGGGTAAAAACAAGTACTGGAACCGGGTTTGCAAGTACGAGGGGAACAAGGAGTTCAAATCTGAGAACGATAGCCTTCACTCCAAATAGGTCAACTACTACAAGTACAACTACCACAACTCCGTACAAACATTTGACGGATAATGAAATCCGTGTCCGAAAAGTTAAGGGATTGTGTTTTCGTTGTGATGAAAAATTTGTTCCGGGCCATAGGTGCAAAAAGAAAGAACTATAGGCTCTAAAGATACTAGTAATACGAGATGTGAATAATCTTGGGGACACCTATGAAAACGACAGTACACACACAAACGAGAATATTGATGACGCGAACAGTACGCAGGATTTGGCAGCACTGTCATTAAATTCGATGGTCGGGTTGAGCTCACCAAAGACATTAAAAGTCACAGGACAGATTCAAGGATTGGGGGTAGTTGTACTAATTGACTGCGACGCCACACACAATTTCATATCGGATATGATAGTGTCTAAGTTGAAGCTACCAGTGCAACTTTCCAATGATTATGGCATTATGTTGGGGACTGGCGATTCAGTAAGAACAGTTGGGATTTGTAAGAATGTGGAACAGCATTTAGCTGACCTGAAAATTGTTAACGATTTCCTGCCTTTACCGTTAGGGTGTGCAGATGTGATTTTGGGGGTGGCTTGGCTAGAAACTTTAGGGAAAATTGAGTTGAATTTTTGGTCGTTACAGATAAAATTTGTGTTGGGTTCTTGGCAAGCTGAGCTGCAAGGAGATCCCAGTCTGGTTAAGGCGTAGGTTTCCCTGAAGTCCATGATGAAGTCGCTACGACCAGAGGACCAAGGGCTTTTAGTAGAATTAAACATGATCGACGCCACAATAACCAACAGGGTCCAAACGGATGTTCTCCCAGATCTAACTCAAGTACCTCGTGAATTACATTTTTTAATTGAATCTAATTCAGCCTTTTTTGAACCCTAGACAGAATTGCCTCCTCAAAGGAATTGTGACCACTCGATTGAGTTGAAGAAGGGTAACGATTCAGTAAATGTGCGGCCGTATCGGTACTTTCAGTACCAAAAGAACGAGATTGAGAGATTGGTACAAGAAATGTTGTTGGCCGGGGTTATTCACCCTAGCACGAGTTCTTTTTCAAGCTCTGTGTTGTTAGTAAAGAAAAAAGATGGAAGCTGGCGCTTTTGTGTTGACTATCGGGCTTTGAATCAAGCCACAATCCCGGACAAGTTCCCCATACCGCTTGTGGATGAACTCCTAGATGAATTGCACGGAGCGACGGTGTTCTCTACAATTGATTTGAAGGCGAGTTACCACCAGATCCATGTGAAGTCGGCCGACGTGAACAAAATAGCTTTCAGGACCCACGAGGGTCACTATGAATTTGTGGTCATGCCGTTCGGGCTGCGGAATTCCCCTGCCACTTTCCAATCTGTGATGAATGAGATTTTGAGACAGTTCCTCCTTAAGTTTCAACTCGTATTTTTTTATTATATCCTCATTTATAGTCTGACTTTTCAAGAACATAAAGAGCACCTGGCTCGGGTCTTCGAGATATTACAAACCCATGTTTTTGTGGCCAATGCTCCTGGTTATTCAATAGTGGGTGATGTGTTGCTCTACCGGGACAGCTTGTGCTACGCCCGACATCCCCAACGATCCCACTGTTGCTACTTGAGTTCCATGGGGGAGCTATTGGGGGGCATTTTGGAGTCCTCTAGACTTACCAACGACTTGCCAAGGAAGTGTGCTGAATAGGAATGAAGGCTCGAGTACGAGCATTTGTGGCCGAGTGTTCGGTTTGTGTTCAGGCTAAGCATCTATCATTATCCCCAGTAGGTCTATTACAGCCGTTACCAATCCTAGAGCGGGTTTGGGAAGACATCTCGAAGGATTTTGTGGAAGGATTACCAAGTTCAAAATGTTATGATACCATCTTAGTGGTGGTTGATCGGCTCTCGAAATATGCTAATTTCATTCCGCTTCGACACCCTTTCTCGTCCTTGTCGGTGTCGAAGGTCTTTATAAAAGAGGTGGTTCGCTTGCATGGGATCCCAAAGAGTATTGTGTCTGACCGAAACAAAGTGTTTACTAGCTTGCTGTGGGAAGAGATATTTAAGGCGTCTGGGACTAAGCTCTGTCGTAGCACTACTTATCACCCCTAGACGGATGGCCAAACCGAGGTGGTGAACAGCTGTTTGGAATCGTATCTTCGATGTTTTGTGATGCATCAACCTAAGTCGTGGTATCAGTGGTTTCCATGGTCCGAATTTAGTTTTAACACGTCATTTCACTCCTCCACAGGCATGACACCCTTCGAGATTGTGCACGGACGAGCTCCACCATCGATTATGGGACATGATTATGGGACTAGCCATGTGGCTGCTGTAGATTCCTTGATGTTAGAACGGGATCGAGTTTTGGAGACCCTGAAGGCTAATTTGTCACGTGCGCAACAATCGATGTCCGATCGAGCGAACGCAAAACGCCGAGATGTTCAGTTTTCTGTGGATGACTTGGTGTATATTAAGCTCAGGCCATACCGCCAGTCTTCATTGACAAAATTTAAACACCCAAAGCTAGCACCTAGATTTATTGGGCCGTATCGTGTCCTAGCACAGGTAGGGCCAGTGGCATATCGATTAGAGCTTCCTCCGTCCATAAAGATTCACCCAGTTTTCCATGTTTCTATTCTGAGAAAAGCAGTGGGATCTTCGGTGCTCGTCATGTCCTCACCATTCATGGTGGGGACCGATTTGTGCGTAGTGGTTCGACCTCAGGCGATTTTGGGAGTACGTGAGAACTTGCACAAAGGAGGTGCACGAGAGGTTTTGGTCCAATGGGAGGGCTCTTCTCCGGACGATGCTACGTGGGAGTCTGCCACGGACTTGGAGTTGCAGTTTCCGGATTTCCACTTTGAGGACAAGGTGGCTCTTTGGGGGGGAAGCATTGATACAATCCCGAGCCCACTGAAGGTCTACTCGAGGCGGAGCAAGAAGTGATTGATGTAGTTTATTATAATTAGTATTTAATTAGTTGTTATTTTAATTATAGTTGGCTATTTATTATTATTAGGCCTTATTATCAATTAGGGTTTCTCTTGGGATTAGGAAATAGGTTATTATTAATTAAGGGTTCCTTTAAGGATTAGGAAATAGGATAAGTCTATAAATAGGATAAGTTAGGCCATTTATTGGTATTCAATTATTTTGTAGTCATTTGAACTCTTTGGCTCTAAGGGAGATTCTCTCTAGAGATTTATTTCAATAAAAGTTGGTACATTCTATCACAATATGATACAATCCCGAGACCTTTGATTGTGTATTCGAGGCGGGGCCGGAAGTGAGAAAAGACTTTAATTAGTATTCTATTATTATTTAGTATTTTATTATTATTTAATTAATCCTTATTTGTACTTTCCATAAATGAAATTGTCATTTATGGAAAGAAGTCTTTTATGGAATAGGAGTCTTTTACCTTAAATAGGATATCTCTAGGAGTCCTATAAATAGGAGTTATTAGGTCATTGTTAAGGCATCAGAAATCATTTGTCACTTGTTAGTTTGTAACCTTTTGGCTCTACGGGAGAATCTCTCTAGAGATTTATTATAAAGTTGGTAGATTCTATCAATTGTGGTATCAGAGCCATTCACCGATCCGGGAATGGTTACTGCAAAGATGGAGTCAAGAATGCAAGAATGCGAAGTGGTTTCGGCTGAGATAAAGAAGCAACAACAGGAAATCATGGGGAAGTTAGAAAACATGGAAGACCGACTGGGGCAAAAGATCGAGGAAAGATTAAAATCCATGGTGGGCGAATTTCAATCCATGATCGAGCGAACCGTGAAGCAACCAATCCCCGAAACGGGCAATACGGACAAAGGGAAGAGACCGATGAGCGAAATTGAAGACAGCAGCGGCGACACGGTCGGAGACTTCACAACGACGAAAGAGGCACGAAGCGGCGGCGAACAAGGGCTGGTGTGAGCGAGATTCGCTGATGAGACGCGAGGGCATGGCGAACCAAGATGCAGAAGCGAACAAGGGCTGGTGCGAGCGAGATTCGCTCATGAGACGCAAGAGCATGGCAAACCAAGATTCGTTGGAAGCGAATTAGGTCAAGCCGTCGAGGCGGAGCGCGAGCGCGAAGGCGCAGGTTGGGCCGGAGCGAATGGCGAACGAAGAAGTGCAGGTTACGCCGGGGCAGAATATGAGCAAGGAAGCATAAGAAGAGCGGGTTTCGCTGGGGCGAAATATGAGCGAGGACTCATAAGAAGTGCGGGTTAGCTGGGGCTGAATATGAGCGAGGAAGCATGGGTGGCCGAAGGATAGCTGTGAGCCGGGAGCGTATTAGAAACGAGGGTAATTCGCTGGAGCGAAACGAAAATGAGCAAAGGGTTGCTGGAAGCGATTGGCTGAACGGAGAGCGAATGAGGCCTGAGGGGGCTTCGCTGGAGCGAAATTAAAATGGAGGGCAATTTCGAAGAGGAGACGAGACGTCGGAAGAAAGGAGGGTGCGCACCGGTTTTGTGATACGAACCCGGGGTCATTGAAAGTTTACTCAAGGCGTACCAAGAAGTGACGGATCTCTTTTATTGCTTTATTAAATATAATTATGTTTGGTTATTTAAGTTGTATTGGGCTTTTGGGCCTTAATGGGGATTATTTACTAAATTAGGTTAAATACTAGGTTTACTATAAATAGGTCATGTTAGGCCTCTAGCAAGGCATTCAAACAGTTGTTGTCTTTGTATTTGGCTCTTTGAGAGATCCTCTCGAGAGATTATCATAGTTTCTTAATAATAATAGTAGTAGATTCTATCATTTTGGTATCAGAGCCATTTGCCGATCCGGGAATGGTGAGTACTAAGATGGAGACCAAGGTGCAAGAGTGCGAGGAAAACGGTGCCGAGATGCTAAAAAAACAGAAAGAGTTCGAGGTTCAGTTGGCAGCTATGGGGAGTCGGATGGACCAGGAGTTTGGACAGTTGAATCTCAACATACGAAGCTTTTAGAACGCAAATCGGGGCCGCGAATCCCGAACCAAGCGTCGCGAGAAAGGGAAAGGGCTTGCAGCGAAGCCGGAAGGGGAGAAAGCGGGCGTCTGCGGCGGAGGGGTTGAGCGAGGCGGTCGGTCCGACGGCCGGGGCCGGCGGGGGGCGTGTGGCGAGCGAGGCGCGCGAGCGAGGGCGACGGCGCGCGGGGGGCGGCGGCGCGCGAGGGACGAGCCGAGGCGGCGTGGGCGGCGCGAGAGAGAAACGGCCGTGGAAGTGCGGCCGAGCGGGCCGGGCGGGCCGGGCGCGGCGAACGGAGGAGGATCGCGAGCGCGAGTCCGGGCGCGATTTGGGCGCGAGTGAGCGAGGGTGGTCGGGGCCAATGGGCGAGTGGGGCGCGAGCCCTAGCGGGGTGAGCCGGGTCAGTCTGGGGGGGCCGGGGCGCGGGCGAGTGGGGCGCGGGGCTCTGTCTTTGGTGGGCCCGAATGGGGCGCGGTCGTGGTGCGGAGAGCGGGCGCAGGCGCGGGCCAGGCGGCGCGGCGGCAAAGTCTTTGGCTGGTCGGGTAGAAGTCCAGCGAGTTCGAAGTCCGCGAGTTCGGGTCGGTGAGGTGGACCGGAGGGAAAATTTTCGTGGTTGGCTGATGGGGAACAATATATGGGTTGGAGTCGGACGAAGGGGAGATGGCGGTTCGAGAGAGGCGGGAAATGTTTTGCGGAGAGAGGAAGGTGCGCATAGGCTATGAAAGGCCGATTGCGCATGACAGTTGGAACGAGCGGGAGGATTGGAGGGACGAGCAAGAAGCAGGGTGACCGAGGGGACCGGGAGCAAGGCGGATGGGATGGACCAAGCGTTGATAGACGATTACGGAAATTGGAAATGCCGGTGTTTAAGGGTCTTCTCGATGAGGATCCGGACGGGTGGCTCTGCCGAGTAGAAAGGTATTTCGGGTAAATAGGTTGACGGGCCATGAAAGGGTTGATGCGTGACCACTGTGTATGGAAGGAGGCATTGGAATGGCTACTGATGAAGAGGATCGAGCTCCGATTGCTTCATGGGAGGAGTTTCGAGAATTGCTATTGCATCGTTTCCAACCAACGATCAATGACAATAAATATGCCAACTTGATGAGTGCGCAACAAGTGGGAGCGATCAAGGAATATCGCCGGTTGTTTGAGAAATATGCAAAGGGTATGCGCGATATCGGTCGCGAGAGTGCCTTGGAAGGGAAATGGGAGAGTGGACTAAAGCGCGTAAATACGGGCGAAATGAGGAAAGCGAGACCGATCGGAATCCAGGATAAGAAATTCATGGCACAGTAATCGAAGATGACTTGGCTTTTCGAAATCAAGTCAAAGGAGTTAGCACGACGTCAGCAGATTAGACCAAGCTCGAGTTCGGTACTATGAGTACGAGTAGCGTGGAGTACGAACAAAAAACCATCACACCGCCTCGGTCTATTCTAGCCGATCAACACCGTCGAACATCCCCACACCCGCCATCCCGTATAAACGTTTAATGAGATAGTGAGATCCGCATTCGTAAAGACAAAGGGCTATGTTTTAGGTGCGATGAGAAGTTAAATCGGGAGGCGCAGTGTAAGCAAAAGGCGCAAGCTTTGGAAATTCTTGTTGTACGTGATGCAAGAGAAACACGGGAAAATGAGGAAAATGATGATTCCCAAGAATGTACATTGAAGAGACTTTTGTTGAGGAAATGGTGGATACACGAATATGGCAGCCCTTTCATTGCACTCCATTTGGACTAAGTTCTCCAAAACTCTAAAGTTGACGGGCTCGATCACGGGGATATGAAGTAGTAGTATTAATCGATAGTGGGGCTACGCATAACTTCATATCCGAGGACATGGTTGCTAAATTGAAATTACGGTAGAACCATCGATGATTATGGCATTATGTTGGGATGGGGATTCATGCGAATCTGCGGGCATTTGTAAAGATGTGGAACTTGATTGACCAAGATGAGAATAGTAAATGATTTCTTGCCCTTACCGTTGGGTAGTGCGGATGTGATTTTGGGCGTTGTGTGGCTGGCCACATTGGGAAAAATTGAATTTGACTATCGAGCGCTTAAAATGAAATTCAAGCTAGGGTCAAGGCGGTCGAGTGTGCGTGGCGAGCCACGGCTGGTCAAGGCCCAGGTTTCATTGAAATCTATGATGAAATCCTTACGTCCCGAGGAGCAGGGGCTTCTGGTCGAGATGAATATGATTGAAACCCTGATACCGCCACGTGAGCGATCGGGGCCCTACTACGACTTGTCTCGGTACCCACGAACTCCACGACGTACTTTGTTTATACTCACCGGTTTTGAATCATTGGCGAGTCTACCTCCACAGCGTAATTGCGACCATGCTATTGCGCTATTACGTGCAAGGATTAAAGTGAATATACGTCCGTATCGGTACCCGCAGTACCAGAAGAACGAGATTGAAAAACTAGTGGGCGAAATGTTATTGGCGGGTATTATCCGTCCCAGCACGAGCCCGTTTTCAAGTCCAGTTCTGTTGGTTAAAAAGAAGGATGGGAGTTGGCGCTTCTGTGTCGACTATCGCGCATACGAATCAAAGCGGACGGTGCGATAAGTATCCGATACATTGGTGGATGAATTATTAGATGAGTTGCATGGGGCAGCGATATTTTCAAAAATTGATCCAAGGCGTGGTACCATCAAATACGTGTTAAGCGGTGATGTTCACAAAACAGCATTTAGAACTCACGAGGGCCACTACGAGTTTGTAGTCATGCCTTTCGGGTTACGCAACGCGCCTGCGACATTTCAATCAGTTATGAATGAGCTTTTGCGTCCGTTCCTACGCCGTTTTGTGCTAGTATTTTTGATGACATCCCGATCTACAAAGTGTGACCATCGATGAGCATAAGGAGCATTTAGTCAGCGTGTTTGAAGTGTTACAGAAACATGCCTTGGTGGCAAATGCCAAGAAATGTCAGTTTGGACTGCGCAGGATTGAGTATTTGGGGCATTTTATATCTCTTTGAGGAGTGGCGGCCGATCCGGAGAAAATTGTGGCCATGGAGCGTTGGCCAAGCCTAAAAACATTAAAGACTTACGGGATTCCTTGGGCTCACGAGTTACTATCGTCGTTTTTGTGGCGAATTATGGGTCGATGGCTTTTCCATTGACTCACCATTAAAAAAGGAAGGTTTGAATGGGGGCCAACAGCGGAAGAATGCTTTGAGAGACTTAAGCATGCAATGAGTAGTGTGCGATGATTGCGATTGCGGACTTTGATCGATTGTTTGTTGAGAGACGGATGCTTACGGTATTGGCGTGGAGTGCGATCTTGATGCAATGAGGGCGGCCGTTGGCCTATTTCGAAGAAGGCTCTTCCCCTTACACACATCGCGTGAAGTCGGTTTATGAGCGCGAGCTAATGGCTATCGTGTTTGCGATCCAGCGTTGGCGAGCTTACCTATTAGGACACCACTTTATTGTACGTACGGACCAAAAGAGCCTTAAATTCCTGCTTGAACAACGTGTAGTTGATGGGGAGTACCAGCGATGGATAGCGAAACTACTGAGTTATGATTTCCATATTGAATACAAGAAAGGATTAGAAAACAGAGCGGCAGATGCCCTTTCTCGTATGCCATCGACCGAGTTGAGCATGTTGAGTTGTGTGGCGGAGTTAACACGGCGGTGTTCACTCGGCAAAGTGCGGAAGATGCAAAGTTGTTTGCTATTTATAGTGTTATAGTTGCAGGAGAGGAGGGTCCGCCAGGTTATTCCGTCATGGGTGATGTGCTATTATATCAGGGACGGTTGGTGCTACCTCGGCCGCCACGATTTCCTCATTCATTGAATGAGTTCCACGGGGGCCATCGGGGACATTTTGGGGTCCTAAAGGCGTACCAACGCCTCGCTAAAGAGGTCTATTGGCACGGCATGAAGGCTCGCGTTCGCGCATTTGTGGCGAATGTTCGATCGTGTTCAAGCGAAGCATCTATCGTTGTCCCAATTTGGGTTGTTGCAACCAATTACCGATTCCGAACAGGATTTGGGAGGACATTTCGATGGATTTTGTTGAAGGACTTCCCGTTACGAAGGTTACGACACTATTTTTGTGGTGGTGGATCGGCTATCTAAGTACGCGCGCACTTTATACCCCTTCGGCACCCATTTACTTCTCTTTCGATTGTCACGGTCTTTATCGGGAAGTGGTCCGTTTGCATGGAGTGCCTAAGAGTATCGTGTCGGACCGTGACAAGATATTCACTAGCCTCCTGCGGGAAGAGATATTTAAGGCTTCGGGACTCGGCACGTCGAGTACTACCTACCACCCACAAACCGATGGCCAAACCGAGGTCGTCAATCAATGTTTAGAATCATACCTACGATGCTTTGTGTTGACACACAGTAAGTCCCTAAATACCATTGGTTGGCTTGGGGTGAGTTCGGTTTCAATACGTCTTTTCACTCATCCATGGGGATGACTCCTTTTGAAATTGTTTACGAGGCGTTCTCCGCCGACCATTTTGGGTTATGATTATGGGGCTAGTCCAGAGTAATGATGGATTCCTTAATGATGGAACGGATCGAATGTTGGAGAAGCTTAAGGCAAATTTGTTGCGTTCACGACAATTAATGACGAGCGTGCTAACGCAAAGCGCCGGATGTTCGATATGATGTGGACGATTTGGTGTATGTTAAGCTCCGACCCTACCGCTTGATCGTCCTTGGCGAAGTTTACACACCCCAAGTTAGCACCACGGTTCATCGGGCCATATCGTGTGTTAGCTCGGGTGGGGGCTGTGGCGTCATCGATTGGACTTACCACAGGCGGTAAGATTCACCCGGTTTTTCATGTTTCCGTATACGCAAGGCGGTGGGTTCCTCTGGGCTTGTTTTTCCGACACCGGCTTTGGTAGGAGATGATCTAGGCGTGCTCGTTTGTCCCGAGGCTGTTTTGGGTCTACGAGAGTCCTCGCAGGAGGGAGGTTCGCGCCAAGTTTTGATCCAATGGGAAGGATCCACTCCGGACGACGCTACTTGGGAGTCTGCTGCAGATCTAGAGCTCCAATTTCCGGATTTTCACCTTGAGGACAAGGTGGCTCTTTGGGGGGGAAGTATTGATACGAACCCGGGGTCATTGAAAGTTTACTCAAGGCGTACCAAGAAGTGACGGATCTCTTTTATTGCTTTATTAAATATAATTATGTTTGGTTATTTAAGTTGTATTGGGCTTTTGGGCCTTAATGGGGATTATTTACTAAATTAGGTTAAATACTAGGTTTACTATAAATAGGTCATGTTAGGCCTCTAGCAAGGCATTCAAACAGTTGTTGTCTTTGTATTTGGCTCTTTGAGAGATCCTCTCGAGAGATTATCATAGTTTCTTAATAATAATAGTAGTAGATTCTATCATTTTGACAGACCGTTAGCGCACGATGGTTGGAACGATCGGGGAGGCGTTGACAGGAGGCTACGAAAGTTAGAGATTCCCGTGTTTAAGGGACTATCTGAGGAAGATCCCGAAAGTTGGTTATGCCGTGTCGAGCGATATTTTTGGGTCAATCGTTTGACTGAGTTAGAGAAAGTAGATGCTGCGGCTTTGTGTATGGAAGGGGAAGCTCTCGAATTGTTGCAATACGAGGAAGATCGAGCTCCTATTGCCTCTTGGGACGAGCTCAAGGAATTGTTGTTGCACCGTTTCCAGCCTACATCACAAGATAACAGATACGCAAATTTAATGAGTTTACAGCAGGTTGGAACAGTCAAGGAGTATCGGCGATTGTTTGAGAGATATGCCAGGGGGATGCGAGATATAAGCGCAAGTGCCTTAGAAGGAAAATGGGAAAGTGGCCTAAAGGAGGAAATACGTAGTGAGATGCGAAAACTCCGACCTGTAGGAATTCAGGAAAAAAATGGATGGCACAAGTGATCGAAGATGACCTTGCATATCAAGCTCAACGAAAAGGGGGTGGGACATCGACATGGGGAAAAACTGGTACAGGAACATTGACGTCAGGTTTGGGAGGTACGGTAAGCTCAAACCTAAAAACGGTTACTCTCATCCCTAGCCGAGCAGTGACCAATTCCTCTTCAACCACAAGAACGACTAACGTACCATTTAAGAGACCGACGGATAGTGAGATTCGAATTAAGAAGGACAAGGGGTTGTGTTTTTCGTTGATGTGAAAAGTTTGTCTTAGGAGCCATCGTTGTAAGAAGAAAGAATTACAGCAGATGGAAGTGTTAGTAGTGCCATATGAAAGTGAGTGCTGGGAAACTGATGAGACGGAATATTCACCAGAAGACTTGACAGAGGAAGGGAAAACTAGGGAATATAAAGAAACACAGGAAATGGCAGCCTTGTCTTTGAATTCAATGGCAGGGAGAAGTTCACCTAAAACACTTAAGGTCAAAGGAACGATTCAAAGGCTGGAAGTAGTCGTACTCATTGATAGCGGAGCAACTCATAATTTTATATCAGAGGTGATAGTAGAAAAGCTAAAACTACCTATTGAACCCTCCAACGGCTACGGAATCATACTGGGCACAGAGGATTCAGTACGAACAGCAGGAATATGCAAAGATGTAGAACTACAATTGGCTGAGTTAAGAATTGTCCACGATTTTTTGCCACTGCCATTGGGTAGAGCAAATGTTATATTAGGAGTCGCATGGCTGGAGACGTTAGGAAAAATTGAGTTTAACTACCGTTCCTTACAGATGCGATTCGTTGTTGGGTCTTGGAACGCGATTGGTGAAGGCACAGGTATCACTAAAATCAATGATGAAATCTTTACGATCAAAGGATCAGGGACTTTTAGTCGAGCTGAATTTGATGGATTCGCACACCCCTTCTCGTTTACAAACGATAGCGTTACCAGACTTGTCTCAGGTACCCCTTGAACTACACTCTTTATTTGATACTTATGCACCTATTTTTGAATCTCTGACAGACTTGCCTCCACAACGAAATTGTGATCACCATATCGAACTGTTGGCGGGAAGGGAATCGGTAAATGTGCGACCGTACTGATACCCACAGTACCAAAAGAATGAAATTGAAAAATTGGTACGGGAAATGCTGTTAGCATGGATTATTAGACCTAGCACGAGTTCGTTTTCAAGCCCAGTTCTGCTAGTTAGAAAGAAAGATGGAAGCTGGCGTTTCTATGTCGACTATAGAGCCTTAAATCAAGCAACAGTGCCCAACAAGTATCCGATACCGTTGGTCGATGAATTACTTGACGAACTATATGGATCGACTATTTTTTCAAAAATTGATTTAAAGGCAGGTTACCATCAGATTCGAGTTAAATCGACAGACATTCACAAAACTGCTTTTAGAACTCATGAGGGACACTATGAATTTGTGGTCATGCCTTTCGGCCTACGAAATGCTCCTGCCACATTCCAGTCAGTCATGAATGAAATTTTAAGGCCTTATTTATAGAAGTTTGTACTCGTTTTCTTTGACGACATTCTAATCTACAGCTTGTCCATTCAACAGCACCGTGATCATTTGGCACAGGTTTTTGAAGTATTACGGATTCATGCATTTGTAGCTAATGCAAAAAAATGCCAATTTGGGATGAGCCGCATTGAATATTTGGGACATTACATATCAGCGGAGGGCGTGTCAGCAGATCTTGCTAAGATTGAGTCAATGGTTCAATGTAGTCCAAAAACTATCAAAGACCTTCGTGGTTTCCTCGGACTAACTGGGTATTATCGACGATTCGTGGCTAATTACTGGTCCATGGCTTTTCCCTTAACACAGTTGCTTAAGAAAGGGAAGTTTGAGTGGGGAACCGAAGCTGAGGATAGTATTCAAAGGCTGAAACATGCTATGAGTAGCGTGCCTGTGCTACGATTACCAGATTTCGATCAGATATTAATGGTCGAAACCGATGCATCGAGGATTGGGGTTGGTATTTGTTTTAATGCGGCAAGGACAACTCATCGGCTTATTCGATAAAGCATTACCAATAACTCCCGTGAAGAAGCGGTATCTGAGCGCAAGTTGATGGCTATAGTTTTTGCCATACAAAGATGGCGTGCTTACCTTTTGGGGCACCATTTTGTTGTCCGCACGGATCAAAAAAGTCTAAAATTCTTGCTCGAACGTGTGGTGGATGGAGAATACCAACGGTGGATTTCTAAATTGATGGGATATGATTTTCATATTGAGTATAAAAAGGGACTGGAAAATAGAGCGGCTGATGCTCTGTCTCGAATGCCAATAGCCTGTGAACTGGGCGTCTTGAGTTATGTGGCGGGCATCAACACTGCAGTATTCACCCAACAAGTAAAAGAGAATGCAAAATTGTTGGCTATTTACACTACGTTGGAGGTTGGCGAAAAGGGACCACCAGGTTATACAGTTGTGGGTGGCATTCTGCTATACCATGGACGACTTGTCCTACCGCCAGACTCTCCTACAATTCCATTTATATTGCTCGAGTTCCACGGAGGAGTCGTTGGGGGGCATTTTAGGGTTCTCAAAACTTATCAGCGACTTGCAAAGGAAGTGTATTGGCCTGGGATGAAGGCTCGAGTACGAGCTTTCGAAAGTGCATCTATTCGATATGTGCGCAAGCCAAACACCTATCCTTATCTCCAGCAGGGTTGCTACAACCGCTACCCATTCCTGATAGAATTTGGGAGGATGTTTCTATGGATTTTGTGGAGGGCTTACCGAGATCAGAGGGTTTTGATACTATATTGGTTGTGGTAGATCGCCTTTCCAAATACATTTCATACCCCTTCGACACCCTTATACATCTCTTACGGTGGCGCATATTTTTATAAAGGAAATAGTCCGTTTGCATGGAATACCTAAGAGCATAGTTTCGGATCGCGACAAGGTTTTCACTAGTATGTTGTGGGAGGAATTATTCAAGGCCTTAGGAACAAAACTTCGTCGTAGCACCACTTATCATCCTTAGACCGACGGGCAAACTGAGGTCGTTAACCGTTGTTTGGAGTCTTATTTGCGTTGTTTTGTAATGACTCAACCAAAGGCATGGTGCAAGTGGATTCCATGGGCCGAATTTAGCTATAATACATCATACCATTCGGCGTCGGGCATGACTCCCTTCGAGAATGTTTATGGTCGTTTACCCCTTACTATTTTGGGATATGACGGTGGAACAGGCCATGTGGCGGCAGTTGACTCATTAATGCTTGATCGGGATAGGATGTTAGACACACTTAAGGCTACTCTTCTAAAAACACAACAGTCTATGTCTGCCCGTGCAAATAATAAACGCCGGGACATCCAATTTCTTGTTGGTGATTTGGTATATATTAAGCTTCGCCCGTACCGCCAATCATCTTTGGCAAAATTCAAGCACCCGATGTTAGAACCAAGATTCATCGGGCCTTATCGTGTGTTAGCACGAGTTGGCCAAGTTGCATACCATTTGGAACTACCTCCGAATGTCAAGATACATCCGGTGTTTCATGTGTCCGTGTTGCAAAAGGCAGTCGGAGCCTCAGTTATAGTCTTACCTACACCTTCAGTAGTGGGAGACGATCTATGTGTGGCCGTAAATCCAAAAGCTATTCTGGGAATACGAGAGGCATCTCACGAAGGCGGGGCACGTGAGGTGTTGGTACAATGGGAAGACTTGCCTCCGGAAGACGCAACATGGGAAATAGCTTCCGATTTGGATTCACAATTTCTAGAATTTCACCTTGAGGACAAGGTGGTTCTTTGGGGGGGGAAGTATTGATACAATCCCGAGACCTTTGATTGTGCATTCGAGGCGGGGCCGGAAGTGAGAAAAGACTTTAATTAGTATTCTATTATTATTTAGTATTTTATTATTATTTAATTAGTCCTTATTTGTACTTGCCATAAATGGAATTGTCATTTATGGAAAGAAGTCTTTTATGGAATAGGAGTCTTTTACCTTAAATAGGATATCTCTAGGAGTCCTATAAATGGAGTTATTAGGTCATTGTTAAGGCATCAGAAATCATTTGTCATTTGTTAGTTTGTAACCTTTTGGCTTTACGGGAGATTCTCTCTAGAGATTTATTATAAAGTTGGTAGATTCTATCACAATACTCCTCTCAACTGGATTGTGTATAGAGTACAAGTCAAGCTTGAAATTAAATTCATCAGAAACGGTCCTTGGGATGATGATGATGCACCATTTGATTAAAAATATTGTCAACTGGGAAAAGCGCTGCCAACTGAGAAAAGCGTTGTCAACTGGGAGAAGCGTCGCGAACTGGGAAAAACACCATCTAGGAAAAGCGCCAGTTGAGAAAGTAGCACCAATTGAAAAAGGTAGAAAAGGGCCAATTGGGAAAGCTAGAGGAGGGTCAATTGGGAAAGCCAGAGAAGGGTCAATCAGGGCCAATTGGGAAAACTGGACATAGGCCAATTAGGAACACTGGATAAAGGACAATTGGTGGGAAAACTGGATAAGGTTCAGATGGGAACACTAGATAAGGGTCAATTGAAAAAACTAAATAAGAGCCAATTAGGAAACCTAAGAAGTAACAATTGGGAAACCTAAGACGTGCCAATTGAGAAGATGGGCCAATTGGGAATACGTGCCAATTAGGAAAATGAGAATTTTTTATGAAATCATATAGGATATTGGGAGAAGATGATGCCCTATACAAGATGAAAAGATGATTTTATTAACTGATGTAGCTTGGATTTATTTTTTGGCTTTATTTTTTCTTTATTTTCCCCTTTTCCTGTTGCTTCATTGTTAAGGCAAATGAAACAAGCAGTAGCCAGGAAAGAAAGACAAAGCAATTTAGATCATGGGTAAGTTTGCTAATTGAGATAAGATTAAATGCAAGATTTGGTAGACATAATACTGAAGATAAAGACATTGTGGGCGTAACATTTATCGGACCAGACCCTTGAACCGAAGATGATGACCCATCTGCCAAGGTGAAAGCTGGGAACGGGGCCGAGGATAATGGATTTACAAACAAATTACGGTTACCTGTCATATGTGATGTAGCCCCAGAGTCGATGACCCATTTTGGAGAGGAGGTAAGGAGGCATCGATTTTTATTACCTGCCTCAGCAAATGTTGCAGTAGGAGGCATCGAGGAAGATGACTGTGACACTTGGAGGCTAGCAAACCCATCCGCGGAAGCATGAACTGAACATTCAAGGGCATTGGATGACACAACATGAAATTTTGCTTGAAATTTTTATTATGATCTCTGTAGCTTCCTACAATCCTTTTTCATGTGCCACAGTTTCGACAATAATAGCATACCATAACACCTTTCGAATCTGGTCGTCTGCTATCTCCACCATGCTCTTGTCGCCGATCATAATTGATTTTAGGTGCGTAAGAACTCACACCTTTCCCAGAACGCGACTCTTGTCTCCCTACAAGTGCACTGTTAGGCTGTGATCCTAACAGGTCTTGAGGATGACCCTCAATACGAAGAAGCCTCCTGTAAACCTCATCTAAACTAGGCACCTCAGTCCTAGAGAGAATTTGTGACCTTGCCATTTCAAACTCAGGACCTAAACCCTATAGAAAACTAATAACACCCATCTTCTCTCTCTGACTCTGTTGAACTTTTATATCTGCCTCAAAAGGCATAAGAGCCGTGAGCTCGGCACTGTTCCACTTGTGCTGCATATAGTACGCCGTTATTGATTGTCCCTTTCGATCAGCATGGAAGTAGGATGTGCAAACATCATATATTCTTGTCACCTACTCCTTTCCAGAATATAAGAACTCCAAAAATTTCATCAATTCCTTGACGCTATTACAATGAGTCACCAGGGCGACCACATCATCTTCTATTGAGTTTTGAATCTGATTATATAGTCGAGCATCATCTCTAAGCCATATTCTTTTCTCTGACTCATCCGCTGGTGCATCATCCTTAATATGACTCTCCATCTCCATGCTCAGAAGATGAAACTGAATTGTTTTATTCCAATCGCGATAATTGAGGCCATTCAACTTACGCTTCGTGATTTCCGACGAGTGAGAAATAACACTCGTGTGCTTAGAATCAGCCATATATTCTTCCAAGCGTAAAACACCAATCTAAAATTTGGAAATCAAAGAATCAAAGTCGAATTAAACAAAACACAGCAGGAAATTACCAAAAAAAAACGCTCTAAACCTCAATCCCGAGACCAAATATCGCCGAAAACCAAAAACAAACCACACAGACACGAAGAGAGGCTTGTCGCGCTCAAAGCCCAGGAAAAATCTCGTTAGAAAACCCCTCCACGCGCTCCACGCGCCTCCGTCTGCGGCGGCGATCTGGAACTTCTGGCGGCGCGTGTGAGGTCCCTGTTAGTCGTGCGGTGGCGATCTTCTAGATGCAGGTAGATCGGCTGGCGGGTTTTCGAATGACGGTGGCGGTGACGACCAACTCTGGCAAGGCGCGGCGGCGGCAGCGGTTCTGACAGATTCCGGCGGTCCTTATGCAGTTTCTTACGGCTATCTCGAACAGCAAGAGTACTATTCGAATACCCCGAGAAGCACACACCCAAACCCTAAAATTCAATATTGTAAAACCCTAAACATGGCTCTGATACCATGTTACGCAATATTTTGGGACTCAGAGAAGTCGTGCTTTTTTATTGATATAACTATGTCCATATATATATACAAGGAGAATGATGCAAATCCTAACAACTCACTAAATATAGAATAATACTAACAAATGCTACCCTTTCACCCACAACTATGTCATTTGCTATAGGGTGTGAAACTTCTTAAGAACTGTGGAAACTCTTTTGAGAAACATTTTTATTCATCAACACGAATGCACAAGATTGACCTCAAATCCGAATTACAGGCTCTCACCAAGAAATCGACCGAAACAATTGATCTCTACATCCAAAGAGTCAAGAATTTAGTTCATTGCCTCTTGTCATTTATGTTGTCAATAGTCTTCCATCTTCATACAATGTACTCAAAACTTCACTACGCACTAGGGCAAAAATATATCTTTCGATGAGTTACACATCCTTCTTAAAACTGAAGAAATATCGATTGAATCAAGGATCAAGAAAAATGAACTCTCCAATCCTCCTATGGCAATGGCAGCTTCTACATATCAGGGTGGTCACGGTGGATCCTGGCGAGGCTCAAATCGTGGAAGAGGACGTTTCAACAACAATAGAGGTCGAGGATATTCTTATGTTGACAATCAAGGATCCTCATCCAATTCATGATATTATTTTAACAACAATCCAAGATCCTCATCAAACTCTAGATATTCTTTCAACAATAATCCAAGATCCTTCTCTAACTCAGGCTATGCTTTTAGCAACAATCAAGGATCATCATCAAATTCAGGATTCAACACACCAACGAATGATACAGCAAATGATTCAAATAATCCACCTCCATGTCAAATCTGCAAAAAGTATGGTCATGATGCATTAGACTACTATAATCGAATGAATTACGCCTACCAAAGACGACTACCGCCTGTCAGATTGGCAGCAAATGGCCGCATCAGCCATAAATTCCTCTCCAGCCTCTACCTCAAACACTAGACATTCTGAACAGTTAGTATGGCTTTCTGATTCTAGGTGCAACACTCATCTTACCAACAACCTATCTCAGCTCCAAACATCCAACTCATATAATGGATCAAACAATGTTACAGTTGGAAATGGTAATTCTCTTCCTATCACTCATCAAGTTTCAGGTATTTTAACTACTCCCTCCCAATCTTTTGTTTTGTTTTATCCAACCTACTTGGAGTACCAAACATAACCTCAAACCTAC
Organism: Sicyos edulis; assembly: GCA_036507275.1. Classification (NCBI taxonomy): domain Eukaryota; kingdom Viridiplantae; phylum Streptophyta; class Magnoliopsida; order Cucurbitales; family Cucurbitaceae; genus Sicyos; species Sicyos edulis. The sequence goes on from CM071854.1 coordinate 15,524,631, forward strand.
TTTGTGCACTGATAATCATTGTAGAATTATCTTTGATGCTGATTTTTTCATTACTTAGGACAAATCCACAAATAAAAACCCCTTCTATGGTCCTAGTGTGAATGTTTTATATCCTATCTACAACAGTGCAATACCAAACACATCAAATCAAGCATACACAGAAACACATGGAACTTCATTTGATTGGCATGCTTGTCTGGGACATCATAATAGTACTGTTTTATCTAATGTTTTGAAAACTTTTCCCTTTTCTGTAAAACCAACTAAAACTCATTGTACTGACTGTCTTGCTAGAAATCTCACAAAGCAAATTTTCCATAGTTCTACTTTTGTTACTGATAGAATCTACCAACTTTTATTGAAATAAATCTCTAGAGAGAATCTCCCTTGGAACCAAAGAGTTCAAATGACTACAAAAAAATTGAATCCAATAAATGGCCTAACTTATCCTATTTCCTAATCCTTATAGGAACCCTTAATTAATAATAACCTATTTCCTAATCCCAAGAGAAACCCTAATTGATAATAAGGCCTAATAATAATAAATAGCCAACTATAATTAAAATAACAACTAATTAAAGACTAATTATAATAAACTAAATCCGTCACTTCTTGCTCCGCCTCGAGTAGACCTTCAACGCGCCCGGGATTGTATCAATACTTCCCCCCCAAAGAGCCACCTTGTCCTCAAGGTGGAAATCCGGAAACTGCAACTCCAAGTCCGTGGCGGACTCCCACGTAGCATCGTCTGGAGAAGAGCCCTCCCACTGGACCAAAACCTATCGTGCGCCTCCTTCATGCAAGTTCTCACGTACTACCAAAATCGCCTGAGGTCGAACCACTACGCACAAATCGGTCCTCACCATGGACGGTGACGACATGACGAGCACTGGAGATCCCACTGCTTTTCTCATAACAGAAACATGGAAAATCGGGTGAATCTTCACAGACGGAGGAAGCTCTAATTGATATGCCACTGGCCCTACCCGTGCTAGGACACGATACGGCCCAATAAATCTAGGTGCTAGCTTTGGGTGTTTAAATTTTGCCAATGACGACTGGCGGTATGGCCTGAGCTTAATATACACCAAGTCATCCACAGAAAACTGAACATCTCGGCGTTTTGCGTTCGCTCGATCGGACATCGATTGTTGCACACGTGACAAATTAGCCTTCAGGGTCTCCAAAACTCGATCCCGTTCTAACATCAAGGAATCTACAGCAGCCACATGGCTAGTCCCATAATCATGTCCCATAATCGATGGTGGAGCTCGTCCGTACACAATCTCGAAGGGTGTCATGCCCGTGGAGGAGTGAAATGACGTGTTAAAACTAAATTCGGACCATGGAAACCACTGATACCACGACTTAGGTTGATGCATCACAAAACATCGAAGATACGATTCCAAACAACTGTTCACCACCTCGGTTTGGCCATCCGTCTAGGGGTGATAAGTAGTGCTACGACAGAGCTTAGTCCCAGACGCCTTAAATATCTCTTCCCACAGCAAGCTAGTAAACACTTTGTTTCGGTCAGACACAATACTCTTTGGGATCCCATGCAAGCGAACCACCTCTTTTATAAAGACCTTCGACACCGACAAGGACGAGAAAGGGTGTCGAAGCGGAATGAAATTAGCATATTTCGAGAGCCGATCAACCACCACTAAGATGGTATCATAACATTTTGAACTTGGTAATCCTTCCACAAAATCCATCGAGATGTCTTCCCAAACCCGCTCTAGGATTGGTAACGGCTGTAATAGACCTACTGGGGATAATGATAGATGCTTAGCCTGAACACAAACCGAACACTCGGCCACAAATGCTCGTACTCGAGCCTTCATTCCTATTCAGTACACTTCCTTGGCAAGTCGTTGGTAAGTCTTGAGGACTCCAAAATGCCCCCCAATAGCTCCCCCATGGAACTCAAGTAGCAATAGTGGGATTGTTGGGGATGTCGGGGGTAGCACAAGTCTGTCCCGGTAGAGCAACACATCACCCACTATTGAATAACCAGGAGGACCCACATCTTCATCTGTCAGTGTCGCATATACAGCCGATAATTTCTCATCTTCCTTAACCTGTTGAGTGAAAACTGTTGTGTTTATCCCGGCCACGAAGCTTAATATGTTGCACTCACATTGCTGAGGCATTCGGGACAGTGCATCAGCCGCTCGATTCTCGAGTCCCTTCTTGTATTCAATACTAAAATCATAACCCATCAGTTTAGCGATCCAACGCTGATACTCGCCGTTTACTACACGCTGTTCAAGTAAAAATTTGAGACTTTTCTGGTCTGTCCCCACAATAAAATGATGACCCAATAAGTAAGTCCGCCAACGCTGGACGGCGAACACAATTGCCATCAATTCCCGTTCATAGACAGGTTTCACACGGTGAGTTACCGACAATGCCTTACTAAAATACTTCAAAGGTTGCCCATGTTGCATGAGCACAACGCCCACACAAATTCCTGAGGCGTCAGTTTCTACCACAAATGGCTGGTCGAAATCTGGCAAGCGCAAAACTGGGACAGTGCTCATAGCATGTTTCATTCTCTAGAAGCAGTCTTCCGCATTCGGTCCCCAATCAAACTTGCCTTTCTTCAACAGTTGAGTTAGTGGAAACGTCATAGACCCATAGTTAGCTACAAAACACCGATAGTAACCTGTCAGGCCAAGGAAACTCCGTAAGTCTTTAATAGTTCTAGGGCTGGGCCAACCAATCATCGCCTCTATCTTTGCTGGGTCAGCTGACACTCCCTCCGTGGATATGAAATGGCCAAGGTATTCAATGCGGTGCAACCCAAACTGACATTTCTTAGCATTGGCCACAAAAACATGGGTTTGTAATATCTCGAAGACCCGAGCTAGGTGCTCTTTATGTTCTTGAATAGTCAAACTATAGATGAGGATATCATCAAAAAATACGAGTACAAACTTATGGAGGAACGGTCGCAGAATCTCATTCATCACAGATTGGAAAGTGGCAGGGGCATTCCGCAGCCCGAACGACATGACCACAAATTCATAGTGACCTTCGTGGGTCCTGAAAGCTGTTTTGTGCACGTCGGCCGGCTTCACACAGATCTGGTGGTAACCCACCTTCAAATCAATTTTAGAGAACACCGTCACCCCGTGCAATTCATCTAGGAGTTCATCCACAAGCGGTATGGGGAACTTGTCCAGGATTTTGGCTTGATTCAAAGCTCGATAGTCAACACAAAAGCGCCAGCTTCCATCCTTTTTCTTTACTAACAACACAGAGCTTGAAAAAGAACTCGTGCTAGGGCGAATATACCCGGCCACAACTTTTCATGTACCAATCTCTCAATCTCGTTCTTTTGGTACTGAGGGGCCGATACGGTCGTACATTTACTGAATCGTTACCTGCCTTCAACTCAATCGAGTGGTCACAATTCCTTTGAGGAGGCAATTCTGTCAAGGGTTCAAAAACGGTTGAATTAGATTCAATTAAAAAATGTACTTCACGAGGTACCTGAGTTAGATCCGAGAGAACATCCGTCTGGACCCTGTTGGTTATTGTGGCGTCAATCATGTTTAATTCTACTAAAAGCCCTTGGTCCTCTAGTCATAGCGACTTCATCATGGACTTCAGGGAAACCTGTGCCTTAACCAGACTAGGATCTCCTTGCAGCTCAGCTTGCCAAGAACCCAACACAAATTTCATCTGTAACAACCGAAAATTCAACTCAATTTTCCCTAAAGTCTCTAGCCAAGCCACCTCCAAAATCACATCTGCACTCCCTAACGGTAAAGGCAGGAAATCGTTAAAAATTTTCACGTTAGTTAAATGCAGTTCCACATTCTTACAAATCCCAGCTGTTCTTACTGAATCGCCAGTCCCCAACATAATGCCATAATCATTGGAAGGTTGCACTGGTAGCTTCAACTTAGCACAATCACATCTGAAATGAAATTATGTGTGGCGCCGCAGTCAATTAGTATGACTACCCCCAATCCTTAAATCTGTCCTATGACTTTTAATGTCTTTGGTGAGCTCAACCCGGCCATCGAATTTAATGACAATGCTGCCAAATCCCGTTTACTGTCGTTTTCATAGGTGTCCCCAAGATCATTCACATCTCGTACTACTAGTATCTCTAGAGCTTGTAGCTCTTTCTTTCTACACCTATGACCCAGAACAAATTTTTCATCACAACGAAAACACAATCCCTTATCTTTTCGAACACAGATTTCACTATCCGTCAGACGTTTGTACGGAGTTGTGGTAGTTGTACTTGTAGTAGTTGACCTATTTGGAGTGAAGGCTATCGTTCTCAGATTTGAACTCCATGTCCCCTCGTACTTGCGAACCCAGTTCCAGTACTTGTTTTTACCCCTGATGATGTACTACCTCCTTTCGCTTGACCTCGAACAACAAGGTCATCTTCAATTACCTGTGCCATCCATTTCTTATCTTGAATCCCGACTGGTCGTAGTTTTCTCATCTTGCTTTGGATTTCTTCCTTCAAACCACTCTCCCATTTCCCTGATAAAGCGCTTTCACTGATGTCGCGCATACCTTTTGCATATTTCTCGAACTGCCGTCTATACTCTTTAACAGTCACGACCTGTTGCAAACTCATAAGATTGACATATTTGTTTTCATGGTTAGTCGGTTGGAAACGGTGTAGTAATAATTCTCGAAAATCTTCCCAAGATGCGATCGGTGCTCGATCCTCTTCGTACTGTAGCCATTCTAAAGCCTCCCCTTCCATACAAAATGCCGCAGCCTCAACCCGTTCTTGGCCTACTAGTCGGTTTACCCAAAAATAGCGTTCTACTCGACACAACCAACCGTCCGGATCCTCATCTCGAAGCCCTCTGAAAACCGGTATTTCTAGTTTCCGGAGTCTCCTATCGAACCCCGGTCCTTCTCTATTTCTTGTTCTCGATCCCCCTTGCACATAACGATCCTCTCCACCTCCCCATTCTTCATAATCCCTGTCTTGGTTGTTGTCGCCCGTTCCCCGACCTCGATCATTCCAACCGTCGAGCACTGTCGACCTGTATTTGTCATTGAGCACTCCCCTTTCATTATCCCATTCACGACCTCGATCGTTCCAACCTTCATGCGCTAACGGTCATTGGTACACGTCGTGCACCCTCCCTTTGTTCGGTAAATTCTCACTCCTCCGGTCCATTCTCCAATTATCCTCGAAACCACCCCGCCGCGACTGAAAATCCCTACTTGGTCCTTGATCATGCGGTCGGTTCACCCTCTCCGGCCGATTTAACCTGGACCAGTGGGCGGGTTGGGACCAGTAACCTCGAGCCCCCGCCGACCACACCCGTTGCATCGCCGCGTCCCGCCACGGCGGTCGCACCCGAGCGCAACGCGCCAGAGCCCCATGGCCGCCCGTCCCAATCGCTCCACCTCAGCCCACCTTTGACCTCGGTCGGCCTCGTCTGCTCCCGCCCGAGCTCACCTCCGCCCGTATAGCCGTCGCTCTCCCCGTGCGTGCGCGCGATAGGTTTGCGCCGATTTTGCTCGGTTGTAGCCCCTCTGGTTCGTGGGTTTCATCGATCTCACCTATTCCCCCCTTCTCCTTGTCCGTCGCGTGCGATTCCATTGTTGTCGTGCTCGTTCCTTGCGACAACCAAGATCGAATTTCATCTTTTAGCGAATCAAACTTCGAATCGAAGTCCGAACGAATTGTTTTAATAATTCTCTCCTCCGCAGCCCCCAATTTAACTTCGAGCTCTTGTTGCTTCTTTTGAATTTCGGCATTGACGCCCTCCAAATCATCCATTCTTGATTCCATCCTAGTAGCAACCATTCCCAGATCGGTGAAGGCTCTGATACCAAAATTGATAGAATCTACCAACTTTTATTGAAATAAATCTCTAGAGAGAATCTCTTGAGCCCTACAATAAATCTCTCAATAACTCATTCAATAATTGGATGTCTAAACCCTAACCTAACCCACTCTATCTATAACAAAATACTAACTTATTCTCCAAGTAATGGCTAAATAGAGCCCTAGGCCCAACCTTATCAATATATGCCCCTTTAAAGCACCTTGTCCTCAAGGTGGGCATACACAAAAATAGAAAAATAAAAAATGAATTTCTTTTTTTTTCCGACGGCAGCAGCAGCGATTGCGGCAGCGGCGCGTCGGTGGTGGCAGAAATGGCTACGTTGGTGGCGGAGGTGGTGGCAAAGGTGGCGGCGGTGGTGGAGGTGGTGGCGGAGGTGGCAACGGCGATGTCGGAGGTGGTGGCAGCGATGGTGGTGGTGGAGGTGGTGACGGCGGCAGCGGTGGTGGCGGCGGAGGTGGCGGCGGCGATGTCGGAGGTGGTGGCAGCAATGGTGGTGGCGGAGGTGGCGGTGTGAAAACCCTAACCGTCACTGTTTCTTCCACAACCTCCCTTCTTCCTCGAATCCTAGCTTCCATCTCTGAGTACCATTGTTCCCTTGCCTTGGACTGCTCCTCCCTTTCTAATCTTCTTCGTTCCTGCTCTTTTGCACTTTCCTCTCTTATCTCTCTAAAACAACTTTTCATGTCATTGTAAAAACTTTGCCACATCTCATGAAATAAGCGAACATGTTCTTGATCCATCTCTATAACCAAGAATCGAAACGACTCTGATACCAATTGATATGATCTAGGATCTAGATTTATACCAAAAGATAAAAGAATAAAGATAAGTCAAGTTTTGATAGATTTTGGAACCTCCCCTCTCAAGAGAATCTCTTGAGCCCTACAATAAATCACTCAATAACTCATTCAATAATTAGATGCCTAAACCCTAACCTAACCCACTCTATTTATAACAAAATACTAACTTAACCTCCAAGTAATGGCTAAATAGAGCCCTAGGCCCGACCTTATCAACCTTTTGAATTGTTATATAAAAAAACTACCTGATTATGAATCTCTCCGTATTTTTGGTTGTGCTTGTTACCCTCTTTTACCAACACAAGTTTCCTCTATTTCCCAACCTCCCTCCACAGACAACCAAATTGACCAAATTTCTACCACTACTGCACAAACACTTACCGAACATTCAACGGATCATTCCCTAGCACCATCTTCTATTTCTACTAATCCAAACAACACCCATATTATGCAAACAAAATCTAAATCTGGCATTTCTAAAAAGAAAATCTTTATAGCAAACACAACCATGAAGCAAACAACCTTGAACCCTCATCCTTTACACAAGCATCCAAACATTATGCCTGGAAACAAGCAATGCTTGAGGAATACAATGCCTTAGTTAACCAAAAGACTTGGGAATTAGCTCCTCCCCCATCAAACAGTCAAGCTATTGGATGTAAATGGGTCTATAAAATAAAAAGAAATCCTAATGGTAGTATAGCTCGACACAAAGCTCGTTTAGTCGCCAAAGGATACCACCAAAAGGCTGGTATAGATTAAAAAGAAACTTTTAGTCCTGTAGTCAAGAAACCAACTGTCAGAGTTATTCTCTCTTTAGCAGTCTCAATAGGTTGGAAACCTAGACAACTTGACGTGGAAAATGCTTTTTTACATGGAACATTAAATGAAACTGTTTATATGGAACAACCTCAGGGGTTTATTGACAAAACCAAGCCCAATTTTGTTTGTCTACTTAAGAAATCCCTTTACGGTCTAAAAAAAGCACCACGTGCTTGGTTTGAATGCTTCACATCACACTTGGAAACCTACAACTTCCCTCCATCTCCCTCTGATACATTTTTATTTGTTAGGAAAGTCAACTCTTCCATCACTTACTTTTGTATGTAGATGACATAATACTCGCAGGAAATGACAATGTTTTCATAGATTACTTGATCTCCTGTCTCCAAACTATTTTTGACATGATTGATCTCGGTAGCCTAACTCATTTTCTTGGTTTAGAGATACATTCAACTAATTCTGGTATTTAGATGAGAAAAAACAGGTATATTGGAGATATATTGGAGTGATATGGATTAGCAAATGCTAAACCATGCTCTACCCCAATATTCTCCAAAAGCTTACATTTTCCCTCTAAATTTTGTTCTAATGATGATATATTGGCCTATATACAAATGATAGGGGCTTTACACTATGTTACTTTTACTCACTTTTACTCATCCTGACATAAGCTTTGCAGTCCGCAGGTTATCTCAATATATGAACTCTCCTACAATTTTACAACTAACTGCCGTGAAGAGATTTTTTCGGTATTTACATGGTACTTTAGGAACTGGAATTTGTTTCAAGCCAAGCAATCTCCAGCTTCATGCCTATTGCGATTCTGATTGGGCAGGAGACTCCTTAGATCGTCGATCCACGACCGACTTTATTGTATACCTTGGCTGCAACCCAATTTCTTAGATTACGAAGAAACAAATCACAGTTTCCCAAAGTTCAAGTGAAACTGAGTACCATGCGTTAGCGACTGTCATGGCTGAAGTGTGTTACGTCAACTCCTCAAGGATTTATGTATTGTTTTGTCTCGTGCTCCTAATGTGTACAGTGACAACCAATCTGCCATTCAGCTTGCGAAGAACCCAATTTTCCATGATCGAACCAAGCATATTGAAGTGGATTACCATTTTGTTCGTGAGAAGGTCACAGCCCGCAACACCACTCTCCACTTCATCACCTCAGCCAACCGAATTATTTACAAAACCTCTAACTGCTGAACGTTTACTGTATTTGAAGCCCAAACTCATGCTTATGTAGTCTCCCAGTTGAGTTTGAAGCCCAAACTCATGCTTATGTAGTCTCCCAGTTGAGTTTGAGGGGGGATATTAACTGATGTAGCTTGGGTTTGTTTTTTGGTTTTACTTTTTCTATATTTTTCCCCTTTTCCTGTTTTTTTTTTTTTTTTTGACAAAGAGACGAATCTTTCATTAAGAAAATGAAGAGAGTAGTACAATAGGCAACTGAAAGTAGAAAAAGAAAAAACATAAGCTATCCATATAAGAAGAAACAACTAGGACAAAAACTTTAGCCTTTTAACCTCTTTGAACGTCTATAAATAGACTTTCCATCAATGAATGAATATACAGACTTTTTCTTTCTATTTTCTAAAAAGCCTCAAATTTTCTCCCTTGAGGAGTTTGATTTCTTTTTTTTTTTCCTTCTTTTTAAAATTATGAATCTAAAAAAAAGGAGTATGGAAGAACAAAGAGATGGTTTGTACTTTCTAGGTTTTGAGGTGAGGAAAAGGAAATAGAGGTTTGAGGAGAAGTTTTTTATTTTTTTGCTAAAAGAGGAAGAAGATGATGAAGTAGGAAAGTGAATAGGAGAAGAAAAAAGGTTTATCGGAATCGAAAGGAAAAATTTGAGACTCTAATACCATGTTGAAAGATAAAATTCAAATTCTTCATTTAATAATACACCCAATATTGGGTTCAAATAGATACAAGAGATGATCTAATCATAAAAGGAAAATATATAAAATAATATTTAATCTAATCCTAAACGGAAAAATAATTAAAAAGATAAAAATACTAAAATAAACATAAACCAACACTAACTCGCTAGCAGATTTGGCAGCCAACACTCCACTATGTCCATCGCATATACCAAAGAGTCCAAACTGCCAAATAAATATCCATGCAAGGTAAGCTGTTTCAGTAAGCATGACGTTCTTAACAAACAAAAGAACACAAATTTCCAACATCAAAACCTTATCGACCCCAAGAAGAGGCCATTGATAATAGCAAACATCTTCCATGGCAAGCTTCTTTCCACCTCGACGTAAAGCCATTGGATCTGAAGCCAAACCAACTCCAAAGGGAATATCGCTCCCAATATGAACCTACCACATATGAAATATGAAAAATTAAATATTGAAAAATATATATCTTTATATATGAGCACTGGAAAACCCAGGTTATTAAGCACAAAAACTAATCCAAAACATTGCTTTTTGCTTTTAATATTCGTGACTATTCGAGCCAATTTTCACACACCTCGATTAGCGTTACGAGACATACCACCGACCCTACACCATTCCATTTTTGGGTTGAAACGATCATGGAGCGGCTCAAGTGGTCAAAGAAGGTCTTGAGGTGCTTAAGGTGATGGGTTCAATCCATGGTGGGCACCTACCTAGGAGGTCATTAAAATCTAATGTTTTAATTAAATAAAGGTTACGGTCAAAATCGAACTCCCAATTCAAATATAATGAAACCCAACTTTAGGAATCAACAAGGAAAAGCTAAGGAAATTACAAAAGTCCTTTCAGTTGGGTTTTTTTTTATAGGAAACAAAACTATTTCATTCATAAATCATAAGTGAAAGAGTTTAAAATAAGATAGAAAATAGGAGGGTGAATGTGAGTAGAGAAGATGTCGGAGGGTAGCCAACTACATAGGCAATTAATATTCAGAGTAAAACAAATTGGGAAGCCTTGACATGACGAAACAAAATATTACTAAAGTAATATAATTAGAGAGAACAATAAAGGGAGTATAGAGTCTAAGATATCCAAATCTCCATAAATTTCAAGATGTATCTTCACACACACTAAAATTTATTTCCACCAAGAACTCCAAGTGATTCCATTAATAGCATTTTCTAATAAACTCTATTTTTTTCTTTTGACGGGACGGCCTACAAAAAGTTGCTCTTGCTCATAAGCGGAAGAAATTGTTCTTGGAAAACACCAAGTCATATTCAAATCTTGCAGGAGAGAAACACAGCACTTAAGTACAGGAACAGTAAAGGAAAACGCTTTCCAGTATCCCCTTGCCTTCTGAAGATATAACATATGTCATATGCTAGGGGAAATGTTGTAGAGTGATAGAATCTACCACACAATTTTATTAACTACGATAAATCTCTCGAGAGGATCTCTCAAAGAGCCAAAGTACAAAGATGATAACTGAATTGAATGCTTGACAATGACCTAACAACTCCTATTTATAATAATCATAGGATTTAACCTAATTTAGTAAATAGCCCTAATAAGGCCCAAAAGCCCGATACAACTTAAATAACTAAAACAGAATTATATTTAAAAATAATCATAAAATAGATCCGTCACTTCTTGGTCCGCCTTGAATAAACTTTCAATGATCTCGGGATCGTATGAATACTTCCCCCCCAAAGAGCCACCTTGTCCTCAAGGTGAAAGTTCAGGAACTGTAACTCTAGGTCAGCAGCGGACTCCCAAGTAGCATCGTCAAGAGTGGACCCCTCCCATTGTACCAAAATCTGGAGCGACCCTCCATCCTGTAGGTACTCCCTTATGCCCAAAACAGCCTTTGGACAAACCAGCACGCCTAAATCATCTCCCACCAAAGCCGGTGTAGGGAAGACTAGTCCAGGGGAACCAACCGCCTTACGCAACACGGAAACATGAAAAACCGGGTGAATCCTCACAGTCTGTGGTAACTCCAACCGGTACGCGACTGGCCCCACTCGAGCTAACACTCGGTACGGCCCAATGAATCGTGGTGCTAACTTAGGGTGTTTAAATTTCGCCAAGGAGGACTGGCAGTAAGGTCGGAGCTTAACATACACCAAATCCTCCACATTAAACTGAACATCCCGACGTTTTACATTAGCACGATCCGTCATCAATTACTGAGCTTGCAACAAATTTGTCTTAAGCTTCTCCAACATTTTATCTCGTTCCATCATCAATGAATCCACAGTCGCAACCGGGCTAGCCCCATAATCGTAACCCAAAATTGTCAACGGGGAAGGCCCATAAACAATCTCAAAAGGTGTCATGCCCGTGGACGAATGATATGACGTATTAAAACTGAACTCCGCCCATGCAAGCCACCAATACCATGCCTTTGGTTGCGTCAACACAAAGCATCTTAAGTACGATTCCAAACAGCGGTTCACGACCTCGGTTCGACCATCAGTCTGTGGATGGTAAGTGGTACTGCGGCGTAGCTGCGTCCCAGAAGCCTTGAAGATTTCCTCCCAGAGCAGACTAGTGAATACCTTGTCGCGGTCCGACACGATACTCTTAGGTACCCCGTGCAAACGGACCACCTCTCTGATAAAGACCTGAGACACTATGAGAGAAGTGAATGGGTGTCATAGGGGTATAAAATGAGTGTACTTAGAAAGTCGATCGACCACCACCAATATAGTGTCATAACCCTCAGAACGAGGAAGTCCTTCGACAAAATCCATCGAGATATCTTCCCAAATTATTTCGGGAATCGGTAATGGTTGTAGTAGGCCAGCTGGAGACAATGATAAATGTTTTGCTTGCACACAAATCGAACATTCGGCCACAAACGCGCGTACGTGGGCCTTCATTCCTTGCCAATAAACTTCTTTAGCTAAACGTTGGTACGTCTTGAGAACCCCGAAATGTCCCCCGATGGCGCTCCCATGGAACTCAGTCAATAACAATGGAATCGTAGGGGATGTCGGCGGTAGCACCAGTCGGCCCTGGTATAGTAGCACATCGCCAGTGATGGAATAACCTAGCGGACTCTCCTTACAGGTAACCAAAGCCGTATAAATAGCAAACAACTTTTCGTCTTCCCGCACTTGCTGGGAAACACTGTTGTGTTCACTCCCGCCACACAACTCAACATGCTCAATTCACCTGTCGATGGCATTCGAGAAAGAGCATCTGTCGCTCTGTTTTCTAGACCCTTCTTATATTCAATATGAAAATCATAACTCATAAGCTTCGCAATCCATCGCTGATACTCCCCATCAACTACACGTTGTTCCAGCAGGAACTTAAGGCTCTTCTGATCCGTACAGATGACAAAATGGTGTACCAATAAATACGCTCGCCAACGCTGTACTGCAAACACGATGGCCATCAGCTCGCGCTCATAAACCGACTTAACGCGGTGGGTGATAGGTAGGGCCTTACTAAAATACGCTAATGGTTGCCCTTGTTGCATCAAAACTGCGCCCACACCAATACCGGAAGCATCAATTTCTACAACAAACAACTGATCAAAATCTGGCAATCGTAAAACTGGCACACTACTCATCGCATGCTTAAGTCTCTGAAAGCAATCTTCTACTGTCGGGCCCCATTCAAACTTTCCTTTTTTTAGCAGCTGAGTCAGAGGAAAAGCCATCGACCCATAATTTGCCACAAAACGGCGGTAGTAACCTGTCAACCCAAGGAAACCCCGAAGATCTTTAATATTCTTAGGGCTTGGCCAACGTACCATGGCTGCAATTTTCTCTGGATCGGCAGCCACTCCTTCAGCATATATAAAGTGCCCCAAATACTCAATCCGGCGCAACCCAAACTGACATTTCTTGGCATTGGCTACATAGGCATGGGTTTGTAGGGCTTCGAACACTCGAACTAGGTGCTCCTTATGTTCTTGGATGGACAGACTGTAGATCAAGATATCATCAAAAAATACTAGCCCAAACTGGCGTAGAAACAGTCGCAAAATCTCATTCATAACTGACTGAAACGTTGCAGGAGCATTGCGTAATCCGAAAGGCATGACTACAAATTCATAGTGGCCCTCATGGGTTCTAAATGTCGTTTTATGAACACCAGTTGGCTTAACACGGATCTGATGGTAACCTGCCTTAAGATCAATCTTCGAAAACACGGTTGCCCCATGCAGCTCATCCAACAACTCATCAACCAGTGGTATCGGATATTTATCGAACGCTCTTTTGATTCAAAAGCGCGGTAGTCGACGCAAAAACGCCAACTCCCATCTTTCTTTTTAACCAATAAAACTGGGCTTGAAAACGGGCTCGTGCTAGGTCGAATAATTCCTGCCAACAACATTTCTCCCACTAATTTTTCAATCTCATTCTTCTGATACTATGGGTACCGGTACGGACGTACATTTACTGATCCTTTGTCGGCCAATAGTTCAATAGCATGGTCACAATTACGTTGCGGGGTCAGACCTGTCAATGATTCAAAAACCGATGAGTAAAAATGAAGTACAGAGTGCAGTTCCGTGGGTACTTGAGACAGATCTGGAAGAACTCCGGTCTGTTCTCGAGTCGATATTGATTTCTCAATCATATTTAACTCGACTAGGAGCCCCTGATCCTCTGGTCGTAAGGACTTCATCATGGATTTTAACGAGACTTGGGCCTTGACCAGCCGTGGCTCGCCTTGCAACTCAACCCTTCCTGTTCCCACTTTGAATTGCATTTTTAGTGCACGATAATCGAATTCAATTTTCCCCAATGTCGCCAGCCACACAACTCCCAAAATCACATCTGCGCTGCCCAGGGGTAAGGGCAAGAAATCGTTCACTATTCTTAATTTTGCCAACTGGAGTTCCACATTCTTACAGATGCCAGCAATTCTCACAGAATCACCAGTTCCCAACATAATGCCATAATCATCCGAGGGCTCCATCGGTAATTTCAATTTAGCAACAATGTCATCTGATATGAAGTTATGAGTAGCTCCACTATCGATTAATACTACTACTTTGTGTCCCTGTATCGAGCCTGTGACCTTTAGTGTTTTTGGTGAACTTAGCACTGCCATTGAGTGCAGGGATAGAGCTGACATGTTTGGTGTATCCACAGTTTCTTCAATAATCTCATCTTCGAGCACATAATCTTGGGGATCAACGGTTTCTTCGATGTTCAAATTCTCTATTGCATCGCGTACTACAAGTATCTCCAGAGCCTGCAGCTCCTTCTTTTTACACTGGTGACCCGGGACGAACTTCTCGTCACACCTAAAACACAGCCCCTTGTCTTTTCGTATGCGGATCTCACTATCTGTTAAGCGCTTATAAGGGATGGTGGAGGTGAAGGTGTTCGATGGTGCTGTCCGGTTGGAATAGTTGGGAGTGGGAGTGAGGGTAAGAGTTTTTTGGTTCGTACTGCCAGCCACTCTTGCACTTACAGCCCCTGATCCCATACTTGGTTTAACTGTTGTCGTCGTGCTTACCCCTTTTGCTTGATTTCGAAAAGCAAGGTCATCTTCAATTACCTGTGCCATAAATTTCTTGTCCTGAATTCCCACGGGCCGAAGTTTTCTCATCTCACTCCGTATTTCTGCCTTCAGACCACTCTCCCATTTTCCTTCCAAGGCGCTCGCACTGATGTCACGCATACCTTTTGCATATTTTTCAAACAACCGACGATATTCTTTGACTGTTCCGACTTGTTTCAGACTCATTAAATTGGCGTATTTATTTTCATTGACCGTTGGTTGGAAACGATGCAACAACAATTCTCGAAATTCTTCCCATGAAGCAATCGGGGCTCGGTCCTCTTCATACTGCAACCACTCTAATGCCTCCCCTTCCATACACAAGGCTGCAGCATCAACCCTTTCATGCCCTGTCAAACGGTTAACCCAGAAATACCTCTCCACTCGGCAAAGCCACCCTTCAGGGTGCTTATCCGCTAATCCCTTGAACACAGGCATTTCTAACTTCCGTAGCCTCCTATCTACCATGGGTCCATCTCCACCGCCTATTCCTGGTCCCCTTCGCTCACAACGGTCCTGTCTATCTCTCCATTCATCACGCTCTCCTTCTCGATTACAGCCGTCCCAACCCTGTTCGTTCCAACCGTCATGCGCTATCGGCCTTTCATAGCCGGTGCGCACCCTTCCTTCCTCGTTAAAATTGTTTCCCCTTCCACCAGATCGAAATTCTCCCCGTCGATCTAAATCCGAGCCCATACAATTTTCCCCGTCGGTCCAACCCTGGAAACTCTCCCTCCGGTCCAGCCTGATCAGCCCGACTCGGCCCAGCTAACCCGCCCCGTCCCGGCCTTTTCGCGCCCCAGCCCCGACACTCACCGCCCGAACCCGCGCCCAACCCGCGCTCGCTCACGCCTGCAGCAACACCTGGACCCCCCCAACGGCCCGGTCCCACGCCCCACCCGTAGTCACCCACGACCCTGCCCCAGAACTCCCCGCTCGCCCCCAAGCCGTCACGCCGCCCTGCTCCTCCCAGCCCGACACCCCCGCAACCCGCACGCCCGACGCCTCCCGCACCGCTCGCACAGACCGTGACCCCCGTGCCACTCGCGTCTCCCGCGCCTCTGCTGGCGTGCACCTCGCCTAGCCTTTTTGAGCCCCCGAGCCCCACGCCTGAACCCGCGTGCGCACCACCCGAGCCCGAGTCGCCCTGGCCCCCCGAGTCGACCCACCCTGCCGCGTCCTCCCCCACGCCATGTTTTGCCTCGCCAAACGCCACCGCACCTGCGTCGCGCGAGCTAGCCTTAGCCGCGCTACTCGACCCCTCCCCCGTAGCCTCGGGCATCGAGCCCTTCCCTTTGTCTGCTCGAATTGACTCCACTAATAGTTCCAGATTTCGGTTCATCGCCTCGAGCTTCGAATCTTGCAATTCCATCCTTTTCCCTAACCTTTCTTCCATCGCTTCCATCTTCGCGTTAGTCTCTTGTAACTTCCTGGCCAAGTCGGTCGTTCCTTCTTCACATCCTTGCATCCTGGATTCCATCTTAGTAGTAACCATTCCCGGATCGGCAAATGGCTCTGATACCAAAATGATAGAATCTACCACACAATTTTATTAACTACGATAAATCTCTCGAGAGGATCTCTCAAAGAGTCAGAGTACAAAGATGATAACTGAATTGAATGCTTGACAATGACCTAACAACTCCTATTTATAATAATCATAGGATATAACCTAATTTAGTAAATAGCCCTAATAAGGCCCAAAAGCCCAATACAACTTAAATAACTAAAACAAAATTATATTTAAAAATAATCATAAAATAGATCCGTCACTTCTTGGTCCGCCTTGAATAAACTTTCAATGATCTCGGGATCGTATCATAGAGATGCCCTTTTGAGTAATTCATAATGTATTATTTAGAAGTTCCTTGAAAGGAGCTTCATATGCTCAATGAAAAAATATTACTCCTCAGAGTTAAGAAACAGTTTCATGAAGATATTTTTTTTTAACAAGGATAATCACGCTCGTCCCTAGGCGAGGCACCGAGAGACATCGAAGGAGTAATGTCACAGGTGAGTCTCAAAGATGAGACCTTGAGGGGAGCATACCCTCAAAACTTAAGTCTTCAACCACTGTGCTACCCCTTGGGGACTAGTTTCATGAAGGTATTAATAAAGATGACTATGAAGAGCAGTGTTTTACAATGGCGTACTAAGGCGCAATGGGCCTCTAGGGCTTGAGGCGCAAGGCGCGCCATAAGGCGTAGGCTTTTTTACATCACGCGCACTAAATAGAAAACACAAATTTTTTTTATATATATGTGTATACACAATAAAAACCTTTCCATAGACATAAATGAAGTTTTAACCAAAAATAATATACAAAACCTACATTAAATTTAACTATTAACCTTCATTTCATGGAAAAAAATGAAGTTTAACTAAAAATATATACAAAACATACATCAGATTCACAATTAACCTTTGTTATTTAAGATATTGAAATGTCTTGAATCAGTTATCTTGCACTTTGAATGACCTAGTACGGGGATCTCACAAAGGATAAAGGTGAAAACATGAAAAAAATACAAAGAAAATGAAAAAGCCCACAAGGCGCACGCCTTTTGGTGCCTGGGGCTTCACGTAAGGCGCCAAAAGGTGCGTGCCTCGCCTTTCCCAGGCGAGGCGCACGCCTAACGGGGCTTTTTAAAACACTATTGAAGAGTAATCTTTTTTCATTAAAATATTACTCTTCAACCAATCAATCTATGATGGTTATGTTAATTTATACAATTAAAATAATCCCAAACTATCAAAATCGAACTACTGTTTATACTTCTTTCCCTCTCTCTAATCACAACCACATTTTCCCCCATGTTGCCCCTCAATGGCGCTTGAGGATGAACAACCACACAAGCATCCCTTATTAGAGATGGTGCACCGCTCTCCTCCTCCACTTTCCGCCCTTGTCAAAAATGAGCTCGTCTTCCCTTTCTATCTTTTCCTAACTCTATGGTGAGATGTGTGTTCCCGACTTCTCCCTAGAAGACTGATTTTTATAGGAAACAAAAATATTTTCATTGATAAAAATGAAAATGAGATAATATAGAAGACTGATTAGTTGGCTAGGTTTTGAGTCTTTTGTACAATGAGATAATAAGTCAATAAAACTTTGGATCTCTCGGGAAGTTTAACATCCATGGTTCCAAAAGGAGAGGGCTTATACATCCAAGGATTATCTCATGAATCAGCTATACATCCGAGAGAAAGAGCTCTTATGACGAAGGAAAAAAAGGGGGAGATCAAGACTCATCCCATATTGGCGCCGAATGGTGGAGTGGGTGGAGAAGACGCACAACTTACTGCCTATAAGATCAATGATAGAGTAAGGGAAAGAAAATTGCCAGGAAAAGATGCATCAATTCATCAAACTCACGAATTTCTGGCACACAAGTCAAAAACTTGTGTTTGACACTCGGTCTACAACGATGTCGAGGAGCTGCGTCAATAAGCACACAAATACAAAGGAAACCTTGTTGTCGTAAGTAGGAAACGAGGAGTGTGTAGTTGTCGGCATACAAAACTAAGAGAATCTTGTTGTCGAAAACAGAAACGAGGAGTGTGTTGTTGCTCGCACGATTTTCACAGCACAAAAAATGTTTGATCACCAATCAGCATTGGAGAAAAGAAGCAACAAGTCAAACCTGAACATTGAAACCGAACGATACTCTTTTGACATTGTTTTTAAAAATTTGAAAAAAATATTAAAAAATGAACAAGACTAAATAAATTTTTAAAACACATTTAAATTTAGGTTAATTTTGCAATAATTAAATGAGAAATCTAATTAATTGTATGAAAAATATTAATTTAATATAAAAAAAACTTCTAACCGAAAATATTTCGATTAAATATTTTTCTAACCAACATTGACCGACATATACTTGAAAATTGAATGACTAACTTTTATTCGATTAGTTTTGGTCGATCGATTCAGTTTTTAGGAAACATGTGAACACCCCTAGTTTGGATGAGTAGTTTGATAGAATCTACCACAATATATTATAAACTACGATAATCTCTTGAGAGGATCTCTCAAAGAGCCAGAGTACAAATGACGACAATTCAATAGATGATTAACAAAGACCATCATCCCCTATTTATAACCCTAAACCCTAATTAAATAAAAGACTAATAATAGGCCCAAGCCCAATACAATTAAAATAGAAATTAACTAATAAATAATAAATACTAATACTAATATTCTCAAAACTCCAAGGTCCGGATCGTATCATAGTTCATGAGAGTTATTTTGAGTACTTAAAATGAATAGTTATTTTGAGTTATAAATTGGGGTTATAGTAATAGCTCATTTGGATGTGGATTTTTCTAGAGGAGTTGTAGCCAAGCTTGTTTGGATGTGAATTTTGTAGAGTTGTAGAAAAGCGTGGTTTTGAAATGAGGAGATATTTTGAGTGATTAGAAATGAGTAGTTATGAGCGGTTGCAATAGCTTTTTTGGATATGGTTTTGTTGAGGATGAGGTGAAAGTGCTCATTTGTAACTCCTATATACAACAAAAAATAAAACATCCAAACACCCTAGAGCAATTATGAACTGGAAATTGATCCAAGGCAAGTGTTCGGATCTATTATCACATAGACAAGACATGAGGCGCCCAAACAGACCTTCCCTTAAAAAACTTTTTCCAGGTTTTGAATTGATGTAAAAGCTTTTTTTTTTTTTTGTAGAACCTAATATATTCACATATCTCCCATAGAAGTTCATGTCTTACACAAAACATGTAGAAATTGAACCAGTCCCAACGAAAGCTTGATGGTTCGCAGAGCTTGGATGCTTCTCGACTAGATGACAACACGTAGAAGTAGAGCTCATCAAAGAACAGCCTGAGAACATCGTTGGTTTGTGACACTCGCTAGAAGACAACCCGTTAGACTTGACGTAAAGACATATAAACTGTCTTAAAGACGACCCATTGGACTTGAAGGAAAGATGCGAAGGTCACCAGAGAGTTGTGCTTTGTTCTCAGAGGGTGCACCAGCCACTTGGAGTTGGAAATAATGGAGTTTTTTTATTTTCTCGATGAAAATGGTAGATGGAGGAGGAGAGAGGTAGCGTCGTCCAGTTTTTTAAAAAGCCCAAGGCGCACTATATAAAAAAACACCATTTTTTATATATATATGTGCATATACACAATAAAAACATTTTCATAGACATAAAATGAATTTTTAACCAAGAATAATATACAAAACATACATTACATTTAACTATTAACCTTCATTTCATGGAAAGAAATGAAGTTTAACTAAGAATATATACAAAACTTACATAAGATTCAACTATGAACCTTTCATTAAAGCGAATGTTGTCTCTATGAGTTGAAAAATTAAGTTATTTAAGGTATTGAAATGTCTTGAATCAGTTATCTTGCGCTTTGAATGACCTAGTACAGGGATCCCACAAGGCGCGCGCCTTTTGACGCCTGGGGCTTCACGTAAGGCACCAAAAGGCGCACGCCATATTAAGCTCGCCAAGCCTGGGAGGTGTGCCTTGGGCCTAGGCGCGTACCTGAAGGGGCTTTTTAAAACACTAGCGTCGTCTCTATTGCGATGGTCAAATCGGTGGTCGTCCTCCAACGCTGGTGATTGACGGGTACAAGAAAGGAGGGAGAATTTTTGTTTAAGGTTAGTTGCTAGATTTGAGAGAGAGGAATCCCCCCAGAACTTTGTGAATTATGTCTCTAACAAAGAAGCGATCTCCAACAAATCCATGCCATAACCGATAAACCCTTCTTTGCAGTTGGTTTACGGTCATGATTCATGGAAGAGGCCATCGACGGACGAATCAAAGATGACTCTTAGTATTGACTCCACACATTTTTAATGGTTCTTTGTTTCTTCGACGATTTTCTAGTCAGGATTGTCGAAGAAAGACCAATGAAAATTACTCCACAATAGATAGCTCATAGCGCCTACTACAAAGCCAAGTTTGCCCTAAAATTTTGCCTGGTTTGGTTTATGGTGAACCAGACCGGTTCACCCAACCCAACTCATGCGGGAGATTCGCATGAGTTCATTGTTAAGAAGCTCATCTTTTCGACGAGTTCTTCTTTTTTTGCATCCTCTTATCGACTTAAAGATCGAGCAGGGCAATGCTCCATTATACGCTTGTGTGAATCAATCTACTCAATCCTTGATCTGATAGGCGATTAGCCTAGGTTCTTCCATGGACTTTTCACCACCTAGCACTAATTTGGGATGAGTCTTGTTCGCCCTCCCCTTCCATCTTACTCGGCATATGACTTCTTCCTCCCGCATGTGTAGCTGATTTATGAGATCATCTCTTGAATGCACAACCCTCCCCTTTTAGGACCTAAAGTTGGATGATCAACTTCTTGAGAGCGTCAATTTTGTATTAACTATATTATCATATCGTAAAAGAGGCTCAGAACCTGGCCACCACTTATCAGTGAAAATTTTTCCATTTCTTACAAAAAAAAACTAAACTATTGGCTTAAGTATTTGAGTTTAATGGAGATTTAACATGATTCAACATTGTATCAAGACCAGAGGTCTTATGCTCAAACCCCTATGAAGTCATTTCCTCCCTCAATTAATATTGATTTCCACTTGTTGGGCATTTTTCAAAATTTCAACCTCACAAGCTTTTGGGTTGGATGATATAATTGAATTAACCACACCCTATCAATTTAAGCTTTTGGGTTGATGGGTGATTAAACATGATTCAACAAGTTGCGAGGTTACAGCTATATGGTAAATTAATATATTATGTAATAAGGGCAGGTCAACTTACATACACTTCGGTGGTTGAACCAAGAGTTATAACATCTCCACTTGCAAGCTCAACTGGGTCACTCCATTGTCTATCTGCACACTCAGAATTGTTTAGTGGTTGAGAATTTAATAAGGTCCCATTTAAGCTACCCAGGTCAACAAGCTCCCATTTCATATTCTGCACACAAATTAAAGTTTAGAAATAAAAAGCACACCACATGAGTAAGACAAACTTAAACATAGATTGTAATTAGGTGATGAACCACGATATGAATATGTACATTTAGATTCCATGTTATCGAGGCATGCTTCCCTGAGACTTCTGTATCCTTCAGCTCTAAATCACTAGGAGATGCCCTTCCAAGAGTCAACGGGAGCCTAGACATGTCCACAGAATGTACGGAATAATGCACTCCACGAGAAGGACCGGAGATAACCTCCAAAGTGAGGTAACTTCCTGCACTTCTAACAGAAAGATATGAAGATATGTTTTACATAATCACATACATTACAGTGGATAATATCATCACAAAATAAATGAATGAGATAAGAAATTACTTCCATGTGAGAGATCTTGACTGGCAATTCCGTGTAGTTGATCACTTCCTAGGTTCAGCTTTTCATGCTTTTGAATTTCTGGAATCTGGCTAGTGAAGTACGAACATCTAAGTGTTTGACCAACAGAAATATCTTCCAAAGGATCAGGAACTACATCTGGAACCAATCTATCACCTGAAAGAAGTGGATAAATCACCCAAGAAATGAAGAATTAATAAACCATATATAGCGAGAAAAATGCTTCAAAGGGGGCATTGACAAAACAGAATCATCAAATACCCTGACTTGAGTGCGGAGATGCAGCTGACAGTTTTAGGTTATGAATCAATCTGTGTAATCTTGGAGACCAAAAATGTTCATCAGTTTGAAGTGCACCCTCCAAATCATAATCTCTGGGAAGCTCATTGCTTTGGTTTAGAGTAGCATCTGCACCATCAGAGACAAGGGGTGTCTCAAGGTCATGAACCTGCAAGAAAACATGGGAGGCAGCGACATGTAAAGAAAATTAAGACGACAGTGGCCACATATATATCATATAACGTAACCACATACAAAGGATTTCAATCACTATTCACTATAATGGAAACTAACATCTTTCATCCATTAGATAGTGGTTTATAAGTATTAGACAGTGTGAACATCAATCTCAGTACCAATTGGTAATGAGAGGAGTAGTCCACCTATCTTATAAATGAGGACTCTCCACTTTTCCAATGTAGAACAATAGTGGAATCCTAACATGCCTCTGCAAGATGGTGCCTCTTTCGGTTTCACGAATCTTGAATCAGACCCTGATTTCATTTTGTTTGACCAAATACTCATTTGAGTTTAATAGGCTTTGATAACTATGTTAAACCACCAATCAACCCAAAAGTTAAAAGCTTAAGGGGTAAATTTAATTATAACAGCCAACCATAAGAAGCAAAAAAAAAAAAAAAATCTAAATCACACCGGATAAACGCCAAACAATGAGGAGAAATCCAGTCAATAATAAAAAAAAAATTCATCAATAATCTTTGCGTAGCTTTGAGACAGACAGGGTGGAAAATGATTAGTAAAGTTAAATAGTCATATATTTCAGAGAGCTGAATCAATGTATGAGGAAGAGAAGGAAGAGGGTGGTTAAGGGAAGCCCTAAACATAAAGGCATTAGCAATAGAACAGAAGAATCATAACAATAGATTCCAATTGTTCGCTTCCAACATTTCCAGATAAAGATCAGCGCTCAAAAAGATGCAATTACAGAACCAACCATACCATCCCCCCGCAGCTTGATAGTAATCATATAACAACCCAACGTAGAAGTTCCAAACATCAAAGTACAATCCACAAAAAAAAACAAAAAAATGATATGATTCCACAATCTATCAGGCAATGAATCACTTAACCTTGATGGTGCGGAAAGGGGAAAAGGGAAAGAAGCGCCATGGTTTGCAGACAATGAGGAGAATGAGAAGGAACATAAGGAGGAGAAGAAGAGCGACAATGCTCCCTGGAATCGCCATCGTCATCGCTCTCTCTCACCAAAATCTAATTTCCCTGTCCCTGGAGTTTCTAGCGACAACCTCGCTTTGAAATGGTCGCACTACATCATTTTACATTTTTCTTCTTTTTCAACATATATAATCCATTAAAATAGTATTTTAAAAAAATGGGGGAAATTACCCCTTTTTTTATTTGGAATTTTGTTTTTTAAAAAATTAACTATATTTTAAAATTGAACATTTTTATCCCTACATTTCAATAATATTCACTTTTTACGTAACGTGCCGTATTTTTAATTAGACCATCCGTGTACGGTTATTCCTTTTCTTGGAATTTCCAACTGAGTTTTCGGACAATTTTGATCGTAGGGGAATTTTGGTGATTTTGCCCTTAGGCACCTTTTTGCGATTATTAATTAGTTTGGGTTTTTTTTTTATGATTTCAGGTTTGTAGGGGCACCTTTGTAATTAAGTGGAAGTTGTTTAAGAAGCACTTGGGCCCAAGCGTGGTTTCCATTCATTGTTTGCATGGAGAAAGAAAAGAAGTTTGAGAGAGAGGAATCACGTCGCTGCCCATTTTGAGAGCTGCCTCGTCGACGCCAGCAGCTGCGAGCGTCGCCTCACTGGTTTGTCAACTATCGCTCCTTCATCCACGTGATTGGGCCCCGTACGAGCAGCTTTAGCCGCACCTCTACGCCCTCGTTAGCATAGCTTACGCAACAACCCTGCACAACCACACCTTGCAGTCATGCAGCTGCCTTATGTTCGTGTTGTGCTCCGTTCAAATGCTTGTGATTGATTAGAACTTAGGTATTTTCCTTGCCCCAAGACCTGTTCATTTGGTCGTATTATTTTAGATACCTGATTAGTATTCTTTTATAGGTCGTGCCAATTAGATTGTTACATTACTTGTCTGCATCTCGGGGAGCATTATTATGTGCTTCCGTTTTAAGTAAGGATTCCTCACTTCTGTTATGTGGACCCTGGACATAACTTATATTTCTTGTATTCTTGTGATATGTTTATGTGTCTTGTTCTAAAAGGACATTGGGATTATGGGATCATAGCTTGCTATATTGATTAATGTTTATTATATTGTACTCATGTGAAGCATGCTAGGATTATGGGGTTCTAGCATGTTGTAGTGTGTGTTATGTGGTCTTATGTTGTTCTTCTAATATGCATGTTATTTTGTTATAACATGTTATGTGCTAATGTGTTGCCAGTCTTGATCATGAGTTGAATAGTATCCTCCTAGGATGGATGATTGTTGTATTGATCATGCTTGTGTGATATGTTAGGATAAGCTTATAGCACTAGTAGATAGAACTCGATAGGTGTCATCATATAAAGGTTGTAAAGGATACGACGTATTGTTGTCCTTATAGGTCGGGACCATTAAGGATTTATCATGCCCCTGATAGACAAGGATGTTGTTGTGCAAAAAGTGATGATGGGTTTTCGCTATGCATTCGTGTTAGCAAAATTTTAAACACGCAGAATTCCTTTTCGCTACCTAACTATTTGTGCAAGTGTACACAGTTCGCTATAGTAAGTTTTAATAAGTAAAGATTGTCTCTTCAGGGAATTTTCAAATCTATTTGTTTAAGTTGCCAAACGATAGTTAAATGGATAAGGAAATGTGAAATTTTAAAGAGTTTAGTAAGCGAATTATAACTGAATAAGGGCAGGAATTAAGTAATCATCAGAAATAATGAATAGTCATATAAATCGCCAATGCGGTAAAACAGTAAGTTAGAACTAATGGAGCGTGAATTCTCTCGAACTTCTCAGTTTCCATTATTACTTGAGCTAACACACTAGTACTTTTTATCTCTAAGTAAGTTTGAATTGTAAGTGCTGACTTAACAAAGCCTAGTGTATACATGCAAATTCGCCTAATTCCATTCTCTTGAAGCAAAATCAGATCATATGACAATTTCTCAATAATAATATGCAACGAACTTACAAGCATTTGAACTTAGCTTTTCCTACTTCTTACGCGGGAGCGAACTACATGAAACTTTACTATTTCCAAAATAGATTTAGCTACTCATGCTCACAATTGAAACCAACGATATTGAATAATAACATTTTCATTAAAAACTGAATAAATAGAAGTCAAGAAAATCCTATAATCTACTTAATTAACAAAAGAAGTACAAAAATATTGAAGAAACTAAATAAAGGGATATTGAATGTTGTAAAAGTGAAGATGGCTGAGCTTCGACAAATCTTCGGTGTAGCCAAGCATACAAAATAACCAGAGCAATGTCACAAAGCTCGTAATCTCTTTTGCTTTTCTCAATTTTCAACCCTTGTTTTCTTTTAAAGGCCTTTGTTACTACGACGCATATGCCCCACGATCTATCCTTGTTCCACTTTTTTCGCTCGACGTCGTGTATACATGGCTACGATGCGACTTTTACTTCTCTTTGGATTCTTGCCAGGCGTCTAGGGTGTTTCCCAACTACTTGTTGACTCGTGTTCGTTTCCTTGCTTCGCTCCAGCGAAACTTATCTTCAAAAACAACAAAGCGTTAAAATGCTCATATTTTTGCTAAATCTATCTAACGATCTTCATCTTACTTAGAAAACTGCTAGATTACTTGTTACGCCTTTGTGATCATTTATAGTGAACTATATTGTTAGTTTGAGTAAAAAATCTAGCGAAATGCTTCATTAATGCATACATACTTATTCAATTAACTCCCAATTCTTAAGAGTTATCAAATGTGAAGTAAAATGCCAGCGATGATACTTTATCCTATCTCGACTCAGGAGCAAGCAACTATATGTGCGGTCACGAGCATCTATTCAAAGAGATGTTGAAAATTGAAAACGATCATGTTTCTTTTGTCGATGCGTCAAAAGTGGAGGTCAAAGGAAAATGTATGATATATTACTTGCAAAAGAATGGCTTGAAAGGGTCAATCCAAGATGTCGATTATGTACCAGATCTCAAAAAAAATATTTTGAGTTTGGAGCAACTGACAGAGAAGTGTTATTCAATATTTTTGAAAGGCCGATTGTTACATTTGTAGGACAAGCAAGAGCATTTAGTCACTCAAGTTGAGATAGGAAGAAATTTCATGTATAGATTGAATCTGAGAAGCGTGCGAGAAATGTGTTTGTGAGTCGATGTAGAAGATAAAACATCAAGTATTGCGAGGAGCAAGACATAAGGCGATTTCTAACCGCACCATATACTTCTCAACAAAATGGTGTGGCTGAGACGAAGAATAGGACCATTCTTGAGATGGTTCGAGCAATGTTGAAGAGCAAAAGTATGCTAAAGGAATTTTGGGCAGAAGTTGTGCAATGCGCAATATATGTGCAAAATATGTCCACATGCGAAGTTATATGATCTAACACCGCAAGAGGCACGAAGCTAACAGAAGCCAACTGTTTCGCATTTGAAAGTATTTTGTAGTGTGGCTTATGCACACATACCAGATCAGTGAAGAACATAGCTCGAAGAAAGGAGCAAGAAGTATGTTTTCATTGGCTATGATGAGAAAATAAAAGGGTACAAACTACTTGACCCAATAAGAAAGAAGGTGTTGGTGAGTCGCGATGTGCGAGTCAAGAAAAAAGCGAATGAGACTGGAACAATTTGATGAAAATTAGCATCAAAGTTGGAGAATCACCAGTAATTGCATCACCAAGTAAATCAGCAGGTTATGAATGTAAGGGACCGACCCGAATGGGGCACTAAATGGGCCCTTACCCCAATGCATGCATTCAAAGTAAAGGACACTTAAACCAGACATGATTTCGGATTCCAATTAAAACAAAAACATTCAAAATAACCCCTTTAAAAACTAGACAATTTCCCTGGAACCTGTCCCTGTTTCCAAGCACCTGTTCTAAGATAAATACATTTCCAAAGTTTACTCCGATCAGAGATTTCTTAAAATCATTCAAAACATGTCTAAATACAATAATCTTTGGAATCCACAAAATATTCGAGAAAACATCCTAGGGCTCGTGTGCCCGTCTACATGCATTCGGGGAAAATAAAACATAAAGAGTCATAATACAAAAATCGAGTTGGAAAGCTGGGCCCCATGATCACAGCTCCTCCTCCGAGCATCTGTCGCGCACCACGATTACTGTGGAAAACCACAGAATAAGGGTGAGTAACGAATTACTCAGTAAGAATCCCCAACCGGGTACAATACGATATACATGGTCATCTCGATGAGCGTATGCAAGCTATGAATATAAACACGAGAATAGAGCACATAGCTTAGCCCACACTTGGGCCTCGGATGCGGCTTAGGGTCTTAGTCGAGAATAATATCACCACACACCCAATATATAAGTCGCCTAAGCGAGAAACAAGTCCCGACCTCACTGTCTTACGTCGACGAAAGGTACACTGGCTCACAATCCCTAGGAGCTCTCTCGGTCGGTTTGTAATGAGCGTAAGCATGCACCGCGCTCTCGCTGCGGAACTATGAAGTGCGGGTCCAGAGGCAAGCCGCCCATGTCCACCACCACGCCTAACTAAATCTTTGGATCGGTGTCAGCGACATAGGGGTGTGAGACACGGACACGTAAACTATGTCGGCTGAACCACCGCACCTAGGGCCAAGGAACGGTCGTGGTAGGCTTACACCAGAAGCCGTCCCCGCCTTAACAGTGTGGCAATCGGGGCTCTGGCCGAACACGGCCGAGGCGTCTGCGATCGTCGGGACGAGGCAATGCCAAGTCATCATCCCGACCGTTGGGGCATTAACAAGCGCCACCCTCACCCAAGATTGTAGGGCCTACCGCTTGGGTTAGCTAATCCCCTCACGGGGTCCGGGGCGGAATGACTTGCTCGGCGTCCCCGCCATGGATGCAAGGTACTTTATGCATCGGGCCCGGATGATGCTATCTACCGCAATTCTAACTTTGCCCTAGCAAGCGAAGCAAACAATTCCATAAAATCCAATACGTGCTCAATAAGAATACAACGAGCCTAGCATGATACTACGAAGCAAGGAAGATCACGAGCATGCTAGAAGGAACAACCTAGCATGGATTAACATGAGAATTAAATCGGGAAAATCATGCTAATCGAGAATTCGAGAATAGAATACCTAGCTACACATGTCAATAAACACAAACAAGCAATCAATCGGCAATCGCATAATATATCGCAGGTCCACACAACTCCGGTAAGAAATCCTTACCTTGGCCGGGGACGATTTGACACGAAATCCTAAGTGGCGAACGAAACCAAACTAGCTATCGCGAACCTATCAATCACAACAAAAATCACACAATAGGCCTAAATATAATAAAATAAACGAGGGTCAGCTCGGGAGCAACTCACGAGGCACGATGAACGCACGAACGAGCCGATTGCACGAGCGAACGGCAAAGAAGTGGCTGGGGGGCGAGCTGGGCGAAAAATGGCGCGTGGCGCGCGCTGGGAGCGACGACGAGCAAGGCGGGCGCGAAAGCTGCGCGCGACGAACAGGCGTTGGCGCGCGACGCTTGGCAAGCGGGCGAAGCGGCGTGACACGGAGCTGGCGAGGCGTGCGCGTGGCGCGCGGCGATCTGTGGCGTGGCTCGGCGATGCTGCGGCAATGACAGAGCACGCGACTCGCGATGGAAAGAAAGCTCGGGTCGGCCGATAGGGGAGGATTCGACGAGCGATTTATGGTTGGACGAACTCCTCTACTCCAACTGAACAAATCACACCCAACAAATCACTTCAACACGACCGGAAAATGGGATTCGAAAAACAGGGGAAGGGGTCGACGGAAACGCGAAGGAGAAGAAGAGAAAGAGAAACTTACCAGCTGATCGGGGTTTGGCTTCGGATTTGAGGAAGGAACTCGGTCGAAATTGAAGCTGGCAGGGGAGAAATCGCGGAGGAGAGCTCGGTCGGTCGGAGAGATCGCGAAGGAGAAGAAGAGAAATGGAGAAGAAAGCCTCGGGCGAGCTCGCTTTTATACCAGCGCCCGAAAACAAGCATATGTATTAGATCGTGCGATGAAGATAACAAACGCGCCCAGTGGCTCGGCTGGCAGCGCCCCCTGCCTAGCACGCGACACGTTCTTGGCTCGAATCTCACTCGACGTGCTATTTAATTCCTTATTTATTCCACATTCTTCCAAGCCCAAATGCCTTCACCAAAATTCCCGATCCCATTCAAATCGACTCATAATTTTTTCGGCAATTAACAAATACAAAAGCCGGCCTGTAGTAAACTAAAATTACCAAAATGCCCCCTGGGCCTCCCAGAAGACCAGGATGAAATTTTCGGGCCGTTACAATATTCCCCCTTATAAGACTTTCGTCCTCGAAAGTCACTTAAGATTGGAGCGGCTCGGGATCGCAATCTCATCTCGTCCTCCCGCTCCCAAGTGGCTTCCTCTGAGCTCTGACTTCTCCACTGAACCTTTACCAACCTGATTTCACGATTACGCAGTGTCTTTGTCTCAAAAGCAAGAATCCCCACAGGCTTCTCCTCGAAGCTCAAATCCTCATTCGTTTGCAAAGGCTCAAAATCAACAATGTGCGACGGATCGACGCATCGCATGCCTCAACATCGAAACATGGAAAACATCGTGCGCTGCCGACAATGACGGAGGCAAGGCTAATCTATAAGCAACCTTGCCGATCCTCTCCGGAATCTCAAACGGGCCAACAAAGCGGGGACTCGGCTTTCCACGCTTGCCAAACCTCAAAACACCTCGCATCGGTGCGACCTTGAGAAAGCATGTTGACCAACCTCAAACTCCAAATCCCGGCGCGAACATCGACATAACTCTTCTTCATGCGCTCCGAAATGTCAACATACGGGCTCTAATCTTACGACGGCACCATTGGTCAATCGCGAAGCAACTCGGGACCCAAAACACGCCTATCACCAACCTCTTCCCCGAACATAGGAGATCGGCAGCGCTTACCATACAAAGCCTCGAATGGAGCCATCTAAATCGTCGATCGATAATCGTTGTTATATGCAAACTCCATCGAATCTGACATCTGGTCCCAATCGCCGGAAATCCAACACACAAGCCCTCAACATGTCTTGAGAATCTGGTTCACCCTTTGATCATCCATCGGTGCGAGGGTGAAAAGTCGTCTTTGAAATCGCGCACTCGGTGCCTAAACCCTTACGGAGCGCTCTCTAGAAACGAGAAGTGAACCTCGAATCACGGTCGATATCGATCCTCACAGCACGCCGTGATAACGAATGATCTCGCTCCAAAAACAAGCTGCGCCCTTTGTTCCACGGTATAAGTGTCTCTACCGGGAATGAAGTGTGCGCTCTTAGTCAATTGATCGACTATCACCCAAATCGAGAAAACTTTCTGAGTCCTCAAGCAACCCAAAAATAAAGTCCATGGAGATCTCTTCCCATTTCCATCGAGGTACACTCAGTGTTTTGCAACAAACCAGTAGGTCTGCTGCTGAGTGCCTTCACTTCTTTGAAAAGTGAGACATCGACTGACAAACTCTGCCACATCTCTTTTCATACCCATCCACCAGAATGTCTTCTTAAGATCCTGATACATCTTGGTACCCCCGGGGTGCCAAGCAAACGGAGAATTGTGGGCCTCTGAGAGCAACTCTGTTCGCAATCTCTGCGACATCGGGAACACACAACAGCCTCTGTGACGTCACCATTATGTCTGGTGAATACACAAAGTCAAAATCTCCATCAGCACTAACTCTGTCACCCAATTTCTTGAGTGCGGGGTCACTCAGCTG
Source organism: Sicyos edulis (assembly GCA_036507275.1). NCBI lineage: Eukaryota > Viridiplantae > Streptophyta > Magnoliopsida > Cucurbitales > Cucurbitaceae > Sicyos > Sicyos edulis. The sequence goes on from CM071854.1 coordinate 15,556,030, forward strand.
ACTATCAATAATCCGCTGTCTAATCGATGGCTGGATCAGCAATCGAGCCACTCTGGCGATCACCTCACCTAACAACACTGCAATCTCGGCCCGCTCAAACTCTCCGTAACTGGGTGGGAACTCAACAACACCGCGTGAGTGCGACGTCTTCCTACTCGCTTAAGATCTCGATACATCTTGGTACCCGGGGTGCCAAGCAAACGGAGAACTGTGGGCCTCTCGAGAGCAACTCTGTTCGCAATCTGCGACATCCGGAACACACAACCAGGCCTCTGTCGTCGACCCTCTCATGCGGTGAATACACAAAGTCAAAATCTCCATCAAGACTAACTCTGTCACCCAATTTCTTGAGTGCGGGGTCACTCGGTGACTATCAATAATCTCTCTGTCTAATCGATGGTCGGATATCCAATCGAGCCACTCCGGCGATAACCTCACCTAACAACATCGCAATCTCGGCCCGCTCGAACTCTCTCCGTAATCTGGTGGGAACTCAACAACACGCGGAGTGCGACGTCTTCCTACTCAGAGCATCGGCTACAACATTGGCTTTACCCGGATGGTACAGAATCTCGCAGTCATAATCTTTCACTAACTCTAACCATCTCCTCTGTCTCATATTCAACTCCTTTTGAGTAAACAGATACTTGAGGCTCGGTGATCGGAAAATATCCGAATCCGCTCACCATACGGTGTAATGCCTACAATTCTTGATTGCAAACACCATCTCACGCCAACTCCATATCACGAGTCGGATAGTTACGCTCATATGGCTTGGTGGCGGGAAGCATAAGCAATGATCTTCCGTCTTTGCATCAACACACAACCTAACCCGAATTTGGAAGCATCATTTGTAAATCACGAAACCACTGTCCCTCCGGATCGCCAACACCGTGTTGAAGTCAAACTGCGCTTGAGCCTGGAAAAGCTCTCATCACACTTACTGTTCCAAATAAACTCGACACCCTTCTTCGTCAGACGAGTGAGGGGCGAGGCTATGGCGGAAAAATCCTTAACAAACCGACGGCAAAGAAAGCGCCAAACCCGAGAAAAGAAACGGCTCCCTACGAGCGGACAACCGAAGGACAGAGAGCTCCACATACACTCTTTGTCTTGCTCCACTAAAGCCGGAAGATCCAAAATCTCACGGGGTAGCAACAGGGTTCACCACTGATGAACCTCCAATTACCAACGGCGCAACTCTCAACTTCCTGAAAACAGAAAGACAACCAACAGGGCACAAACCATTCGCCCCACGAGCAAACTGACTTCTAGCAATTTCAATCCACACCTTGGTTAACACCAAGCATCAACTTGTCACCATACCGGAACCAATCCGGACTCTACTCCAAACAAATATTAACTTGCTAGGCTACCAAGACTGCCAGCAATTCCCCCGAGGCTACGAACTACACGGCTCTAGCTTGCCAACTGCAACTCACTACTTGGCCTGACTGAGCTCTAGAGAGGCTCTTCACAACCCAGGGTTCTCCGACAACCCTCGACACCCACTGCCAACTAACGGACTAACAACCAACTGCCTGAACAACAACAACTCCATTTTCCAGCATCATAACCATGCTGGCCAACTCCAACTCTTTGGGAACCAAGAGGACCCGAAATGCTACCGAATGCGTCATCCTCCTACTCAGACGTCAATCACAACATAACTTCTACCCAAGGAAGGATCCGAACAACTCTCTCAGTCATGACGGTCAACAAGAAGATCCGCCAACCAAGCTTAGGTCCAACTTAACAAATCTTACCTAAGCAACAACCTGATACCACGAGCATGGTATCCTTACCACCTCACTAAAGCCTTACAACATCCACCTAAAGTCCAACTTTTCCAAGAACTGAGCACCAGATCCCTAAAGCAAATCCTACATGGATCTGAAACTCTCGCCACAGAACGAACCACACAAAACACACTTGTGTGCACAACTCCCAACCTTCATTTAGCGATTCAAGACTAACAAACGCTTTTCCCAAAAGCAACACTAGCTCCTGGCAGAGATACAACCAATCAACGGAACACCCAAAGTTCCATCTCCACACGATGCTCGAAGTTGTGGCAACCTTGCTCTACCAAAGCATAACCATGCCAAACCAAATTTACTTTATACCAAGCCTCTACCAAGGGTGCTTACCCATAAGGCATCCAACTCCTCTCACAAGGCATCCTACTCACCTCATAGGCATCCAACTCATGGTCCCTCAGCTGGAACCCAAACTTGCTTCTACGATGCTCAACCCTCCTGAGATTTAGGCACTCGAAGGTAGTTGACCGCACTACCAACCACAAGGATCTCTTGTCCTTAACACTAGCGTGAGATGCACGCGCATTAACACTTGCCAACCGCCAACCTGCGTGACTTACTCAACCTCCAGTAACACTGGGAAGAGGCTCCGGCTCCTCTCGAACATCCTTTCGCTTGAAGTCCTTCGATTACCACTGAACTAGCCCTTTTGCACGACCTACACAGGTGCAACTACCATAAACAGACCCAAGGCTAAAGGAGTGCGCTAAACTCCGAACGGCATAGAACCATCTGCTATGCCCATGCCAAACTCAGGCCTGAACCAGATTTAGTGCCAAAGCGGCACACCAACCAATGCACCTCAAGTGCCACTACTACCAAATCCACATCTTACCACAACGGGGCCAACAAGGTCACAACCTCAAGTGACACGAACTCTGGCTCGGCATACAAGGGCTCAACTTCAACAACTATGCCTAAGGCATCTTATCAAGCTAAAGGCTCACGGCCTACTCTTGCATCTCTACATGATGCTCAACAAACTCGCCGGCTCTCTCAACATGCAAAGACTAGCCCTACTCTAGGGCTTACCAAAAGAAGAGTGTTCAATTCTACCAAACAATCGAGGAAACCACCAACGGATCCAATCCGTAGGGAACACTACTTCTTTGCACCCTTAACTACTGGGTTAGGCTTACTTGGTCGCAAACAACCACACTTCACAGAAGCACAACGATGCCTCATCAACCTCCTCGAAGGCTACCAACTTTGCAACCACTCTGGGCAACCAAATAATCTATCAAGGCTCAAGATCAACACTTGAGCTACCAGTGCTAGTCCACACGGGGACTGCTCCACAAACATCCACATCAAAGCACAACCACGGCTAACTCCTCTCTTGGAGTGGCATTCCAAGGCAAAGCACCTCCACCCTCTCACTAGGGGAAAACCATCAACTGGGCCACAGTTGGCCTATGGGAGTCCAATCTCTACCTCCCTCTGGAACGATGTCCCAGGGCATCCGAATCTATCTGGATACCACAACAAGCCACAACATACATCACACACTGCGGGAAGTTGGCATGATGGCGCTCTAAACCCAAACCAATAACGAGTCAGCAACACTACACAAGGCATACACTCGATGACAGGTATTGTAAATTCTTAACCCTTTTTCTACAACAAATAGTAAACTTAGGCGTACCTGATGACTGTCGGAGTGCTAGTGATCATGGGAAAACGACCTACAAACAAAAGGTCAATCTCTGAATTTATGACTCGAGCTCTGATACCAACTGTAAGGGACCGACCCGAATGGGGCACTAAATGGGCCCTTACCCCAATGCATGCATTCAAAGTAAAGGACATTTAAACCAGACATGATTTCGGATTCCAATTAAAACAAAAACATTCAAAATAACCCCTTTAAAAACTAGACAATTTCCCTGGAACCTGTCCCTGTTTCCAAGCACCTGTTCCAAGATAAATACATTTCCAAAGTTTACTCCGATCAGAGATTTCTTAAAATCATTCAAAACATGTCTAAATACAATAATGTGGAATCCACAAAATATTCAGAAAACATCCTAAGGCTCCGTGCCCGGCTACATGCATTCAGGGGAAAATAAAACATAAAGAGTCATAATACAAAAATCAGAGTTGGAAGACTGGGCCCCATGATCACAGCTCCTCCTTCAGGCATCATTTCGCGCACCACGATTACCTGTGGAAAACCACAGAATAAGGGTGAGTAACGAATTACTCAGTAAGAATCCCCAACCGGGGTACAATACGATATACTTGGTCATCTCGATGAGCGTATGCAAGCTATGAATATAAACACAGAATAGAGCACATAGCTTAGCCCACACTTGGGCCTCGGATGCCAGCTTAGGGTCTTAGTCCGGAATAATATCACCACACAGTCCAATATATAAGTCGCCCTATACGAGAAACAAGTCCGGCCTCGGCTGTCTCTTTGTCGACGAAAGGTACAGCTGCTCACAATCCCGAGGAGCTCTCGGTCGGTGCTGTAATGAGCGTAAGCATGCACCGCGCTCTCTGCGAACTATGGGGTGCCGGGTCAGAGCAAAGCGCCCATGTCCAGTCACCACGCCTAACTAAATCTTTGGATCGGTGTCACTGACATAGGAGTGTGAGACCTGGACACGTAAACTATGTCAATCTGATCGGTGTCACTGACATAGGAGTGTTTTCATCCCAGTCTTCCAGGTACGCCCTAGGGGTATTTTGGTAATTTGGTCGGGCCGTCAGGGCCGTTTATGTCTTTTTCCAGTTGCTAAAATTATTGGATGGATTTATGAAGGTTTTTTAGGCTTTGTGGTTTGGTTTGAGCATGGGTAGATGCAAAAGTAAAAATAAAGGAATTTGTGTTGCAGCTGGGATTCGAACCCGGGTCTCCAGAAAAGCCTGTGGGGATGTGTGCCAATTGAGCTATGGAGAGCTCTTGTTACTCTTTCCACGTCACATCTTAGTTAACCTTGGATCTTTGGTGTTTGGTGCATTTGATTAAATGAAAAGGAATTAGGTTTGTTGTGTTTTCTTCTCCAAAAGAGTTGTGGCCGCCCAAGCTTTCTCCCAAGCTCTCCTTATCGATTTCTTCATCCCCTTTGCAGCTCGAGACTCCATCATCATTCAGGGTAAGTTTTCATCCTCTTCATCTTCTCGTTTGGTGTGTTCTTGTGGCGAAGGTAAGAAGGAGAGCTTGTGTGTGTGTGTGTTGTTGCAGTGTGTCAGTCCGCCCAGTGCCGAGCGACCTTTCGATTCGAGCAAAGACGCCTAACCCGCACTGAGAACGGCTGTCGCGACCGCCGCTTTGCCGCATGACGCCCTCGACCAGCCGAATTGCACGATCCGCCGAGGATCGCAGATCGCTCGTCGACACGCCCAGTCCGTCGCCAGATCTCGCCGTCGCACCGGCTTTGTCGCGACGCCAGTCGCGGCCGAGGGAAGCCATCGCCGAAGCCGCTCGCCCGTCGCCGACGCCGGTCGAGCTCGCCCATTGCACGCAGCCGCCATCGCACTCCCTCGCCGTGTCCGCATCGCACACGGCGCCCGTCGCGCGCCCGTCGTGCGTCGCTTCGCTGCCGAGTCCGTCTGTCGCGTGCCCACGCCGCGCCCTAGAGCCCATCCGCGACGCAGACGCGCGCCAGCAGCCGTGTGCGGCGCAGCGCCCAGCGCCAGCTCGGGTAGTGCGGCTGCTAGCGCGCTTCTTCCTTCGTGTCGCGGTGCCGTGTGAGTGCTCCGAGCCGAGCCTCTTTTTTTTATTATATTTTTAGGGATATGGTTATGATTGTTACCATGTTTGTAGGTTCTCGATAGCTAGCTCGGAAGTGTTCGCACCTAGGAATTTGTGTGTAGAAGTCTTAGACCAAGGTAAGGATTTCTTTCCGGGGTTGTGTGGACCTGCGATGTTCTATGTGATTGATGTTGTATGTCTGTTTGTGATTATCGGCATGTATAGTTTAGGTGCTCTCATTCAATTCTCGCATGGCATGACTTCGTATGTTGTTCTTTCATGTTAGTCCATGCTAGGTTGTTCCGATTCGGCATGCTCATATTCATTCTTGTTCTCAGTAGTACCATGCTAGGTCTGCTTTGTATTCTTTCGAGCACGTATTGGATTGTTTCTTGATTGTTAAGGCAGTTAGAATTGGGTAGATAGCATCATCGGGCCCGATGCATAAAGTATCTTGCATCTATGGCAAGGGCGTTCGAGACGATTCTCCGTCCTTGGACCCGTGAGGGATTAGCTATCCCAACCGGTAGGCGCGCAATCTTGGGTGAGGGTGGTAGTCTAAGCGATACCCCAACGGTCGGGATGATGACTTGGCAATGCCTAGTCCCGGCGGCTGCGCACGTCCTCGGCGTGTTCGGCAAGTAGCCCTTGATTGCCACTGTTAAGGTAAGGGCGGCTTCTGGTGTAAGCCTACCATGACCCGTTCCTTAGCCTCAGTGCGGTGGTACAGGTGACATAGCTCACGTGTCCGAGTCTCACACCCTATGTCGGTGACACCGATCCGAGATTTAGTTAGGCGTGGTATCCGGATATGGGCGGCTTGCCACTAGACCCCGGCACCCCATAGTGTCTGTAGAAGCACGCGGTGCATGCTTACGCTCATTCAACGTCGGCCAGGAGAGCTCCTCGGGATCTTGAGCTAGTGCACCTTTCGTATCGACGATGAGACAGCCGAGGCCGAGACTTGGTTCTCGTATAGGGCGTATTGTGTGGTGTGGATTATTCTGGACTAAGACCCTAAGTTGGCATCCGAGGTCCAAGTGTGGACTTAAGCTATGTGCTCTATTCTGTGTTTATATTCATAGCTTGCATACACTCATCTAGATGACCACGTGCATCGTATTGTACCCGGTTGGGGATTCTTCTTGAGTAATTCGTTACTCACCCTTACTTATCTTTCAGTAACCATGGCGCGAGGCGGGATGGTGAAGGAGGAGCTATGATCATGGGAACGTCTTTGTCGTCTCGACTTTTTATTTCTATGACTCTTGTCTTTCATTTTCCCCTGAATGCATGTAGCCGGGCACGGAGCCCTAGGATGTTTTTCTGAATGATTTTGTGGATTCCCGCTTTATTGAATTTGAGGATGTTTCAAATGTTTTAATAAATCTCTGATCAGAGTGTACGTTTTGGAAATGTATTTGCCTTGAAACAGGTGCTTGGAGACAGGGACGGAGTTTCAAACAAACTATATTGATTTACGATTGAACCTTGATTGTTTTGTTTTAATTGGGAATCTGAAAACTTATTTGCATATTATCCTTTCCTTTGAATGCATGCATTGGGGTAAAGGCCTATTTAGAGCCCCTTTTGGGTCGGGTCTTTACACGGAATGGATTTGGTGTGCCGCTTTGGCTCTACGTCTGGTTCAGGCTTGAGTTTGGCATGGGTATAGCAGATGGTTCTATGACCGTTCGGAGTTCAGCACACTTCTTTAGCCATTGGATCCATTTATGGAAAATGCACTTGTTTAGGTCGTGCAAGAGGGCTAGTTCAGTGGTAGTCGAAGGACCACAAGTGAAAGGATGTTCGAGAGGAGCTGGAGCCTCTTCCCAGTGTTACTGGGGGTTGAGTAAGTCAGCAGGTTGGCGGTTGGTAAGTGTTAGTGCGTGTGAGTCTCACGCTAGTGCTAAGGCCAAGAGATCTTTGTGGTTGGTAGTGCGGTCCACTACCTTCGGGTGCCTAAACCTGAGTTGAATGAGCATTGTAGGTGCGAGTTCGGTCCAGCAGGGGAACCATGAGTTGGATGCCCGTGAGATGAGTTGGATGCCCGTGAGATGAGTTGGATGCTCTCGAGATGAGTTGGATGCTTATGAGATGAGTTGGATGCCTATGAGATGAGTAGGACGCCTTATGTGTAAGCGCACTTGGTAGAGTCTTGGTATAAAGTAAGTTCGGTTTGGCATCGTTATGTTTTAGCAGAGCAAGGTTGCCACTCCTTCGAGTATCGTGTGGAGATGGAACTTTTGGTGTTCCTTTGGTCGATTGTATCTCTGCCAGAAGTTAGTGTTGCCTTTTGGAAAGCACCTGTTAGTCTTGGATCTCTGAAGGAAGGTTGAGAGTTGTGCACACAAGTGTGTTTCGTGTAGTTCGTTCTGGTGGCGAGTTTCCGAGAACCATGTAGGGTTTGCATTGGAGAAGCTGGTGCTCGGTTCCTGGAGAAGTTGGACTCCAGGTGGATGTTGTAAGGCTTTAGTTGAGGTTGTAAGGATACCGTGCTCGTAGTTGGGTCGTTGCTTAGGCAAGTTTGTTAAGTTGAACCTAAGCTTGGTGGGTGGAACCTCTTGTGGCTCTTGGTTGGAGTTCAGATGGTACTGAACAAATGGTGGTTGTAGTGAAGCCGCGTAGTTCCTGTTCGTAGTTGCTAAGAGTGTTGCTCGAAATCCTTACAGGTGGAAGCTACGTTGTGGTGATGCTTTGAGTAGGAGGTTGACACATTCTGAAGCGTTTCTGGTCTTTTTGGTTTAGAGGTTCGGAGCAGGCCAGCGTGGTCGTGATGCTGGGAAAAGGAGTTGTTTGTTCAGGTAGTTGGTTGTTAGACCGTTAGACCACAGTGTGTGTCGAGGGTTGTCGAAGAACCCTAGTTGTGGAGAGCCTCACCAGAGCTCAGTCAGACCCAGGTAGTGAGTTTGGTTGGCAAGCCAGAGTCGAGTAGTTTGTAGCCTCGGGTGAGTTCTTTGGCGATTTTGGTAGGCTAGCAAGCCGAGTTTGTTTGGAGTAGAGTCGGATTTGGTTCGGTGTGGTGGCAAGTTGGTGCTTGATGTTGGCCAAGGTGTGGTTTCCGAGTTGCCAAGGAGTTAGCCTTGTTCGTGGGTAAGTGGTTTGCCCTGTAGGATGTCTCTCCTGTTCCCAGAGTTTGAAAGTGCCCTTATTTGTTGTTTGGGGGTGAGTCTTCTCTTGCTCGTGGTTGGCGGTCCAGTCTGTGGTGGACCCCTTGTGGTTGCCTCTGGGAGAGTTGGATGTTGTGCTTAGTTGAGCAAGACAATGAGCAGTTGTGAAGCTCTCTGTCCTTCCGATGTCCGCTTGTAAGGACTGTTTCTCCTTGGGGTTGTCGGGTTATTCCTTGGTCTTGGAATTGGTGGTAGTGGTGCTAGTAGGAGGAAAAGTTTGTTGGTCGCTTGGAAGCAGTTGTTTGTCTAGCTAAGCGGACTCGTGAGTGGTGTCTGGAAGTTGCGAAGAAGGGTTGTTTCGCCTCCTATGAGTGTTTGTCCTAGTTGGTTAAGGTTTTGAGTGTTGGCTTGGAAGCTGTTGCACCTTTGTAGTTGAAGGCCCCTTTGTTTTGATTGTGGATGAGGTTGCACCTTTGTGGTGGATTAGGAGTGCAGGCTTATTGAGGATCCTTGCTGGCTAGTGTAGCTTGCACTCTGCCCGACCATTGTTGGTATTCTTGTTCTTGGTAGTTGGTGTTGACCAGTAGTGGAGTTCCGTTATGAAGTTTCGGTGGGAAGGTGCATTAAGCCTAAGCTTGAGGGTTAAGCTGTATGTGTTATCGTTTGGACTTGTGAGATGTGTTTCATATTTGAGGCGAGCTTTGTTCCGTTGTTTGCATGGAGGTAAGTTTAGTGGATGGAGCCCTCGGGGCCTGGTTGTTTGCAAGTTGTCTTGCCCGACTAGTGATTTGAGTCGAGCTAGAGACGAGTGGATTGGCATAGCTATGCAGTTGTAGTTGTTTGAGCTTCCTAGTTCGTAGCACTCAAGTTGTTGGATTGTAAGTTTCCGTGTGGGAGCTGTCAGCTAGTTGAGGTTGTTGTGTGAGTTCGGATTTTTGGAGTATTGACTTGAGTGGCTAGAGCTCGCACCTCGGTTAGTGTGTGCGATGCCATTTCTATGGAGTAGAGGCATGTCGATTTTCAGTTGGAGATGTTGCCATTAGGGTGTGGCAACAAAGGTTTGTTCTAGGCGGTGCGTGGGCAAACCGTGGTTCAGGAGAGTGTTCTTAGAGGCTTATGAGTCGAGTGCAGTTTCTGTAGTGTTTTCACCCTTTTTGTCCGATGGTCTTTTGGGAGGAGTGAGCCAGATCCTTCGGAGCTTGTTGCGAGTTGGTGTTTCCGTGATTAGGCAAATGGGAGACCGGTGTGGTTTTAGGAGGTTGCCTTGGGTAGCGATTCTCGTGGTCGATTCTTGTGGTTCCATTGAGGCATTGTATGGTAAGTGTTGCGAGTCTCTAGTCTTTGTGAGAAAAGGTTGGTGGCCGTCGGTGTTGTTTTGGGTCCTGTGTTGCCGCAGCTTGACCAGAGGTGTTGTGCAGGAGGTTGAGCTCGTTTGTGGTTAACTCAGAGCAGGCATGAAAGTTTCGTCGATGTTCGGCGTCGAGTTTTAGAGTTTGAGGTTGGACAGTGAGTGCTTTTAAGGTTGTGCCGTTGTGAATTGTGTTGAGGTTTGGTAAGCGGGAGAAGTGGAGTCTCCTGTTGTTGGACCATTTGAGATTCTCGAGAGGATTGGCAGAGTTGCATATTGGTTAGCTTTTTCTGTCATTGTCACCGTGTGCGATATTCTCATGTATCGGTGTGAGGCAGTATGTGTCGGACCCATCGCTCAGTGTGGACTTTGAGCCTTTGCAGCTGATTGAGGATTTGAGCTTCGAGAGGAAGCCTGTGAGTATTCTGGTCCTTGAGACGAAGACGTTGGATAATCGTGAGATCCGTTTGGTAAAAGTTCAGTGGAGGAGTTAGAGTTCAGAGGAGGCCGCTTGTGAGCGGGAAGACGGATGAGATTGCAGTATCTGTCTTTGTTTTGATCTTAAGGACTTTCGAGGACGAAAGTCATAAAAAGGAGGAATATTGTAACGGCCCGAGTTTTCATCCCGATCTTCAGTGCACGCCTAGGGGTATTTTGGTAATTTGGTCGGGCCGTCAGGGCCGTTTATGTCTTTTTCCAGTTGCTAAAATTATTGGATGGATTTATGAAGGTTTTTGAGGCTTTGTGGTTTGGTTTGAGCATGGGTAGATGCAAAAGTAAAAATAAAGGAATTTGTGTTGCAGCTGGGATTCGAACCCGGGTCTCCAGAAAAGCCTGTGGGGATGCGTGCCAATTGAGCTATGGAGAGCTCTTGTTACTCTTTCCGCGTCACATCTTAGTTAACCTTGGATCTTTGGTGTTTGGTGCATTTGATTAAATGAAAAGGAATTAGGTTTGTTGTGTTTTCTTCTCCAAAAGAGTTGTGGCCGCCAAGCTTTCTCCCAAGCTCTCTTGCCGATTTCTTCATCCCCTTTGCGGCTCGAGACTCCATCATCATTCCGGGTAAGTTTTCATCCTCTTCATCTTCTCGTTTGGGTGTTCTTCTTGGCCGAAGGTAAGAAGGAGAGCTTGTGTGTGTGTGTGTTGTTGTTGCAGTCGTCCCAGTCGCCACCCGCCGAGCCGACGCTCGATTTCGAAGCAAAGACGCCCAACCCGCACTGAACGGCTCGTCGCAGACCCGCCTTGCCGCGCGCAGACGCCCTCGACCAGCAGAATGCACCAGATCCGGCCGAGGATCGCCAGATCGCTCGTCGACGCCCCAGTCCGTCGCCCAGATCTCGCCGTCGCGCACGCACGCCTTGTCGCGACGCCTGGTCGCGCCAGGGAAGCCATCGCCGAGCCGCTTCGCCCGTCGTGACGCCCACCGAAGCTCGCCCATTGCACGATGTCGCCCATCGCACGCCCTCGCCGTGTCCGCGATCGCGACACCACACGCCAGCGCCCGTCGCGCCCGTGCCCGCCGCTTCGCTGCCGAGTCCCGTCGTCGTCGGCGCGATACCGCGCCAGCAGCGCCCATCCGCGCAGCAGACGCGCGCCCAAGGCCGTGCTGGGCTTTCAGCCAGCGCCAGCTCGGTAGTGCTACTGCCGCTGCAAAGAGCGCCCTTCCTTCGTGTCGCGGTGCCGTGTGAGTGCTCCCGAGCGAGCTGCTTTGTTTTATTATATTTTTAGGGATATGGTTATGATTGTTACCATGTTTGTAGGTTCTCGATAGCTAGCTCGGAAGTGTTAGCGGACCTAGGAATTTGTGTGTAGAAGTCTTCCTACCAAGGTAAGGATTTCTTTCCGGGGTTGTGTGGACCCTGCGATGTTCTATGTGATTGATGTTGTATGTCCTGTTTGTGATTATCGGCATGTATAGTTTAGGTGCTCTGCTCAATTCTGATCGCATGACTTCGTATGTTGTTCTTTCATGTTAGTCCATGCTAGGTTGTTCCGTTCGGCATGCTCATATTCATTCTTGTTACGTAGTACCATGCTAGGTCTGCTGTATTCTTTCGAGCACGTATTGGATTGTTTCTTCGATTGTTAAGGGAGTTAGAATTCGGGTAGATAGCATCATCCGCCCGATGCATAAAGTATCTTGCATCTATGGCAAGGACGTTCGAGACAGTTCTCCGTCCTTGGACCCCGTGAGGGATTAGCTATCCCAACCGGTAGGCGCTGCAATCTTGGGTGAGGGTGGTAGTCTAAGCGATACCCCAACGGTCGGGATGATGACTTGGCAATGCCTAGTCCCCGGCGGCCCGACACGTCCTCGGCGTGTTCGGGCAAGAGCCCTTGATTGCCACTGTTAAGGTAAGGACGGCTTCTGGTGTAAGCCTACCATGACCCGTTCCTTAGCCTCAGGTGCGGTGGTACAGGCTGACATAGTTCACGTGTCCAGGTCTCACACCCCTATGTCAGTGACACCGATCCAGAGATTTAGTTAGGCGTGGTATCCGGATATGGGCAGCTTGCCACTAGACCCGGCACCCCCCATAGTCTGTAGAAGCACGCGGTGCATGCTTACGCTCATTACTGGCGTCGGCCGAGAGCTCCTCGGGATCTTGAGCTAGTGCACCTTTCGTATCGACGATGAGAGCGGTGAGGCCGAGACTTGGTTCTCGTATAGGGCGTATTGTGTGGTGTGGATTATTCCGGACTAAGACCACGAGTTGGCATCCGAGGTCCAAGTGTGGACTTAAGCTATGTGCTCTATTCGTGTTTATATTCATAGCTTGCATACACTCATCTAGATGACCATGTGCATCGTATTGTACCCGGTTGGGGATTCTTACCGAGTAATTCGTTACTCACCCTTACTTATCTTTCGGGTAACCATGGCGCGAGGCGGGATGGTGAAGGAGGAGCTATGATCATGGGAACGTCTTTTGCGTCTCGACTTTTTATTTCTATGACTCTTGTCTTTCATTTTCCCCTGAATGCATGGAGACGCACGAGCCCTAGGATGTTTTTTTGAATGATTTTGTGGATTTCGCTTTATTGAATTTGAGGATGTTTCAAATGTTTTAATAAATCTCTGATCAGAGTGTACGTTTTGGAAATGTATTTGCCTTGAAACAGTGCTTGGAGACAGGGGGACGAGTTTGACAAACTATATTGATTTGATTGAACCTTGATTGTTTTGTTTTAATTGGGAATCGAAAACTTATTTGCATATTATCCTTTCCTTTGAATGCATGCATTGGGGTAAAGGCCTATTTAGAGCCCCTTTGGGTCGGGTCTTTACGGAATGACTTGCTCGACGTCCCCGCCATGGATGCAAGGTACTTTATGCATCGGGCCGGATGATGCTATCTACCGCAATTCTAACGCGCCTAGCAAACAAAGACAAACAATTCCATAAAATCCAATACGTGCTCAATAAGAATACAACGAGCCTAGCATGATACTACGAAGCAAGGAGCAGATACGAGCATGCTAGAAGGGAACAACCTAGCATGGATTAACATGAGAATTAAATCGGAAAATCATGCTAATCAGAATTCGAATAGAATACCTAGCTACACATGTCAATAAACACAAACAAGCCATCAATCGGCAATCGCATAATATATCGCAGAGGTCCACACAACTCCCGGTAAGAAATCCTTACCTTGGCGGGACGATTTGACACGAAATCCTAAGTGGCGAACGAAACCGAACTAGCTATCGCGAACCTATAAATCACAACAAAAATCACACAATAGGCCTAAATATAATAAAATAAACGAGGCTCGGCTCGGGAGCAACTCACGAGGCACGCATTTAACGCACGAACGAGCCGATTGCCGCACGAACGGCAAAGAACGGGTGGCTAGGCGAGTTAGGGGCGCAGAAATGGGCGCGTGGAGTGGGATTTAGCGCGCGCGAGGCGCGCGCGACGAACAGGCGTTGGGCGCGGCGGGCGGCGCGCGGCGAAAGCGTGACACGGAGCGGGCGAGGCGTGGCGCGCGGGCGCGAGGCGATGCGCGGTGGCGTGGCGCGGTTTCGCTGCACAAGAGCGACAGAGCACGCGACTCGCGATGGAAAGAAAGCTCGAATTCGGCCGATAGGGGAGGATTTGACGAGCGATTTATGGTTGGACGAACTCCTCTACTCCAGCTGAACAAAACCCACCCAACAAATCACTTCAACACGACCAGAAAATGGGATTCGAAAAACAGGGAAGGGTCGACGGAAACGTGAGAAGGAGAAGAAGAGAAAGAGAAACTTACCAGCTGATCGGGGTTTGGCTTCGGATTTGAGGAAGGAACTCGGTCGAAATTGAAGCTGGCGGGGGAGAAATCGCGGAGGAGAGCTCGGTCGGTCGGAGAGATTCGCGAAGGAGAAGAAGAGAAATGGAGAAGAAAGCCTCGGGCGAGCTCTACTTTTATACCAACCGCCTTCGAAAACAAGCATATGTATTAGATCGTGCGATGAAGATAAAAAACGCGCCCAGTGGCTCGGCTGGCAGCGCCCCCTGCCTAGCATGCGACACGTCCTTGGCTCGAATCTCACTCGACGCACTATTTAATTCCTTATTTATTTCCACATTCTTCCAAGCCCAAATGCCTTCACCAAAATTCCCGATCCCATTCAAATTGACTCATAATTTTTTCGGCAATTAACAAATACAAAACCGGCCCTGCCGGCCCGACCAAAATTACCAAAATGCCCCTGGGCCTCCTGGGAAGACCGGGATGAAATTTCTGGGCCGTTACAATGAAGCTACTAACGATGAAGATAAACCACAAAAACCCAGAATGCAGAGTTTGCAAGATTTGTATGATGCGATAGATGAGGGAAATCTTGTATGTTTTTGGCAGATGCAAAAAATATTACTTTTGAAGAAGCAGTGAGAGACAAGAAGTGGCAAAGTGCCATAGATGAGGAGATGAATGCGATAGACCGCAATAATACGTGGAAGCTGACAGAATTGTCGATGTATGTCAGCCGATTGGTGTAAAGTGGGTGTTTAAGAAGAAGATGAATGAACAAGGCAAGATAGAGCGGTATAAAGAGTGACTTGTTGCGTAGGGATACAAGCAGAAAGCGAGAATTGACTATGATGAAGTATTTGCTCCCGTTACGAGAATGAAGACAATCTGATTGCTTATTTCTCATGTGACTTAATTTAGATGGGTGATTTTTCAGATGGATATCAAGACGATATTTGAACGGTGTGCTTGAAGAAGAAGTTTAAATTGAGCAACCACCCAGCTATGTGAAAGTTGGAGAAGAGAAGAAAGTATTAAAATTGAAGAAAGCACTTTACGGGTTGAAGCAAGCACCGCGAGCGTGGAATACTCGCATCAATACTTATTTCAAGGAGAAAGGGTACAAGCAGTGTCTTACGAGAATGCGCTTTACACAAAGCAGAGTTGAGGTAATGCAATTTTTGTTGCTCTTTATGTTGACAACCTAATATTTATGGGTAATAGTGTTGCGATTGTAAGACCCAAAATGAAATAAATAACAAAATTGGAAGGGTGTTGTCTCTTGGTGTAAGAACCCGACCCAAAATACAGTCCTAAACCTAGGTTCTCACTCAGCATGCAAGTTAAATATTTCACCGAGCGGTTTAGTGCTCATATTTAAAACCTTTCAAAACATTTAGAACGGGGAATGCTTAAAACATAATCAACAACTTTGTTTAAGAAAACCAACGAAGTAAAACAAGCCTGGCCAGTATATATAAAAACTTTCAAAACAGTTCAAACAACTTTTTATTATGTTTCCCCTAGGACTCATGTCCATCTACATCTTTGAACAAATATGCAAACAATAAAGACAGCAGTCTGGCGGCTCCATGATCAATCGGCTCCTCCGCTTAGCCGTCCGGTCTTTGTCCCAAGTTACAGTGGAAAACCACGAAATAAGGGTGAGTAAAAAACATACTCGTGAAGAAATCCCAACCGGGTACAACACGATACTTCAATCATCTAGCACCCTAGTATACATGCAAGCGATTACCAACACATGGATCATAGCTCAACGAGCTTACAAGGCGAGAATCTGGAATCCTCGGAAGTCTCCTACTTAGGCCTAATGATTGGCTCTCATAACCAATCCGGGACATCTCCGAGGGTCTTTCTCCTCGGCCAATTGATCACTCGTAAACCGATCCCAAAGATGTCCGACACCCTCGAGGTCTTTCTCCTCGACCATATGATCGACTCAAAAGCCAATCCCAATGGGTGTCCTCAAGGGCCTCTTACCCTCGCTATAAACTGGACTATCGGAGAGTACCGAAGTCCGGCTCTAAACAGAAGGAACGGTGTACTCACGAACATTAGCAGGGGAGCTCTCCGAACCGGCGACTAAAGCGTGCAGGCGCGCACACCGCATGCTCTTCTCGCAACCGGGCGTAAATGCGGGGCCTAAGGGCAAACTACGCGCGGGCAGCACGCATGCCTAAGACTCGGAAGCGGTGTCATTGAACACGAGTGAGTGCGAGGCCCTCGGCACTCATCATCATGCGGCACTGTACCACCGACACGAAGCTAAGAACCGGCCAAGGGAGGCTTGCACCGTTGGCGTGGTTCCGCTCTAGCGAGCTACAAACTAGGCTTATGCCGATG
Source organism: Sicyos edulis (assembly GCA_036507275.1). NCBI lineage: Eukaryota > Viridiplantae > Streptophyta > Magnoliopsida > Cucurbitales > Cucurbitaceae > Sicyos > Sicyos edulis. Next base: position 15,572,610 of record CM071854.1, read on the forward strand.
TGGTAGCTACATCCACATCGTGTATCGGGGAAGCAATGTACGTTATGCTTCGCTCTACTCCCGACCGGTGGGGACAAGGTACGTTATGTCCGCTCTCACCTCTAGATGATGCATGACCCTAACACACTAGCTAGAGTATAGTGTAAGCGATTCTGGCTAAACATACATAATCATCATCAATCATACATAACCTAGCATGATACTACGAACTTAAAGCGGGAATCTCAAGCATTTGGAAGAACAATCCTAGCATGGCACTAACATGTACAAACAAGCAAACATGCTAGCGGGAATGCAATCACAAGTCATCCTATCCACTAATCATGTCCATAAAAGTAAACATGCATATAAGGCACATTCAAGAAAGCATCGCAGGTCCACACAACCACGGTAAGGAATCCTTGCACGGAAACAAGTGGAGAATGGCTATTACAACAAAAAGAGACCCTCGAGCTTAATACGAACTCGAGCAACCTAGGCATAAGTAAAGCATCCTAAGTAAATATCAAGAGTGACAGACTTAAAAACGAAAGGGAAAAGGCTCGAGAATTACCAACCGAGAGGACACGAGCTCTCGGCAGCCAGGCAGGCTGGCAGGCGCTGGCTGGCGCGGCAGGAGCCGGGCGCTGGCTCGGCGCGCGCAAGGCGAAAGGATCCGGGCGCTGGCGAGGCAGCGGCGCTGGCGCTGGCGCTGGCTGGCAGCAGCGGCTGGCGCTGGCGTCTGCAGACGAGACAGCGATCGTGCAGTGTGCGCGCGCACGCAACGCGCGTCGCGGGCGGCGCGCGCAGCGGCAGCGAAGGGCTCGGCTGGGTTGGCGCGCGGGCGAACGTCTGGCAACTGGCGTGGCGTGACGAGCCGCAGCGGCGAGCGCGGGCGCCAGCGCGTCGAGCGATGATGGGTGTCGCGACGGTGGGGCTTCGTCGCAGCGCAGCGCGCGTGGCCGGGCGGTCTGTGCGGGTGGCTCGGGCGGGTGTGGTGCAGTGCGGCGCAGGTGTCGCGGGCGGGTGTGGTGCGATGGACGGCGGCTTGCGCTGGGTGGGTGGCTCGGTGGGTGGTTCGATGGTGTGGCTAGGGCTGCTCGGCTAGGGTTTTAGGAGAGAGAGAGAGAGAGAGAGAGAGACGGCCAACAAGGGGAAAAAATAGGGGTTTCTTGATTTTTCCTTCTCTTCCTTATTTTAAATAGGGTTAGGAAACCTAAAATTCCCTTCCCAAGGATTTTTCCCTTGCGGGTCCCGGCTAAAGAAATTCTTTTCTCTTTTTACTTCAAATTCTTCTTTAAAACTCCAATTCCACCATCTAGGGCAAGGGTTCAAATCCCAAAGGATCCAATTAATTCCCAATTAATTTTGCTATTAACCGGGAAGGGAAACGGGGCCGTTACACTTGGGCCTAGCCCAAATAGCCAGCTGGTTTTGGGAGGGGGTTGACGTGTATGAATAAGGGTTTTAAACAAATAATAATAAAAAAATATAGGGGGATTATCGTGAAGGCATGGAGTTTGCTCTCGAGGGGTTCGCACAGGGGAGTTCGATAGCACGATGAAGGGGATGTCGATATCCGACTCCATTTGTCATTCGTGGGAAAAGTTCTTCACCGATGAAGGTGTGGTCGAATGGAATTTTATTAGTGAGGGGGGAAGATACCTGAACGCGTTTGGGTTAATTCGTTGGGTGGGGATTGCAAGCGCCCATAAATTTACGGGCAAGGTTCCCAACACAAAATATCGTGGTGAGTTGCACGTTCCTAGTTTATAAAGCGGGTTTCAAGCTGAGCGTTTATGGTCAGGATTAATCGACTCAGTTGAAACAGGCGTTGCTAGTTTGGTTGAATCGAACCCAGTTGAAACTATTACTTTGATTATTTGTATTCTATTTCTTTTTTTGATATTAAACTTCTATGGTTTATACTTTTAGGTGATTATGATGATCTCAGGAGCGAAGAAAATGATGCGTGGTGTCTCGATTGCCAGGTAAGATGTTTGAACATCTTCACTCTTGTTTGGTTTTCACATGGGCAGTTAGCTTGAAAAGCTGGGAAGTGAAGATTGAAAATCCTTGTGTATGGTCATTGGTTGGCCGAAAGTGTGCTGGTGAGTAGAGAGAGTTTTTTTAGAGTGGTGCTTGAGAGTGGTGCACAGATATGTAATGGTTATTGTTATGTGCATTTTCTATTGGTAGTGAATTATCAAATATTGTTCTTAAGATGTGAATAAGATAAGTAGCTCTAGAAGCTTGTAAGCTGGCAAGTTGTTTCGTATAATCATTTTATGCTGGGTTTTACATGATGTGAACTTGGTGTGCACTTAAGGTATTGTTTTGTTGATATGTGTTTTGAGATCAAGTGTGTTTTGCTTGCATGTAAAAGTTGACCTTTGAGCTATGCTAACTTTAGGCCGCCATTCGGATGGGTCGGAACTAGTCTATAATTAGTGTTGTGTTGAACTAACTGAATGTGGTAACTCTAGAATGAACACAATTGACTTATTTGGATTATATCTCGAGGGTAAGTGTAACGGCCCAGGTTTTCATCCCGGTCTTCGAGGTATGCCCTGGGGGTATTTTGGTAATTTGGTCGGGCCGTCAGGGCCGTTTATGTCTTTTTCCAGTTGCTAAAATTATTGGATGGATTTATGTAAGTTTTTGAGGCTTTGTGGATGGGTTTGAGCATGGATAGATGCAAAAGTAAAAATAAAGGAAATTATGTTGCAGCTGGGATTCGAACCCGAGTCTCAGGGAGAGCCGGTGAGGATGCGTGCCAGTTGAGCTATGGAGAGCTCTTGTTGCTCTTTCTGCGTCATATTATGGTTATCCTTGGACCTTGGAGTTTGGTGCATTTGGTTAAATGAAAAGAAATTAGGTTTTGTTATGTCTTCTTCTCCAAATGCTCCATGGCCGCCAACCCTTCCTCTCCCAAGCCCAAGCCGATTTTCATTCCCTTTGCGACTCGTGGTTCGATCGTCTTTCGGGTAAGTTTCTTCGTCTCTTCGTCTTCTCCGATTTGAGTTCTTCTTTGGCGAATGTAAATAGAAGAGTGTGGGTGTGTGTGTGTGTTTGTTTGCGGCCTGAGAGAGGAGCCCACCCAGCCAGCCCCACCGTCGCAGGCTCCCGGTACCGGCCAGATCGCACCCAAGAACAAGCCCAGATCGCGAGAGTCGCCAGCTCCATCGCCCCTGCGCAGTGCCATCAGCGGCTTCTGTCGCTCAGCGGCCGAGCCGAGATGCCCAGACAGCCTATCGCGGCCAATGACGCCGAGCAGCCCCCTCGTCGTGAGCCGATCTCGCCAGCGAGATCGCCTGTCGCGCCCTGCGCAGCGAAATCAGACGTCGAGACGCTCGACGCTGTCGCCCGCCCGTCGTCTGTCGCCCCAGCGCGCGCCGCATGTGTCCGTCGCGTCAACTTCGCGCGCGTGCGCCGCTGCGCCGCGGCCATCATCCGCGCGCGTGCGCCCGCTTCTGCCGCCCATCTCGCGCCGTCGGCGCCCAGCGCCCGACCCCTACCGCCTGCAAAGAAGGCCTCGCCATCTTTGTCTGCCCGTCGCGTGTCGGCCGCGCGCGCGCGTGAGTTGCTCCCGAGCCAAGCCTTGTTTATTTTATTATGTTTAGGCCTATGGATTGTGATTATTATTGTGTTTGTTAGGTTCTTGTTAGCTAGCTCGGGATCGATCGCGACTTAGGATTTTTGTGTGTAGTTGCCTCCCGGCGGTAAGGATTTCTTATCGGAGTTGTGTGGACCTGCGATGTTCTATGTGATTGATGTTGTATGTTTGTTTGTGATTATCGGCATGTATAGTTTAGGTGCTCGCTCGATTTCTGATGGCATGACTTCGTATGTTGTTCTTTCATGTTAGTCCATGCTAGGTTGTTTCGTTCGCATGCTCATATTCATTCTTGTTCCGTAGTACCATGCTAGGTATCTTTGTATTCTTTTGAGCACGTATTGGATTGTTGCCGATTGTTAAGGCGCGAGTTAGAATTGGTAGGTAGCATCATCGGGCCCGATGCATAAAGTATCTTGCATCCATGGCGGGGACGTCGAGACGATTCTCCGTCCCTAGACCCCGTTAGGGTTTAGCTAACCCAACCGTAGAGGCCCCGCAATCTTGGGTGAGGGTGGCGATCGTTAAATGCCCCAACGGTCGGGATGATGACTTGGCATTGCCTCGTCCCGGCGATCGGCACGTCCTCGGCGTGTTCGGCCGTAGCCCTTGATTGCCACCGATAGGGCAAGGGCGGCTTCTGGTGTAAGCCTACCACGATCGATTCCTTAGCCTCAAAGTGCGGTGGTTCAGCCGACATAGTTCACGCGTGTCAGTCTCACACCCCTATGTCGGTGACACCGATCCGGAGATTTAGTTAGGCGTGGTGGATGGACATGGGCAACTTGCCACTAGACCCGGCACCCCCATAGTCTCTGAGAGCACGCGCGGTGCGCGCTTACGCTCATTACAATACACGACCGAGAGCTCCTCGGGATCTTGAGCTAGTGCACCTTTCGTATCGACGATAAGAGAGTGGCCGAGGCGGGACTCGTTTCTCGTATAGGGCGTATTGTGTGGTGATTTATCTCGGACTAAGACCACGAGTTGGCATCCGAGGTCCAAGTGTGGACTTAAGCTATGTGCTCTATTCTCGTGTTTATATTCATAGCTTGCATACACTCATCTAGATGACCATGTGCATCGTATTGTACCCCGATTGGGGATTCTTCTTGAGTAATTCGTTACTCACCCTTATTTTGTGGTTTTCCTTAGGTAACCAAAGTGCGAGAGACAGGATGGGTGAAGGATGAGTTGTGATCATGGGAACTCGCTTTGTCGTCTCGACTTTTTATTTCTATGACTCTTGTCTTTTTATTTTCCCCGAATGCATGTAGTCAGGCACGAGCCCTAGGATGTTTTCAGAATGTTTTCGTGATTCTGCTTTATTGAATTTGAGGATGTTTCAAATGTTTTAAGAAATCTCTCGATCGAGTGTACGTTTTGGAAATGTATTTGCCTTGAAAAGCAGTGCATGGAGACAGGGATGAGTTTGACAAACTATCTTTATTTACGATTGAACCTTGATTGTTTTGTTTTAATTGGGAATCGAAAATTGTTTGCATATTGTCCTTTACTTTGAATGCATGCATTGGGGTAAAGGCCTATTTAGAAACCCTTTTTGGGTCGGGTCTTTCTGATTGGTATGAGCTCGAGTCATAGACTTTGTAGAGTGACCTTTTTGTTGTAGGTCGTCTTTCCCATGATCACCAAAGACTCAGCGATACCATCAGTGCACGCCTAAGTTTTTTCTGTTTTTAGAAAAGGGTTAAGAATTTACAATACCTTTCATCTAGTGTATGCCTTGTTTTGTGTTGTGGAGCGGAGACGAGCAGGTTCGACTCGTCGTTGGTTTGGGTTTAGAGCGCCATCATGCCAACTTCCCGCAGTGTGAGTTGTATGTTGTGGTTTGTTGAGATATCCAGATAGATTCGGATACCGCTGGGACATCGTTCTAGATAGAGGCAGAGGTTAGACTCCGTGAGGCCACGTGTGGCCCAAATTAATAATCCCCTAGTGAGAGGGTGGAGGTGTTTTGCCCTGGAGTACCACTCCAGGAGAGGAGTTAGCTTTGGCTTTTGCTCATGTTGATGCTTGTGGAGCAGGTCCTAGTGTGGACTAGCCTGGGTAGTTCAGGTGTTGATCTTGAACCTTAGCAGATGGTTGATTGCCTAGTGAGTAGCTGCAGAGTTGGTAGCCTTCGAGGTGGTTGCTTTGAGACATCCTTGTTCTCTGTAAGTGTTGTTGTTTTTTGCGGCTAGTAAGTCGGAACCACGTGGTTAAGGGTGCAATGAGCAAAGTGTTCCCATCGGACGTGATCCGTTGGTGGTTTCCCAGCTTGTCCGGTAGAGTTGAGCACTCTTCTTATGGTGAGCCCCTAGAGTAGGGCTAGCTGCTTTGCATGTTGAGAGAGTTGGCGCGAGTTTTGTTGAGCATCATGTGGAGATGCAAGAGTAGGCAAAGTGAGACTTCGGTTTGATGAGATGCCTTAGGCATGGTTGTTTGAGTTGAGCTCTTGTATGCCTCGCCATAGTTTTTGTCACTTGAGGTTGTGACCTTGCTGGCCCCATTTGTAGTAAGATGTGGATTTGGTAGTAGTGGCACTTGAGGTGCAATGGTTGGTGTGCCGCTTTGGCTCTAAGTCTGGTTCACTGAGTGTGGCATGGGTATAAGCAGATGGTTCTATGACCCGTCCGGAGTTCAGCACACTTCTTTAGCCATTGGATCCATTTATGGAAAATGCACTTGTTTAGGTCGTGCAAGAGGGCTAGTTCAGTGGTAGTCGAAGGACTACAAGTGAAAGGATGTTCGAGAGGAGTTGGAGCCTCTTCCCGAGTGTTCTTGGGGTTGAGTAAGTCACAGATTGGCGGTGGTAAGTGTTAGTGCGTGTGAGTCTCACGCTAGTGCTAAGGCCAAGAGATCTTTGTGGTTGGTAGTGCGGTCCACTACCTTCGGGTGCCTAAACCTGAGTTGAGTGAGCATTGTAGATGCGAGTTCGGTCCAACAGAGGGACCGTGAGTTGGATGCTTATGAGATGAGTTTGGTGCTTATGAGATGAGTTGGATGCCTTATGAGATGAGCAGGTTGTCTTATGTGTAAAGCACACTTGGTAGAGTCTTGGTATAAAGTAAGTTCGGTTTGGCATCGTTTATGTTTTAGCAGAGCAAGGTTGCCTTTGCTTGAGTATCGTGTGGAGATGGAACTTTTGGTGTTCCTTGGGTTGATTGTATCTCTGCCAGAAGTTAGTGTTGCCTTTTGGAACAGCACCTGTTAGTCTTGGATCTCTGAAGGAAGGTTGAGAGTTGTTCACACAAGTGTGTTTTGTGTAGTTCGTTCTGGTGGTGATAGTTTCAGAACCATGTAGGGTTTGCATTGGAGGACTGGTGCTCAGTTCTTGGAGAAGTTGGACTCCAGGTGGATGTTGTAAGGCTTTAGTTGAGGTTGTAAGGATACCGTGCTCGTAGTCGGGTTGTTGCTTAGGCAAGTTTGTTAAGTTGAACCTAAGCTTGGTTGGTGGAACCTCTTGTGTTCATGGTTGGAGTTCAGATGGTACTGAACAAATGGTGGTTGTAGTGAAGCCACGTAGTTCCTGGCCGTAGTTGCTAAGGGTGTTGCTCGGAATCCTTACCCTAGGTGGAAGCTACGATGTGGGTGATCTTTGAGTAGGAGGATAACACATTACAAGCGTTTCGGTCTTTTTGGTTTTGAGGTTCGGAGCAGGCCAGCATGGTTGAGATGCTGGAAAAAGGAGTTGTTTGTTCATGCAGTTGGCTGTTAGACCGTTTGACGACAGTGTGTGTCGAGGGTAGCTGAAGAACCCTAGTTGTGGAGAGCCTCACCGAGCTCGGTCGGACCTAGGTAGTGAGTTGGTTGGCTGCAAGCCGGAGTCGAGTAGGTTGTAGGCTTGGGTGAGTTCTTTGGCGATTTTGGTAAGCTAGCAAGCGAGCTTGTTTCAAGTAGAGTCCGGATTGGTTCGGTGTGGTGGCAAGTTGGTGCTTGATGTTGACCAAGGTGTGGTTTTTGAGTTGCTAGAAGTTAGCTTTGCTCGTGGGGCAAGTGGTTTTGCCACCGCGGACGTCTTTCCCGCTTCTAGAGTTTGAGAGTTGCCCTTATTTGGTGTTTTTGGGGTGAGTCTTCTCTTGCAGTGGTTGGCGGTCCGATCTGTGGTGGACCCCTTGTTGTTGCCTCTCTGGGAGAGTTGGATGTTGTGCTTTCTTTGAACAAGACAATGAGCGGTTGTGAAGCTCTCGTCCTTGGATGTTCGCCATAAGGATCTGTTTCTCCTTGGAAGTTGTCGAGTTATTCCTTGGTCTTGGAATTAGTGGTAGTGGTGCTAGTATGAGGAAAAGTTTGTTGGTTGCTTAGAAGCGAGTTGTTTGTCCAAGTTAAGCGGACTCTTGAGTGGTGTTCGGAAGTTGCGGTAAGGGTTGTTTCGCCTCCTATGAGTGTTTGGCCTAGTTGGTTAAGGTTTTGTGTGTTGGCATGGAAGTTGTTGCACCTTTGTAGTTGAAGAACTCATTTGTATCGGTTGTGGGTTGAGGTTGCACCATTGTGATTGGATTAGGGTCTTGACCTTTTGAGGATCCTTCTTTGGTTAGTGTGGCTTGTGCTCTGCCACCATTTTTGGTGTCTGGTTCTTGGTAGTTGGTGTTACCGAGTAGTGGAGTTCCGTTTATGAAGTTTTGGTGGGAAGGTGCAATAAGCCTAAGCTAGAGGTTAAGCTCTGTATGTGTTATCGTTTGGACTTATGAGATGTGTTTCATTTTTTTAGGCAAGCCGTTCCATTGCTTGCATGGAGGTAAGTTTGGTGGAGGAGCCCTCTCGGGGGGCCGGTTGTTAGCGGTCGACTTGTCGGCCAAAGTGATTTGAGTCAAGCTAGAGTTGTGTGGATTGGCATAGCTATGCGATTTGTAGTTGTTTGAGCTTCCGAGGTCGTAGCACTCAAGTTGTTGGATTGTAAGTTTTCCGTGTGGGAGCTGTCAGTTAGTTGAGGTTGTTGTGTGAGATTAGATTCTTGGAGGATTGTTTTTGATGGTGAGCTCGCACCTCGTTTCGTGTCTGAGATGCCATTTCTATGGAGTAGAGGCATGTCGGGCCAGTGGAGTTGTTGTCACCGAGGTGTGGCAACGAAGGTTTGTTCTAGGCGATGCGTTGATGAACCGTGGTTCGGAGAGCGTTGTTAAGAGGCTTATGAGCCGAGTGCGATTCAGAGAGTTTTGACCTCGGACCGATGGTCTTTTGGGAAGTGAGAGCAGATCCTTCAGAACTTGTTGTGAGTTGGTGTTTCCGTGATTAGGCAGCGGGGGACTAGTGTGGTTTTATGAGGTTGCCTTGGGTTGCAGTTCTCAGCGGTCAATTCTTGTTGTTCCATTGAGGCATTGCAAGGTAAGTATTGCAGGATTCCAATGTTCTGGGAAAAGGTTGGTGGCCATCAATTTTGTTTTGGGTCCTGAGTTGCTGCATTTGACCAGAGGTGATGTGCAGGAGTTTAGAGCTAGTGTTGTCAACTCGGAGCGAGAGCAGAAAAGTTACGCCGATGTTCGGCGTCGAGTTTTAGAGTTTGAGGTTGGACAGTGCGTAGTTTTAAGGTTGTGCCGTTGTGAGTTGTGTTGAGGTTTGGTAAGCGGGAGAAGTGGAGTCTCCTGTTGTTGGACCATTTGAGATTCTCGAGAGGATTGGCAGAGTTGCATATTGGTTAGCTTTTTCTGTCATTGTCAGCCGTGTGCAGTGTTCTCATGTATCGGTGTGAGGCAGTATGTGTCGGACCCATCGCTCATTGTGGACTTTGAGCCTTTGCAGCTGATTGAGGATTTGAGCTTCAAGGGAAGCTCGTGTGAGTATTACGGTCTTTGAGACGAAGACGTTGCATAATCGTGGGATCCGTTTGGTAAAAGTTCGAGTGGAGGAGTCGAGTTCAGAGGAGGCCGCTTGTGAGCGGGAAGACAGATGAGATTGCGGTATCTGTCTTTGTTTGATCTTAAGGACTTTCGAGGACGAAAGTCATAAAAAGGAGGGAATATTGTAACGGCCCGAGTTTTCATCCCGATCTTGAGGTATGCCCCGGGGTATTTTGGTAATTTAATTGGCCGTCGGTGGCCGTTTATATCTTTTTCGATTGCTAAAATTATTGGATGGATTTATGTAAGTTTTTGAGGCTTTGTGGATGGGTTTGAGCATGGATAGATGCAAAAGTAAAAATAAAGGAATTATGTTGCACTGGGATTCGAACCGGGTCTTGGAAAGCCTCGTGAGGATGCGTGCGGTTGAGCTATGGAGAGCTCTTGTTGCTCTTTCTGCGTCATATTATGGTTATCCTTGGACCTTGGAGTTTGGTGCATTTGGTTAAATGAAAAGAAATTAGGTTTTGTTATGTCTTCTTCTCCAAATGCTCCATGGCCGCCTAACCCTTCCTCTCCCAAGCCCCAAGCCGATTTTCATTCCCTTTGCACCCCGTGGTTCGATCGTCTTTCAGGTAAGTTTTCTTCGTCTCTTCGTCTTCTCCGATTTGAGTTCTTCTTTGGCCGAATGTAAATAGAAGAGTGTGGGTGTGTGTGTGTGTTTGTTTGCGGACTGCGAGAGAGGAGCCCACCAGGCGGCCCCACCGTCGCAGCTCTCACCGGCCGGATCGCACCAAAGAAGAAGCCCAGATCGCTCGAGTCGCCAGCTCCATCGCCCTACAGTGCCATCGAGCGGCACTGTCGCTCAGCGGCCGAGCGAGACGCCGCCCAGCCCCTGCCGTAGCCGCAGAACACCTGTGACAGCGGCCCTGCTGCGCGGCAGATCGCCGCCAGGTCGCCTGTGCGCGCGCCCTGCGGCAGCCAGGTCGCCGTCGAGACGCTCGTTAGCCCGCGTAGCTGCGCGCGCCGTCGTCGTCAGCAGCTACGCGCGCAGCGCGCGTGTCTCATCTGCGTCGGCTTTCGTCGCCCGTGCGCTGCGCCCGGCCGGCCGTCGCGCACTCGCGTGCGCCGGCTCTGCCGCCCATCTGCGCCCGTCGCGCGCGCCAGCGCCCGACCCCACCGCCCGCCATCGCGCCCAGAAGCGAGCTCGACATTTGTCTCGCCGTCCGCGTGTCGGCCGCGCGCGCGCGTGAGTTGCTCGAGCCAAGCCTTGTTTATTTTATTATGTTTAGGCCTATGGATTGTGATTATTATTGTGTTTGTTAGGTTCTCGTTAGCTAGCTCGGATCGATCGCGGCTTAGGATTTTTGTGTGTAGTTGCCTCCGGCGGTAAGGATTTCTTCACGGAGTTGTGTGGACCTGCGATGTTCTATGTGATTGATGTTGTATGTTTGTTTGTGATTATCAAAGACGTATAGTTTAGGTGCTCTGTTCGATTTCTGATGGCATGACTTCGTGTAAGGACCCGACCCAAGAAACGGTCTCTAACCTAAAGTCCATACTTAGCATGCATGATTAAGAATATAAACATCATTCGTAGTCGGAAGTTTAAACCTTTGCGAGAAACACTTTTAAAACAAAACCATGATTTCAATTAAATAAAAGCAGTAAATGACTGATCAAGACTTTCTTAAAACAATTCAAAGGAAAAGCGATGCGAGAACATAAAATAGTTTGAGTGCTTTTTCCTAGGGACCCAAGTCCCACTACATGCTAAATCATTAAGGAAAACATTTAAAGAAAGCGTGCGACCCAGTCGACTATCCATGATCATCGAGCCGCTTCCTCCTAGCCATCCGGCCTCTGCCCTAAGTTACCCGGTGGAAAGCCACAGAAAATAAGGGTGAGCAACGAGTTACTCAAGTAAGAATCCCCAATCGGGGTACAATACGAAATCATCTCATTTTAGCAGACTGACAGCAACCATACAAAGACTTAGAGCACGAACGGCTGGCTTAGGCTATGAGCTACTTCTAGGGCGAGCCTATTCAAGGGCTTCCATCAACAGCCTCTCCTAGGTCCTACGCTTGGATGCCCTTCGGGCCTTACACAACCTAGGACTCAGTGATGCCCAGTGGGCCTTACACACCTAGGATGCCCGTAGGGCCTTACACCTCCAGACTCAGTGATGCCCAGTGGGCCTTACACACCTAGGATGCCCGTAGGGCCTTACACCTCCGCACTCGGTGATGCCGGTGGGCCTTACACACCTAGGATGCCCGTAGGGCCTTACACCTCCAGACTCAGTGATGCCCAGTGGGCCTTACACACCTAGGATGCCCGTAGGGCCTTACACCTCCAGATTCAGTGATGCCTAGTGGGCCTTACACACCTAGGATGCCCGTAGGGCCTTACACCTCCAGATGTCCATCGGGTCTTGCCCGAGCGGGACCCCAAACTAGTTACCTCTACGGCTCTCTATACTATACATTACACATCTAACCGTAACTTGGATCTAGCAGCATACAATAGGCAGCATGGTTCTATCAAGATAGGAAAGCCTAACATGGGACTAACGGGATGTAAACATGTCACGAACATGAATCAAAATAAAACATGAAACCTATCACTAGAAACTCATATAATTACAGTAATCAGCGTGCTATCAACTATTCGCAGGGTCCACACAACCCCTGTAAAGACCCAACCCGAAGATGGGACTAAATCTAGATCTTTACTCAGCATGCAAGTGAAAAGACTTAAAAGGACCCGGCTGGGGTCGGTTTGTAAAAATTTTCAAATATAAGAGTGGAAAACATTAAAAACAAAGTAAACATTCATTAAGCAGAAACGAACCATTCAAATTAAAAACAGTGACTGATCAGTACTTTCCTTAAAACATAAAATAGTTCAAATCATGGTTTTTCCTACGGACCTAAGTCCAACTACATGCTGAAATCCAAAAACAGTAAAATAAGACACGACAGAGTGTCAAGAAGCATCCATGATCTCCCGGCTCTCTCGCTAGCCACCTCGGTCTTTGTCCCAAGTTACCCGTGGAAGAAACCACGATAAGGGTGAGTATAAACATACTCGGTAAGAACCCCGACCGGGCAGTGCGACACGATGCAATCTATCATCTAGCGACCTAGTACACATGCCACAAATATCAACACGGATCTTAGCTCAATGAGCTCACAAGGCAAATCCGGAATCCACTAAGTCTCCTACTTAGGCCTAATGATTGGCTCTCAAACCAATCCGGGACATCTCCAAGGGTCTTTCTCCCTTGGCCAATTGATCAGCTCAAAAACCGATCCCAAGATGTCCGACACCTCGAGGGTCTTTCTCCTCGACCAATTGATTAACTATAAAGTTAATCCCAAAGGGGTGTCCTCAAGGGTCTCTTACCTCGCTTATAAACTGGACTATCGGGAGAGTACCCGAAGTCGGCTCTAAACAAGAAGGACTGGTGTACTCACGAACATTAGCCCGGGAGCTCTCGAACCGGCTACTAACGCGCGTGTGCGCGCACACCGCATGCTCTTCTACAACCGGCGTAAATGCGGGGCCTAAGGGCAAACTACGCGGGCGGCACGCATGCCTAAGACTCGGAAAGCGGTGTCACCGATCACAGTGGTGCGAGGCCCTCGGCACTCATCTGTGCGGCTGCACCACCGACTGAAGCTAAGAACCCGCCAAGGTAGGCTTGCACCGTTAGCGTGGTTCCGCTCTAGCAGCTACAAACTAGGCTTATGCCAATGAGGTAGCTAATCCTCACCGGTGCGGGGAAGCAAGGTACGTTATGCTTCGCTCTACTCCCGACCGGTGGGGACAAGGTGCGTTATGTCCGCTCTCACCTCTAGATGATGACAAACCCTATCATACTAGCTTAGACTACCAAGCACGTGATTCTGGCTAACATTCACAAAGACATCTATCATACATAGCCTAGCATGATACTACGTGCTTAAAGCAGGAATCTCAAGCATCTTTGGAAGAACAAACCTAGCATGGCACTAACATGTACAAAAAGGCAAAACATGCTAGCAAGAATTTAATCATTAGCTATCCTATCCACTAACATGCTCATAAAGGTAAACAAGCATACAAGGCACAATTAAGAAAGCATAGCAGGGTCCACACAACCACGGTAGGAAGTCCTTACACGGAAACAAGTGGAGAATAGCTATCACAACCAAAAAGACCCTCGAGCTTAATACGAACTCGAGCAACCTAGGCATAAATAAAGCATCCTAAGTAAATACATACTGCAGCGAAGCTTAGAAAACACAAAGGGATTGGTTCGGGAATTACCACCGAGAAGACACGGGCCTCGGCAGCTGAAGAGGAGGGTGGCTTGGGCGCTGCTTTGAGTGCGGTCAGGCGCGCCGCACGTCGGCGCGGACGCGCAGCGCGCGTAAAGTGTGTGGTACAGAAGGCGACGCGCGAGCGAGCGGCTCGGCCCCTGGGTTGGCGCGCGGTGAGGATCACGCTGGAGCGGCGCGGGCAGCGCGGCGGCGACGCGTCTCGGGCTGCGTTGCGGCCTCTGTGCGACCACGAGCGACGTCGGCGGCGGTCTGGCGGCGGCACGACGCGACGTCGGCGGCGATGGTGTGTGCGGCAGTGGGGCTTAGTGGTCGGCAGCGTCGCGATGGGGCGAAGCGGCAGGCCGGGCGGCGTGGTGCAGTGCGCGCAGTGGGTCTGTGCGGGCGGGGGTGGTGCGCGCGGCTATTTGGGTGGCTCGGGGGTGGCTCGATGGTGTGGCTAGGGTGCTCGGCTAGGGTTTTAGGAGAGAGAGAGAGAGAGAGAGAGAGAGAGAGAGAGAGAGAGAGAGAGAGAGAGAGAATGCGGCTCTAAGGGGAAAAATTAGGGTTTCTTGATTTTTCTTCTTTTCCTTATTTTTAAATAGGTTAGGAGACCTAAATTCCTTTCCCAAGGCTTTTCTCTTGCGGGTCCGGCTAAAGAAATTCTTTTCTTTTTCTTTTAATTAAGACTCTTTTCTTAAAACTCCACATTCACCATTTTAGGCAAGGCTCAAATCCCAAAAGATTCAATTAATTTTCCAATTAATTTTGTTATTAATAGGGAAGGAAAACGGGGCCGTTACAATACTCCCCTTTAAAGACTTTCGTCCCCGAAAGTCCTAAGACTGGAACAACTCAGGGTAATGAGTCCTCATCTCATCCTCTAGCTCCCACGTCGCTTCCTCCGCCTCCGATGCCTCCAAAGAACCTTTACTAAACTTATCTCTCGGTTGCGCAATACCTTGCGCTCATAAAGCCAAAATTTGCACGGGCTTCTCCTCGAAGGATAAATCTTTACTCAACTCTAGGGGCTCATGCTCTAGCACATGCGAAGGATCTCGCCACGTACTTTCTCAACATCGAAGCGTGGAACACATTATGCTGCCGTGACAAAGACGGGGTAAAGCTAACCGATAGGCCACCGCTCCGATCCGCTCAAGGATCTCAAAAAGGCCCTACAAACACTGGGGCTCGGCTTGCCTCGCTTTCCAAACCTTAACACCCCACGCATAGGTGCTACTTTCGGGGAAAACATGTTGACCCACCTCAAACTCCAAGTCTCTACGCCTCACATCGGGCGTAACTTTTTCTGCCTACTTTGTGCTTTGTCAACATGCGAGTCCTTATCTTACGTGATCTGCGTCGTTCGTCATCCAGAAGTAACTCGGGTCCCAAAACTCGTCTGTCACCAACCTCCTCCCGAACACTGGGGATCTGCAGCGCTTACCATACAACGCCTCGAATGGGGCCATCCGAATAGTCGCTCGATAGCATTTGTTGTTGTAGGCGAACTCCATCAAATCTGTCTTCGGTCCCAAGCTGCACTGGGAAGTCCAAGACACGAGCTCTCAACATGTCTTCAGAATCGATTCACCCTCTCGGTCGACCATCGGTTTGAGGTGGAAGGCGATCTTGAAATCGCACTCGTTCCCAAACCCTTACGGAGCGCTCTCCGAAGCGAGATGTGAACCGAGAATCCCGATCCGATACTATCTTTGCGGGTACCCGTGGTACCGCACAATCTCGCTCAAGGAACAAGCGTGCCCTTTGTTCCACGGTATAACTAATCTTCCGGGAATAAAGTGTGCACTCTTGGTCACCGGTCCACTACTACCCAGATCTAAGTGAACCCTCTCGGTGTCCTCGGCAACCGAGAGATAAAATCCATCGAAATCTCATCCCACTTCCTTTGTGGAACACTTAACGGGTGCAATAAACTGCGGGTTTTCATGCAGGGGCCTTCACTTGTTGACAAGTGAGACACCGCTAACAAACTCCGCTATATCTCGCTTCATGCCCATCCACCGAACGTGCGCTTGAGATCTGGTACATCTTGGTACCTCACGGGTGCCAAGTGAATGGGAACTATGTGCCTCGGTGAGCAACTCGCTCGAACCTCTGCGTCATCCGGGGCGCACAATCGATCCTCGGTACCTCAAGCCTTCGCCCGGTGCCACAACAAAGTCGAAATCGCCATCGCCCTTAACCCTCTCGAGCAATCTCCTCAACTTGGGATCACTACGGTGGTGGCCGATGATCCTCTCGCTTAAGCGACGGCCGAACCGATAGTTGGGCTACCCTGGCGGTAACCTCTCCCAACAAGGCGCAATACCGGTTCGCTCAAACTCTTTCCGCAATTCAACTTGGGAGCTCAAAGAAAGCTGCTTTGAATGCGACGTCTTCCTACTCAGTGCATCGGCCACAACATTGGCTTTTTAGGGATGATACAAAATCTCACGATCGTAGTCCTTTACTAACTCGAGCCACCTCTCCTCGCCTCATGTTCAACTCCTTACGAGTGAAGAAATATTTGAGGCTCGGTGATCCGTGAACAAATGAATCCTCTCACCATATAAGTAATGCCTCCAAATCTTTAGAGCAAAAACAAGCTGCACCAACTCCATATCATGAGTTGGATATTTCTTCTCATAAGGCTTCAAGCTCGCAGGGAAGCATAAGCTATCACCTTCCCATCTTTGCATCAACACACGGCCTAAACCATACTTGGAAGCATCACTATAAACTACGAAACCTCTGTTCCTTCCGAATCGCCAACACAGTCTTTGTCGTCAAAAGTGAGCTTAAAGTGGGCAAAACTTTCCTCACATCTAGCATCCCAAACAAAGTCAACACCCTTCTTGGTCGACGGGTTAGGTGCCGCCTTAGCGGAAAAGTCTTTCACGAAACGCCAGGTAATAACTCGCTGCGGACCAAAAGTCTGCGTATCTCGGCGACCGTCGTCGGTCGGCCCATGAGCTAATCGCCTCTATCTTTGCGGGGTCCACCGCTATACCATCTGCCGACACGATATGTCCAAGGAAGGCTACTCTCTCTAGCCAAAATTCACACTTAGAGAACTTTGCGAACAAGCTGGTTCTCACGCAATCTTTGTCAAAACTTGCCTCAAATGTGAAGCATGGTCCTCCTTTGTCTCGAATAAATCAAAATGTCGTCTATGAATACGATGACAAAGTTATCCAAGAATGCCTTGAACACTCTGCCCATCATGTCCATAACGCAGCGCGGGGGCGTTCGTGAGTCCGAAAGACATGACCACGAACTCATAATGACCATACCTCGATCCAACGCGGTCTTGGGATATCTCGCATCTCGAATCCTCGGTGATGGTACCACGACCTCAAATCAATCTTAGAAAACACCGAGGCTCTCGGAGGTGATCAAACAGATCATCTATACGCGGCGGGGGGATACTTATTCTTCACCGTGACTTTATTCGGTTCTCTATAGTCTATACACAAGCGCATGGATCCATCCTTCTTCTTAACAAACAGACGGAGTGCTCCCCACGGGGACACACTCGGACGGATGAAACCTCGATCCGGCATCTCTTGCAACTGCACTTTGAGTTCTCTCAACTCGGTGGCGCCATACGACACGGGGCTTTGGAAATGGGAAGAGTCCCCGGCTCCACTCAATGGTGAAGTCCAACTCCCGCTTCGGGGGTAAACCAAGCAACTCTTGGGGAAAACATCGCAAACTCTTGCACCACGGGGACCATGTCAACGATCCAACGCAAGACTACTATCTATCGACAGCGGCTTTGCCAAGAAGCCCCAAGCTCCTCGAGCCAACGATCTATGGGCTTTCATTTCTTTGAGATCAAAGCGGGCAAGTTCCGCCCCGACACCGCATGAAACTTGAAGCTCGGCCTCGAGGCGGCCTAAACACCACTTCTTTCCGTGGCGATCTATCAAAGCATGGTTCTCTCGCCAACCAATCCATGCCAAGGATTACATCGAAACCGCTCATAGACAAAGCACTATGAGGGTAGCCTCTAAAATCTCATCGAGATATCTGAACCGCCATGCTTAACTCTCTTGCTAGCTAACATACTCACACCGAAGGAGTGGCAACACACAGCTCAAACCCTAGAGGTTCGAGCTCCACACAAGCTTGTCTAACGAATGCATCGAAACAAAGGAATGGGTCGAACCCGAATCAAACAATACAAATGCATAGTCTTTGTAAGACAAGCGTACACTGCAATCGCATGCATCATCGATGCGCTCGCCTCCCTGGCGAGTAGTGGCAAACACCCGCCCCTTTGTTGGGCGGTCCCGCTCTTGCTAAATCCACGAGTGCGAGAATCGGCCAAGTGCCCCTCCTTGCCACATCCGTAGCAAGCAGCGGGCGATGCTCCACTGCACCATAATGTGCCTTTCCGCACTTGTTGCAATGAGTTGGCCGCTCGCCCGCCCCTGCTGGCGATCTGGGCTCTACCTCGAGGTCGGCGCGATCTCGACCACTAGGATCGGCCTGCGCCGCGAGTCTCTTGACCGATTGAGCGGAAACCACTAGAAGTCCCGGACTTCCTCTCGCCCAAATATCTTTGGGCGGTGAATCGACCAGAGCCGGGCGCAGCAGAATCTCTGACTTGGCGGATACCGGGTTATAAATCGTGGCCAACTCTCTTTGCTCGATCATAACTCTCGGGAGCGAGTGCTCGAACATCCGAGCAACCTCCTTCCTCGACCCACAAATGAACTTCTTAGTCTTGAGCTCCTCGGTGGCAATGAGCTCTCGGTGCGAAATAGCTATACTCGAGAGAACTTCTTCTCATAGGCGGCAATACTATCTCGATCCTGTTTTGATTTGAGAAGGCCTCTGCCATCTCCTGCTTGAGCCTCGTCATTAACATACTTAGCTCGAACTTCGTTCTAAAGAACTCCCAGTGGTTGGAGAAGACCCAGTGGTCTAGCTCTATCTGTGGACTCCCACCACCACTCGGTGTGTCGAGAGAACATGGGCCGCACATCTCGGCCTCTGTACATCTGGGCATCCCATAACTCTGAAGATGTACTCCATTCTTGCCAACCACCGATCGCCACAAGTGGGTTCTCTCGACGCATCAAATTCTCTTGGCTTCCACTTGGTGAAATCTTTCAACCACTTGCCAAACTCAGTGACTCCCTCTGCACTATCAAGTGGGTCTGAGTGGTCTCGATGACCTGCCCCTCCGGTTGAGCTACCGGAGCTACCGGGCTACTGGAGCTGCTGGGGTGCTCTGCTGCATGAGTGTGTCAACTGGGCTATCTGTGCCCTAGACTCCTCTCTGCAGCTTTTGCTAGGCTGCGCTGAGTCTCAGCTCTCTGCTCGGCCATTAGGCCCATCATCATGTCTCTCATAGCAGAAATATCTCCTCTGGAGCTGCACCTTGAGGCATAGCGACCTCGCCCCTTCTCTGGGCAAGTTAACCTCTGGTGCCACGGGCGCGCCTACGAGCTCGATATACTGGCTGCTGGCGGCTCGCAACATCTCTATTTGCAGTTCAGACGGACTGCTCCACTACGTGTAACCAGGCATCTTTGGCGATCTACACGGAAACCACAACAGGTTAGTCCACGCTCGGACTTTTCTGTCAACAAAGATAACACATGTGTCTTTGCATATAGTATCATAAACAAAACCCTTAGCTTATTGAACTTAGACAAACTGGCGGCCTTGGAGTCTTTGGAGATCATGGGAAACAACCTACAAAGCAGGTTAGTCTACGAGAATCTATGACTACGTGCTCTCGATACCAATCTGTAAAGACCCAACCCGAAGATGGGACTAAATCTAGATCTTTACTCGGCATGCAAGTGAAAAGACTTAAAAGGACCTTACTGGGGTCGGTTTGTAAAAATTTTCAAATATAAGAGTGGAAAACATTAAAAACAAAGTAAACATTCATTAAGCGAAACGAACCATTCAAATTAAAAGCGTTGGATCGATCATTACTTTCCTTAAAACATAAAATAGTTCAAATCATGGTTTTTCCTACGGACCTAAGTCCAACTACATGCTTTGAAATCCAAAAGCAGTAAAATAAGACACGACAGTGTCAAAGCATCCATGATCTCCCGGCTCTCTCCGCTAGCCACCTCGGTCTTTGTCCCCAAGTTACCGTGGAAGAAACCACGATAAGGGTGAGTATAAACATACTCAAGAAGAACCCCGGCCAGGAGTGCGATACGATGCAATCTATCATCTAGCGACCTAGTACACATGCCACAAATATCAACACGGATCTTAGCTCAATGAGCTCACAAGGCAAATCAGGAATCCACGGAAGTCTCCTACTTAGGCCTAATGATTGGCTCTCAAACCAATCCCGGGACATCTCCAAGGGTCTTTCTCCCTTGGCCAATTGATCGGCTCAAAAACCGATCCCAAGATGTCCACACACCCTCGAGGGTCTTTCTCCTCGACCAATTGATTAACTCTAAAGTTAATCCCAAAGGGTGTCCTCAAGGGTCTCTTACCCTCGCTATAAATCTGGACTATCGGGAGAGTACCGAAGTCCGGCTCTAAACAAGAAGGAACTGTGTACTCACGAACATTGGCAGGGAGCTCTCAACCGGCTATTAACGCTGCGTGTGCACGCACACCGCATGCTCTTCTTCGCAACCGGCGTAAATGCGGGGCCTAAGGGCAAACTACGCGGGCAGTGTACGCATGCCTAAGACTCGGAAGCGGTGTCGCGATCACGATGGTGCGAGGCCCTCGGCACTCATCATGCGGCTGTACTGCACCACCGACACGAAGCTAAGAACCGGCCAAGGTAGGCTTGCACCGTTGGCGGGGTTCCGCTCTAGCGGGCTACAAACTAGGCTTATGCCAATGAGGTAGCTAATCCTCACCGGTCGCCGGGGAAGCAAGGTACGTTATGCTTCGCTCTACTCCCGACCGGTGGGGACAAGGCACGTTATGTCCGCTCTCGGCCTCTAGATGATGACAAACCCTATCATACTAGCTTAGACTACCAAGGCACGTGATTCTGGCTAACATTCACAAAGACATCTATCATACATAGCCTAGCATGATACTACGTGCTTAAAGCGGGAATCTCAAGCATCTTTGGAAGAACAAACCTAGCATGGCACTAACATGTACAAAAAGGCAAAACATGCTAGCAAGAATTTAATCATTAGCTATCCTATCCACTAACATGCTCATAAAGGTAAACAAGCATACAAGGCACAATTAAGAAAGCATAGCAGGTCCACACACAACCACGGCGGGAAGTCCTTACACGGAAACAAGTGGAGAATAGCTATCACAACCAAAAGACCCTCGAGCTTAATACGAACTCGAGCAACCTAGGCATAAATAAAGCATCCTAAGTAAATACATACAAAGACCGGTGAGCTTAGAAAACACAAAGGGATTGGTTCGGGAATTACCACGAGAAGACACGGGCCTCGCAGCAGCAAGAGGTGGTGGCAGGGCGGCTTTAGTCTTTGGCCTTGCGCACGTCGGCGGACCTTGCAGGAAGCAGCGTGCGTGTGTCTGTTGCAAGGCGACGCGCGCGAGCGAGTGGCTCGGCCGGGTTGGCGCGCGTGGCGAGGATCACGCTGGAGAGGCGGGGGCGTGCGGCGGCGGCGCGCTCGAGGCTGCGTTGCGGCATCTGTGGCGACCACTAGCGACGTCGCGGCGGTCTTTGGGCGGCCACGGCGACGTCGGCGGCGATGGGTGTGCGACAGTGGGGGGGCCGGTCGGCGCGCGCGCGTCGCGATGCGGGCGGCGCAGGTCGGGCGGCGTGGTGCAGTGCGGCGCAAGGGTGTCGTGCGAGCGGGGGTGGTGCGTGCGGCTAGGGTCGGGTGGCTCGGGGTGGCTCAATGGTGTGGCTAGAAATTTTGCTCGGCTAGGGTTTTAGGAGAGAGAGAGAGAGAGAGAGAGAGAGAGAGAGAGAGAGAATGCGGCTCTAAGGGGAAAAATTAGGGGTTTCTTGATTTTTCTTCTTTTCCTTATTTTTAAATAGGTTAGGAGACCTAAATTCCTTTCCCAAGGCTTTTCTCTTGCGGGTCCGGCTAAAGAAATTCTTTTCTCTTTTTCTTTTTAATTAAGACTCTTTTCTTAAAACTCCACATTCACCATTTAGGCAAGGCTCAAATCCCAAAAGATTCAATTAATTTTCCAATTAATTTTGTTATTAACTTAGGAAGGAAAGCGGGCCGTTACAACCCGGGTATGAATCCTACACGGAAATAAGTGGAGGTTAATTATCCCGAATCAAATAACGACCCTCGAGCTTTTAAGCGAACTCGAGCAACCTAAACAAGTAATAAAACATCCTAATTAATAAAAAAGACATCTAAAATCGGGAAGTCCAAAGGGTGGAGGCTCGGGAATTTACCAACCGAGAAGGCACTCGTCTCGGCGACAGAAGCAAAGAAGCGGTATTGCTAAGCGCGCGCAGGGCGCTGGCGCGGCACACTAAGCGCCATCGGCGCCGCTGGGCGTGTTGGCGCGGCGCGAGGAGCGCTGGCGCTGGCTGGCGGCCGACGCGAGCGACAGCGCGCACGGCACGCAGACGCGGGTGGTGCGGTGCGGCGTGCGCGCGAGGCGGCTACGGCGGCCGGCTGCCTGGGCGACTGGTGCGGAGTGGAGGAGGGAAATTTGCGGCGGTGGGCGTGGCGGGTTGCTCGACGCGATCTGGTGGCGGTGGTGGCTCGGTGCGGTGCGGTGATGGTCGCCAGGCGTCTGCGATGGCGTGGGGCGGCAAAGCAGGCGTTGGGCGGCGGAGTGGGCGAGGCACGGCGGTGTGGGGCGGAGGCTGCAGCGTCGTGGCGGCGGCTTGGGTGAGGGTGAAGGAGAAGTCTAGGGTTTTGGGTTCTTTCTTTTGTCCTTATTTTCTCTTTCCTTTTTCTTTAAATATAATTCCCTTCCTTAACTTAAATAGACTTGGGAATCTCAAATGACCTTCCCAAGACTCCCCTTCGAGCCCCGGTTGACGCGTTTATTTTCCTTATTTAAACCCAAGCTTCCAAACCCCTTTTTAGGCCAAGGGTTCGAGTCCTTCCAATGACTCCTCCCAAACTAAAAAAAAATATAAAAGGAAACCTTATTTTACATTTAGTGAAAAAACAGTGCATTACAATACTCCCTCCTTAGAAGACTTAGTCCCTGAAGTCGCTGCTCCTAAAACAACTCTGGGTAACTCCTCCTCATCTCCCCTTCCTACTCCCAAGTAGCTTCCTCAACTCCCTGATTCCGCCATTGCACTTTCACTAGGTCAATGGCCCGGTTCCTCAAAACCTTTTTCTCAAATGCCAGGATCCTTATGGGTTTCTCCTCAAAGCTCAGGTCATGGTTCAACTGTAAAAGGCTCAAAATCTATGACGTGCGAAGGATCGCCACATATTGGCGGAGCATCGAAACGTGGAACACACTATGCTGCTGCAGCACCAAGGGCGGCGGTGCTAACCGATAGGCCACAACCCCAATCCTCTCAAAGACCTCGAAAGGTCCAACAAACACAGGGCTCGGTTTCCCCTTTTTACCGAACCTCGGGACCCCTCGCATCGGAGCTACCTTGAGGAAAACATTGGCCAACCTCAAACTCCGGCTCCCTACGCCTAACATCGGCGTAGCTCTTTCCGCTGCTTTGGGCGGTCAACATACGAGCTCGATTTTACGGGATGACCTCATT
Organism: Sicyos edulis; assembly: GCA_036507275.1. Taxonomy (NCBI): domain Eukaryota; kingdom Viridiplantae; phylum Streptophyta; class Magnoliopsida; order Cucurbitales; family Cucurbitaceae; genus Sicyos; species Sicyos edulis. The sequence continues at coordinate 15,595,944 of CM071854.1, forward strand.
GGTGGTGAAGCAACTCGGGCCTAACACTGCCGGTCACCAACCTCTTCCCGGAAGGCGGGGATCTGCAGCGCTTACCATACAACGCCTCAAAGCGGTGCCATCCGAATGGTCGATCAAAATCGTTGTTGTAGGCAAACTCCATCAAGTACAAATCATCTGGTCCCAATCGCGGGGAAATCCAACACGCGAGCTCGCAACATATCCTCTAAGATCTCGATTTACCCGCTCGGTCACGGCCATCGGTTACGTGGGTGGAAGGGCTGTCTTTGTAGCCGCACTCTGTGCCCAAACACGCTGAAGGGCCTTCCAAAACCGTGATGTAAAGCGGGAATCCCGGTCGGAGATAATTTTAAGCGGCACTCCGTGGTACCTCACTATTCGCTCAAGGAGCAGTTGTGCCCTTTGCTCCACGGTGTAGTTTATCCGCCGGAATGAAATGGGCACACTTAGTCAACCTATCAACGACCACCCAAATCTGTGCATATCCTCTAGGAGTCTGGGCAAACCCCGAGATAAAATCCATGGTGACCTCCTCCCACTTCCACTGTGGCACCCGAGCGGTTGCAACAAACCTGCTGGCTTTCTGCTGGGCGCCTTCACTGTTGACAGTGAGACACCGACTAACGAACTGGGCAATCTCCTCTTCATCCCCATCCACCAAAAAGTCTGTTTAAGATCTTGGTACATCTTGTTACCCACAGGTGCCAAGAAAAAGCGCGAGTGTGAGCCTCGGTCAATAACTCTGTGCGAACACAGCATCATTTGGAACACTGGCCGACCTTTATATCTCAAACCCCCATATACAAGTATCACAAAGTCGAAGTCACCATCGGCTGAACCCTCTCATACAAACTTTTTAACTTAGGATCTTTCGGTGGTTATCGATAATCCTTTGTCTTATCAGAAAATTTGGATGGTCAATCGAGCTACTACCACTGGCGGTAACATCCCCTAACAACCTTTGCTATTTCCGCCGTCTCGAGATCCTTCACGATGATACTCTTGGGGTTTGCCAATGTTGCCGGATGCGAGGCCTTTCTACTTAGTGCATCGGCCACAACATTTGCTTTTCGGGGTGATACAAGATCTCACGGTCGTAATCCTTCACGAGCTCCAACCACCTCCTCTCGCCTCATGTTCAGGTCCTACGAGTGAAGAAATACTTGAGGCTTTGGTGATCCGAGAAAATCGAATCTTCTCCCCATACAAGTAGTGCCTCCAAATCTTAAGTGCAAAAGACGACCACGCCAACTCCATATCATGAGTCGGGTAATTGCGCTCGTGCGGTTTCAATCGCTGCGAAGCGTGACGCTATCACCTTACCGTGTTGCATCGTAACGCATCCCAAACCAAACTTGCTGGCATCATCTTTGTACACCACGAAACCCCAGTTCCTCTCCGGAACCGCCAACACCGGCGGACGTCAAAGCGCTCTTTAGCTTAGCAAAACTCTCATCGCACTTCCTATCCCAAACGAAATCAACACCCTTCCTCGTCAATCGAGTAAGCGGGCGGCTATAGCGAGAAAATTTTTGAACGGCGTCGGTAATATCCGGCGGACCAGGAAGCTACGAATCTCGACACGATCGTCGGTGCGCCCACGAACTAACGGCCTCTATCTTGAAGGGTCCACAACCACTCCTCCTTAGACACAACGTGTCCTAGAAATGCTACCTCCTCGAGCCAAAAGTCACACTTTGAGAACTTCGCATAGAGCTTGTTCTCGCGCAAGGGTGCCAAAATCGCCTTAGGTGCGAGGCATGGTCCTCCTTAGACTTAGAGTACACAAGAATGTCATCTATGAACACGATGACAAAGCGCCCAAGAATGCCTTGAACACTCTGTCCATCATGTCCATGAATGCGGTTTGGGCGTTCGTCGGTCCGAAAGACATGACTACGAACTCATAATGCCCATACCTCGACTGAACATTTGTCTTGGGAATATCGCATCCCGAATCCTCAAATGGTGGTAGCCCGACCTCAAGTCAATCTTGAAAACACACAAGCTCCTCGAGGTGGTCAAACAAGTCATCGATACGAGGCGCGGGTACTTGTTCTTAATGGTTACCTTGTTCGGTTCCTGTAATCGATGCATAGGCGCATCGAGCCATCCTTTTTCTTAACAAGCAAAGACGGGTGCTCCCACGAGGACACACTCGGCCTAATAAATCCTCTGTCAAGCATCTCCCGCATGGTGTTCTTTTAACTCTTTCGGCTCTGCTTTGGCGCCATGCGATAAGGAGCTTTCGAGATAGGGCGAGTCCCCGGCTCAAGCTCTATTGAGAAGTCCATCTCCCCTCTTGGCGGCAGCGAGGCAAGTCTTCGGGAAAAACATCGCAAACTCTTGCACTATGGGCACTGCTCGATGAGATAGTGGGTCACGGTCCTCCCGACCAACTTAGCTAAGAAACCCCAAGCTCCTCGAGCTAACAAGCGGTGAGCTTTAAGCGCTGCCGAAATCACCGGCGGACACACCCCACTCTGGGTGCCCCGAAATTTAAAGGTAGGCCTACAGCGGCGGCTGAACACCACCTCCTTACAATGATAGTCAATCATAGCGTGGTTATCGCCTAACCAATCCATGCCGAGGATCACATCAAAACCGCTCATAGCTAACACAATGAGGGTAACTGCAGAGTGCAGTCGGATGCACTGTGATCAGACCATCCTTACCTCTATCAGCTAGCCAAACATACTAGTTCAGGGAGTAGCGACATGGACAACTCAAAACCTAGAGGCTCTAAATTCATGCAAGCAAGCTCAAAGCAAAAAGCAGTGAGAAACAAACGAATGGGTGGAACCCGAATCAAACAACACAAAGGCGAGGTGATCAAGAACTAGGAGCGCACACGCCGCCATGCGGTCCGGCTCTCTCGGCCTCTGGCGAGTTGTAGCATATACTCTTCCTCGCTGCTTTGAGTGGCGGTGCCACCATCGCTTGCCTTGCAGGTGCGATCTTGGGCCCGATGCCCTTCCTTTCCACAGTTGAAACAAGCTCTAGGGTTACCACCACAGGGTCCCCAATGCTGCTTCCCACAGGATCTACAATACGGTGGCGGCCTCCCTACGCACTGTTGGCGAGGTGATCACTGATTACTGGTCTCGATCTTGGTCGGCCCTCGCCATGATAAGAACCACGGGGCGCTGATCGCGCCCCGGACATTGCTCCCTGAGTCAAACTTGCGCTTCTGGCCCGAGTACACTGGGGCCTTAGACACTACGGTACTAACAACCTGCTCCGGAGGATACTTCCCATCATAAATCGTTGCCAACTGTACTGTCTTGGCAAAAGTTTCTGGGGCCTGTGCCCTAACATCCTGAGACACTCCCTGTCTCAAACCCGCAATAAACTTCCTGATCTTCAGTTCCGGGGTAGAAATCAACTGTGGCGCGAAGTATCCATACTCTGAGAACTTCTTCTCGTACACCTCGATCGAGTCAGACCCCTGCTTAAGGTTTGAGAATAGCTCAATCATCTTTTCTTGGGCTTCTTCGCTGATAAATTTTGCCTTGAACTCAGCCTTGAAGAACTCCCAGGTGGCAGGTGGAGACCCAGCCGGTCTCTCACTTAAGGTGGAATCCCACCACCACTTAGCTGTACCGGCTAATACGTGAGCTGCACATCGAGCTCGCTGCACCTCAGGACACTCCATTACCATAGCGTATATTCTAACTCGGCCAATCCACGTGGCGGCTACCAATGGTTCCCTGTGGGCGCTAAACTTCTCCGGCTTCCATTTCACAAAATCCTCGACCACTTGCCTAGATCCTCGGCACCTTACGCGAACGGCCTCATTCACAATTGGCTCCTGCGGAGCTGGCGGTGCTGGTGGCACTGCAGTCCTCTGCTGAACCAACTCGGTCAGCTGCCGTATCTGAACGCTGGACTCCTCCCTCTGCGCAGCTAACAAGGCTTGCGTTTCAGCTCTCTGCTCGGCCCTCTGGTCGGCTAGCAACCCAACTATAAGAGCCCTCATAGACTCCACAAAAGCAGCTCCCGGTGCAGCCTCTCGAGACTCGCTTGCCCCTACACCCTCTCCGGGCAACACAGTTGAAGGGCCTGATGGTGGCCTAACCTCAGCATTAGCTTGGGACGAGGTCCCCCCGGCGTCAGAATCAATACGAATGCCCTGGGTGGTCGGCCTCGAGCCTCCTTGCCCTCTACGAGTGACTGGCATACCGAAAATCTACAGCCAAACCAACAATGGGTCAGAACCTGTCTTCCCTGCTCTACAACAACAAGTCATGTACATGCAAGGTGCAATCGGTATTGTAATTCTTAACCCTTAATTTTAAACTTACGGACATACCTGATGGCTGGCGGAGCGCTGATGATCATGGAAAACAACCTACAAGCTGCGCAGTCGGTCTCTGAGAACCTATAACTCACGGGCTCGATACCAAGCTATGTAAGGACAGGCCAAGAAGCGGTCTCTAACCTAAAGTCCATACTTAGCATGCATGATTAAGAATATAAACATCATTGAGTCGGAAGTTTAAACCTTTGCAGTAAACACTTTTAAAACAAAACCATGATTTCAATTAAATAAAGCAGTAAATGGTGATCAAGTACTTTCTTAAAACAATTCAAAGGAAAAGCAGTGCGAGAACATAAAATAGTTTGAGTGCTTTTTCCTAGGGACCCAAGTCCCACTACATGCTAAATCATTAAGGAAAACATTTAAAGAAACGTGCGACCTAGAGTCAGCTATCCATGATCATCGAGCCGCTTCCTCCTAGCCATCCAGCCTCTGTCCTAAGTTACCTGGTGTAAAGCCACGAAAATAAGGGTGAGCAACAGGTTACTCAAGTAAGAATCCCCAATCGGGTACAATACGAAATCATCTCATTTAGCACACGGACGAGCAACCATACAAAGACTTAGAGCACGAACGGCTGGCTTAGGCTATGAGCTACTTCTAGGGCGAGCCTATTCAAGGGCTTCCATCAACAGCCTCTCCTAGGTCCTACGCTTGGATGCCCTTCGGGCCTTACACAACCTAGGACTCAGTGATGCCCAGTGGGCCTTACACACCTAGGATGCCCGTAGGGCCTTACACCTCCGGACTTCGGTGATGCCCGGTGGGCCTTACACACCTAGGATGCCCGTGAGGGCCTACACCTCGGACTTCGGTGATGCCCGGTGGGCCTTACACACCTAGGATGCCCGTGAGGGCCTTACACCTCGCACTCGGTGATGCCCGGTGGGCCTTACACACCTAGGATGCCCGTAGGGCCTTACACCTCGCATTCGGTGATGCCTAGTGGGCCTTACACACCTAGGATGCCCGTAGGGCCTACACACCTCGGATGTCCATCATCGGGTCTTGCCGAGCGGGACCCCAAACTAGTTACCTCTACGGCCCTCTATACTATACATCACACATCTAACCAGTAACTTGGATCTAGCAAAGCATACAATAGGCAGCATGGTTCTATCAAGATAGGAAAGCCTAACATGGGACTAACGGGATGTAAACATGTCACGAACATGAATCAAAAGAAAACATGAAACCTATCACTAGAAACTCATATAATTCTGAGAATCAGCGTGCTATCAACTATTCGCGAGGTCCACACAACCGGGTAAGAATCCTTACCGGAAATAAGTGGAGGTTAATTATCCCGAATCAAATAACGACCCTCGAGCTTTTAAGCGAACTCGAGCAACCTAAACAAGTAATAAAACATCCTAATTAATAAACATCATCTAAAATCAGGAAGTCCAAAGGGTGGAGGCTCGGGAATTTACCAACCGAGAAGGCACTCGTCTCGCGCAGCTAGCAGCAGAGCGGCAGCGCCGCTAGGCGCAGCAGGCGCTGGCGCGCTGACTGGCGCTATCGGGCGCTGGCTGGCGCGGCTGGGCGCGGCAGGGGACGAGCGCTGGAGGGCGGACGCGGACGAGCGGCACGGGCACGCAGACGCGGGCGGTGCGGTGCAGGGCGTGCGGGCGCGGAGGCGGCTACACGGCCGGTGCGCTGGGGGACCTGGTGCGGAGTGGAGGCTGGGCTGTTGCGGCTGTGGGTGGAGCCGGCCGCCGACGCGATCCTGGTGGCGGTGGCTTTCGGTGCGATCAGCGATGGTCAACAGGCGTGCGCGATGGCGTGGGGGCGGCAGCAAGGCGTTAAGCGGCGGCGTGGGCGAGGCACGGCGGTGTGTGGGCGGAGAGCTGCAGAGCGGCGCGCGGCAGGTGAGGTGAAGGAGAAGTCTAGGGTTTTGGGTTCTTTCTTTTGTCCTTATTTTCTCTTTCCTTTTTCTTTAAATATAATTCCCTTCCTTAACTTAAATAGACTTGGGAATCTCAAATGACCTTCCCAAGACTCCCCTTCGAGCCCCGACTGACGCGTTTATTTTCCTTATTTAAACCCAAGCTTCCAAACCCATTTTTAGGCCAAGGGTTCGAGTCCTTCCAACAGCTCCTCCCAAACTAAAAAAAAATATAAAAGGAAACCTTATTTTACATTTAGCTGAAAACCGGGCTGTTACACTTCGTATGTTGTTCTTTCATGTTAGTCCATGCTAGGTTGTTCCGTTCTGGCATGCTCATATTCATTCTTGTTCCGTAGTACCATGCTAGGTCTGCTGTATTCTTTTGAGCACGTATTGGATTGTTGATGATTGTTAAGGCAGGTTAGAATTCAGGTAGGTAGCATCATCCGGGCCTGATGCATAAAGTATCTTGCATCCATGGCAGGGACGTCGAGACAGTTCTCCGTCCCTGGACCCCGTTAGGGTTTAGCTAACCCAACCGGTAGGCCCTACAATCTTGGGTGAGGGTGGCGGATCGTTAAATGCCCCAACGGTCGGGATGATGACTTGGCATTGCCTCGCCCCGGCGATCGGTCGGCACGTCCTCGGCGTGTTCGGTCGTAGCCCTTGATTGCCACCGATAGGGCAAGGACGGCTTCACGGTGTAAGCCTACCACGACCGATTCCTTAGCCTCAGTGCGGTGGTTGGTGACATAGTTCACGTGTCCAGTCTCACACCCCTATGTCGGTGACACCGATCCGGAGATTTAGTTAGGCGTGGTGGTGGACATGGGCAACTTGCCACTAGACCGGCACCCCATAGTTCTGCAGCAGAGCACGCGGCGCGCGCTTACGCTCATTACGGCACGACCAGGAGCTCCTCGGGATCTTGAGCTAGTGCACCTTTCGTATCGACAGTAGACAGGCTGAGGCCGGAACTCGTTTCTTGTATAGGGCGTATTGTGTGGTGATTTATCTCCGGACTAAGACCCTGAGTTGGCATCCGAGGTCCAAGTGTGGACTTAAGCTATGTGCTCTATTATGTGTTTATATTCATAGCTTGCATACACTCATCTAGATGACCATGTGCATCGTATTGTACCCCGGTTGGGGATTCTTACTGAGTAATTCGTTACTCACCCTTATTTTGTGGTTTTCCACAGGTAACCAAGGTGCGAGACAGGATGGCTGAAGGAGGAGCTGTGATCATGGGAACCTGCTGTCGTCTCTAACTTTTTATTTCTATGACTCTTGTCTTTTTATTTTCCCCTGAATGCATGTAGTCGGGCACGGAGCCCTAGGATGTTTTCTGAATGTTTTCGTGGATTCCTGCTTTATTGAATTTGAGGATGTTTCAAATGTTTTAAGAAATCTCTGATCAGAGTGTACGTTTTGGAAATGTATTTGCCTTGAAACAGGTGCTTGGAGACAGGGACAGGTTTCAGCAAACTATCTTTATTTCTGATTGAACCTTGATTGTTTTGTTTTAATTGGGAATCCGAAAATTATTTGCATATTGTCCTTTACTTTGAATGCATGCATTGGGGTAAAGGCCTATTTAGAGCCCTTTTTGGGTCGGGTCTTTACAGTAAGAGTGATGCAAGTGTGATACCAGTGTGATACAAGTGTGATACAAGGGTGAAACAAATGTGATACAAGTGTGATATAAAGGTGATATAAGTTTGATACAAAGGTGATATAAGAGTGAACAAGTGTGTTCCAAGGGTGATTAATAACTAATAAAAACAAGAAAGTCACGAACCATTGTTGTTAGTTGTGGATTATTTAGTTACACGGCTAGCTACGATATCTATATTCCACCTTGATAGTGTGTAACACCGATGGGTAGTAAATATTCTTGTTATGAAAGTTGATCTAGAAGGTTACTAGATTTGGAAGGGTTCGCGGCGTTGAGGTTAGATATGCAAGTGTAAAAGTGTTTGGTAGGATGGTGTGTGCTTATTGAGTTATCCAAAAACTTCGAGTTTATGGCCATATCTTTCTATGAGCTGGTATTTATTCTGATATATTGTAATAGGTTCCACTCGATGGGTTGCGGCGGGGCATGAAGTTGTATGAGCCAACTATTATGGACTCTAGATTAGGAAGGGTTATTTTGTACTTGTAATTCATTTTAGAGGCCATGATCTTATAAATATTATGTATTGGACCCCTGATAGGTTGTGTTGAGTTGTTAGAAAACCTTTGAGAGTTTAGGTAAAATCAGAGGTGTTACAACGATGATCCAAGAATTTAAGAGCACAATGACGCGAGAATTTGAGATGACAGATTTGAGCTTGCTGAAGTTTTTCTTCGGTTTTGAGGTTAAATAATAAGAGACGGGCATTTTTGTATTGTAGGAGAATTATGCGAAGGAGATCTTGAAAAAGTTCAAAATGACGAATTGCAACCCAGTTATAATACCAATGGAACAAGGTACAAAACTTTCAAAGTTTGATGAAGGAGAACGTGTAGAAGCGAGTAGATACAAAAGTTTGATGGGAAGTGATAGCTCTCAAATAGGTCATTATTTAGGCTAATTTATTAAGCATTTTTATTAAGGGATCATGAAGTTTTTTGAGCTATTAGGAGCATTTTGTGAACAAAAGTGTAGAAATCAGCGCGTGTTCAGAAAATAGCATTATCAGCGCATTATGTGAATTAAATACAAATATTATGCAAATTCGCGCTTAAATGCTATTAAATGCAAAAAAATGCTAAACATGGATGTTGGAGGAGCGAAACAATGCGAGTGGCGACTCACATAGAAGAATCACGTGTTCATAAAGCGGTCGCGCTTGAGAATCACACCGACATGGAAATAAACAACAAATCAATCAAGCAATTAAATTGGTGTCAATCAAATAAATTCCAGCGAAAATCAGGAAATCCTGCATTAATGAAGATTTTCCAGCTCATCTAGGCTTTTCGACCAAGTAAATCAACTCTGTAAAATGCAAGAAGGAAGCCGAAGTCTAGTGAGCTGGTTGGATGGCCAGAAGTCGATCCAAGTGAAGAAGGGCTAAGTCAGATGGTTGGAACTCAATTCACTTGAGAAGCAATTAGTGGTGACAATAGGAGCCAATGACAAGGGGACTGCACACTTCTCAACCGTGCCAATTCCATTTTACTATTTTTTTAGAAGTAGTTATAATAATAGACATTCAGTAGTCGTAATAAATTTAGCTAATTAAACTTCTTACTATGTGTTCATTATTATGCTGCGTTATAAGGGTCTTGAATGAATTCTCACGAGTAAAATCATACTTAGGAGCGTAGGTTAAAGAGTTTTACACTAGTGCATGGTTTATTTATATATATATGCATCGCTTGGCTACCCACGTATATGACTTGTTGTGAGTCAAAAAATGAACCACATGGAGATTTAGTATGCTATTGTAGATTGAATTACAAGTCTTTGCATCATTTAGGGAGTTAGGAATAACCTCACTATTGCTCGTGTTGCCCTGCTTTACTATGGAGATCACAGTAGAAGCTGTCCTTTCATAAATCACCAAGTGCAGAAGCATTTCTTAGTTGATGGAAGCGAGAAACTCGATAACTAGTCCCGCGTTCTTAACATCTTCTATAACTGTTTATTTATCTTTACTCATTGCATACATATTTATTTATGTCAAGCATTTGCATCTTTTAGTTAAGCATTCAAAATCAAATCAAACACACCTTTACAACCCATCTCGTTTTAACAGTATTACTTCTAGACATCAATCTCTGTGGCATCGATAAAATATATACTTATTACTTGTTGCAGTTTCGACCGTATATACTTGTGCGTAAGTGATTACGAGTCATACTTAGCTTTAAGTTTCTCTGAGTTAATTACTTGACGATTATATTAGCACCAGGAACCTCATCGCAATCAGGAATCCTTCGCTATCTCACATGCACAAAGCCAGACATCGCATTGAGTGTTGGCATTGTTAGTTAGTTCATGGAGGAGCCAGTTTATACGCATTGAAAGGCATTGAACCGAATTTTGCAATACATCCAAGGTATAGTGTCACTTGGGATGTTTTATTCGAAATTGGAAGACTATAAGTTATTGGATACTCCGACAACGATTGGTGCGGAGACATAGACGATCAGAAGAGCACTTCTGGATACACACTCTTTATGTGTAATACAACATTTACTTGGTTGTCAAAGAAGCAACCGATTGTAACGCTTTCGACATGCGAAGCTGAATATGTTGTGGATTTTTGGTGCATATGTCATGCAATATGGCTCAGAAATCTGTTGCGCAAGATGGAGTAAAAGCAACTTGGTGCGACTATGATTCAAGTTAACAACAGATCAACACTTGATTTGGCAAATAATCCAGTGAATCATGAAAAGAGTAAACATATTGATATTCGTTTTCATTTCATCTGAGATGATGTGAAGGAAGCGTGGAATTGCTACATGTGGCGAGTCAAGATCAAGTTGCAAATATCTTTACAAAACCGTTACCAAAGGTTTTGTTCGATAAATTCAAAAAGATGATTGGCATGGCGGATGACAGAAGCATTTAAGTTTATGGAGGAGTTTTGTTGAATAAACTTTAATGTTATATTTTAATGTGTTTAATTGTTGTTAATGGGAGTTCTTTGACTAAGGAGTTAGTGAGTCTTAAATATAGGAGTTAGTAGCAAAATGGTTTTTGTATTTCAATGCCAAAATGGTTACAAATTTATGGCTATAGTGTCCTATAGAAGGCACTTGTAATAGGCTATAAATAGATAGCTTGTTCCAAAGATAGAGCAAGAAAGCAAATAGAGAAAAAGAAGTTGAGAAATATAGAAAAGTGCTTTGTGGAAATTTTATTCTGAGTGTCTTGTCTCTCCAGTCAAGAAAGCGACTGTTCTATCTGTATTTTTGAATTTGACAAAAATCTCCCCTTTCTCGATAGCAATTAGGGTCATATTAATTCTCGATAGCAATCAAATTTTAGTGATTTTTTAAAAAAGAAAGTATTATTTTTATAATCCAAAGTTTTCCCTATTATTACCTTTATAGTAAATTCTTATTTTCAAAATAGTTTTCCTAATATAGTGGAGTTGATTGTTTTATTTTTCAAAAAATAATCTATAGACTAGTATTTGTGTCAAACAAAGATTCTCTCCGCTTCAATACTCATGAGCTTTTTCTTTTTTTCTTCTTTTTACTATGTTTATTATTATTATTATTATCGGAGAACAGTTTCTATATCGTTTCTTTCAAATCCTTATCGATAAAACTCGTATCTTTCATTACGAGTAGAATATTCAAAGTTCTATAAATTTTAAAAAGTATACTTTCTTTAGATATTATTACTTTTGTTTGAGCAAATTTTTGTTTGGATTTGTATTCGATACAATTTCATCATTTAAACTATTTCCAGTACTTGAAGACAACATAAAACAATAATGATATACAAAACAAATAATAACAATACACCTAACAAACACTAATAATACGTTTCTCAAAAAAAAAAAAAACAAACACTAATAATACTCTTTACAAATATTAACAATACACTTATCAACACTTAAATTACTATTAACAACATATTTCTAAAAGGGTCGGTGGGCAAATGATTTCAATGTTTGGTGAAAATCCATTGAACACTATAGTCATAGGTTCGATGGACGCTTTATTTCATATTCAAATTATGTCCTTCACCATCTCTTTGATTGAAAACTATCTATAACACTTATGGAAGACTTATTAAAAATTATTTGTGACATTGATTGAAAATTATATATACATTCATTGAAGACTATTTATTTAAAGTCATCCGACACATGAGTTTTTTCTTCTTTTTACTAGATATATCCCAAATTTTTATTTACATGAATTTCTTTTGAAAGGTTTTGATATTCATTGATTTTTTTTTTCTTTTATGTTTCAATATTGAGTTTAATATACCTCTACTTTATGATACAGACTTATAGTTTAATAATTTGTTGAAAGGAGTACTACTCCACTAATATTATATATCAAATAGTGACCAATTGGTTACGAGTTTGAGTCTTAAATGTTGTTGAATCCAAAAAAGTTTAATATTTCAATTTTAACGAATTATTATATAAAATAAATAATTTAAGTTTTTTTAGACGGTTACTATTGGGAATAAGGACTAAAAATCTTATATAGAGGTACCCATTTTAAGGATGAAACCTATATCCATAGAGTTAGATTGGAATACAATTAATCTGAAGAAAAAAAAAGAGAGAGATTGATGCCCCTACCCATTCAATTTTTTTTAAGTCAATTTAGAGAACTATTAAAAACGACAGTCAAGATTTTCGGAAAAAAGAAGAGAAAAAAAGGACAGGACGGTCAAGTTAAATATTTTTATATATTTGTCAAGCTTTTTTTTAGATGTCAGACACCAAGCTTTAGTCCTATTGGGGAGAAAGTTACAAATTTCATATGATTTGAAGAAAACTACATAAATGATCACTTTCTTTATTTCAACAACAAAAAAAAAAGTAAATATTGAAGGAATAGATTGGTGGCGCGATTGATTATTTAGTTTGATATTAATCCATTTTCACTCGGTCACAAGTTTCCTAATTCAATTAGTGACACTTATAAAAAAATTATTTCAGAAATTATGCTATAGTAAATTCCCATTTAAAAATGTGATTTTTATTACAAATATATTAAATATCTTTTCTATATATTCTAACTTACCCTTTTCAAATATATATATATATATATATATAAAATTTTAAAATTTTGATCTAAAATTAGATATTAAATTAATTTATTTTAAAATTCATATTTTATTTTTATTTTAATTTATTTTAAAGAATTCATATTTTACTTTAGATCTTACAAATATATTATACTATTGTTCACAATTTAAAGTCTAGGATATTAACAAAAAAGAAAATGCGTAATAATTCAATGATAAAATAATTATAGATAAAAAAATTTAGAGTTGATTTATTTATTAATTTTTTGAAACAAAAATTTAGAGTTTATTTTGTATTCTTGTTTTTAGATGTTTAACCATAAATGAAAGTAATGATTTGTTATTTTTAACATGAAATATGACAAGAAAATAAATAAGATAATTCTCTTATTGTTTTGAAATAACCAAGAACAACAAGAACAAAGTAGAGAGAAAGTGAGTTGTTCTCTATTATTGAGTTGTTATTCAAAGGCTCCGTACAATCCTATTTATAGGATTTACAATGAAGTATGTTACAAAAGGTAACTTGAAGCAAACAAGTTGTAACTCAATACAACTTATGTGATTTATGGAGGGACATGGTAACTCATGGGGTTATGGAGTTATGCATTGGATATCTAACCATTCAGAACACTCCCCCTTAGATATCTATTGTATGTAAGTATGCCTCGTTAAAACCTTCATAGGAAAAACCCAATGGGAAAAATCCTATGAAGGAAAAATAGTACATTATTTACTTACTTTAACAACTGCCTCGTTAAAAACTTTGCTAGGAAAACCCAATGGGAAAAAACCTTAGTCAAGGGAAAAATAGTGCAGTGTTTTACTCCCCCTCATGGAAACCGTATTTGTAAAGACCCGACCCGAATGGGGTTCTAAAATAGGCCTTTACCTCAATGCATGTGTTCAAAACATAAAGACAATATGCAAGAATGGTTTTCGGATTCTAAGTGAAAACTAAAAACATGCATACAACCATTTAAAACAAACACAGTTATAGAATTCCTGAAACCTGTCCCTGTTTCCAAGCACCTGTTTCCAAGACAAATACATTTCCAAACTCACTCTGATAAGAGATTTATTTAAAACTTTCCATTAGATACAACAGTGCTAGAATCCGGAAAAACAGTCAGAAAACAACCTAGGGCTCCGTGCCCAACTACATGCATTTAGAGGAAAATAAAACACAAAGAATCATAGACATAAACTCAGAGTTCGAACAACGGGTTTCCATGATCACAACTCCTCCTTCAGCCATCCTGTCTCGCACCATGGTTACCTGTGGAAAACCACAAAATAAGGGTGAGTAACGAATTACTCAGTAAGAATCCCCAACCGGGGTACAATACGATATACATGGTCATCTAGCAGAAAGGTATGCAAGCTATGAATATAAACACAAAAGAGAGCACATAGCTTAAATCCACACACAAACTTCGGATGCCAACTCAGGGTCTTACTCCGGAATAATCCACCTCATGATACGATCCTATATGAGAAACAAGTCTCGGCCTCGGCTGCTCTCACTGTCGACACGAAAGGTGCACCGCTCAAGATCCCGAGGAGCTCTCTCGGTCGTATTTGTAATGAGCGTATGCGCGCACCGCATGCTACCACGCAAACCATGGAAGGTGCCGGGTCTAGTGGCAAGGCGCCTAGGTCCGATCACCATGCCTAACTAAATCTCTGGATCGGTGTCACTGACAAAGGGGTGTGAGACCTGGACACGTGAACTATGTCAGCATGAACCATCGCACCTGAGGCTAAGGAACCGGTCGTGGTAGGCTTACACCAGGAAGCGGTCCTTGCCCTAACATGTGGCAATCAAGGGCTACGGCCGAACACGCTGAGGACGTGCCGACTGCCGGGGACAAGGCAATGCCATGTCATCATCCCGACCGTTGAGGCATTTAACAGTCTGCCACCCTCACCCAAGATTGTAGGGCCTGCCGTTAGGGTTAGCTAAACCCTAACGGGGGATCAGGGACGGAGTACCGCCTCGTACGTCCCTGCCGTGGATGCAAGTTACGTTATGCATTCTAGCCCGGATGATGCTACCTACCATATCTCAAACCTATAAACAGATACAACAAACAATCCAATACGTGCTCAACAGATACAACAAACCTAACATGATACTACGAAGCAAGAACTGATAACAAGCGTGCCAGAACGAAACAGCCTAGCATGGACTAACATGAGAAACAACATAAGAAATCATGCTAGTCGGAAATTCAGAACAGAGCACCTATCACTAAACATGCTGATAAACACAACAAGCATACAAACAGCAATCACATATAATATCGCAGGGCCCACACAACTCCGGTAAGAAATCCTTACCTGGTCGGAAGGCAACTACACACAAGAATCCTAAGCTGCGATCAAACCCGAGCTAGGTAACGAGAACCTAACAAATAGAATAATAATCACAATCCATAGGCCTAAATATAATAAAATAAATAGGGCTCGGCTCGGGAGCAACTCACGCGGCACGGCTAACGCGCGGACGGACAGGCTGCTCGAGCGTGGCTGCTGCTGGGCGCGCTGACACGATGCTGGGACGCTGGCGAGGAGCGCGCGCGCGGGCGAGCGGCATGGAGCGGACAGGGCGCGCGCGGGCGAGCGACGCGATGCGGACGCCGTGAGCGTCTGCTGCGAGGGCGATCGGGGCGTCTTTGGGCGATCGGCTCATTCTTTGGGCTTCCCTCGGTGTTGCAACAAAACACACACACACACAACCTCTTCCTTTACACTCGGCCAGCAAGGACACCAATTGGAGAAGATGAAGAGGATGAAGACTTACCCGGAATGCCGATCGAACCTCGGGGCTGCAAAGGAGCAAGGATTCGGCTTGGGAGCTAGGGAGAAAAGCTTGGGCGGCCAAGAAGCTTTTGGAGAAGAAGACAAAACCCTACATTTCTTTTCTTTTAATCAAATGCACCAAAACTTCAAAGATCCAAGGGTAACCAAGATATGTCGCGGAAAGAGTAACAATAACTCCCACTAACCTCCCAGACCACCTGGGTTCGAAACCCAACTGCTACACTTTAATTCTCAATTTTTCTTTTGCATCTCACCATGCCCAAATACATCCACAAAGCATCAAAATCCTACTTAAGACCATCCAATAATTTTAGCAACTGAAAAAGACATAAACGGCCCTGACGGCCCGACCAAATTACCAAAATACCCCTAGGGCATACCTGGAAGACCGGGATGAAAACCTAGGCCGTTACAGTATTTGAGATCTCTAGGTCGTTACCTTCCAATGTTGAGTGTTAAATTCTCGAATGTTATCGTAGGTAATGCATTTGTGAATAACTCTGTCAAGTCATCTTTTGAATAGATTCGTTTAATAGTGATATCATCATTGTCTTCAAGATCATAATTATAGAAAAGCGTTGGTGTGGTATATCCTTCTTTTTTCGTGATATATATGTTGTATTGTCATTGTATAATGTCTTTGGACGATATTTGCTACAAGATGAGCCACATGTTTCACGAATATGTTGAGTCATTGATCTCAACAATACGCATTCTTGACTAGCTTCATGAATTGCAAGAACATCAACAATATTTGAAGAAGTTGTTGTAATGACCTGCTTTACAAGTCACCATGATATAGGAGTTCCACCATAATCTGTTTAAGATCTAACTTTGTGGGGATTAGATAAATATGTTAACTCTATCTCAATATCTTTTTGTGGAAGAAAAACTATATTAAGTTAGTAAATTTATTGAAAATGTAATATCAAGCTATGTATTATTAACTATATACATAAGTGCACATATTACTCTAAGATATGGTACTTCAAGACCAATTAGTTCTTCACTATCTTCTCGAAGACGAAATATTTCTTATTTCACATCAAGTGATCAAACTACCATTGAAATGTTAAATGGATATAATGTTGTATCCATGTAAACCTTTTCAAAAATCTTTTCTATATAAGTTGATTGATAAATAAATATCTCATCAGTTAAATGTTCCATTTGCAAACCAATACAAAACTGTCTTTCCAAGATCTTTGATCTTAAGTTCTTTCTTGAGATATTCAATTGATTCTGAAAGCTCTTCAGGAGTTTCAATTATATCAACATACATAACAATAATAACAAAATTCAACTGTGATTTCTTTATAAGAACACATGGACAATAGGATTATTCTTGTACCTTTTTTTCAACAAGCATTCACTCATACAATTATATCACATTTGTCTGAACTATCCATATCAAGATCTTTGTAATTCGATCGAATAGAATTCTCTAGAATTCACGTATATGATTATGACATTTTTAATCCTTCAGGGATTTTCATGTAATATTCATTATCTATATCCAATAGATGCATGACGAACTTTTCATATACAGTCATGCTGATTAGATATCTCTCAATGCTATTGCATCCACCACATAAGAATATATACCATCATAATCATTATCAGGCCTTTGCGAGAATACTTATGCAACAAATCTCGCTTTATATCGTGTGAGCTCATTTTATTCATTTCTTTTACATAGAAATATTCATTTTATTTAATTGGTTTTACACCTTCCGGTGTATGGACTTACAAGCCCAAAAACTTTACATTTTGAAAGGGGGTATAATTAATTCTACTTGGATTGATTCTTTCCACTTTAGTCAATCCTTTCCATGTCGATATTCTTTTACAGATCTAGATAAAAAAATCTCACTCTCATCAATAATGTTTGTCAACAACTATATCCTTTTGGTTCCATCCTTTTCATGTCATGACATTACTTATCGAGATATCTTCATTATGCGCAATTACAATTTATTTCCTTTGACTAGTCAAATTTGAGATTTCTTCTAGAAACTCATATGCTCAATTGAGTTATTTCAAGTATTCAATACTTTGTTTTCGAGGATCTTTTATATTAGGAACTCATTGTTCTATCCATGCTTCTGGCATGTGAAACTTATTAGTTGTGACAATATGTTGTATCATGATACCAATAATTAATGGTGCACTTGCAACTTAATCACTTTCTCAACATCTGTAAATGCATTTACATTTGATTTGCAATATTTTGCAATTAAATTATTCTTTGAACTTCTAGTTCACATTGAGATTTGAATTTTCAATTCACATTGAGACTTGAACTTTCAGTTCATATAAACTCTATGGGGATTTATAAATGAGACAATAAGAGACTTTTAGGCCTCATTTTTTTTCAATTTCTTCATTTTCCAACTTCTCTCAATTTCTCTCCCTAATGTTGGAAAATATGTCTCATCAATGACAATTAGCAAACTATGCAGTTGACATATCACCCGTCAAGGGATCGAGATATCTAATCATTGATGGGGAATTAAATTCAACATATCTTCCTAGTCTCATTTGAGAACCCATCTTAATACAGTGTGGTGGAGAAATGATGAATTATACTGCACATCCAAAAAAAATCTGCAAATGGGATATGCTTCACTTTTGACCATATGCTAATTGTAAGAAGGATTTTATATGATAGGTTGTCAGCCTTATCCACATAAGCGATGCTACATGCAAAATAGCATGACCCCATATAGATATAAGAATCTTTACTCTCATAAATGGTTTCGTTATACCATTTCGTGTTTGAACATAAACTCTAAAGATTCAACACATTTATCCCAAGGAAATAACTCATTAGAGATGTATATTCACCAACATTCCCAATATAAATACTTTTTAATCTCACCGTCAAGAACTTGTGCTTTTAATTTATTCATTTCAGCACATAATCTTGCAAATGCAAGGTCCCGACTTAATAATAGGCACACACATATGATCATCTTCTAGATGCATCAATTAAGACAATAAAATATCAAGTGCTTTCTTTGGTGGATTAATATGTTCAAATATATGGTAATGGAGAGCTCAATCTCATTTTAACTGGTGATGGCGAGAGCAAGCATCGCATTATAGTTTAATAGATGGAAGAATCTTTTAGTTCTTCAATATATATTCATATGTATTCTCAATAATTAATCTCATCCATATTGACTCGACATGACTCATTATGCCACATAGTAAATATATATGAATAAATGAACTTCAGGTTCATTGTTGCATATATTTCAATAACATCAATTATGAGCATAATATAATCTTAAAGAAAAACCTAGCAGCTTTTCTAATTTATGTTTTTTCATTTAGTAACTACCCAATAAATATATATATATATATATATATATATATATATATATATATATATATATATATTAAATTAGTAGACTTCTTTTTTATTGATCAAAATATAAATTTGCTCTCCTAGGCAAAATAAGTTTGCTTTTCCAGCAATTTCAATCAAGTCTTCGTAACTTGATATAATATTGACTTTTGACTTAATTATTGTCAATCCTGAAAAATAGTGTTTACATGTATATTGTTGCATTCTTGCTTTGCCAAGCATAAACGTTCGTAATTCTTATTCTTTGTTTGAGATTAAGAAGTTTGCAACATCCAAATATGTCATGTTTGATCGAGTCAAAGTGTTTAATCATCTCTTCAAGAGATTCTAAGAAATTTATAACATACAAATATGTTATATTTTAAGGGCTCAAAAGATTAAATATCTTTCCAAGAGATTCAAACAAAACATTCCCCATTTTTATTCTTCATCAATTATTTATCACAATCTCAATCTCAACCTCAACCATAACTATTGGATATTAACATTCACTTTGGGCATTGCCAATTGTTGATTGAGATTCATGATTGTCTTATCCAATGCTGATCATTTGTTTGATTCAATCTTAAGAAGATATGATTTCTCATCACAATATTTAGAACTTCTTCCTTAATATGCTCAAAGATGAGCATATTTTATCTATGAAAGGAAGAAAATATATCTCATTTTAAATATATTCATTACTTTAGAATCACTTATTGATTCATGATGTGTACTTATAAGTCCATATATCAAGTGGACATTTCTTGATTAAAAACTTCACAACTCTATATGCATCTAATCAAAATGAGCAATTCTCAATTTGAAATAATGCAACTTCAAGTGCATTTAATTAAAATGAGCACTTGCGTACACTATGCACTTCAACATTGTTGATGTAGAAAATTCTTTCTACCTTTTAGTATTGTATTTATAATGCATGTTATTCATATATATAAATATAAACATGCTCTCTATGTACAAAATCAAAAAGTTATTAAATAAGTTCTTTCAAGAAATTAAATTACTACAAAACACATAACACATAAATTTAACTTTAACTTCTAAAATACATCAACCTATATAGAACCATCCATAAATAGAGTTGATGATATAATCTTTCTTATTATGTTAAAATCATCATATTATTTGAATACTTAAAGATTGCTTTAATCTTATTACAATGACATCGTAATACTATTAGAAAACATTCTAATTCATTTCACCTCATGGATACAAAAGTTATAAATAATTCAAATGTATGTTGTGTTAACCTTATATGAAAATATTTAAATTAAACAAACATTTTTCATGCAATAAAATAATTTAAAGCATGCATCATAAATAATCAAACTACAATGGGTACTAGTAAAAATAAATAAGCCTTTTATTATTCAACCAAATTTATTGTGGGGTGAGAGGGATCTAAACTCATAACCTTTCCTTCACAAACTCATATTTCATATCAATTAAGTTATGTCTTTACTTTGCTGACACGATATTTAAGATTCAAAATTCTAAGAAAAAACAATCCACATATGGATGATTTAAAGAATTAGACAGATAAGTAGATTGCAACAACAAATACCACCATGTTATACTAAAATATCAATTTCTAAAATTGATTTAACCATTAAGCTCTATGTGCTCATAAAAATTGAAACTTATCACATATATAATAAGAATGAACACATTCGAATTTATTATTTGAACTACATAATTTCAAGTTTAATATATGCATGAAATAAGTTGTAGACAACAAAAAGAATTCAATTTTACAACTATGCCAAATAGTTAACATTTTGAGCATATCATATAAAATCAAGAGCAACATAAAAACATGGAACAAATATGATATCATATAAAATTAAGAGCAACTAACAACAAAATAAAAATTATCAACGATCAAAATTTGCTCAATGTATATATGCGAGTTGTTGAACTCATATACATTGTACGCATAGAGCATTTTAACACAAATCATAAAAATAAGTAAAGAACTTATCTGTAGCGAACGAGGTGGTAGAAACTCGTGCTGATAACGTGTTATGAAATAACCAAGAACAACAAGAATAAAGAAGAACAAAGTAGAGAGAAAGTGAGTTGTTCTCTATTATTGAGTTGTTATTCAAAGGCTCCATACAATCCTATTTATAGGATTTACAATGAAGTATGTTACAAAGGTAACTTAATGCAAACAAGTTGTAACTCAATATAACTTATGTGATTTATGGAGGGACATGGTAACTCATGGGGTTATGGAGTTATGCATTGGATATCTAACCATTCATAACACTTATTTATTTATTTCATAAAACATAAAAAAGTAATGTTTGTAATTCAAATAAAAAACGTGACATTTAATTACTATGGATCACTGATAACGATGTGAAGATAAAATCCAAAATATATGAATTTGATTTATAATAAAAGCATAATTCACAAGTTGATTAAAAAATCAAATAACTCATGGGGCATCCTCTACGATGTTAATTCATTTTAAATTCAAATTTACAAGTTTGAACTCGAAAGCCAGTTTATTTTAATTTGAAATTTATTATTTTTTATATTTTTTCTTTTTAGTGAGTAGTATTATGGGGTCTATTTTATTTTTATTTTAGTGAAGTAATTTGTCCGAAAAAAAAGTGTTAGATTTTTAATTAAAAGAAAAAGGGAAGAGAAAAGGAAAATGGTAGTGGGAGCAGAGACTGGTTCCACCAAAGCGTATGAATCGGTTTAGTTTGCTGCAATTTCTTCAGCATTTTCCTCAAAAACTCTTCTCTTTCCTTTTTTCTACACATTTCTTTTGCTTCCCTTTTTCCCTTATGAAATTCTTCTTTCACTTGTGGTCTTTCCAATGGCGGATTTCACTTCCCATGATGCTTTTGGGGACCCTTGCTGTATTTGCCTCGAACCCTTTACTTCTCACGATCCTCCCACTATAAGCTCATTACTCCACTTCCAGATTCTCACTTTTTTGTTCATTACTCATAATGGGTTGTGCGTATTTAAACTGTGTTTTGTGTATTCATTCTCTACTTGCATCACTTTTGTAATTGCCTTCTTTTTCTGGGGATTGTGATCATATGTTCCTTGTTTTTTTGGATCTTGAAAAGGGATGATCAGCTTTTGTTTTGTTTTGATCATACTGGTAGTGAAAGAAGGAGGGTACTTGTTTTTTTTAAAGAAATTTGTGAAAAGTGTTGTTATAGATAACTTATCTTTTTTTATGGAAATGGGCATATGGTCTATTAGTTTGATCTTGATTGAATCATCATCTACCAAATGTACTCTGTGATCTCCATCCCATCAAATTGGGTGCCCTGTTTGATCTCTAATTTGGGCTGTACAGGATACTCTTGTACCTCTTTGTATAACCAGCTGAGAGTATTTCTCGCTAAAGAAAGAGCTTCTCATTTGATTTTCTTAGCTAGGCCATGAGCTTTAGCTCTTACTCTTGTGATAATTTGCTTCTTAATTAACAATTCGTGTCTTAAGAAAAATGATTTTAGACTCTCATTCATGTTTATCAGTATGAACTAATGAAGTGTCAGTGTATAATGTTGATGACGGTTGCTGTTGTTGTTGTTCATCCGGTGTTCTGTGATTCTTTTCGTTTATATCATCAAGCTTCTTTGGTTGGAATGTATTTGCACGGTATGATTTTGTTTTGCACATTTTGTAGTGACAATCTATTCATATTCATCAGAATTGGGATATGGTCTGTCCAAGCGAATCATATTACTGTTTTAGAAAGTTGAGATCCAATTAAGCAATTTTCTCACTCCCTGTTGCCAAAGTGATTTTTTTGTCTCAAAGATGTTGCCACTTCCTTCAATCAAGGTGTTTTATGTGGTCTTTATATTTGTACTAACTGTGTCTACTGTTCCAATTTCAGAATACTAGTTGCAAGCATGAATACCATCTCCAATGTATTCTTGATTGGTAGGTTTGTTGAAGATTTCTTTTCATCTGATATTCTTCTAAAAACAGGTTAATGTAAATCTTACTTTTTGCATATTGATTCTTTCAGGTCTAAAAATTGGTTTGTTGAAGGACGCTGCCTGTTCTCTCGGTCGAAAAGACTCGCGAACTTATCAGCAAGAACGTCGTCGAGTATCAATCGAAGAGGTTCTTATCAGAGTA
This sequence comes from Sicyos edulis, assembly GCA_036507275.1. Lineage (NCBI taxonomy): Eukaryota > Viridiplantae > Streptophyta > Magnoliopsida > Cucurbitales > Cucurbitaceae > Sicyos > Sicyos edulis. Next base: position 15,619,201 of record CM071854.1, read on the forward strand.
GTCTTTCGACCCAGACCTCAGAGGGCTTCTAGCGAATGTTGTGAAGCAAATTGAAGAGCGAGGTTGGGAGAAACTTTGCATGGAGTTGGGTTCGGCACGGTGAGAATGGGTAATCGAGTTTTATGCAAGTCTGCTGGACCCAAGGAGCTTCAAAGCATCAGTTCGTGGGAGTGAAATTGACTGGTTGCTGAAGGCATGGAATTCGTTGTTTGGCCTCAGCGACGAGAAGTCCGATTTCGATATGCTCATGGACGAGTTTCCAGAAGAAGACCTTCGGCTCTGCATTGAGACAATCGGTATTGAAGGAGAAGAATGGGAGGAAGGTCTGCAATCTCGCTGATTCCACACAGCGAACTTACATGAAGAGGCAAAAATCTAGGCCGCCTTCATGAAGTCTTCATTGCGGCCAATCTCCCATGAGTCCACCCTCACTATGCCTAGAGCGTTGCTGATTTGCGCGATCAAGACGGGTCTTTCCATCAACATCGACAACATCATCGCGTAGGAGATTCGTGAGTGGAAGGGGTGCAAGGCGAGCTACTTCTTATTTCCACATTCCATCTCTACCTTGTGCCAGCATCAAGGGTTTGTGGGAAGGCCGAATGACCCCTTCATTCCAGCGAAGAGATGTCTCAATTTTGCTCAAAAGGCGCAAGCGAAACGATCTCGCGCAGCGAAGAAGGCCCCTGCATCAACTTCCAACAATGACGAGCAACTTAAGTTGCTGCGGGAAATTAGGGATGAAAATTGCAGATTTCATCGCTATTTCCTTCAGCGAGACCGAGTAATCCAGCACATGCTTTGTCGTTTAAAAGGTGATCCTTTCTATCTTTCGCCTTTCCCAGATCTCCCAGAAGACTCCAGCGAAGCTCTGCCTGATCAAGAGCAATGAATGGAAGTCCTCTCTTCGCTTTATCCTCATCTCTTAATTTTTATAATTTGTATGATTGCATGTATATACTTCGCTGATTTGTTTTATTTCATTTTTTTTGTATACATGTAAAATTATCAATATCAATGCTATTATCTTTCGCCTTAGCGAAACATTGTGTCTTTTTCTTTGCGCAATTTAGTTAACTTTCTTTCTGTACAATACATTTTTATTTCTCTGTAAATTAATTTTATAACTCCTCTATGCTGGCATGAAACCTTAAATTGGAAGGAGCGAAATTTTGTGAGGAGTAGAGGTCATAGTTTTCAAAAATTCTTTAAGTTTAGAAATTTAATTTCGCGAATTCTTTTAGCTTTAGCAAACCCAATTCTACTCAACCCAAGCCTTAAAATTTTAGCAAAATGTAAGTTTGAGGGTGCTGAGTATTTTTCATTGGGACAATGAAAGGTCCAAGTTTGGGGGTAGAGTTCGCCGAAGCGAATTATGTAAATACTCGTGAAAAGCGCAGAAAAGACATATGCTTCAAGAGCGATTCAGCGTAGAAAAATTAATTGGATAGTTGCCATTTTGCTGAAGTAAAAGGTGAGATTTACAAGCCAAACCCTGGGTTGGATAAAAAACATGAAAAACTAAAAATTTCTCAAATACTCTAGAGAGCGAAGTGAATCAAAGGGCTAGTAGCCTAAATCCTGGGATCGTTTCTCCGCTGTTGCTTGCTCTGACATTACGTATCTATCATTATATCAAACATTCGATGAAAATTGAGCAAACGATAGTAGGATACTGTAAGCGAGAAATCCCTAGCGAACTGTAAAAGAAGAGTATTCACTTCGGCAAAAGATGAGATGTACCAAAGTTAAAAGGAGTGAAAGAGTTTAAAGCGAAAAGTTAAGTCCAATTGGCTAGCGAAAACTAAAAGAACCAAAGAATTGAATTTCTGAACCAAAATGAATTTTCGCGAACAAATGGCTAAAACGATTTGCAAAATTTAGTTCATGAAACTTTAAAGCTTTGCCCAACATTGTTTAGTTATAGAAAAGATTTACTTTGAAATAATTTTGAATTCTCAGATTGATTTGTCGACGAATGTTGCAAAGTCAGATGCTCTGTTCGTTGTTGCGAAGGAAAATAGGGAAAAAGCAAATTCCGCCCTCTGGAAATAGAGCTATTACTCGAGACGAGTAATAATGCAAGTTTGGGGGGTGTGATAACTCTCAAGAATTGAGAGTTAAAGTAGCTTAAGAGAATATATTCCTATAAGAATTTGCTAATATTTAATGAATTTAATATTGAATTTCGCCCGATCATGCTTAACTTTCGTTTAAACGAAACATCCTTAGTTTTCTGATTAGGATGCATTTTCTGGGTTAGCTGCAGCGAAATATGCTTGAATGTGTGCCAAGTTTTATGTTGTGAAAAGAATTGATACTTTCTAGTTTGTCTGCAGTATTCATGATTGAGCGAAGCGAAATTCCAACAAGAAGGTGTTCGCCAAAGCGAACATTAGCCCAGCCAAGCACGCCTTGAAGAGATGCAACACAGCAGCGGAGTTTAAAGAAGTTACCAATTGCTTCGCCACAGCGAAGCTACCAACGAAAGAAGATGCTATAAACTTAGCGAAGTCAAGATGCTCTGACAACCGACAATGTGGATCGTGGAGCAGAAATGTCAGATAAAGCAGTCCTTTGTCTAAAATGCGATCGCAGAGCAGTCCAACATTGTCAGGATCGTGTAGCAGGCTTTGTCGCTTGGAGCTGGAGTATAAATAGAGCTGTTCACCTTCAGATCAAAATATGATACAATTTAGGGAAGGCCCCCGTTCTTGGGGCAGATCACCCATCTAGGGTCGATCACCATTCCGACGAGCATTTCCGACCACCATTTCCTTAGTTTTTCGTTGTAGCTTAGCCGTAGTTTAGTTTTATCGCTTTCTTCTACTTCGGTTTTAGTGTAGTTTCAACGAACCTTGTTCTTTGTTTTCAATGAAGATTTTCTATTGCTTTTACTTCGCTTTAGTTTTATTTATCGACATGAGCAGCTAAATCTATCATTGGAAGAGAATATGCAAATATGAGTATTTCGCCTAAGCGAAGCTTTAGCGAGATGATAAACTATTATGCATGCTGTATTAATTTGAAATGCACTCCATTTGATCCACTGTGTGTATGTCTTTATTTCGCTTCGAGAGAATAGAAATAGAGCGATCTTGCATGTATAACATTAGGTTCGCAAAGTTTACTTAGAGATGAGTTTACTTGCATCTAAATTGAATGCTTAAAGATAAGGTTCGCCTAATGCTGTGTCGCTTCGCCTTAGTAGTGTTTGTGTAAGGGACCGACCCGAATGGGGCACTAAATGGGCCCTTACCCCAATGCATGCATTCAAAGTAAAATACATTTAAACAGACATGATTTCGGATTCCAATTAAAACAAAACATTCAAAATAACCCCTTTAAAAACTAAACAATTTCCCTGGAACCTGTCCCTGTTTCCAAGCACCTGTTCCAAGATAAATACATTTCCAAAGTATACTCCGATCATAGATTTCTTAAAATCATTCAAAGCATGTCTAAATATAATAATGCTGGAATCCACAACATATTCAGAAAACATCCTACGGCTCCGTGCCCGGCTACATGCATTCAGGGGAAAATAAAACATAAAGAGTCATAACACAAAATCAGAGTTTGATGATTGAGCCCCATGATCACAGCTCCTCCTTGACCATCTGTCTCGCAACTTGGTTACTCGTGGAAAAACCACAGTAAGGGTGAGTAACGAATTACTCAAGAAGAATCCCCAACCGGGGTACAATACGATATACATGGTCATCTCGATGAGCGTATGCAAGCTATGAATATAAACACAGAATAGAGCACATAGCTTAGCCCACACTTGGGCCTCGGATGCCAGCTTAGGGTCTTAGTCCGGAATAATATCACCACATAGTCCAATATATAAGTCGCGCCTATACGAGAAACAAGTCCGGCCTCACCTGCCTCATCGTCGACGAAAGGTACACGGCTCAAGATCCCGAAGAGCTCTCGGTCGGGTATTTGTAATGAGCGTAAGCATGCACCGCGTGCTACTGCGGACTATGGGGGTGCCGGGTCTAGAGGCAAGTCGCCCATGTCCATCCACCACGCCTAACTAATTCTTTGGATCGGTGTCACCGACATAGGGTGTGAGACACGGACACGTAAACTATGTCACTGAACCACCGCACTTTGAGGCTAAGGAAACGGGTGGTGGTAGGCTTACACCAGGAAGCCGCCCTTACCTTAACAGGTGGCAATCAGGGGCTACGGCCGAACACGCTGAGGACGTGCCGACTGCCGGGGACGAGGCAATGCCAAGTCATCATCCCGACGGTTGGGGCATTTAACAGTCTGCCACCCTCACCCAAGATTGCAGGGCCTACCGCTCGGGTTAGCTAATCCCTCACGGGGTTCAGGGACGGAATGACTTGCTCGACGTCCCTGCCATGGATGCAAGGTACTTTATGCATCAGGCCCGGATGATGCTAACTACCTGCAACTCTAACCTGCCCTAGCAAACAGCAAACAATTCCATAAAATCCAATACGTGCTCAATAAGAATACAACGAGCCTAGCATGATACTACGAAGCAAGGAACAGATACGAGCATGCTAGAAAGGATCAACCTAGCATGGATTAACATGAGAATTAATCAGGGACAACATGCTAATCGGGAATTCAGAATTGAGTACCTAGCTATACATGTGTAAAGACCCGACCCAAAAGGGGCTCTAAATGGGCCTTTACCCCGATGCATGTATTGGAAATAAAAGACATTATGAAAAATATATTTCGGATCCCAAGTAAAAACAGAAACATTCAACAACCAAAACATACATTTCTAAAAGCATACTCACGATCGTGAGATTTATTTAAACCATTTAAACAATCCACAAGTACAAATATGCTGGAATCCATAAAACGTAAGAAAACATCCTAGGGCTCCGTGCCCGTCTACATGCATTCAGGGGAAATAACAAGAGTCAAGAGTCATGATATAATAAAATGGTCAGAGATGACAGCAGGATTCCATGATCACAGCTCCTCCTTCAGCCATCCTGTCTCGCGCCTTGGTTACCTGTGGAAAACCACAGAATAAGGGTGAGTAACGAATTACTCGGTAAGAATCCCCAACGGGGTACAATACGATATACATGATCATCTAGAAGAATGTATGCAAGCTATGAGTATAAACACAGAATAGAGCACATAGCTTAAGTCCACACTTGGACCTCGGATGCCAACTCAAGGTCTTAGTCCGGAAAATAAAACCACCACACAATACGCGCTATACGGGAACAAGTCCGGCCTCGGCTGTCTCTCGTCGATCATGAAAGGTGCATCGGCTTAAGATCCCGAGGAGCTCTCATCGGCGGCCGTAATGAGCGTAAGCGCGCACCGCATGCTACCGCAAACTCGGGGGTGCCGGGTCTAGTGGCAAGTCGCCCGAGTTCGGGCCACCATGCCTAACTAAATCTCCGGATCGGTGTCACCGACATAGGGTGTGAGACACGGACACGTGAACTATGTCACCTGTACTCACCGCACTTTGAGGCTAAGAAACCGGTCGTGGTAGGCTTACACCGAGAAGCGGTCCTTGCCCTAACAGTGGCAATCAAGGGCTACGGCCGAACACGCCGAGGGCGTGCCGATCGCCGGGACGAGGCAATGCCAAGTCATCATCCCGACCGTTGGGGCAATAAAGCATTTGCCACCCTCACCCAAGATTGCGGGCCACCGTTAGGGTTAGCTAAACCCTAACGGGGATCGGGACTGAGTACCATCTCGCACGCCGTCGCTGTCGGGGATGCAAGTTACGTTATGCATCCGCCCGGATGATGCTACCTACGAACTCTAAACCATAGCAATAATAATAATTCAATCAATGCGGTCCAATACGTACTCCGCAGATACAAGGAACCTAGCATGATACTACGAAGCAAGAACAGATATCGAACATGCCGAGAATGGAACAACCTAGCATGGGCTAACATGAGGAACAATACAAGAGTTCATGCCGATCAGAATTGAAACGAGCACCTAGGGCTAAACATGCTAATAATCATACACGTGCATACAAAACAACAATCACAAATATACCGCAGGCCCACACAACTCCGGTAAGAAATCCTTACCTTGGCCGGGAGGCAACTACACACAAAATCCTACGCGCGATCGATCCCGAGCTAGCTAACGAGAACCTAACAAACACAATAGAAATCACAATCATAGCCCTAAAATATAATAAAACAAGCGAGGCTCGGCTCAAGGGCACTCACACGGCACGACGACGACACGAGTGAAAAGTCGCTGCCGCAGTGGTGTGCGCTGCTGGCTGGCGCTGGCGCGCGCTTGCGCGCGCTGCAGCTGCTTGTATGACACGCTGGCTGGAGCACGCAGACGGCGGAGGCGCGTGGCGCTGGCGAAGCGGCCGAGCACGAGCGAAGCGTCTGGGCGGCGGGCGAAGCGGCTTCGAGCGGCGGCGCGCGGACACGGCGATCTTGCGCTGCGTACCGCCCAGTGCGACGGCGGGCTGCGCGAGGATCGGGCGTCGCGATGGACGGATCTGGCGGCTTTGGTGTGTGCGGCGGCGGTGGCCGACCGACGCGTTCGGGCGTCTTTGCCGGCAGATCTGAACGGCTCTTTGGCGCGCGACAGGCTCATCGTGCGATCCGGCGATGGCTTCCCTCGGCTGCGACACGGCTCTGCGATAAGCGATCTGCGATCCTCGGCGGATCTGGTGTATTGCTGGTCGAGGGCGCTCGGCGGCAAGCGGCTGCCGCGACAGGCCGGATCGGGCGACGGTGGATCTCTGCTGGCGCCGGCGAATCTGGCTTGGCCGGGAGGGCGGCTTGTGCGGCAAAGTGAGGTGTTGGAGAAGAAATGAAAACCTAGCTTCCTTTCTCTTTTAACCAAATACAACAAAACTCCAAAACCCAAGGCTAACCATAAAATGACCGGAAGGAGCAACAAGAGCTCTCCATAGCTCAACTGGCCACACCACCCATCGACTTCTCGGACCACTGGGTTGAAACCCACCAAACACACTTTTAACACACAATTTTCCTTTTGCATCTCCCCATGCCCAAACACATCCACAAAGCCTCAAAACTCACATAAATCCATCCAATAATTTTAGCAACTAGAAAAAGATATAAGCGGTCCTGACGGCCCGACCAAATTACTAAAATACCCCTAGGGCATACCGAAGACCGGGATGAAAACCTGGTCGTTACAATATTCCTCCTTTTTATGACTTTCGTCCTCGAAAGTCCTTAAGACTGAAACAACACAGATATCTGCATTCTCATCCGTCCTTCCCGCCACGAGCGGCCTCTCCGAACTCATACTCCTTCACTAAACTTTTACCAACGGATCTCACTTCTACGCAACGTCTTCGACTCAAGACAGAATACTCATAGGCTTCTCCTCGAAGCCCAAACCCTCAATCAGTGCAAGGGCTCAAAGTCCACAATGAACAATGGGTCCGCACACATCGCCCCAACATCGATACATATAAAAAAAACACACGGCACACAGTGTCAACAAACAAACTCAACCCTACAACAAATGGCCAAACAACTGAACCTTCCAGATTCCAAAACTAAACGGCCTACTCTTACTTCACAAAAGACCAACAAACCTCAAACCTTGACTACTCTGACCTTAACGAGATACAAACGAACCACCAATCGGCGATCGATCCAAAAAGACAAACTTCTCCAACTAGAACACGACCACAACACTTAAGCAACCATCTTAAGGAGAAAATCGCCTGTGCAAGGAACATCCAACATTCCTCTCAAGGAAAACTCGGGAAGCAAGGACTAAACCATCACATGCCTATCTGCGACACAACACCTTGAGGAAAAAAAATTTCAACACGACTTACCAACCAATGCCACGGCACCTGCGTGCCAACTCACTCAAACGCGGCTCTACTAACGCCAACTGGGAACTCACAACAACTAGGAACAAAGCCCGAGAAGGGCTTGCTCAGGAGAACTCAACCCAAACTTATAACGAGCAACGCTCGCCTCCAAGCTACTACTCAACTCTTAAAATTCAACTGGCTACTCAAAGGACTTCCCCTTTAAGCCTAAGCCTAACTCATCTTCCAACCAGAAGCTCCACTCCCAAAACCTCACAAGGAAAACGGATAACGACAACCTCAAAGCTTACGGATCCTGGGCCACACGAATCCGCAAGACTACCTCGCAAGCTATCACTCGAGGCTGGCATCCAAGGAGCAACTCAACCACCACAGAGGCTAGAGGGAAAGGAAATTTTCAATCCCCAAAGAACCAACAACTTGCCAGAACAACTCAACTCTTACTGGCTGGCCTCCGCCCTTGCGGGAACAAACAACTCTTGCTTGCTAACAACACAAAGCAGGGACCCTCTCGCTGGGCTGACCGCTGCGCTACTCTGATCGACTACACAACTCAGGAGCTAAGCTGACTCCTGCCAAACGGGAAACGACTTCCCAGCAAGCAAACTCCAGAAGGGCAGCGAACTCCACACACGCTCGCTGACTTGCTCAAACCCAAGGCAACAACAACCAACTCTCTTGGAAGCAACACCCAAGAGAAAACTCAACCAATCGGACCACCAAACCGAAACAAACAAAGACTTGCTCAATCACGCGAGGGAGGGGTCAACTCCCAAAACTTCATCGACTAGGAACAAGGCCTCGTGGCAACGCCCTCGGCTAGAACCGAACTAGCTCTCGAAACAACAAACGAACCAAATCTTGGCCAAACACTCACAAGAGGCAGAACAACCTTTACTGCAGCCTCTAGAACACCATCCAAGAATCCGCTTAACTGGACAAACGACTACTTCCAAGCAGCCAACAAACTTTTCCTTCAAGCTAGCGCTTCCACCATTAACTCCAAGACCAAGGGAGTAACCTGACAACTCCCGAAGGAAACGGCTCTTACAAGCAGACAACCAACGGACAGAGAACTCCACATACGCCACCGCCTTGCTCCACCACGAGCAACAACATCTAATCTCACGGGCGTAACAAGGGTCCATCTCGCATGAACCTCCAAATGCCCAAGCGGGGCAACTCAACATCCACGAAACATGAAAAACAACCAACATGGTACAAACCACTCGCCCCACGAGCAAAACTAAACTCTAACAACTCCATTCCACACCTTGGTCAACACCAAGCATCAACTTGCCACCACACCGAAACCACTCCGGACTTTACTCCAAACAAACACTAGCTTGCTAGTCTACCAAGACTCGCTAGCAACTCCACCGAGGCTACAAACTACACGCCTCCAGCCAGCCAACTGAAACTCACTAGCTGGGCTCGACCGAGCTCGGGAGAGGCTCTCCACAACCTAGGGTTCTTCGGCAACCCTCGACACACACACTGACTTGCCGACATACGATCTAACAGGCATAACCGCTGAACAAACAACTCCAATTTCCGGCATCCCAACCATGTGGCCAACTCCAACTCCTTGGGAACCTAGAGGACTCGAAACGCTACTGAATCGTCATCCTCCTACTCAAAACATCGGCCACAACATAACTTCTACCCAAGGAAGGATCCGAACAACTCTCTTAGCCATGACGATCGAAACCACGCGGCTTAGCTACCACCGCTCTTGTTCGGTTTCCAACTGAACTCCAACCAACGATCAACAAGAAGATCCGCCAACCAAGCTTAGGCCTAACTTAACAAATCTTGCCTAAGCAACAACTTGATACCACGAGCACGGTATCCTTACCACCTCAACCAAAGCCTTACAACAACCACCTGGAGTCCAACTTCTCAAGGAACTGAGCACGAGATCTCCAAAGCAAACCCTACATGGATCTGAAACTCTCGCCACGGAACGAACCACACAAAACACACTTGTGTGCACAACTCCCAACCTTCCTTTAGAGATCCAAGACTAACAAGCGCTTTTCCACAAAGCAACGATAACTCCTGGCAAATGATACAAACAATCCAAGGAACACCAAAAGTTCCATCTCTACACGATACTCGAAGCTGAGGCAACCTTGCTCTACCAAAGCATAATCATGCCAAACCAAACTTACTTTGTACCAAGCCTCTACCAAGGGTGCTTACCCCTAAGGCATCCAAAACCTCTCGCAAGGTATCTGCTCATCTTGCCTCAAAAGCATCCAACTCGCCTCATAGGCATCCAGCTCATCTGATAAGCATCCAACTCATGGTCCCTCAGCTGGACCAAATTCGCATCTACAATGCTCAACTCTCCTCAGATTTAGGCACTCGAAGGTAGTTGACCGCACTACCAACCACAAGGAAAATCTCTTGGCCTTAACACTAGCGCAAGACTCACGCGCACCAATATTTACCAACCGGCAACCTGCTGACTTACTCAACCTCCAGAAACACTGGGAAGAGGCTCCGGCTCCTCTCGAGCATCTTTCGCTTGTAGTCCATCGACTACCACTGAACTAGCCCTCTGGCACGACCTAAACGGGTGCAACTGCCATAAACAGATCCAAGGCTAAAGGAGTACGCTGAACTCCGAACGGAATAGAACCATCCGCTATGCCCAAGCCAAAATCAAGCTGATCGGACTTAGTGCCAAAGTGGCACACCAACCAATGCACCTCAAGTGCTACTACTACCAAATCCACATCCGAGGAAGTCGGGTCATTAAACAACAACGGCAGCTCGCAAGGGGGCAAAGATGACCCTTCATCCGCCTCAAGCCACTAACACGGCAACTTGCCAAACAATCGGGCGATGGTGGAGACTCTGCTAGTCCACCTCTCACAAGGGACTTCCACCACCATCCGATGAACCAAACAAAGACAGAACGGCACACCTCGGCCTCTGAGCAGCAGGGCATCCCACACACGGATGCTAAACTCAAACTCGCCAACTACTTTACTACTAGCGAGTGGGACTTACTAAAACATCGAGCTCTACAGGCATCCATTTGCCAACCCGGGCGTCTCCATCAACGCCAACAAACTCATCTGAATAAACTGCTTGATCATGCCCTCCCGGGAACCTCCGGGCTACAAGAGCTACGGGGGAAAAATGCTGAAACAAACTCTGTCAATTTGGGCTATCTCTGTGCCGGGACTCCTCACTGGCGCTACAAGCTGCGCACTGGTCTCCGCTCTCTCGATAGCTAAAGACTCGCCATCAAATCTCTCATGGTTTGGAGCACACTCTGCTCAAGGAGTCTCACTGAGGCGCCGCTAGCCTCTACCCCCTCCTCTAGGCAACTCAAGCGCCGGGGCCAAATCGGCATGCGGGCCTAACAACCCCGGATGCGGCCTCAACATCAACACGATCGGTCCAACTCCTCGGTCGGACATGCCAAGCGCCTGCTCCTCTGCGGGTGCGATCAACATATTGGCGATCCGCACGAAGCACCACCACCCTCTCACTAGGGAAAAAAGAATCGGGCCACAAATGGCCAACGGAGTCTAAGCTCGCTCTCCTCTCGAACGATGTCCCGTGGGCATCCGAATCTATCTGGATACCTCAACAAGCCGCTAAACAAACCGCCGCATCATGGAAAGTTGGCATGATGGCTCACTAAGCCCAAACCAAAGAACGCAGTCGAGAAACCGCTCGTCTCCGCTCCACAACACTACACAAGGCATACACAAGATGACAGTATTGTAAATTCTTAACCCTTTTTCTTTCTAAAACAATAAACCTAGGCGTGCACTGATGACTCGTCAGTCTTGGTGATCATGGAAGGATGACCTACAACAAAAGGTCGATCCACGAGAATCTATGACTCGAGCTCGATACCAACCGTAATGACCCGACCAAAAGGGGCTCTAAATGGGCCTTTACCCGATGCATGTATTGGAAATAAAAGACATTATGAAAAATATATTTCGGATCCCAAGTAAAAGCAGAAACATTCAACAACCAAAACATACATTTCTAAAAGCATACTACGATCGAGATTTATTTAAACCATTTAAACAATCCACAAGTACAAATATGCTGGAATCCATAAAACGTAAGAAAACATCCTAGGGCTCCGTGCCCGTCTACATGCATTCAGGGAAATAACAAGAGTCAAGAGTCATGATATAATAAAATGGTCGAGATGACAAAGCAGGATTCCATGATCACGCTCCTCCTTGACCATCCTCTCTCGCGCTTGGTTACCTGTGGAAAACCACAGAATAAGGGTGAGTAACGAATTACTCAAGAAGAAATCAACCGGGTACAATACGATATACATGATCATCTAGAAGAATGTATGCAAGCTATGAGTATAAACACGAGAATAGAGCACATAGCTTAAGTCCACACTTGGACCTCGGATGCCAACTCGTGGTCTTAGTCAGGAAAATAAAACCACCACACAATACGCGCTATACGGGAACAAGTCCCGGCCTCGGCACATCTCATCGTCGACACGAAAGGTGCACGGCTCTAGATCTGAGGAGCTCTCCGATCGGCGCCGTAATGAGCGTAAGCGCGCACCGCATGCTATGCGCAAACTCGGGGTGCCGGGTCTAGTGGCAAGCCGCCCGTGTTCGATCACCATGCCTAACTAAATCTCGGATCGGTGTCAGCGACATAAGGGTGTGAGACACGGACACGTGAACTATGTCACTGTACCACACCGCACCGAGGCTAAGGAACCGGCCGTGGTAGGCTTACACCAGAAGCGGTCCTTGCCCTAACAGTGGCAATCAAGGGCTACGGCCGAACACGCCGAGGGCGTGCCGATCGCCGGGGGCGAGGCAATGCCAAGTCATCATCTCGACCGTTGGGGCAATAAGCGATTTGCCACCCTCACCCAAGATTGCGAGGCCACCGTTAGGGTTAGCTAAACCCTAACGGGATCGGGACGAGTACCATCTCGCACGCCTCGCATCGGGGATGCAAGTTACGTTATGCATCCGCCCGGATGATGCTACCTACCGAACTCTAAACCATAGCAATAATAATAATTCAATCAATGCGGTCCAATACGTACTCAACAGATACAAGGAACCTAGCATGATACTACGAAGCAAACAGATATCGAACATGCCGAATGGAACAACCTAGCATGGGCTAACATGAGGAACAATACAAGAGTTCATGCCATCCAGAATTGAGCAGAGCACCTAGGGCTAAACATGCTAATAATCATACACAGGCATACAAAACAACAATCACAAATATACCGCAGGCCCACACAACTCCGGTAAGAAATCCTTACCTTGGCGGGAGGCAACTACACACAAAATCCTACGCTGCGATCGATCCCGAGCTAGCTAACGAGAACCTAACAAACACAATAGAAATCACAATCATAGCCCTAAAATATAATAAAACAAGCAGGCTCGGCTGGGCACTCACACGGCACGACGACACGGCGTGAGTCAGTCTTCTAGCCGTGGTGCGGCGTGGTGCTGGGGCGCTGAAGGCGCTGGCAGCGCTGGGCTTGGGCTGCAGTGTGTGACGCTGCGCTGGAGCACGGCAGACGGGCGAAGGCGCGCGGCGCGGCGAGTGGTGAGCACGAAAGCGAGCGTCTGGCGTCGCGGGCGAGCGGCGAGGGAGCGGCGCGCGGACACGGGCGTCTGCGCTGCTGGCGCTATGGCCCAGTGCGACGGCGGCTCGCGCGAGGATCGGGCGTGCGATGGACGGATTCGGTATTTCTTTGGTGCGACGGCGGCGGTGGGTGACCGACGCTGCGTTCGGGCGTCTTTGCTCGGGCGATCTGAACGGCTGGCGGCACGCGACGGGCTCACTGGTGCGATCGGGCGATGGCTTCCCTCGGGCGCGACACGGCTCGCGACAAGCGATCTGCGATCCTCGGCCGGATCTGGTGCGGTGGCTGGTCGAGGGCGTCATGGCGGCAAGGCGTGGTCGCGACAGCCGGATCGGGCGACGGTGGATCTTGGCTGGCGCGGGCGAACTGGCTGGCCGGGAGGAGAGTGGCTTGTGCGGCAAAGTGAGGTGTTGGAGAAGAAATGCAAACCTAGCTTCCTTTCTCTTTTAACCAAATACAACAAAACTCCAAAACCCAAGGCTAACCATAAAATGACCCGGAAGGAGCAACAAGAGCTCTCCATAGCTCAACTGGCCACACCACCCACCTGACTTCTCAGACCGCCTGGGTTCGAAACCCACCAAACACACTTTTAACACACAATTTTCCTTTTGCATCTCCCCATGCCCAAACACATCCACAAAGCCTCAAAAACTCACATAAATCCATCCAATAATTTTAGCAACTAGAAAAAGACATAAACGGTCCTGACGGCCCGACCAAATTACTAAAATACCCCTAGGGCATACCTGGAAGACCGGGATGAAAACCTGGGTCGTTACAACATGTCAATAAACACAAACAAGCAATCAATCAGCAATCACATATAATATCGCAGGGTCCACACAACTCCGGTAAGAAATCCTTACCTTGGCCGGGGACAATTTGACACGAAATCCTAAGCGGCGAACGAACCCGAACTAGCTACCGAGAACCTATCAATCACAACAAAAATCACACAATAGGCCTAAATATAGTAAAACAAACAAAGCTCAGCTCGGGAACAACTCACGAGGCGCGACGAACGCACAAACGAGCCGATTGCGCGAGCGAACGGCAAAGTTGGCCGGGCTGGCGAGCCTGGCGCGCTTAGGTGCGCACGGGCGCGGACAGATCTTGGCCGGGCGGCAGTAGGGCGCGACGCGCGAGCGATGCGCAGGCGTGGCTCGGCGGAGGCTCTTCTTCGCGTGGCGTGGCGGCGGCGAGGCGATCCTGGCGAGCTCGGCGAGCACAGTGAACAGAGCATCGGAGAGAACGAGCTCGATTCGAGCGATAGGAGAGGATTCGACGCGCGATTTGTTCTTTGGATCACATCCCCTACATTAGCATTGCACAAAAAACCACACGAATCTCCTCACTCTCACTACGGCAGAACGAAATCGGAACCGTGGGGAAAGAAATCGGATTTTTTGAAGGAAAGGAAGAAGAGGAAGAACTTACCGGTGCTCGGAGGGAGAATGGGCTTCAATTGGAGAGGAGGAGCTCAGAATTAGCTGGTCGGTGATGGAGAAAATCGCGAAGGAACTCAGGTCGGTCGAGGAAGAAAAGAGAAGAAAAAATCGCGAGGAAGATGAGCTTCTCGGGCGGCCCTGCTTTAAACCAAAACGCGCATCAAACAGGCATATATAGAAGATCGCGCGTTTAGAAGCACAAGAGCGCTCAGTGGCTCGATTGGCAGCGACCCCTGCCTAGCACGCGACACGCCCCTGGCTCGAATCTCACTCGACGGCTATTTAATTCCCTATTTATTTTTACCTTTTTCCAAGCCCAAACGTCTTCACCAAAATTCCCGATCCTATTCAAATTGACTCATAATTATTCCGGCAATTTTAAATTTCAAAACCGGCCCTGTCGGCCCGACCCAAAATTACCAAAATGCCCCTGGGCCTCCCGGGAAGACCGGGATGAATTTTCCGGGCCGTTACAGTTTGTGTTCGAGAGACCAAGCCAAGAGCTCGAGAGAGCCAAACTCTAAGACTCGAGAGAGTGAAAGAGAAAGCTAAAGGTTGTTGTTTCATCAATTCCATTGCCAACTACACCACCTTTTGCTAATACTCATGCTATGGTTACCAGAAGTAAGAATGGCATTTGTTGGCTCGAAATATCAACATACAATTAATGAAAATGATAATCAGAGGGATGATGACGTGGCTTGGCTAGGTTTAGCTAACGCGAAACCTTGAATGTAATTCAGCGGAATGTATGAAGGTATTTTGCCAAGGTTGTGCAAGTATACACAAGTATTGTTGTAACAAGTTTTAAATTAAGTAAAGGTCATCCTTCGCAGGGACTTATAAGGTGTTTAAACTTGGTTTCATGCGAAAGTAGGAAACAACCAGTATGATAACAAAGCAATTGGTATGGAGTTATAAACGAAAGGGACACAAGATGCTAACAATTCGATTAAGTATCGGAAGGGTCAGTTTTTAGGGCTTCGCTTAGACGAAGCGACTAGCGAGATGTTTCGCTAAAGGTGGGGTCTTAAGTTATCTTGAACTTTGACAGTGGCTTTCTCGAGCACTTAGCTTACTCTCTCGAGTCAAACAGCAGAAGAAAACCACAGCTAGCTACCAACCATTCTTATCTCTAAGTAATCACTTTTCAAGCGATGCATATACTTTCGCTCTATCTCAGTCTCTCAACTTAGCGTAGAGTTTTTATAAACGAAATATGCTTTTAATGATGTCATATGCAACACTCTAACTTCGCTAATTACTTCCCTTACGCAATTTCCTTACTTCCTCTTAACCTTTCGACAACGGATTTAGTTACTCATTATGACGAAAAATATGCTTAAGAAGAAATACAATATGAAAAACATGCTTCAGACGTAGATAAGATTCACAAACACCAAGTGTAACGGCCCAGGTTTTCATCCCGGTCTTCGAGGTATGCCCTAGGGGTATTTTGGTAATTTGGTCGGGCCGTCAGGGCCGTTTATGTCTTTTTCCAGTTGCTAAAATTATTGGATGGATTTATGAAGGTTTTTGAGGCTTTGTTGTTTGGTTTGAGCATGGGTAGATGCAAAAGTAAAAATAAAGGAATTTGTGTTGCAGCTGGGTTTTGAACCCGAGCCTCCAGGAAAGCTTGTGGGGATGCGTGCCAGTTGAGCTATTGAGAGCTCTTGTTACTCTTTCCGCGTCATATCTTAGTTACCCTTGGATCTTTGGAGTTTTGTGCATTTGGTTAAATGAAAAGAAATTAGGTTTTGTGTTTTCTTCCCCAAAACTCCATGGCCGCCCAACCCTCTTCTCTCCCAAGCCCCTTGCCGTGATTTTCTTCCCTTGCGGCCCGAGCGCTGCTCCCGCCAGCTAAGCGACCCACCCGAGCAGCTCGGCCGAGCAGCGGCCCCACCAGATCGCCAAAGAAATTTCAGCGCGCAAAAGAAGAAGCGCGCCAGACGCCCAGCGCCAGCAGACGCAGCCAGCGCGCCAGCCGTCGCGGCGCCGCCAGCAGAGGCGTCGCGAAGACCGAATCCGCGCGTCCGTCGCGTCGTCGCGCCGCCGCGCATCGCGCCGTTCGCCGCGCGCGCCAGCGCGCCGCCATCGCCAAGCGAGCTTCGCGTCGCATCGCAGCCCAGCGCCCGTCGTCGCGCTCGCGCGCGCGCCCCTCGCGTCTGCGCCCGTGCGCCGCCCGCGCGTGCAGCCGTCCCAGCCAGCGTCGCGCGCTAGCGCGCCATCGCGCCCAGCGCGCTGGCGTCTGCTGCGGGCCAGCGCCCGATGTGCGCCCATTTGCCGCCCATCAGCGCCCGATGTGCGCCCATTTGCCGCCCATCAGCGCCCATCAGCGCCCATCCGCGCCAGCCCAGAAGAGCCACCGTCTTTGCCGCCTCGCCCGTCCGCGTGTCAGCCGCATCGCGTGAGTTGCTCCCGAGCCGAGCCCTATTTATTTTATTATATTTAAGCCTTTAGAGTGTGATTATCATTGTTTTTGTTAGGTTCTCGGTAGCTAGCTCGGGTTCGATCGCAGCTTAGGATTTTGTGTGTAGTTGCCTCCGGGCTGTAAGGATTTCTTACCTGAGTTGTGTGGACCTGCGATGTTCTATGTGATTGTTGTTTGTATGTTTGTTTGTGATTATCAGCATGTATAGTTTAGGTGCTCTGCTCAATTTCGACTACCATGACTTCGTATGTTGTTCTCTCATGTTAGCCCATGCTAGGTTGTTCCGTTCTAGCATGCTCATATCTCATTCTTGCTTCGTAGTACCATGCTAGGTTCGTTGTATCTGTTGAGCACGTTTTGGATTGTATTGGATTGTATGTTATTGATATGATAGGTTAAAGTGTAGGTAGGTAGCATCATCCGGGCCTGATGCATAAAGTATCTTGCATCCATGGCGTGGACGTCGAGACGATTCTCCGCCCCCGACCCCGTTAGGGTTTAGCTAACCCGACCCGGTAGGCCCCGCAATCTTGGGTGAGGGTGGCGGATCGTTAAATGCCCCAACGGTCGGGATGATGACTTGGCATTGCCTCGTCTCTCGATACGATCGGCACGTCCTCGGCGTGTTCGGCCGTAGCCCTTGATTGCCACTGTTAGGGCAAGGACCGCTTCTCGGTGTAAGCCTACCACGACCGGTTCCTTAGCCTCAAAGTGCGGTGGTTCAGCCGACATAGTTCACGTGTCGTGTCTCACACCCCTATGTCGTGACACCGATCCAGAGATTTAGTTAGGCGTGGTGGATGGACATGGGCGGCTTGCCACTAGACCCGGCACCCCATAGTCTGCAGCAGAGCACGCGGTGCATGCTTACGCTCATTACTGGCGCACGACCGAGAGCTCCTCGGGATCTTGAGCTAGTGCACCTTTTCGTATCGGCGATGAGATGGTCGAGGCCGAGACTTGGTTCTCGTATAGGGCGTATTGTGTGGTGTGGATTATTCCGGACTAAGACCACGAGTTGGCATCCGAGGTCCAAGTGTGGACTTAAGCTATGTGCTCTGCTCGTGGTTATAATCATAGCTTGCATACACTCATCTAGATGACCATGTGCATCGTATTGTACCCGGTTGGGGATTCTTACTCGAGTAATTCGTTACTCACCCTTACTTATCTTTCAGTAACCATGGCGCGAGGCGGATGGATGGTGAAAGAGGAGCCGTGATCATGGGAACTTCTTTGTCGTCTCGACTTTTCTTATGTTATGACTCTTTTCGTTATTTTTCCCCGAATGCATGTGGCAAGCACGAGCCCTAGGATACTTTTCTCAATTATTTGTGGATTCCAGCTTTGTTGAATTTGAGGATGTTTTAAATGTTTTTAATAAAATCTCGATCGAGTAAACTCGTTGGAAATGTATTTGTCTGTGAAACAGTGCTTGGAGACGAGAACAGAGTTTGAAAGAGACTTTATTGTTCTCGAATGAATCTTGAATGTTTTGATTTAATGGGAATCCAAAACTAAATTGCATATTGTTCTTTTCATTTTAATGCATGCATTGGGGTAAAGGCCTATTTAGTGCCCTTTTGGCCTGGTCTTTCTGCTTGGTATCGAGCTCAGTCATAGACTTTGTAGACCGACCTTTTGTTGTAGGTCGTCTTTCCCATGATCACCAAAGACTCAAGCGATCATCAGTGCACGCCTAAATTTATCATTTTTGAAAAGGGTTAAGAATTTACAATACCTTTCATCTAGTGTATGCCTTGTGTAGTGTTGTGGAGCGGAGACGAAAGGTGTTCGACTCGTTGTTGGTTTGGGCTTAGTGAGCCATCATGCCAACTTTCAGCAATGCAGCAGTTTGTTTAGCGGCTTGTTGAGGTATCCAGATAGATTCGGATGCCCCGGGACATCGCTCCGAGAGGGAGGCGAGCTTAGACTCCGTTGGCCATTTGTGGCCCGATTCGCTTTTTCCCTAGTGAGAGGGTGGTGGTGCTTCGTGCGGATCGCCAAGATGTTGATCGCACCAGCAGGAGCAGTGGCGCTTGGCATGTCCGACCGAGGAGTTGGACAGATCGTGTTGATGTTGAGGCCGCGCCCGTGGTTGTTAGGCCCGCATGCGATTTGGCCCCGGCGATTGAGTTGCCTAGAGGAGGGGGTAGAGGCTAGCGGCGCCTCAGAGTGAGACTCCTTGAGCGAGTGTGCTCCGGCCATGAGAGATTTGATGGCGTGTCTTTAGCTATCGAGAGCGGAGACCAGCGCAGATTTGTAGCGCAGAGTGAGGAGTCCCGGGCACAATTAGCCCAAATTGGTGTGAGTTTGTTTGACATTTTTTCCCCAGTAGCTCTTGTAGCCCCGGAGGTTCTCGGGAGGGCATGATCGCAGAGTTTATTCAGATGAGTTTGTTGGCGTTGATGGAGATGCCCGAGGTTGGCAAATGGATGCCTCAGAGAGCTCGATGTTTTAGTAAGTCCTACCGCTAGTAGTAAAGTAGTTGGCGGGTTTGAGTTTAGCATCCGTGTGTGGGATGCCCCATTGCTCAAAGGCCGAGGTGTGCCGTTCTGTGCCGTTTGGTTCATCGGATGGTGGTGGAAGTCCTTGTGAGAGGTGGACTAGCGAGTCTCCACCATCGCCCGATTGTTTGGCAAGTTGCCGTGTTAGTGGCTTGAGGCGGATGAAGGGTCATCTTTGCCCCTTGCGAGCTCTGTTGTTGTTTAATGACCCACTTCCTCGGATGTGGATTTGGTAGTAGTAGCACTTGAGGTGCATTGGTTGGTGTGCCACTTTGGCACTAAGTCCGGTTCGGAGCTTGAGTTTGGCTTGGGCATAGCAGATGGTTCTATGCCGTTCGAGTTCAGCGTACTCCTTTAGCCTTGGATCTGTTTATGGCGCTTGCACCGTTTAGGTCGTGCTGGAGGGCTAGTTCAGAGGTAGTCGATGGACTACAAGCGTTTAAAAATGCTCGAGAGGAGCGGAGCCTCTTCCCGTGTGTTTCGGAGGTTGAGTAAGTCGGCAGAGTTCTTGGTTGGTAAATGTTGGTGCGCGTGAGTCTCGCGCTAGTGTTAAGGCCAAGAGATTTTCTTTGTGGTTGGTAGTGCGGTCAACTACCTTCGAGTGCCTAAATCGAGGAGAGTTGAGCATTGTAGATGTGGATTTGGTCCGGTGAGGATCATGAGTTGGATGCTTATCGGATGATTTGGATGCCTATGAGGCGAGTTGGATGCTTTTGAGGCGAGATGAGTGGTGCCTTGCGAGAGGTTTTGGATGCCTTAGGGGTAAGCACCCTTGGTAGAGGCTTGGTACAAGTAAGTTTGGTTTGGCATGTTTATGCTTTGGTAGAGCAAGGTTGCCTCACCTTCAGTATCGTGTGGAGATGGAACTTTTGGTGTTCCTTGGATTGTTTGTATCATTTTGCCGGGAGTTATCGTTGCTTTGTGGAAAAGCGCTTGTTAGTCTTGGATCTCTAAAGGAAGGTTGGGAGTTGTGCACACAAGTGTGTTTTTGTGTGGTTCGTTCCGTGGCGAGAGTTTCGAGATCCATGTAGGGTTTGCTTTGGAGATCTCGTGCTCGGTGCCTTGAGAAGTTGGACTCTGTGGTTGTTGTAAGGCTTGGGTTGAGGGGTAAGGATACGATTGCTCGTGGTATCAAGTTGTTGCTTAGGCAAGATTTGTTAAGTTGGGCCTAAGCTTGGTTGGCGGATCTTCTTGTTGATCGTTGGTTGGAGTTCGATTGGAAACCGAACAAGAGCGTGGTAGCTAAGCCGCGTGGTTTACGATCGGCATGGCTAAGAGAGTTGTTCGGATCCTTCCTTGGGTAGAAGTTATGTTGTGGCCGATGCTTTGAGTAGGAGGATGACGATTCGTAGCATTTCGGGTCCTCTAGGTTCCCAAGGAGTTGGAGTTGGCCAGCATGGTTGGGATCTTTGGAAATTGGAGTTGTTTGTTCAGCGGTTGTCTGTTAGATCGTATGCCTAGCAGTGTGTGTGTCGAGGGTTGCCGAAGAACCCTAGGTTGTGGAGAGCCTCTCTAGAGCTCGATCAGGCCCAGCTAGTGAGTTTCAGTTGGCTAGCCTGGAGGTGTGTAGTTTGTAGCCTCGGTGGAGTTGCTAGTGATCTTGGTAGACTAGCAAGCTAGTGTTTATTTGGAGTAAAGTCCGGAGTGGTTTGGTGTGTGGTGGCAAGTTGATGCTTGGTGTTGACCAAGTGTGGATTGAAGTTGCTAGAGTTTAGTTTTGCTCGTGGGGGCGAGTGGTTTGTGCCATGATGGTTGTTTTTCCTGCTTTCAGGATGTTGAGTTGCCCCGTTTGGCATTTGGAGGTTCGACCGAGATGGACCCTTGTTGTGCCCCGTGAGATTAGATGTTGTTGCTCTGGTGGAGCAAGGCGGTGAGCGTATGAGGAGTTCTCTGTCCGATGGTTGTCCGCTTGTAAGGACACATTTCTCCTTGGAAGTTGTTAGGTTATTCCTTGGTCTTGGAATTGGTGGTAGTGGTGCTAGTAGGAGGAAAAGTTTGTTGGTCGCTTGGAAGCGCTTGTTTGTCTAGTTAAGCGGACTCGTGAGTGGTGTTCTGGAAGTTGCGGTAAGGGTTGTTACGCCTCCTATGAGTGTTTGGCCTAGTTGGTTAAGGTTTTGAGTGTTGGCTTGGAAAGTGTTGCACCTTTGTAGTTGAAGGCCCTTTGTTTGATTGTGGATGAGGTTGCACCTTTGTGGGTGGATTAGGTCCGGACTTATTGAGGATCCTTGTGGCTAGTGTAGCTTGCACTCTGCCACCATTGTTGGTATTCTTGTTCTTGGTAGTTGGTGTTGACCGGGTAGTGGAGTTCCGTTTATTAAGTTTCGGTGGGAAGGTGCATTAAGCCTAAACTTGAGGGTTAAGCTCGTATGTGTTATCGTTTGGACTTGTGAGATGTGTTTCATAATTGAGGCGAGCTTTGTTCCGTTGTTTGCATGGAGGTAAGTTTAGTGGATGGAGCCCCTCCTGGGGCCCGGTTGTTTCTGAGTGTTGTCTTGCCCACCTAGTGATTTGAGTCGAGCTAGAGATGAGTGGTTTGGCATAGCTATGCGCTTGTAGTTGTTTGAGCTTCCTAGTTCGTAGCACTCAAGTTGTTGGATTGTAAGTTTCGTGTGGGAGGTGTCGGCTAGTTGAGGTTGTTGTGTGAGTTTGGATTTTTGGAGTATTGACTTCAAAGAGCTAGAGCTCGCACCTCGGTTGGTGTGCGAGATGCCATTTCTATGGAGTAGAGGCATGTCGATTTCAGAGTTGGAGATGTTGCCATTAGGGTGTGGCAACAAAGGTTTGTTCTAGGCAGAGCGTGGGCGAACCGTGGTTCGAGAGAGTGTTCTTAGAGGCTTATGAGTGAGTGCAGATTTCGTAGTGTTTTCACCCTTTTTGTCCGATGGACTTTTGGGAGGAGTGAGCGGATCCTTCTGAGCTTGTTGCGAGTTGGTGTTTTGGTGATTAGGCAAATGGAGACCAGTGTGGTTTTAGGAGGTTGCCTTGGGTTGCGATTCTCGCCGGTCGATTCTTGTGGTTCCATTGAGGCATCGTATGGTAAGTGTTGCGAGTCTCTAGTCTTTGTGAGAAAAGGTTGGTGGCCGTCGGTGTTGTTTTGGGTCTGTGTTGCTGCAGATTGACCGGAGGTGTTGTGCAAGAGGTTGAGCTCGTTTGTGGTTAGCCTCAGAGCGGAGCATGAAAGTTTCGCCGATGTTCGGCGTCGAGTTTTAGAGTTTGAGGTTGGACAAGGCGTGCTTTTAAGGTTGTGCCGTTGTGAGTTGTGTTGAGGTTTGGTAAGCGGGAGAAGTGGAGTCTCCCGTTGTTGGACCATTTGAGATTCTCGAGAGGATTGGCAGAGTTGCATATTGGTTAGCTTTTACTGTCATTGTCACCGTGTGCAAGTGTTCTCATGTATCGGTGTGAGGCAAGATGTGTCGGACCCATTGCTCATTGTGGACTTTGAGCCTTTGCGGTGATTGAGGTTTGAGCTTCAAGGGAAGCCTGTGAGTATTCAGTCTTTGAGACGAAGGCGTTGGATAATCGTGAGATCCGTTTGGTAAAAGTTCGGTGGAGGAGTTAGAGTTCAGAGGAGGCCGCTTGTGAGCGGGAAGACGGGATGAGATTGCAGTGATCTGTCTTTGTTTGATCTTTAAGGACTTTCGAGGACGAAAGTCATAAAAAGGAGGGAATATTGTAACGGCCTGTGTTTTCATCCCGGTCTTCGAGGTATGCCCTAGGGGTATTTTGGTAATTTGGTCGGGCCGTCGGGGGCCGTTTATCTCTTTTTCGATTGCTAAAATTATTGGATGGATTTATGAAGGTTTTGAGGCTTTGTTGTTTGGTTTGAGCATGGGTAGATGCAAAAGTAAAAATAAAGGAATTTGTGTTCTGGTGGGTTTTGAACCCGAGCCTCCAGAAAGCTTGTGGGGATGCGTGCGGTTGAGCTATTGAGAGCTCTTGTTACTCTTCCGCGTCATATCTTAGTTACCCTTGGATCTTTGGAGTTTTGTGCATTTGGTTAAATGAAAAGAAATTAGGTTTTGTGTTTTCTTCCCCAAAACTCCATGGCCGCCCAACCCTCTTCTCTCCCAAGCCCCTTGCCGTGATTTTCTTCCCTTGCCCCAGCGCTGCTCCGCCAGCCAAGCGACCCACCGAGCAGCACCGGTCGAGCGGCCCAACCAGATCGCACCAAAGAATTTCAGCGCCAAAGAAGAGCCGCCAGACGCCCAGCGCCCAAAGCAGACGCAGCCTCAGCGCCAGCCGCCGCAGCCGCCCAGCAGGCGGCGCGAAGACCGGGCCGCGCGTCGTCCGTCGCGGCCGCCGCAGATCGCGCCGTTCGCAAGCGCCGCGCCGCCATCGCCATCGCCAATGAAGCTTCAAGGTCTCGCATCGCAGCCCCGAAGCGCCCGTCGTCCGCGTCTCGCGCGCGCGCGCCCTCCAGCGTCTGCGCCGCGTGCCGTCGCGTGCTGCCCCAGCAGCGTCGCGCTTAGCGCGCCATCGCGCGCCCAGCGCTGTCGTCGCGGCGCGCAGCGCGCGAGCAGGCGCCCATTTGCGCCATCAGCGCCAGGTGCGCCCATTTGCCGCCGCCATCAGCGCCCATCAGCGCCCATCCGCGCCAAGCCAGCAATTTCACCGTGCCGCCGCCGTCGCAGCGTGTCAGGTCACCGCATCGCGTGAGTTGCTCCTGAGCCGAGCCCTATTTATTTTATTATATTTAAGCCTTTAGAGTGTGATTATCATTGTTTTTGTTAGGTTCTCGGTAGCTAGCTCGGGTTCGATCGCGACTTAGGATTTTGTGTGTAGTTGCCTCCGGCGTAAGGATTTTTACGGAGTTGTGTGGACCCTGCGATGTTCTATGTGATTGTTGTTTGTATGTTTGTTTGTGATTATCAGCATGTATAGTTTAGGTGCTGTTCAATTCACGACTAGCATGACTTTCGTATGTTGTTCTCTCATGTTAGCCCATACTAGGTTGTTCCGTTTCTAGCATGCTCATATCTCTTCTTTGCTTCGTAGTACCATGCTAGGTTCGTTGTATCTCATTGAGCACGTTTTGGATTGTATTGGATTGTATGTTATTGATATGATAGGTTAAAGTGTAGGTAGGTAGCATCATCCGGGCTCGATGCATAAAGTATCTTGCATCCATGGCGGGGACGCCGAGACGCTTCTCCGTCCCTCGACCCCGTTAGGGTTTAGCTAACCCGGCCGGTAGGCCCCGCAATCTTGGGTGAGGGTGGCGATCGTTAAATGCCCCAACGGTCGGGATGATGACTTGGCATTGCCTCGTCCTCGGCGATCGGCACGTCCTCGGCGTGTTCGGCCGTAGCCCTTGATTGCCACTGTTAGGGCAAGGACCGCTTCTGGTGTAAGCCTACCACGACCAGGTTCCTTAGCCTCAAAGTGCGGTGGTTCAGCCGACATAGTTCATGTGTCCGAGTCTCACACCCCTATGTCGGTGACACCGATCCAGAGATTTAGTTAGGCGTGGTGGATGGACATGGGCAAGCTTGCCACTAGACCCGGCACCCCATAGTTCGCAGCAGAGCACGCGGTGCATGCTTACGCTCATTACAGCGCCGGCCGGAGAGCTCCTCGGGATCTTGAGCTAGTGCACCTTTCGTATCGATGCGAGATGAGACCGAGGCCGAGACTTGGTTCTCGTATAGGGGCGTATTGTGTGGTGTGGATTATTAGGACTAAGACCCCGAGTTGGCATCCGAGGTCCAAGTGTGGACTTAAGCTATGTGCTCGATTCGTGGTTATAATCATAGCTTGCATACACTCATCTAGATGACCATGTGCATCGTATTGTACCCGGTTGGGGATTCTTCATCGAGTAATTCGTTACTCACCCTTACTTATCTTTCAGTAACCATGGCGCGATGCAGGATGGGTGAAAGAGGAGCCGTGATCATGGGAACTTGCTTTGTCGTCTCTCGACTTTTCTTATGTTATGACTCTTTTCGTTATTTTTCCCCGAATGCATGTGACAGACACGAGCCCTAGGATACTTTTTCTCGAATTATTTGTGGATTCCACTTTGTTGAATTTGAGGATGTTTTAAATGTTTTTAATAAAATCTCCGATCGAGTAAATCGTTGGAAATGTATTTGTCTGTGAAACAGGTGCTTGGAGACAGGAACAGGTTTCAGTAGACTTTATTGTTCTGAATGAATCTTGAATGTTTTGATTTAATGGGAATCCGAAAACTAAATTGCATATTGTTCTTTTCATTTTAATGCATGCATTGGGGTAAAGGCCTATTTAGTGCCCTTTTTGGGTCGGGTCTTTACACCAAGAGATAAAAGCACAAGAACGCTGAAATTGCTAAAGAGTTGGTTACAGAGTTTTGCAACAAGAAAAGTCGAAGAACAAGAACAAGAACAATAAACACTACAATCAAGCCCGACAAAACTGCTCCAACGGATGGAATCTGCTAAGGAACAAAGTTTGGTCGGAAATATGATCGGAGTTCTTAAACTAGAGAGAAAATTGATTGAAGGAAATTCGACACTGAAATTGATGGAGCTCGCCCCTTTTATAGCACTCCTGACCAGATTCACTTTTCCTCTCTGCTCTAGATTTGATCCTGCCAAAAGCTGCTCTGATATCCTCTCTTCCAACGGCTGCTCTAGTCTTTGATCTGTCGGGTGTATTAGGGCTGACAAGATGAACGACCAAGATTAACTTCAGAGCACTGATTGCTGCCACGTGTCCTTTCTGAGAGATATTTTAGTTGATCTAGGCTGGATGTTTAGTAGAGCTTCGCTCGGGCGAACGTAGGTTTGCCTCTTTCACATTCTGATGGGCTTTATCTTCGTTGGTGTGGCTCCAACGCGAGCACCTTCTTCCTTGATTCTTCCTCTTAACTTGGATGTCCTGCACAAGAAAACAAGTATCAGTTTCTCTTTACAGACGACCAAAGTTTTGCTTGAATTCGTGCTATTTCACTAATCTTTGTTTGCTTTCGCTCTTGACAGACTTTTGTCCAGATGTTCGCTTAAGCGTGGTTTGAGTCTGCAAAGGGCGAATTTTCTTACAAAAATTAATTTGATTTCTTTTACAAATATCTTAATTAAGCTACTTTAACTCTCAATTCTTGAGAGTTATCAGCATTACAAGGCGTAAGACCTTTATTACAGAACTACTTAACAGAGAGCCAACTTCAGTTAAAATGGCACTTTAGTGTCATTGGAGACAAGCTATGAATGATGAATATCCACTACAGAAGAATGATACATGGGATTTAATTCCCTCTCCGTCCAATAAGAAGATTATTGGTTGCAAATGGGTATTCAAAATAAAACGTAATTCTGATGCATCGATTGCTCACTACAAAGCCAGGCTAGTAGTATAAGGATTTCATTAGATGGCAGACATTGACTTGTAACGACCCAGGTTTTCATCCCGGTCTTCCAGGTATGCCCTAGGGGTATTTTAGTAATTTGGTCGGGCCGTCAGGACCGTTTATGTCTTTTTCTAGTTGCTAAAATTATTGGATGGATTTATGTGAGTTTTTGAGGCTTTGTGGATGTGTTTGGGCATGGGGAGATGCAAAAGGAAAATTGTGTGTTAAAAGTGTGTTTGGTGGGTTTTGAACCCAGTGATCCGAGAAGTCGTGTGGGTGGTGTGGCAGTTGAGCTATGGAGAGCTCTTGTTGCTCCTTCCGGTCATTTTATGGTTAGCCTTGGGTTTTGGAGTTTTGTTGTATTTGGTTAAAAGAGAAAGGAAGCTAGGTTTGCATTTCTTCTCCAACACCTCACTTTGCCGCACAAGCCAGCCTCCCGGCCCAGATTCGCCGGCGCCCGCAGATCCACCGTCGCCAGATCCGGCTGTCGCACCACGCCTTGCCGCCCGCAGACGCCCTCGACCAGCCGGTGCACCAGATCCGCCGAGGATCGCCAGATCGCTTGTCGCGAGCCGTGTCGCGCCGAGGGAAGCCATCGCCCAGATCGCACTGAGCCCGTCGCGCGCGCCAAGAAAGCCGTTGAATCTGCCGGCCCGAGCAAAGAAGTAACGCGTCGGTCAGCCCGTCGCCGCCGTGACACCCAAGAGCCGCCAGATCCGTCCATCGCGACGCCCGATCCTCGCGCGCAGCCCTGTCGCACGGGTCGCATACAGCAGCCAGATCGCCGTGTCGCGCGCGCGCCGCTCGGCGGCTTCGCCCAAGACGCCAGACTTCGCTCGTGCTCGGCCGCTTCGCCAGCGCCGCGCGCCTTCGCCCGTCGTGCCGTGCTCAGCGCGTGTCCATACATACGCGCGCCAGCGCCGCCAGCGCCAGCCAGCCCCGCACCAGACTTGCCAGCAGCTTTTTCGGCCGTGTCGTCGTCGTGCGTGTGAGTGCCCCCGAGCCGAGCACTCGCTTGTTTTATTATATTTTAGGGCTATGATTGTGATTTCTATTGTGTTTGTTAGGTTCTCGTTAGCTAGCTCGGGATCGATCGCAGCGTAGATTTTGTGTGTAGTTGCCTCCGGCCAAGGTAAGGATTTCTTACAGGAGTTGTGTGTGGGCCTGCAGTATATTTGTGATTGTTGTTTTGTATGCTGTGTATGATTATTAGCATGTTTAGCCCTAGGTGCTCGTCAATTCTGATCGCATGAACTCTTGTATTGTTCCTCATGTTAGCCCATGCTAGGTTGTTCCATTCGGCATGTTCGATATCTGTTCTTGCTTCGTAGTATCATGCTAGGTTCCTTGTATCCGTTGAGTACGTATTGGTGCATTGATTGAATTATTATTATTGCTATGGTTTAGAGTTCGTAGGTAGCATCATCCGGGCCGGATGCATAACGTAACTTGCATCCCCGAGCAGGACGCACGAGATGGTACTCCGTCCCCGATCCCGTTAGGGTTTAGCTAACCCTAACTACCGCCCCCGCAATCTTGGGTGAGGGTGGCAAACCGTTTATTGCCCCAACGGTCGGGATGATGACTTGGCATTGCCTCGCCCCGGCGATCGGCACGTCCTCGGCGTGTTCGGCCGTAGCCCTTGATTGCCACTGTTAGGGCAAGGACCGCTTCGGTGTAAGCCTACCACGACCGGTTCCTTAGCCTCAAAGTGCGGTGGTACAGCCGACATAGTTCACGTGTGTCGTGTCTCACACCCTATGTCGTCGTGACACCGATCCAGAGATTTAGTTAGGCATGGTGATGAACACGGGCGGCTTGCCACTAGACCCGGCACCCCCGAGTTTGCGGTAGCATGCGGTGCGCGCTTACGCTCATTACGCGCCGATCGAGAGCTCCTCGGGATCTTGAGCGAGTGCACCTTTCGATCGGCGATGAGATGTGCCGAGGCAGGACTTGTTCCCGTATATAGCGTATTGTGTGGTGGTTTTATTTTCCGGACTAAGACCCCGAGTTGGCATCCGAGGTCCAAGTGTGGACTTAAGCTATGTGCTCTATTCTCGTGTTTATACTCATAGCTTGCATACATTCTTCTAGATGATCATGTATATCGTATTGTACCCGGTTGGGGATTCTTACCGAGTAATTCGTTACTCACCCTTATTCTCGTGGTTTTCCACAGTAACCAAGGCGCGAGACAGGATGGTGAAGGAGGAGCCGTGATCATGGAATCCTGCTGTCATCTCGACCATTTTATTATATCATGACTCTTGACTCTTGTTATTTCCCGAATGCATGTAGACGGGCACGGAGCCCTAGGATGTTTTCTTACGTTTTATGGATTCAGCATATTTGTACTTGTGGATTGTTTAAATGGTTTAAATAAATCTCGATCGAGTATGCTTTTAGAAATGTATGTTTTGGTTGTTGAATGTTTCTATTTTTACTTGGGATCCTAAATATATTTTTCATAATGTCTTTTATTTCCAATACATGCATCGGGGTAAAGGCCCATTTAGAGCCCGTTTTGGGTGGGTCTTTACATTGGTATCGAGCTCGAGTCATAGATTCTCGTGGACCGACCTTTTGTTGTAGGTCATCCTTCCATGATCACCAAAGACTCCGAGCGAGAGTCATCAGTACGCCTAGGTTTATTGTTTTAGAAAGAAAAAGGGTTAAGAATTTACAATACTGTCATCTTGTGTATGCCTTGTGTAGTGTTGTGGAGCGGAGACGCAGCGAGTTCGACTCGTTCTTTGGTTTGGGCTTAGTGAGCCATCATGCCAACTTTCCGCGATGCAGCGGTTTGTTTAGCGACTTGTTGAGGTATCCAGATAGATTCGGATGCCCCGGGACATCGTTCGAGAGGGAGGCGAGCTTAGACTCCGTTGGCCATTTGTGGCCCGCTTCGCTGCGTTCCCCTAGTGAGAGGGTGGTGGTGCTTCGTGCAGATCGCCGGTATGTTGATCGCACCTGCAGGAGCAGGCGCTTGGCATGTCCGACCGAGGAGTTGGACCGATCGTGTTGATGTTGAGGCCGCGTCGTGGTTGTTAGGCCCGCATGCCGATTTGGCGGTTGGGTTGCCTAGAGGAGGGGTAGAGGCTAGCGGCGCCTCAGAGTGAGACTCCTTGAGCGAGTGTGCTCCAACCATGAGAGATTTGATGGCGTGTCTTTAGCTATCGAGAGCGGAGACCCCAGCGCAGATTTTGTAGCGCGTAGTGAGGAGTCCCGGCACAGATAGCCCCCGGTGTGAGTTTGTTTCAAGCATTTTTTCCCCAGTAGCTCTTGTAGCCCTGAGGTTCCCGGGAGGGCATGATCAGCAGGTTTATTCAGATGAGTTTGTTGGCGTTGATGGAGACGCCTGTGTTGGCAAATGGATGCCTGTCAGAGAGCTCGATGTTTTAGTAAGTCCTCGCTAGTAGTAAAGTAGTTGGCTGAGTTTGAGTTTAGCATCCGTGTGTGGGATGCCCCATTGCTCGTGAGGCCGAGGTGTGCCGTTCTGTCTTTGTTTGGTTCATCGGATGGTGGTGGAAGTCCCTTGTGAGAGGTGGACTAGCGAGTCTCCACCATCGCCCGATTGTTTGGCAAGTTGCCGTGTTAGTGGCTTGAGGCAGATGAAGGGTCATCTTTGCCCCCTTGCGAGCCCTTTGTTGTTTAATGACCCGGCTTCCTCAGATGTGGATTTGGTAGTAGTAGCACTTGAGGTGCATTGGTTGGTGTGCCACTTTGGCACTAAGTCCTGGTTCGAGCTTGAGTTTGGCTTGGGCATAGCAGATGGTTCTATTCCGTTTGGAGTTCAGCGTACTCCTTTAGCCTTGGATCTGTTTATGGCGCTTGCACCGTTTAGGTCGTGCGGAGGGCTAGTTCGGTGGTAGTCGATGGACTACAAGCGAAAGATGCTCGAGAGGAGCGGAGCCTCTTCCCGGTGTTTCGGAGGTTGAGTAAGTCGCAGAGTTGCCGGTTGGTAAATATTGGTGCGCGTGAGTCTTGCGCTAGTGTTAAGGCCAAGAGATTTTCCTTGTGGTTGGTAGTGCGGTCAACTACCCTCGAGTGCCTAAATCGAGGAGAGTTGAGCATTGTAGATGCGAATTTGGTCCAGCTGAGGACCATGAGTTGGATGCTTATCAGATGAGCTGGATGCCTATGAGGCGAGTTGGATGCTTTTGAGGCAAGATGAGCAGATACCTTGCGAGAGGTTTTGGATGCCTTAGGGGTAAGCACCCTTGGTAGAGGCTTGGTACAAAGTAAGTTTGGTTTGGCATGATTATGCTTTGGTAGAGCAAGGTTGCCTCAACTTCGAGTATCGTGTAGAGATGGAACTTTTGGTGTTCCTTGGATTGTTTGTATCGCTGCCAGGAGTTATCGTTGCTTTGTGGAAAAGCGCTTGTTAGTCTTGGATCTCTAAAGGAAGGTTGGGAGTTGTGCACACAAGTGTGTTTTGTGTGGTTCGTTCCGTGGCGAGAGTTTCAGATCCATGTAGGGTTTGCTTTGGAGATCTCGTGCTCAGTTCCTTGAGAAGTTGGACTCCAGGTGGTTGTTGTAAGGCTTTGGTTGAGGTGGTAAGGATACCGTGCTCGTGGTATCAAGTTGTTGCTTAGGCAAGATTTGTTAAGTTAGGCCTAAGCTTGGTTGGCGGATCTTCTTGTTGATCGTTGGTTGGAGTTCAGTTGGAAACCGAACAAGAGCGGTGGTAGCTAAGCCGCGTGGTTTCTGATCGTCATGGCTAAGAGAGTTGTTCGGATCCTTCCTTGGGTAGAAGTTATGTTGTGGCCGATGTTTTGAGTAGGAGGATGACGATTCGTGTAGCGCGTTCGAGTCCTCTAGGTTCCCAAGGAGTTGGAGTTGGCCAAACATGGTTGGGATCTTTGGAAATTGGAGTTGTTTGTTCAGCGATTTGTCCTGTTAGATCGTATGTCGGCGCAGTGTGTGTCGTCGGGTTGCCGAAGAACCCTAGGTTGTGGAGAGCCTCTCCAGAGCTCGGTCGAGCCCAGCTAGTGAGTTTCATTGGCTATTTGGAGGCGTGTAGTTTGTAGCCTCGGTGGAGTTGCTAGCGATCTTGGTAGACTAGCAAGCTAGTGTTTGTTTGGAGTAAAGTCGGAGTGGTTTGGTGTGGTGGCAAGTTGATGCTTGGTGTTGACCAAGGTGTGGAATGGAGTTGTTAGAGTTTAGTTTTGCTCGTGGGGCGAGTGGTTTGTACCATGTTGGTTGTTTTTCATGTTTCCAGGATGTTGAGTTTCCCGTTTGGCATTTGGAGGTTGACCGAGATGGACCCTTGTTACGCCCCATGAGATTAGATGTTGTTGCTCTGGTGGAGCAAGACAGTGAGCGTATGTGGAGTTCTCTGTCCGTTGGTTGTCTGCTTGTAAGAGTCGTTTCCTTCGGGGAGTTGTCGTTACTCCTTGGTCTTGGAGTTAATGGTGGAAGCGCTAGCTTGAAGGAAAAGTTTGTTGGTCGCTTGGAAGTAGTCGTTTGTCCAGTTAAGCGGATTCTTGGATGGTGTTCTAGAGGCTGCAGTAAAGGTTGTTCTGCCTCTTGTGAGTGTTTGGCCAAGATTTGGTTCGTTTGTTGTTTCGAGAGCTAGTTCGGTTCTAGCTGGAGGGCGTTATACGAGGCCTTGTTCCTAGTCGATAAGTTTTGGGAGTTGACCCTCCCTCAATGATTGAGCAAGTGCTGTTTGTTTCGGTTTGGTGGTCCGATTGGTTGAGTTTTCTCTTGGGTGTTGCTTCCAAGAGAGTTGGTTGTTGTTGCCTTGGGTTTGAGCAAGTCAGCGAGCGTGTGTGGAGTTCGCTGGCCTTCCGGAGTTTGCTTCTTTGGGAAGTCGTTTCCGCTTGGCGAGAGTCGCCTTAGCTCCTGAGTTGTGTAGTCGATCGAGTAGCGCAATGGTCACCCCAATGAGAGGGTCCTCGCTTTGTGTTGTTAGCAAGCAAGAGTTGTTTGTTCCCGCAAGAAGCGGAGGCCGGCCAGTAAGAGTTGAGTTGTTACGGCAAGTTGTTGGTTCTTTGGGGATTGAAGATTTCCTTTCCCTCTAGCCTCTGTGGTGGTTGAGTTGCTCCTTGGATGCCAGCCTCGAGTGATAGCTTGCGAGGTAGTCTTGCGGATTCGTGTGGCCCAGGATCCGTAAGCTTTGAGGTTGTCGTTATCCGTTTTCCTTGTGAGGTTTTGGGAGTGGAGCTTCTGGTTGGAAGATGAGTTAGGCTTAGGCTTAAAGGGGAAGTCTTTTGAGTAGCCAGTTGAATTTTAAGAGTTGAGTAGTAGCTTGGAGGCGAGCGTTGCTCGTTATAAGTTTGGGTTGAGTTCTCTCGAGCAAGCCCTTCTCGGGCTTTGTTCCTAGTTGTTGTGAGTTCCCGGTTGGCGTTAGTAGAGCGCGCGTTTGAGTGAGTTGGCACAGAGGTGCCGTGGCATTGGTTGGTAAGTCGTTGAGCTGTTTTCCTCAAGGTGTTGTGTCGCGAGATAGGCTGCGTGATGGTTTAGTCCTTGCTTCCCGAGTTTTCCTTGAGAGGAATGTTGGATGTTCCTTGCCTGGCGATTTTCTCCTTAAGATGGTTGCTTAAGTGTTGTGGTCGTGTTCTAGTTGGAGAAGTTTGTCTTTTTGGATCAGTCGCCAGTTGGTGGTTCGTTTGTATCTCGTTAAGGCTGTAGTCAAGGTTTGAGGTTTGTTGGTCTTTTGTGAAGTAAGAGTAGGCCGTTTAGTTTTGGAATCTGGAAGGTTGAGTTGTTTGGCTTGATTTGTTGTAGGGTTGAGTTTGTTTGTTGACAATGTGCATGCAGTGTTTTTATATATGTATCGATGTTGGGCGGCATGTGCCGGACCCATTGTTCATTGTGGACTTTGAGCCCTTGCAGCTGATTGAGGGTTTGGGCTTCGAGGAGAAGCCTATGAGTATTCTGGTCTTGAGTCGAAGACGTTGCGTAGAAGTGAGATCCGTTGGTAAAAGTTTAGTGAAGGAGTATGAGTTCGGAGGAGGCCGCTCGTGAGCGGGAAGGACGGGATGAGAATGCAGTATCCTGTGTTGTTTGATCTTAAGGACTTTCGAGGACGAAAGTCATAAAAAGGAGGAATATTGTAACGACCCAAGTTTTCATCCCGGTCTTCCAGGTATGCCCTAGGGGTATTTTAGTAATTTGGTCGGGCCGTCAGGACCGTTTATGTCTTTTTCTAGTTGCTAAAATTATTGGATGGATTTATGTGAGTTTTTGAGGCTTTGTGGATGTGTTTGGGCATGGGGAGATGCAAAAGGAAAATTGTGTGTTAAAAGTGTGTTTGGTGGGTTTCGAACCCAGTGGTCTGAGAAGTCAGGTGGGTGGTGTGGCCAGTTGAGCTATGGAGAGCTCTTGTTGCTCCTTCCGGTCATTTTATGGTTAGCCTTGGGTTTTGGAGTTTTGTTGTATTTGGTTAAAAGAGAAAGGAAGCTAGGTTTTCATTTCTTCTCCAACACCTCACTTTGCCGCACAAGCCAGCCTCCCCAGCCAGCAGATTCGCCCGGCGCCAGCAGATCCACCGTCGCCCAGATCCGGCCTGTCGCAGCCCTGCCTTGCCGCCGCAGACGCCCTCGACCAAGAAATTTGCACAGATCCGGCCGAGGATCGCAGATCGCTTGTCGCGAGCCAGTCGCGGCCGAGGGAAGCCATCGCCAGATCGCACCAGATGAGCCCGTCGCGCCGCCAGCCGTTCGAATCTGCGAGCAGCAAGACGCCAGAACGCGTCGGTCAGCCCATCATGCCGTCGACACCAGCGGCCGCCAGATCCGTCCATCGCGACGCCTGGGATCCTCGCGTAGGCCCGCTGTCGCACACGATTCGCGCAGCAGCAGATCGCCGTGTCCGCGCGCGCCGCTCGAGCCGCTCGCCGCCGCGACGCTCAGACTTCGCTGCTCGTGCTCGCTGGCTTGCTTCGCCGCGCGCGGCGCCGTCGCCCCGTGCGTGCAGTCAAGCGTGTCCGCCGCGCATGGCCGCGCGCCAGCGCTGCCAGCGCCAGACCAGCCCGCACCTACTGCCAAGAAGACTTTTCGGCCCGTGTCGTGCGTGCGTGTGAGTGCCCTTTGAGCCGAGCTCGCTTGTTTTATTATATTTTAGGGCTATGATTGTGATTTCTATTGTGTTTGTTAGGTTCTCGTTAGCTAGCTCGGGATCGATCGCGGCGTAGGATTTTGTGTGTGTAGTTGCCTCTCCCGGCCAAGGTAAGGATTTCTTACAGGAGTTGTGTGGGCCTGCGGTATATTTGTGATTGTTGTTTTGTATGCTGTGTATGATTATTAGCATGTTTAGCCCTAGGTGCTGTTCTGAATTCTCGACTGGCATGAACTCTTGTATTGTTCCTCATGTTAGCCCATGCTAGGTTGTTCCATTACGGCATGTTCGATATCTGTTCTTGCTTCGTAGTATCATGCTAGGTTCCTTGTATCTGTTGAGTACGTATTGGATCGCATTGATTGAATTATTATTATTGCTATGGTTTAGAGTTCGTAGGTAGCATCATCCGGCCGGATGCATAACGTAACTTGCATCCCCGAGCGAGGACGCACGAGATGGTACTCCGTCCCGATCCCGCGTTAGGGTTTAGCTAACCCTAACGGTGGCCCCGCAATCTTGGGTGAGGGTGGCAAATCGTTTATTGCCCCAACGGTCGGGATGATGACTTGGCATTGCCTCGTCCTCGCGATCGGCACGTCCTCGGCGTGTTCGGCCGTAGCCCTTGATTGCCACTGTTAGGGCAAGGACCGCTTCTGGTGTAAGCCTACCACGGCCGGTTCCTTAGCCTCAAAGTGCGGTGGTACTGGTGACATAGTTCACGTGTCCGTGTCTCACACCCCTATGTCGGTGACACCGATCCGAGAGATTTAGTTAGGCATGGTGGATGAACACGGGCGGCTTGCCACTAGACCCGGCACCCCCCGAGTTTGCGGTAGCATGCGGGCGCGCGCTTACGCTCATTCTGGCGCCATCGAGAGCTCCTCGGGATCTTAAGCCAGTGCACCTTTCGTATCGATGATGAGAGCGGTGAGGCGGGACTTGTTCCCGTGATAGCGCGTATTGTGTGGTGGTTTTATTTTCCGGACTAAGACCCCGAGTTGGCATCCGAGGTCCAAGTGTGGACTTAAGCTATGTGCTCTATTCGTGTTTATACTCATAGCTTGCATACATTCTTCTAGATGATCATGTATATCGTATTGTACCGGTTGGGGATTCTTCTTGAGTAATTCGTTACTCACCCTTATTCTCGTGGTTTTCCACAGGTAACCAAGGCGCGAGACAGGATGGTCAAGGAGGAGAGCTGTGATCATGGAATCTCTTTGTCATCTCCGACCATTTTATTATATCATGACTCTTGACTCTTGTTATTTCCCTGAATGCATGTAGACGGGCACGGAGCCCTAGGATGTTTTCTTACGCTTTATGGATTCCAAGATATTTGTACTTGTGGATTGTTTAAATGGTTTAAATAAATCTCTCGATCGAGTATGCTTTTAGAAATGTATGTTTTGGTTGTTGAATGTTTCTGTTTTTACTTGGGATCCGAAATATATTTTTCATAATGTCTTTTATTTCCAATACATGCATCGGGGTAAAGGCCCATTTAGAGCCCCTTTTGGGTCGGGTCTTTACATGACTACTCAGAAACCTACAGTCCGGTTATCAAGCCTATTGCCATACGTATTCTATTCACTCTAGCCTTGCAAAATTGTTGGGAAATGAGCAACTTGACATAATCAATGCTTTCCTACATGGAATTATGACTGAAGAGGTTCTTATGGAACAACCAGCTGGTTTCAAAGTTGAGGCTCATGTTCCGCTTGTTTGTAAACTAAAAGAGGCTTTGTATGGTCTCAAACAAGCACCTAGAGCGTGGTTTGATAGATTGAAAAAGTTTTTATTGCAGCTTGGGTTTGTTAACTCGAAGGCTGATGTATCGTTGTTCCTACGTACTGTTGGCTGATCAACTTGTTACATGCAAACAAATACGAGCTCAGAAGCAACAACCTGGCTCAGGCTAACCGCCGTTCTAGAACTTGCCTATTCAAGGACTTACTACCGCAACCTACACTAGTTTCTACACCTTGATGCCCATCGGGGTCTTACACAACCTAGGACGCGATGATGCCCACCGGGGTCTTACACATAAGGATGCCCATCGGGGTCTTACTTTTGCTAGACACAGTGATGCCCATCGGGGACTTACACACAAGGATGCCCATCGGGGTCTTACTCCACAAACCAATGATGCCCATCGGGGTCTTACTCCACAAGGATGCCCATCGGGGTCTTACTCCACAAACAGTGATGCCCATCGGGGTCTTACACATCTAGGATACCCATCAGGGTCTTACTCCAGCTAGGAACACGGAGATGCCCATCGGGGTCTTACACTCCCTAGCTACATTATGATGCCCACCGGGGACTTACACATATTGCCAACAGTGTAGTGCCCATCGAGGACTTACGTACACTAGCAACGCATTGGTGCCCATCAAGGACTTACCCAAGCGGGGACCTAAACTAGTAACCCCTAACGGTCTCCTAAGTACATGAACACAAACTAGCCTAACAATCAGACAATAAACATTACCTGTCTAACCCTAACATGAAACTAACAGAATACGAACAGGAACATGGGTATGGAAGAATAAGAAAAATCCCTAGAATGATACTACGAACTTAAGCAGGAATCAAAAGCATGTTGGAAGAACAAACCTAGCATGGCACTAACATGAACAACAAGCAAACATGCTAGCAAGAATTCAAGCACAAGTTGTCCTATAGCTAACATGCTCATAACAGTAAACAAGCATACAAGGCACAATCCTGAAAGCATCGCAGGGTCCACACACAACCCCGGTAAGGAATCCTTACCGAAACAAGCAGTAAATAAGTATAACGCTCCTAGAGCTGCAGAACACACAACCTAGCAAAACATACATAGTTACATCAATAACCTAAACTAGCTATCTCAAAACT
The DNA here is from genome assembly GCA_036507275.1 of Sicyos edulis. Lineage (NCBI taxonomy): Eukaryota > Viridiplantae > Streptophyta > Magnoliopsida > Cucurbitales > Cucurbitaceae > Sicyos > Sicyos edulis. Next base: position 15,657,327 of record CM071854.1, read on the forward strand.
AAACTCAAAGAAACTAGTATCGGGAAGTTACCCGGTGAGCTACGCAAGCTCTCGGTCAACCCCTTAGGAAAGTCCAAGGGAGCTCTCGGCTAGGCTAGGGCTAGTGGTTAATCTCGGCCTCCTCTTCCACAACCTCCTGGATTCGGCTAGGCTTCACCTTCAACACAACGAAACAAAAGTTAGCTTGTCGGGAAGACAAACAACACACTCAAAAACCACACCAACATGCTCACGGCTAGGGTTGAGAACTCACCTCGGGAGTGTGCTCGGCTTGGAAATTGCTCACGGCTATTAGGGCTTGATGCGAAAACACTCTCAGCTTCGATCGGAGCTTGCAAAACAACAAGAACATGATTATGGCACACCCAACCAACAAGCTTAGCTCTCGGCCAAAAGGAAAGAAAAGCTTACCACGCAAGATTCGGCTTCTCGAACTTCAAGACTTTCCTCGGCAAGATGAAGACTCTTTGGTTTGCGGCTAGACAAGAGGAAGAAAAGCAATGCTTGCCTCGGCTTGCAAGGATCCTCCAAGGCTCGGCTAGGGTTTGTTTACACAAACAAGAAAACCAAGATTAGGGACACAACCAATCATCACCATGAGATCTTGGCCAAAGGGAGAAGGCTTACCACATAGGGAGCAGTTGCAAGAAACTTGAGGGAGTACGCAGCAGCAAGGACTTCCTTGCTTGATGAGTTTCGGCAACAAGAAGAGTGATCAAGAAGGAGGGCTCGACACTCACAATGGGATGAGCAAGGTTTCGACCACTCCATGAAGAGGAGCAAGGGTTCTCGGCTACAAGGGTAAAAGAAGAGAATAACTTGGTTCGGTTAGGGTTTGTCCAAGCAACAAGGAAAGCAAGTCTCGGCTAGGAAAAAGAAAGGAAAAGGATATGATTACATCGGTTCTTGATCTTGAACTTGATCTTGGAGAAACGGCAAGAAGATGCAGGGGAAAAGGGGAAGAAGATGCTCTTGGCAAGACAAGCAACCAAACAAAAGAGAGGAATCGAGAAGGATAAAGTGCTCGGCAAGAGGAGAAGAATGGAGGATGAAATCGGCAAGATTAGGGAAGTTGTAGATGAAGAAATCGCAATGTTGGGAGAGGAAACGTGCGGCTACGGGAAGGACAAAGAGAAAAATACGATTCTTTCTATAGTTTTTAGTCGATTGAAATCTTGGGCTTTCCCCCTTCGAGTCCCAGCTTAAGCAAGTATTTCTTTTGATTAAAACTCATTTAATCCAAGCCTCCAAACCACTTGCAGGTCAAGGGTTCGAATCCCACAAGCAACACTTTTTATTTATTTATTTATTCTCTATAAAGCAAGCCTCCCAAAGCCTGGCTAGTCACAGGTTCGAATCCCAGCAGCAACATTAATTAATTCCCAATTAATTAGCAACAAAGTTCAACTCAAAGCCTGTAAAGACCCGACCCGAATGGGGTCCTAAACTAGGACTTTACCTCAATGCATGCGTTCAAAACTTAAAGACAATATGCAAGAATGGTTTTCGGATTCTAAGTGAAATCTAAAACATGCAAACAACCATTTAAAACCAACACAATTATAGAATTCCTGAAACCTGCCCCTGTTTCCAAGCACCTGTTTCAAGTCAAATACATTTCCAAAACTCACTCTGATCAGAGATTTATTTAAACCATTCAAAAACTTCCAACAGTTACAACAGTGCTAGAATCCGGAAAAACAGTCAGAAAAACATCCTAGGGCTCCTTGCCCAACTACATGCATTCAGAGGAAAATAAAGCATAAAGAATCATAGACATAAACTCAGAGTTCGACAGCTGGTTTCCATGATCACAGCTCTTCCTTCAGCCATCCTGTCTCGCACCATGGTTTCCTGTGGAAAAAACCACAAGGGTGAGTAACAAATTACTCAGTAAGAATCCCCAACCAGGGTACAATACGATATACATGGTCATCTAGCAAAAAGGTATGCAAGCTATGAATATAAACACAGAAGAGAGCACATAGCTTAAATCCATACATAAACCTCGGATGCCATCTCAGGGTCTTACTCCAGAAAATCTACCACACGATACGATCCTATACGAGAAGCAAGTCTCGGCCTCAGCCTGTCTACTGTCGATATGAAAGGTGCACTGAACTCAAGATCCCGACAAGCTCTCCGGTCGGCGCTGTAATGAGCGTGTGCGTGCACCACATGCTGCTGCAAACCAGGGGGGTGCCGGGTCTAGTGGCAAGCTGCTTTGGTCCAGTATTCATGCCTAACTAATCTCTAGATCGGTGTCACTGACATAGGGGTGTGAGACCTGGACACGTGAACTATGTCAGCCTGAACCACTGCACCTGAGGCTAAGGAACCGGTCGTGGTAGGCTTACACCAGGAAGCGGTCCTTGCCCTAACAGGTGGCAATCAAGGGCTACTACCGAACACGTTGAGGACGTGCCGACTGCCGGGGACAAGGCAATGGCTTATCATCATCCCGACCGTTGGGACATTTAACAGTCGTCCACCCTCACCCAAGATTGCAAAGGGCTGCCGTTAGGGTTAGCTAAACCCTAACGACGGATCAGGGACGGAGTACTGCCTCGTACGTCCCTGCCACGGATGCAAGTTACGTTATGCACCCTCGCCCGGATGATGCTACCTATCATAATTCTAACTATAACAGATACAACAAACAATCCAATACGTGCTCAGCAGAAACAACGAACCTAGCATGATACTACGAAGCAGAATAGATAACGAGCATGCCAGAACAGAAAAACCTAGCATGGTACTAACATGAGAAACAACACGAGAATCATGCCAGTCAGAAATTCAGAACAGAGCACCTATCACTAAACAAGCTGATAAACATAAACAAGCATACAAACAACAATCACATATTATATCGCAGGGCCCACACAACTCCGATTAGAAATCCTTACCTTGGTCGGGAGGCAAGTACACACAAAGATCCTATGCTGCGATCGATCCCGAGCTAGCTAATGAGAACCTAACAAGCACAACAATATCACAATCTATAGGCCTAAATATAATAAAACAAATAGAGCTCGGCTTGGGAGCAACTCACACGCACACAGATACCGACGCTACGGACGGACAGCCGCACGCAAGACTGGCACTACCGGGCGCCGCTAAGCGGAGAGGGTCGCGCTGTGGCTGGGCGCGGCTTGGCACGCACTGGCTGCGTGGTTGAGCGCGGCTTTGGCACTACCGGGAGTGCGGGCACGGACGAGATGCGGGCGAGACACGGGCGCGCGGGCGCGGCGTGCAGATGATGACGGACGAGACGCGGGCGCGCGGCGTGCAGACGCGATCTGGGCTGCGACGACAAAGCTGTTGGGCGACGGCGTCTGGTTCCGCACGACCCGGCTGCTGGCGCGATGGGCAGGCGACGCGATGTAGGGCTGCTGCTGGGCGTGCGACAGTGCGCGACGGGGTCGGGTCTTTGGGCGAGATCATCGCTACGGTGGTGCTTCTCTCGGCTAGCTGCAACAACAAACACCATTCTTACCTCCTTTTCTCTCGGCCAGCAAGAACACCAAACGAAAGAAGAATGAAGAGAACGAGGATTCTTACCCGAGATGGAGCTCGGCTTGAAGCTTGTGAAAGGAAGCTTGGACGGCTAGGGGATTTTGGAGAAGAATGCACTCAAACCTATTTTCCCTTCTTTTAATCAAAAGCACCAAAACCCCAAGGACTCAAGGCTAACCAAGACATGCCGCGGAGAGAGCAACAAGAGCTCCCAATGGCTCAACTGGCACACTACCCAACAAGCTTCCCGAAGACCTGGGTTCGAACCCCAATTGCTTCACTTTTATTTCTCAATTTTACTTTTGCATCTAACCATGCCCAAACACATCCACAAAGCATAAAAATCCTACATAAGACCATCCAATAATTTTAGCAACTAAAAAAAAAGACATAAACGGCCCTGACAGCCCGACCAAATTACCAAAATACCCCTAGGGCATACCTGGAAGACAGGGATGAAAACCTGGGCCGTTACAAAGCCACCTGGGTTCGAGTCCTGGCTCGAGCAATTTACTTTTAAATTTTCCTTAATTTTTACATTCAACTGGGATACCTCGAAAACCCTAACAAACATCATAACTCCCGGGAACCAGCAACCAACAAAAAGTCAGGTCTCAACGAAAGATAGAAACAACCCTAGAACCCTAAATATCCACCAGATCATCCCTCAGAGCAAAATGACCAAAATGCCCTTCGGGGTTAAAAAACCCTAACGGCCCAACCGATTGTCCCAATACTGAACCGAAAGTACCTGGGAAACCAAAACGGAAAACTGGGTCGTTACAGACCCAGCTGGTCTCTCACTCAGAGTGGACTCCCACCACCATCTAGCTGTGCCTCCTAGCACATGAGCTGCACATCGCGGCCTTTGAACATCGGGGCACACCATAATAAAAAAGGTGTACTCCAGATGGGCAATCCATTTGGCTGCAGCTAATGGTCTCTCAAGGCATCAAACTTCTCTGACTTCCACTTCACGAAGTCTTTCAGCCATCTGCCAAGCTCCTCGGCACCCTCTGCCACAACTGCCTCTCTGGCTGCTTGCTTCTATGGAGCTGGTGGTGGTGCTGCGATGCCTCTTTGAAACATCTCGAGTCAATCGCTCGATCTGGGCCGGGACTCTTTCATTGTGGCGCCAACAAAGCCTAGGTCTCTGCCCTCTGGTCACTCAACAAGCTGACCATCATGGCCCTCATGGAATCAGCAAACTCTGCTCCAAGAGCAGTCTCTCGGCGCTCGGTCACCTCAACGCCTACTCTAGGAAAAAGAGGGGGGAGCTACTAGTGGCACACCATCAGTCTCAGCTTGGGACGATTTCCCTGCTGTATCAGAACCAATCACGATACCCTGACCTGCTCTCGAACCTCCTCTTCCTGCGTGGGTAATTTGCATGCTGGCGATCTACACCTAAACCAACGAGTCAGAACCTGCTCGTCTCCGCTCTACAACACTAAACAAGGCATACACTAGATGAAAAGTATTGTAAATTCTTAACCCTTTTCTAAAACAGTAATCTTAGGCGTACCTGATGACTGTCGGAGTGCTGATGATCATGGAAAAACGACCTACAAAAAAAGGTCAGTCTACAGAATCTATGACTCTGAGCTCTGATACCAACTGTAAAGACCCGACCCGAAAGAGGTCCTAAACTAGACCTTTACCTCAATGCATGCTTTAAAACTTAACAAATAATATGCAGGATCGCTTTCCAGATTCTGAATAAAATAAAACTTGAAAACAAACACTTTAACAACAAGCTTAAAAGTCCTGGAACCTGTCCCTGTTTCCAAGCACCTGTTCCAAGCTAAATACAGTTTAAAACATACTCTGATCAGAGATTTATTCAAACATTCAAAAATCCCAAAAACAGCTTGCAACAGTGTCAGAATCCAGAAAACAACTAGAAAACAACCTAAGGGCTCCGTGCCCAACTACATGCATTCAGAGGACAATAAAAACATAAAACATAAACTCAGAGTTTTCAAAACAGCTGTTTCCATGATCACCAGCTCCTCCTTCAGCCATCCTGTCTCGCACCATGGTTACCTGTGGAAAACCACAAAATAAGGGTGAGTAACGAATTCCTCAGTAAGAATCTCCAACCGGGGTACAATACGATATAACTGGTCATCTAGCAGAATGTATGCAAGCTATGAATGTAAACACAAAAGAGAGAGCACATCACTTTAATCCATACATATACCACAGATGCCATCTTATGGTCTTACTCCGGAAAACTACAACGCATTTTGAAACTATACGAGAAACTAATCTCGGCCTCAGCTTTCCTACTACTGTCGATACGAAAGGTGCACTGAACTCCAGATCCCGAAGAGCTCTCCAGTCGGCGCTGTAATGAGCGTGTGCGCGCACCGCATGCTATTGCAAACCAGGGAGGTGCTGGGTGCAGAGCATCTTTGCCCTGGTCCAAAGACGCATGCCTAAAAGAATCTCTGGATCGGTGTCACTGAACATAGTGGTGTGAGACCAGGACACTATGACTATGTCAGCCTGTACCACTGCACTTGAGGCTAAGAAACCGGTCGTGGTAGGCTTACACCAGGAACAGGTCCTTGCCCTATCAGGTGGCAAACTAGGGCTACTGCCGACACGCTGAGGTCGTGTCGACTGCCGTGGACAAGACAATGCCTCGTCATTCCCCCGACCATTGGGGCATTTAACAGTCTGCCACCCTCACCCAAGATTGCACTGGGCTGCCGTTAGATTTAGCTAAACCCTAACGACTGATCAGGGACGGAGTACTGCCTCGCACGTCCCTGCCACATATCCAAGTTACGTTATGCATCCTCGCCCGGATGATGCTACCTATCAGAATTCTAAACTATAAACAGATAATAGCTAACAATCCAATACGTGCTCAGTAGAAACAATGAACCTAGCATGAAACTACGAAGCAAGAACATATAACGAGCATGCCAGAACAGAACAACCTAGCATGGAACTAACATGAGAAACAACACGAGAATCATGTCAGTCGGAATTCTTAACAGAGCATCTATCCACTAACATGCTGATAAACATAAACAAGCATACAAACAACAATCACAGAATATATCGCAGGGCCCACACAACTCCGGTAAGAAATCCTTACCTTGGTCGGAAGGCAACAACATACAAAGATCCTATGCTGCAATCGAACCTGAGCTAGCTATCGGGAACCTAACAAACAACAACAAATATCACAACCTATAGGCCTTTAATAATAATACAAACAGGGCTCGGCTTGAGAGCAACTCATGGCACAGGGCTGGAGCGCGGAAATACAGGCTGCACGGGCACTGGGGCGCTGCTGGCGCGACAATGGTTGCACGCGCGGACGGATGGTGCACGGGCGTTCGGGCGCTGCTGGAGTGCTGGCGCGGCAGGGGCTGGGCGCGAGGATGGTGTTGGCGTGATGGCGTGCGAATGCGACGGGGCAGAGGGCTGCGCGCGGACGGGCGAACGGCTGCTACTGCGCGCGGACGTGCTGCGATCGGACGCTGGGATGCGACGCGATCTGGCTGGGGCTGTAGGCGGGGCATGCAACGCCAAGAGCTGCGAGCGATAGGCTGCGTGCGGCAGGGATGCTACAAGCGAATGGTTGGGCTACTACGCGACGGTTGAGACGGGCTGGGCGCTGCAAGCTGTCGGCGCTGGGGTCTGCTCGGCTGGGCGATGGGCCTGCTGGTCTGCTCGGCTGGCTGCATCAAACACAAAACTCAATTCTCTTCTCTTGGCCAGCAAGAACAACACCAAAATGAGAAGGAGAGATCGAGGACACTTACCCGGGATGAACGAGACGACGAAGCACTTGGGTAGAAGGCACACGCAAGGAGGCTTGGGAGAATGGGTTGGACGACAAAGGGGATTTGGGAGAAAATGATGCAAAACCTATTTTATTTTCTCTTTTAATCAAGCTCCCTAAAACCTGAAAACGAAGGCAAACCAAGGCATACCGCAGAATGAGCAACAAAAGCAACCGGTGGCCCAACTGGCAGGACCACACCACTGACTCCCTGGCCACCCGGCTTCGAACCCTAGCTGATGCATTTTTAATCCTGAATTTTATTTTTGCATCTCTCCATACTCAAACTCATCCAAAAAGCAACCAAACCCTACATTTGACCAACTAAGAATATTAACTGCTGCAAAAGACAGAAACGGCCCGACCAAATTACCAAAATACCCTTAGGACATACAATAGAGGAGGTGCAATAGAGGAGGTGGAAGCTGCTTTGCCTCAGAGTGCAACCCAGTAGTGGAGTTTGTTTTGGCTTTGCTCGTGTTTGGTTGCTAGTAGAGTAGGTCCAAGTGTGGGCTAGCCTGGGTAGTTCATGTGTAGATCTTGAACCTTAGTTGATTGACAAGATACCCAGAGAGTGGCTACCGAGTTAGTGGCTTTTGAGGAAGATGTAGAGACATCTTTGACCTCTTGCAAGCCTGTTGTTGTTTTACAGCCAGTTATGTTAGTACCCCATAACCTGAGTGAAGTGTGAAGTTTACTTGTCGGGACTTGATCCGTCGGTGACTTCTAGTTGGCTAGTAGAGTGGAGCACGCTTCTGTTAGTGTGTTGTTCCTAAAGTGGAATTAGTTGCTGCCTTTCGAGAGTTGGCTGGAGTATTTGCTGAGCATCGAGTGGAGATGTGTAACAGCCCGGATTTTAGTTAAATTAAAATAAGGATTAGAAGATGATTTTGGAGGACTCGAACCCTCGGCCTCAAAGAGAGATGGGAGTTTGGAATTAATTAAGAAAAATAAGTGAGTCAACTTGGGTTTGAAGGAGGGAAGCCTAGGGAAGGGAATTTAGGATTTCCAAGCTTATTTATTTAAAAAAAAAAAGGAAAGAAAACACTCCTCTCGCAAAAACCCTCTCCCCACACCCTCGCGCGCCGCCACACCTCGCCGTCGCGCGCCCGCACCACTGCCGCCGCGACTGTTCAGCCCTACCGCCATCGCACCGAGCGCCTCGGCTCGACGTCGCGACGCCGGCGCGCACCGCCTGCGCTCGCCGTCGACCGCGGCGCGCACCGCTCGACGTCGCAGACCGCGGCGCGCCACCGCTGCGACGTCGCGACTGCGGCGCTCTGGCCGTCGCCCGACCGACCGCACCGCGAGATCGGGTCTCAAGAGACACCCACCGTGTGTGCCGTCGTCTGCATACCTCGGCGTCGCGCCAGACGCTACTCCAGCTGAGCCCGCTCGCGCGCGCGCGATTCTCATTCCGCGACGCGACGCGGCACGCAGACTCCAAGATCGCGCGCTCATACAGGCCAAAGACGCTGACGTTTACGCGACGACCGTCGGCCCGGCGCACGTCCCCGCTTATCAGATCGCTGAGGGCCACGCGCCTCGCCTTGCTTGCACCAGCAGACGCCGCGCGCCAGCGCCCACAGACTCGCCGCCGCCAAGCGCACAAATTTCGGGCCGACGATCGCTCGCAAGCAGCTACGCACGCCACGCACACTACGCCGCACGCCGCTTTGCCGAGCTTGGTGCCTTCTCGGTTGGTAAATTCCCGAGGTCGACCTTTGGACTTTTGTGTTTTTTTGTTTGTTGGTTAACTAGGTTGATTTTTATTACTTGCTTAGGTTGTCGGGCCCGCTTAGAAGCTCAAGAGTCATCCGCTGATCGTTGGATCGATTCACTCGTGTAAGGATTTCTTACGGGGTTGTGTGGACCCGCGAATACTTGATAGCATGCTATGTGTTGTGTATGTATGAAATCGCTAGTGGATAGGTTGCTTGTTCCTTCTTGTTTTCGAGATGGTTTTGCGCTTGTGATTCTTGATATATCCTGCGTTAGTTTCATGCTAGGGGTTAAATTGTCTCGCATAACCGCGGAACACGTTATCCCGTTAATGCCATGCTAGAAATTGGCGGTGATGTATAGTGTAAGAGATTGTAGGGGTAACTAGTGCGCCCCGCCGGGTAAGACCCCGATGGACATCCGAGGTGTAAGACCGATGGGCATCCTAGGTGTATAAGTCCCCGATGGGCATCACCGAGTTGGAGGTGTAAGACCGATGGGCATCCTAGGTGTATAAGTCCCGATGGGCATCACCGAGTTGGAGGTGTAAGACCCGATGGGCATCCTAGGTGTATAAGTCCCCGATGGGCATCACCGAGTGGGAGGTGTAAGACCGATGGGCATCCTAGGTGTATAAGTCCCGATGGGCATCACCGAGTTGGAGGTGTAAGACCCCGATGGGCATCCTAGGTGTATAAGTCCCCGATGGGCATCACCGAGTGGGAGGTGTAAGACCCGATGGGCATCCTAGGTGTATAAGTCCTCGATGGGCATCACCGAGTTGGAGGTGTAAGACTCGATGGGCATCCTAGGTGTGTAAGTCCTCGATGGGCATCACCGAGTTGGAGGTGTAAGACCGATGGGCATCCTAGGTGTATAAGTCCCCGAAGGGCAACACCGAGTTCTAGGTCGTGTAAGCCTCGAATAGGCAAGCCCCAAGAGTGACGCTGCTAACCCATCCGTTGGCTCGAGTCTTTGCATGGTTGCATGTCCGTGTGCTAGATGATATGTTTTCAGATTGTACCCCCGGTTGGGGATTCTTTGAGTAACTCGTTGCTCACCCCCTTATTTTTCGTGGTTTTCCACGTGTAACTTGGGACATCGGCAGGATGGCTAGGAGGAGGTCAGCTGGATGATCATGGATAGCCGACTGGGATGCATATTCTTTTATTGTTTCTTATGACTTAGCATGTAGTGGGACTTGAGTCCCTAGGAAAAGTACTCAAAAACCTATTTTCTGTTTTCTCGCACTCATTTCCCTTGATTTATTTTTTTAAAAGAACCGATCACCATCTACTGTCTATTTTTAAATGGAATTATATTTTCTTTGTTTTGAATGTACTTACCTCAAGGATTTAAATTTCAAACTCGAATGACGTTTTACATTCCTAGACATGCATGCTAAGTAAGGACCTAGGTTAGAGACCGCTCCTTTTGGGTCGGGTCCTTACAGCTTGGTATCGAGCCCAGAGTTATAGGTTCTCAGAGATCGACTCGCAGCTTGTAGGTTGTTTTCCATGATCATCACGCGCTCCGCCACCATCGTGTATGTCCGAAAGTTTAAGGTTAAGGGTTAAGAATTACAATACCATTTGCACCTTGCATGTATATGACTTGTTGTTGAGGAGCAGGAAAAGCAGTTCGACTCATTGTTCGCTTGAGTGTAGATTGTCGTTATGCCGCCACTCGTAGAGGGCTGGAGGCTCAAGGCCGACCAGCCCAGTGGCATTCGTCGATTGATTCCGACACGGGAGGGACGTCGTCCCAAGCCGATGCCGATGTTAGGCCGCCATGTGCCCTCTCGCTGTGTTGCCCGGTGAGGGCGTGGAGGCAACTCGGCCTCGAGAGGTCGTGACCGGGAGTTGCTTTTGTGGAGTCCATGAGGGCTCTTATGGTTGGGTTGTTGCTCGACCAGAGAGCCGAGCAGAGGGTCGAGACGCAGCCTGTTAGCCGCATGCAGAGGAGGAGTCTCTGATTGAGAGAGAGCGGTGACCGAGTTAGTTCAAGAGAGGACCGCCGCGCCGCAAGATCGCCTACCTCAGCAGAGCCAATTGTGAACGAGGCCGTTGTGGCGGAAGGTGCCGAGGATTTGGGCAAGTGGCTAAAAGATTTCGTCAAATGGAAGCCGGAGAAGTTTAGTGCCCCGGGAACCACCGTGGCGCCTGTGTGGATTGCCGAACTAGAGTATACTTTTATGGTAATGGCTTGTCTCGAGGTGCAATGAGCTCGATGTGCAACTCATGCGTTAGCTGGAACAGACTAAGTGGTGGTGTGGATTCCACCTTGAGTGAGAGACCTACTGGTCTCCCCGCCACCGGGAATTCTTCAAGGCCGAGTTCAAGGCAAAATTTATTAGTGAAGAAGCCCAAGAAAAGATGATCGAGCTGTTTTGAACCTTGCTGTGGGTCCGACCCAATCGAGGTGTATGAGAGGAAGTTTTGGAATATGGGTACTTCGTGACCGCAGCTTGATTGCTACTCCCGAGTCAAGATCGTGAAGTTTATCATGGTCCGAGGGCGTGGAGTGTCTCAGATGTTAGGCACAGCCCTGAGACTTTTGCCAAGGCAAAGCAAAGCTTGGCAACTATATATGATGGAAAGTATCCTCCAGAGCAAAGTTGTTAGTACTGTGGTGCGTAAGGCCCAGATGTACTCGGGTCAAGCGTAAGTTTGACGCAGTGGTAATGGTCATGGAGGCGGCCACGCCGCAGAGTACTTATCATGGCAGAGACCAAAGACCGGATCAGAATCGCGATCGCCTCGCCAACAGTAGGCGTAGGGAGGCCGCCACCAGATTGTAGACCCCGTGGTAAACAACATTGGGGGCCTTGTGGTGGTAACCCCAGAGCTTGCTATAATCGTGGTAAGGAGGGACATCGTGCCCCAGATTGCAACTGTAAGGCAGGTGGTGGCACAAACAAAGACAAAGAAATAGGAAGAGTATATGCTACGACCCGCCAGAGGCCGAGAGAGCCGGACCAGAGTGGCGTGTACGCTCCTAGTTCTTGATCACCTCGCTTTGTGTTGTTTGATTCGGGTTCCACCCATTCTTTTGTTTCTCGCTGCTTTTTTTGCCGAGCATGCTTGCATGAATTTAGAGCCTCTAGGTTTTGAGTTATCTCGTCGCTACTCCCTGAACTAGTATGTCAAGCAGCTGTATAGTAAGGGATGGTCGGACACAGTGTCCGACCAGGACTCATGGTTACCCTCATAGTGTTAGATATGAGCGGTTTTGATGTGATCCTCAAGATGGATTGGTTAGCCGATAACCACGCTATGATTGACTCGTCGTTGTAAGGAGGTGGTGTTCGGGCCGCCGCGGTGTAGGCCTAGCTTTAAATTTCGGGGCACCCAGAGTGGGGTGTGTCCGCCGGTGATTTTCGGCAGCTTAAAGCTCACCGCTTGTTAGCTCGAGGAGCTTGGGGTTTCTTAGCTAAGTTGACCGGCGAGAACCGTGACCAGATATCTGTCGAGCAGTGCCCATAGTGCAAGAGTTTGCAGATGTTTTTCCCGAGGAGTTGCCCGCCCGCCGCCAAGAGAGAGGTGGATTTCTCAATAGAGCTTGAGCCGGGACTCGCCCTATCTCGAAAGCTCCTTATCGCATGGCGCCAAAGCAGAGCCGAAAGAGTTAAAAGAACAAATTTGCAGGAGTTGCTTGACAGAGGATTTATTAGGCCGAGTGTGTCCTCGTGGGGAGCACCCGTGGCCGCTTTGTTAAGAAAAAGGATGGCTCGATGCGCGTCTATGCATCGATTGTGGAACCGAACAAGGTAACCATTAAGAACAAGTATCCGCCGCCTCAGATCGATGACTGTTTGACCACTCCGTGGAGCTTGTGTGTTTTCAAGATTGACTTGAGGTCGGGCTATCACCGCTTGAGAATTCGGGATGCGAGATATTCCCAAGACAAGCGCTCAGTCGAGGTATGGGCATTATGAGTTCGTAGTCATGTCTTTCGGACCGATTTAACGCCCCACCGCATTCATGGACATGATGGACAGAGTGTTCAAGGCGTTCTTGGACCGCTTTGTCATCGTGTTCATAGACGACATTCTTGTGTACTCCAAGTCTAAGGAGGACCATGCCTCGCACCTAAGATGATTTTGGCAACTTTGCGCGAGAACAAGCTCTATGCGAAGTTCTCAAAGTGTGACTTTTGGCTCGAGGAGGTAGTTTTTCCGGGACACGCGTTGTGTCTAAGGAGGAGTGGTCGTGGACCCTTCAAGGTAGAGGCCGTTAGTTCGTGGGCTGCACCGACGATCGTGGTCGGAGATTCGTAGCTCGGGTTTGGCGGATATTACCGACGCTTCGCTCAAAATTTTTCCGCTATAGCCGCCCGCTTACTCGATTGACGAGGAAAGGTGTTGATTTCGTTTGGGATAGGAAGTGCGATGAGAGTTTTGCTAAGCTAAAGAGCGCTTTGACGCCCGCCTCGGTGTTGGCGCTCCGAGGGAACCGGGGTTTCGTGGGTACAAATGATGCCAAAGCAAGTTTGGGTTGGGTTGCGTTTTGATGCAACACGGTAAGGTGATAGCATACGCCTGTGCGCTTGAAACCGCGACGAGCAGCACTACCCGACTCATGACATGGAGTTAGCGTGATTGCTTCTTTGCACTTAAGATTTGGAGGCACTACTTGTATGGGGAAAAGATTCATTTTCTCGGATCACCAAAGCCTCAAGTATTTCTTCACTCGTAAGGACCCGAACATGAGGGAGAGAGGAGGTGGCTGGAACTCGTGAAGGATTACGATCGTGAGATATTGTATCACCCCGAAAGGCAAATGTTGTGGCAGATGCACTAAGTAGGAAGACCTCGTGATCTAGCAACGTTGGCAAATCCCAAAAGTATCATAAGGAAAGACCTCGAGAGAGCGTATAGCAAAGTGTTGTTGGGGATGTTACCGCTGTGGTAGCACGGTGACCATCCACCTTCGATAAGGCAAAGGATTATTGACGGCCAATTGATGATCCTAAGTTGAAAAAGTTGTATGAGAGGGTCCAGCTGATGGTGACTTCGATTTTGAGATATATGCAGATGGTGGCTTTGCGATATAAGGGACGGCTATGTGTCCCACCGATGCCAGATTCGCTCGGAATTGTTGATCGAGGCTCACACCTCGCCTTTGCATGGCACCTGTGAGGTAACAAGATGTACCAAGATCTTAAGCGCACTTTTTGGTGGATGGGGATGAAGAGAGAGATTGCCCAGCTTTGTCGGGCTTCTGTCTCACTTGTCGCCAAGTGAAGGCGCCTAGGCGTAAAAACCAAACAGGTTGCCGCAGCCGCTCTGGTGCCACAAAGGAAGTGGGAGGAAATTACCATGGATTTTATCTCGGTTTGCCCAGTGACTCCTAGAGGATATGCATGATTTGGGTGGTCGTTGATAGGTTGACTAAGTGTGCCCACTTCATTCCAGCGGTGATAAATTACACCAGAGAGCAAAGGCACACAATTTGTTTCTTTGAGCAGATAGTGAGGTATCACGGAGTGCCGCTTAAAATTATCTCCGACCGGATTCCCGGTTTACATCACGGTTTTGAAGGCCCTTCAGCAAAGCTTGGGCACAGAGTGCGGCACTACAAAGACAGCCTTCCACCCATTGCATCGATGGCTGACCGAGCGGGTAAACCAGATCTTAGAGGATATGTTGCGAGCCTGCGTGTTGGATTTCCCCGGCGCTTGGGACCAAGATTTGTATTTGATGGAGTTCGCTACAACAATAGTTTTCAACCAACCATTCAGATGGCACCGCTTGAAGCGTTGTATGGCAAGCGCCGCAGATCCCGAAGATTCGGGAAGAGGTTGAGACAGCAGTGTATTGGGTCCAGAGTTGCTTGATTGACCAATGAGGTCGCCCGTAAGATTAGGGCTCAGAGGTCGACCGCCTGCAGAGCAGCGAGTAAGAGCTACGCCGATGTCGACGTAGAGTTGGAGTTTGAGATTGGCCAAAGACGTGTTCCTTAAGGTTGCTCCGATGCGTGGAGTTCGAGGTTTGGTAGGAAGGGAAGCCGAGCCCCGTGTTTGTCGGACCATTCGAGATCCTCGAGAGGATCGGAGCCGTAGCTACGGTTAGCATTGCCGCCACCTTTGGCCGCAGCGTGCATAGTGTGTTCCATGTTTCGATGCTCGCCAAGATGTGGTCGACCCTTCGCATGTCATAGATTTCGAGCCTTTGCAACTAAACCATGACTCGAGCTTTGAGGAAAAACCCATAAAGATCTTAGCATTTGAGAAAAAGATTTTGAGGAACGGGCAATTGACCTAGTGAAAGTGCAAAGGCGGAATCAAGGAGTTGAGGAAGCTACCGGGAGTTGGAAGGGGAGATGAGGAGATGTTACCCAGAGTTGTTTTAGGATGCATGACTTCCGGGACTAAGTCTTCTAAGGAGGGAGTATTGTAACACCCGGATTTTAGTTAAATTAAAATAAGGATTAGAAGATGATTTTGGAGGACTCGAACCCTCGGCCTCAAAGAGAGATGGGAGTTTGGAATTAATTAAGAAAAATAAGTGAGTCAACTTGGGTTTGAAGGAGGGAAGCCTAGGGAAGGGAATTTAGGATTTCCAAGCTTATTTATTTAAAAAAAAAGGAAAGAAAACACTCCTCTCGCAAAAACCCTCTCCCCACACCCCGCCGCCGCCGCCCACCTCGCCGTCGCGCGCCCACTGCCGCCGCGACTGCTCGCCCACCACCGCCGTGACCGAGCGACTCAGCGCCACCGCTCGACGTCAGACCGCGGCGCACTCGGCGCCGCTGCCGTCGACCGCGGCGCTCTCCCGCTCGGACGTCGCGACTGCGGCGCTCTCGGCCGCTGACGCCGCGACTGCGGCGCCTGGCGCCACGCCGCCCGACCGACCGACCGCACCTGCGAGATCGGGTCTCAAAGACACCCACCGTGGTGCCGCTCGTCTGCAGACTCGCCGTCGCCCAGACGCTTACTCCAGCGAGCCCGCCGCCGCGCCGTTCTCATTCCGCGACGCGACGCCCGCTCGACACCCCAAGACTCGCCGCGGCTCGCTCAAGGCCAAAGACGCCGACTGTTGCGACGACCGCGGCCGGCCAGACGCCCCGCTTATCAGATCGCTGAGGGCCACGCGCCGCTTCTTGCACTGCACAAGACGCGCGCCCGCCACCACAGACTGCGCTGCCGCCAGCAATGCGCTTCTGGCCGACGATCGCCACAAGAAGACGCCGCGCCACACACACCGCCGCCGCGACGCCGCTTTGCCGAGCTTGGTGCCTTCTCGGTTGGTAAATTCCGAGGCCGACCCTTTGACTTTTGTGTTTTTTTTGTCGCTGCTGGTTAACTAGGTTGATTTTTATTACTTGCTTAGGTTGTCGGGTTCGCTTAGAAGCTCAAGAGTCATCCGTTGATCGTTGGATCGATTCACTCTGTAAGGATTTCTTACCGGGGTTGTGTGGACCTCGCGAATACTTGATAGCATGCTATGTGTTGTGTATGTATGAAATCGCTAGTGGATAGGTTGCTTGTTCCTTCTTGTTTTCAGATGGTTTTGCGCTTGTGATTCTTGATATATCCCGTTAGTTTCATGCTAGGGGTTAAATTGTCTCGCATAACCGCGGAACACGTTATCCCGTTAATGCCATGCTAGAAATTGGCAGTGATGTATAGTGTAAGAGATTGTAGGGGTAACTAGTGCGCCCCGCCGTAAGACCCCGATGGACATCCGAGGTGTAAGACCGATGGGCATCCTAGGTGTATAAGTCCCGATGGGCATCACCGAGTTGGAGGTGTAAGACCGATGGGCATCCTAGGTGTATAAGTCCCGATGGGCATCACCGAGTTGGAGGTGTAAGACCCGATGGGCATCCTAGGTGTATAAGTCTCGATGGGCATCACCGAGTGGGAGGTGTAAGACTCGATGGGCATCCTAGGTGTATAAGTCTCGATGGGCATCACCGAGTTGGAGGTGTAAGACCGATGGGCATCCTAGGTGTATAAGTCCCGATGGGCATCACCGAGTGGGAGGTGTAAGACTCGATGGGCATCCTAGGTGTATAAGTCTCCCGATGGGCATCACCGAGTTGGAGGTGTAAGACTCGATGGGCATCCTAGGTGTGTAAGTCCTCGATGGGCATCACCGAGTTGGAGGTGTAAGACCCCGATGGGCATCCTAGGTGTATAAGTCCCCGAAGGGCAACACCGAGTTCTAGGTCGTGTAAGCCTCGAATAGGCAAGCCCCAAGAGTGACGCTCTCTTAACCCATCCGTTGGCTCAGTCTTTGCATGGTTGCATGTCCGTGTGCTAGATGATATGTTTTCGTATTGTACCCCGGTTGGGGATTCTTCTTGAGTAACTCGTTGCTCACCCTTATTTTCTCGTGGTTTTCCACTGTGTAACTTGGGACATCGGCAGGATGGCTAGGAGGAGGTCACTGGATGATCATGGATAGCCGACTGGGATGCATATTCTTTTATTGTTTCTTATGACTTAGCATGTAGTGGGACTTGAGTCCCTAGGAAAAGTACTCAAAAACCTATTTTCTGTTTCTCGTACCATTTCCCTTGATTTATTTTTTTAAAAGAACTGATCAGTCATCTACCTGTCTATTTTTAAATGGAATTATATTTTCTTTGTTTTGAATGTACTTACCTCAAGGATTTAAATTTCAAACTCTGAATGACGTTTTACATTCCTAGACATGCATGCTAAGTAAGGACCTAGGTTAGAGACCGCTCCTTTTGGGTCGGGTCCTTACAAGATGCAAGAGTAGACCTTGGCACGTCTGTTAGACGAGATGCTAGAGATTAGATTGCTCGAGTGCGAGATTTTGTTTGGAGTGCCAGCGTTCTCGTCACCTGGAGTTGTGACCTTCCTGGTCCTACCTACAATAGGACGTAGGGCTCGTTTGTAGCTATTTCGTGTTGTAGACGATGTAGTGCTTGTTGGCATCAAGCTTTCCGATATATGTTTCAATGAGTCTTTTAAATGGACATGAAATCTGTCCAACTTCCGATGTTTTTTCATAATATTCACCACCTCTATTAGAACGTATTACCTTAACCTTTCTATTCAACTACCTCTCAACCTCCAAAATAAATGTTTCAAGGACATTAACTGATTGAGTTCTTTCATGCAGTAAATAAAGGTAACAATACCTAGAGTAGTCATCAATGAAAGTAGTCTCAAAATCTTCTCTTTGGATATATGATCAAGCCTTTTATGCCACAAGTAAGCAGAAGACTCGTTAAGTGCATTTCTTTTCATACCAAATCACATTCAATATTAAACATGGATTTAACAAAAGAAGAATTTAAATTGAAATAATACAAAGTATCTCATAATAAATCAGTACCACAAAGGTTTGTACCACTATACAATGAAAAACAACCATGTCCAATTTTAAATTTAAATCCTAAAACATCCAACCTAGAAACAGAAACAAGATCTCTAGAGTAGTCAGGAACATATAGACACTTCTCTAGATCAAGGCAATAGCCTGTCTCCAACACAATTCTATATGTCCCAACACCTTTAATTCTATCTTTCATCCTATTTCCCATAAATAGAAAGTTTTCACTTTCTAGCATTTGCTAGAAGTTTAGATAACCCTACATAACATTAGAAACATGAGTGGTTGTACCAGTTTCAAGCCACCAAGTATTAAAAGGAATCTCATTCAGATTTGTTTCAAAGCATACAAAAACAGAATGTATAGCTTTATCTGAAAACCATTTTTTCCTCTATAGGCAATCAACCTTTTTGTGCCCAGGTTTATTGCACTAGAAACATTTGAGATTATGTGCAATTTCACCATGCACCTTAAATAGTTACTTTCCATTCTTTCTTTCCTTTCTTACTTGGAGCTTTGCTACCATTAGAACCAGCCTTTCGATTACCTTAATAAACAAGGTTGGCTTGGGGAAGTTTGACCATAAAATCTTCTCTTTACCTTGCCTCTTCTTGCAAGAGCATGACCTTCGTATCTGAAAGAGACCACTTTTCCTTAAGTTGGTTGTAAGTTCTTCGAAATTGCTTAAAATCATCACCCTTACATGATTTCAGCAAGAACTCAACCAATACCTGCTCTCCAAGTTCTGTATCCAAACTTTTCAACCGGTTGTAGGTATTCACCGTATGGGTAATATGTTCCTCCAATGACTGAGCAATAATGTATCCTCTATGTGATAAATCATCAATAAGAGTAACAACAACAAACTTATCCACAATGTCTGTCATAGTACACTTCTTAATTTCAGCCACAAATTTCTTTGCATTTTCAGTCTTGGGCTTGGGAAAGCTTAACATTAGACCTATGCTAAGCTTAAGAAAACTATCATAAGCTTATTAGATCTTTCCCAGTTCTGCCACAGTTTCTTATCTGCCACTGAACTAGTATCGGTTGGTTTAGTGGCCTCTTCCATTAAAAGAGCTGAATCGAGTCCCAAAAGGCCAACATTAAGCTTGACATACTCAATTCAATAATCATAGTTATGCCAATTAAACTTTCATATTTGACTTATTAGGGATCACTACATGTAACGGCCCAGTTTTCTATTTCGGTTTCCCAGGTGTTTCCGGTTCATTATTCGGATGTTCGGAAGGGTCATTAGTGCTATTTTTAACCCTTAGGGGCATTTTGGTCTTTTTGCCCCCGGTTAGGGTTTTGTGGATTTTGAGGACTCCAGGGTCACTCCTGCCTTTGTCGAGGCTTGATTATTGTTCGTTGCAGGACCCAAGAAGTTCGGGCTAGTTGTTTGGAAGTTTGGAGGTGTTTTGGTAATTAGCAAAATTATTGTTAATTAGAGTGCTTCCTTTGGGAATTGAACCCTTGACCTAACAGTTATTAGGAGGCTTGATTTAAATGGGTTTTATTAAATGGAAAAGAATGCGTCAGCTAGGACTCGAAGGAGGAAAGCCTTGGGAAGGGATTTTGGACCACCCAAAGCCTATTTAATTTAGGAAAAAGGAAAAGAAAAGAAAAAAAAACCCTTATTCTTTCTCTCTCTCTCTCTCTCTCCTTGCCGACCTCACCAAGAAACCCAACCGAGCCGCACCGAGCCACACCGAGCCACCAGCACCAGCGGCAGCAGAGCCTGTCTGTCGTGACACCAGCTAAGTAGCCTCAGACGCCCAAAGACGGCCGTGTATCGCGCGCCCGACGCCCGCCACTGCTCGCGTCGCGCCCGCGCGCCCAGTCCGTGTCGCCGTGCCGACCGCGCGCGCCCATCTCCTCCCGCGCCAGCGCACCCATCCGCGCGTGCCCGTCCCCGCGCGCGCTGTCGCGAAGCGCCCGGCCCCTCGCCGCGCTAGCCGCCAAAGACGCCAACAAAGCGCCAGATTGCTCGCCTCTGCGCGCACAACCCGCTCGCGCTCCTAACGCCGAGAGCCTGATTTTTGCCAAGAAAGTTGGGCCGAGACCTTGTGCCTTCTCGGTTGGTAATTCCCGAGCCTCCACTCTTTTGGACCTTAAGATGTTAGTTGTTAGTTGCTTAATTAGGATGATTTTTATTGTTTGCTTAGGTTGCTCGGGTTCTCTTAGAAGCTCGAGGGTCGCTTGTTGGTTGTGGTCATTATTTTCCGCTTGCCCCAAGGTAAGGATTTCTTACCGTGGTTGTGTGGACCCTGCAATGCTATCATGATTGTGCCTTGTATGCTTGGTTGTTGTTATGAGTATGTTAGCTATCGAACAGCTTATGTTGGAAATCTTGCTAGCATGTTGCTTGTTGTTCATGTTAGTGCCATGCTAGGTTTGTTCTTCCAGCATGCCATGTCTTGTGATTGTATGAAATTTCCAGTGGGTAGGTTACATGTTTTTCTCTTGCTTCCAGATCGTGTTGCTCTTGTGTCCCCTGATATATTCTGTTAGTTCCATGCAAGAGGTTTAATTATCTTGGCATACCTTGTTCTATTTTATCCTGTTAGTTCAGCAAGGTGCATAAGCGGTGATGTATAATGTAGAAGATCGTAGGGGTAACTAGTTTAGGTGTGTAAGTCCTCGATGGGCATCACCGAGTTGGAGGTGTAAGACCGATGGGCATCCTAGGTGTGTAAGTCCTCGATGGGCATCACCGAGTTGGAGGTGTAAGACCCGATGGGCATCCTAGGTGTGTAAGTCCTCGATGGGCATCAATGAGTTGGAGGTGTAAGACACGATGGGCATCCTAGGTGTGTAAGGCCCCACCGGGCATCACCGATTCGGAGGTGTAAGGCCCCCGATGGGCATCCTAGGTGTGTAAGGCCCCACCGGGCATCACCGATTCTCGAGGTGTACGGCACCGGATGGGCATCCTAGGTGTGTAAGGCCCCACCGGGCATCACCGATTACGGAGGTGTAAGGCCCCGGATGGGCATCCTAGGTGTGTAAGGCCCCACCGGGCATCACCGATTCTGGAGGTGTACGGCCCCGATGGGCATCCTAGGTGTGTAAGGCCCCACTGGGCATCACTGATTCTGGGGGTGTAAGGCCCCAATGGGCATCCTAGGTGTGTAAGGCCCCACTGGGCATCACTGATTCTGGAGGTGTAAGGCCCCGATGGGCATCCTAGGTGTGTAAGGCCCCACTGGGCATCACTGATTCTGGAGGTGTAAGGCCCCGATGGGCATCCTAGGTGTGTAAGGCCCCGATGGGCATCACTGATTCTAGAGGTGTAAGGCCCCGATGGGCATCCTAGTTGTGTAAGGCCCCACTGGGCATCACTGAGTCCTAGGTGTGTAAGGCCCCACTGGGCATCACTGAGTCCTAGGTTGTGTAAGGCCCGAAGGGCATCCAAGTGTAGAACCTAGGATAGGCTGTAGATGAAAGCCCTTGAATAGGGTCGCTCTAGAAGTAGCTCATAGCCTAATTCAGCCGTTTTGCTCTAAGTCATTGTTTTATTTGCATGTATACTAGGGTGCTAGATGACTGATGTATCGTATTGTACCCCGGTGCTAGATTCTTACCGAGTATGTTTATACTCACCCTTATTTCGTGGTTTTTCCACGTGTAACTTGGGACAACAGACCGGGATGGCTAGCTGAGGGAGCCGTTTGATAATGGGGGTCTTAAGCACTTTGTCGTTTATTGTTTGCATTTATTTATTCAGCATGTAGATGAACATGAGTCCTAGGGGAATGATGTTAAAGTTGTTTAAACTGTTTTGAATGTTCTTTTATAAATACTGGCCAGGCTTATTTTACCTTGATTGGATTTGCTTTATGAAAATTGTTGGTTATGTTTTAAGTGTTCCCCGTTTCCAAATGTATTTAAAAAGTTTTAAATATGAGCACTAAACCGCTTGTTGAAATATTTAACTTGCATGCTGAGTGAGGACCTAGGTTTAGGACCGTATTCCAGGTCGGGTCCTTACACTACAACCATTTAAATCTCACATATTAATTGCTTTGAATTTAAACCACAATTCAGACTATAATATAAACCAAAACATTGCATTTAAATTCACCTTTGGGTTAAATTTAAACACAACCACCAACCATCAAGCATGCATCATATATGTAACATATATAAAGTCAATCACAATGTTTAATCTAACATACAAGTCATCTTTGGATGTACATTATATATTAATTAAACAAAGTTTATAACCTACTTCAATTGCTATTAACATGAGTAAGATCTACCTCTGGTAAACTATAAATGTTTATTATTCTTATATTTTCATTTATGATGTTATATCAAATAAAAATTTATAATATGATTTAAATTATTTAACGAATACCGAGTGGGCCACTTTGGTGACTACCACACTCACTAAAATATTAAAGACTTAAATTATTTAATTTAATAATACAATACTTATAATTTAAAAAAAAAAACTATACCAAACCGAACTGGTCTGATTCAAAACCAATTCATTTTCTTGATTATGCGCGCTTAATTTATTATTATTATTTTTTATTATTTCATGCACAACACACACTTGCACATGACCAATTTAATTGAAATTAATTCAATTCTTGTTTGGTCATTATCATTATCATGCAAAGATAATTGCATACGCGATAAATTCAATATCAATTTCAAACAAATGTCGAAGTATTAAACTAACAATTCAATGACAAATTTAATATAAAATATGAATATCAATAAGCCCGATTATAATTATCCCATAAACTAATTAGGATTTAACTTCAATTTAATTAATGAGCCTCAATTGAGAAAACCCCAAATTTTCATAAACCCTAAAATTGGTAATTTAATTTCTATTATACCTGGCTCTGATACCAAATGTTGATCAAAACTTAAATGGCGATTAATATATATGGATCCTAATAGAATAACTAAATCAACCAAATATCAATCATGACATAGATATAACCAATTTAAGAATTATAGATAGGAAACTTAATGAATTCATTGCCTGAATAATACCCAAATCTCTGCTGATTTTCAATGCCAAATTTGTATTTGCTAAAATTTGCTCAGTGATGATATGTGGATTTCATCGATCGAATCAATCTATTTTATGATGTTTTATATTAGAGAAAATAGATGACCACCATGACCACCTAGTCTTACAAAATTTGGATGTCAAGAAAACTCTTAAGAAATTAATTTCTAGGTAGGTGACCACCATGAATCATCTCATGCACTCAACACCTTCTTGAGCCATTCCCATAATGTTAAAAAGACACCTTTCAGTTATTCATTTCCTATAGGAAAATAGTAATAAATGTCTAAAATTTGAAACTATCTCAAGAGAATGTCTACTCTTTTTTTTCTTTAAATTTTTGTCTAAATCAAAATTAGGAGAAGAGAGATAATATTTACATTCCCATAGTGCCCTTATTTTACATTTTTTAATATTAAAAAAATATAACAAAATAACAATGTCAACCATTTCCTAAATTTAAGGAATAAAAAAGAAAACACATACATTGGAAACTCTCCCCTTAATTTAAGGTATATATCTAACTACTCATATATATTTTTTTACTTTTTTTAATTGCTTTTGCTCTTTTATACTCTAAATATCTACGCCCATCAATTTTTGAATCAAATAAATAATATATATCATTCAACACTCAATCTCAACCACTGATTTTTATTTATTTTTTATCCTTTTATTCGTTTTACAACACTGTATCTCACACTTGCCACATTCTTCAGTCTTAGATTGATCTCACTCCCACTTTCGACCGTGATTTGTTGGATCTCACTTTCATTCAACTAAGATATTCACAAGGTTTTGTTTTGTTTTTATTTTTATTTTTTATTCTTTGTTAATGGAAGCAACGCCGATTACAATTGCTTTTTAACAAAATTTGATACTATGCGAATGTATATTCCAATGACAACACAATATATTTTGACATCGTTCACGGCTCCAACGATATCCCAACTTTTATCCATCATTATTGCATGTCTCGAATTGAATGGAAGTTCAAGTATCTAGTCTTTTTCATTTCAAATACAGGTATAACAAAGCAAAGGGCATACTGGTAACAACGGATAGAGGCGTGGGATGGATATTTAATGGGGTTGCAAATAGTGTGTACACGACTGATGCATTCTAGCTGAAATTACGACAGTATGTATTGGTACACATGAATATATAACCAGGAACAAGAGATGAAAAAAAGGGAACAATACCTGTAAATAAACCTCCATAGTAACATACACATACATCGCCAAGGAGATAGAGACGTGTAGTAGATGTTCAATGGGTTTGCAAACGATTGTGTACAGTGACTGATGTGTTCCGGCTAAAATCACGACAGTATGTATTGTAAAGACCCGACCCGAAAGAGGTCCTAACCTAGGCCTTTACCTCAATGCATGCTTTTAAAATTTAAATATAATATGCAAGATTGTTATCCAGATTCTGAATGAAAATAAAAACTTGTAATCATTCATGAAATAATCAGTTATAAAACGTCTTGAAACCTGTCCCTATTTCCAAGCACCTGTTCCAGACTAAAAGCAGTTTAAAACATACTCTGATCAGAGATTTATTTAAAAAACATTCAGATCCAAACAGTTTATGTAAAGACCCGACCCGAATGGGGTCCTAAACTAGGCCTTTACCTCAATGCATGCTTTAAAACTTAGAAACAATATGCAGGATTGCTTTCCAGATTCTGAATGAAAACTAAAAACAAATAAACATCCATTCAAAAAATCAAACATTTAATTCCTGGAACCCGTCCCTGTTTCCAAGCACCTGTTCCAAGACAAATACATTTCCAAAACATGCTCTGATCAGAGACTTATTTAAATCATTCAAAACTTCAAACGGTTTACAGCAGTGTTAGAATCCAGAAAAACAATCATAAAACACCCTACGGGCTCCGTGCCCAACTACATGCATTTAGAGGATAATATGTAACGGCCCAGGTTTTCATCCCGGTCTTCCAAGTATGCCCTAGGGGTATTTTGGTAATTTGGTCTGGCCGTCAGGGTCGTTTATGTCTTTTTCAGTTGTTAAAATTATTGGATGGACTTAAGTAGGATTTTGATGCTTTGTGGATGTGTTTGGGCATGATGAAATGCAAAAGAAAAATTGAGGAATAAAGGTGTGTTTGTTGGGATTTGAACCCGGGATGCTAGGAAGTCAAGTGGGTGGAGTGGCCAGTTGAGCCACAGGAGGTTCTTGTTACTCTTTCCGCGGCATATCTTAGTTAGCCTTGAGTCCTTGGGGTTTGGTGCTTTTGATTAAAAGAAAAGGAATTAGGGTTGATGAGTTTCTTCTCCAAAAGCTCCTTGGCCGCCCAAGCTATTATCTCCCAAGCTCCAAACCGAATTCCATCTCCCTAGCAGCCCCGTGGTTCGATCGTCATTCCGGGTAAGATTCATCGTTCTCTTCTTCTTCTCCGATTGATGTTCTTGCTGGCCGAGTGAAAAAGAAGGTGAGTTGTGTGTTTTGTTGCAGCTGGTCGAGAGGAGAGCCCAAGCAGCAGCCCCAGCCAGCAGCAGAGCTGAGCAGCCCAGGCGCTGTCGCAGCTTGTCCCACGCCCAGCAGCGCCGCACGTCCATCGTCGCAGCCCAGCAGCCCGCGCGCCCCATCCGCGTGCGATCCTGCGCGCGCCCAGCGTTCGCGACGCTCGAAGTCCGCCTGCTCGCACCGCACGCCGGGCTCGCAAGCCCGCGTCCACGCCATCGCGTCTGCACTCCGCGCCCGCACGTCCGTGTCTCGCACGCTCACGTCTACTTGTCCGCGCCAGCGCGCCTACACCCAGCAGCAGCCACGACCATGCAGCCTGTCCGTCCGCGCGTCAGCCGTGCCCTGTGAGTTGCTCCCGAGCTGAGCCCTGTTTTATTTTATTATGTTTAGGCCTATGGATTTTGATAATTATTGTGCTTGTTCGGTTCTCATTAGCTAGCTCGGGATCGATCGCAGTGTAACGACCCAGGTTTTTCTTCCCGGTCTTCCAGGTATGCCCTAGGGGTAATTTGGTAATTTGGTCGGGCCGTCAGGGTCGTTTGTGTCTTTTCCAGTTACTAAAATTATTGGATGGTTTTTGTAGGTTTTGGAGGGGTTTGTGGTTTGGTTTGAGCAAGGTTTGTTGCAAAAGTAAAAATAAAGGGATTTGTGCTGCAGCCGGGGTTTGAACCCGGGTCTCCTGGGAAGCTTGTAGAGAGGTGTGCCATATGAGCCATTAGGTGCTCTTGTTACTCTTTCTGCATCACATCTTAGTTAACCTTGGATTTTTGGAGTTTTGGTGCATTTGGTTAAATGAAATAGAAATAGGTTATTTCATCTCCTTCTCCAAAACATCTCTTGGCCGCCCAAGCTCTCCATCTCCATAGCCTTGCCGAGTTCTTCATCCTCTTGCATCTCCTTGGGTTCGATCATCATCATTCCGGTAAGTCTTCGTCTTCTTCATCTTCTCATTTGGGTGTTTGTTGGCCGAATGTAAGAAAAAGGGGTTGTGTGTGTGTGTGTGTTGTGCAAACACCGAGAGGAGGAGCGACCATCATCCTCACTTCACTCAGACGCTCAGATCGGTCGAGCGGCCATCGCCGCGACGCCCAGATCGGTCGAGCTACTGTCGCGACGCCCAGATCGGTCGAGCAGCTGCGCGACGCCGCCTGGACTGTTCCGCAGCAGCCGCCGTTCGCCAAAGACCAGATAGCCCGATCGATCGCCGCGACGCCAGAGGTCTCGCGGCCACAAGACGGCCGTCGATCGCCAGACGCCCTCGCGTGTCCGCTGCGCCGAGCGCGCTCGCCGCGCGCGCTCGGCTCATTCGCATTCATCGCGCGCGCGGCTCCTCGCTGAAGTTGCTCGTCGCGCGCGCTTCGCCAGACGCCACGCGCGCGCGCGCCGTCCGTCAGCGACGCTAGCGCGCGTGTCACCAAGTCGTGTGTACAGCAGCGCAGCCTGCGTGTGCGTGTCGTGTGTGCGTGCAAGACCACGGCGGTAGCGTGTCCTCGCGTGTGCGCCGCCCGGCCTTGCCGAGCGGCTTGCCAAGAGCCCCAAGCTCGTGGTCGTCGCGCGCGCGTGAGTTCCCCGAGCCGAGCTTGTCGTTTCTATTGTTGTATAGATATTTTAGATGCCGATTATTGTTGGTTTGCTAGGTTCCCGCCGCTAGCTCGGGATTGTTCCATGACTTAGGATTTGTGTGTAAAAGTCTTCCACCAAGGTAAGGATTTCTCTGGGGTTGTGTGGACTCATGGTATATTTGTGATTGTTGTTTTGTATGCTGTGTATGATTACTAGCATGTTTATCTCTAGGTGCTGCTTTCAATTCTCGATCGCATGATCTCTTGTATTGTTTCTCATGTTAGTCCATGCTAGGTTGTTCTGTTTCTAGCATGTTCGATATCTGTTCTTGCTTCGTAGTATCATGCTAGGTTCTTTGTATCCGATGAGCACGTATTGGATCGCATTGATTGAATCGTTATTATTGTTAAGGTTTAGAATTCGTAGATAGCATCATCGGGCCCGATGCATAAAGTATCTTGCATCTATGGCAAGGACGATTGAGACAGATTCTCCGTCCTTGGACCCCGTGAGGGATTAGCTATCCCAACCGGTAGGCCCCGCAATCTTGGGTGAGGGTGGTAGTCTAAGCGATGCCCCAATGGTCGGGATGATGACTTGGCAATGCCTAGTCCCGGCCGGCGGCACGACGTCCTCGTGTTCGGCAAGAGCCCTTGATTGCCACCGATAAGGTAAGGACGGCTTCACGGTGTAAGCCTACCATGACCCGTTCCTTAGCCTCAGTGCGGTGGTACAGCCGACATAGTTCACGTGTCCGTGTCTCACACCCCTATGTCGGTGACACCGATCCGGAGATTTAGTTAGGCGTGGTATCCGGATATGGGCGGCTTGCCACTAGACCCGCACCCCATAGTCCGTAGAAGCACGCGTGCATCCTTACGCTCATTACAAATACGATCGAGAGCTCCTCGGGATCTTGAGCGAGTGCACCTTTCGTGATCGCCGAGGCGCCGAGGCGGGACTTGTTCCCGTATAGTGCGTTTAGTGTGTTGTGGTATTTCCGGACTAAGACCCCGAGATGGCATCCGAGGTCCAAGTGTGGACTTAGCTATGTGCTCCGCTCTCGTGTTTGTTCTCATAGCTTGCATACATTCTTCTAGATGATCATGTATATCGTATTGTACCCGGTTGGGGATTCTACTGGGTAATTCGTTACTCACCCTTATTCGTGGTTTTCCACTGTGTAATCAAGCGGGAGACAGGATGGTCAAGGAGGAGCTATGATCATGGAAACTCTTTGTCATCTCCGATTGTTTTATTTTAATTATTATGACTCTTCACTTTTTACTATTTCCTGAATGCATGTAGACGGGCACAGAGCCCAGGATGTTTTCTTACGTTTATGGATTCCAAGATATTGGTACTTGTGGATTTTTAATGGTTTAAATAAATCTCTCGATCGAGTGTGCTTTTAGAAATGTATGTTTTGGTTGTTGAATGTTTCTGTTTTTACTTGGAATCCAAATGTATTTTTCATAATGTCTTTTATTTTCACTACATGCATTGGGGTAAAGGCCCATTTAGAGCCCCTTTTGGGTCTGGGTCTTTACAGATTGGTATCGAGCTCAGAGTCATAGATTACGTAGATCGACCTTTTGTTGTAGGTCGTTTTCCATGATCATCAACTCGGCGGTCATCAGTACGCCTAGATTTATTGTTTTAGAAAGGAAAAGGGTTAAGAATTTACAATACCTATCATCTAGTGTATGCCTTGTTTGGTGTTGTGGAATGGTGTGCAGTGTGTTTTGATTCGTTGTTGGTTTGGACGTAGATCGCCAAAGATGCTACCACCCGCACGGAGAGGAGGTTCGAGAGCGTGTCGAGGTATCGTGGATCGGATCGACATCGCAGGACATCGTCCCAAGCCGACATCGATGGCATTCCACCAAAGCTCCTCCCGTTACGCCTAGAGCGGGCGTTGAGGCGATCGAGCGCCGTGGAGATCGCTCCCGGAGCAGAGTTTGCCGAGTCTATGAGGGCTTTTATGGTCGCGCATGTTGAGTGACCAGAGGGCGAGAGACCTGTGCCTTGTTGGCGCGCATGGGGAAGAGTCCCGAGCCCAGATCGAGCGGTGACTCGATTAGTTCAAAGAGAGCTCAAGAGCACCTCCGCCTCCACAGAGCAAGTAGCCCCAGAGGCGTATATGGCAGAGGTGCCGAGGAATTGGGTAGGTGGTCAAGGATTTTGTGAAGTGGAAGCCCGAGAAGTTTGATGCCACCGGTGATGCGTTAGCGGCGGCTGTGTGGATTGCCCATTTGGAGTACACCTTCCGATCATGGTGTGCCCCGATATTCAGAGGCCGAGATGTGCGGCTCATGTGCTAGGAGGCACAATGAGATGGTGGTGGGAGTCCACTTTGAGCGAGAGACCACCTGGGTCTCCACCCGCTACCGGGAGTTCTTCAAGGCCGAGTTCAAGGTAAAGTTCATCGGTGATGAGGCTCAGGAGAAGATGGTGGAGCTCTTCCGTAACCTGAAGCGTGGTTCGACTCCATTGAGGAATATGAGCGCAAGTTCTCGGAGTATGGATATTTTGCTCCTCGATTGATTGCCACCCCAGAGTGAAGATTCGGAAGTTCATATCCGGATTGAGGCAGGTGTTTCCCAGATGTCGTGGCTCGTGCCCCCGACACTTATGCTAGGGTCGTCGATTAGCCACGATCTATAATGGGAAGTATCTGCTGAGCGGGTTGTTGCCGCCTCTGTTGGCGTCCTGTCCCAGCGGTTGTGGGGCGTAAGAGGAAGTTTGACTTTCGGGGTGGCGGCGCTGTCGCCGCTAAGGGCGATTCCAAAGCCGGATCGCATAGGGCCCCGATCCGTTTTCACCACGCCGCAATAGAGGCGGTCCCGAGCGAGTTCTCGCTTGTGCTTCTTGCGGGAGGACCCACACCGAGCTTGACGATGCGGGCCCGAGAGTGTGTTTCCGTTGTGGTAAAGAGGGACATATGATCCGTTTCGTCCTCGGCCCGGCTATGGCGGCTCGGCCAGCACAGCAGCAGCAGCAGGTCGAGTGTTTGCTACGACCGTCAGAGGCCGAGCGCACGGATGCGCTGTGGTAAGGTGCACGCTTCTTGTTTTAGATCACTGCGCATTTGTCTTGTTTGATTTACGGTTCTACGATTCATTTGTATCCGTGTTGTTTGCCGAGCATGCTAAGTTAAGACTAGAACCTCTAGGTTTTGAGTTATCTGTTGCAACTCCTTCGGGAGTTAGTATGTTGGCTAGAGATAAGATTAAGGATGGCCGGATCGAGATATCCGGAGAGTTGCTAGTAGCCACACTCATAGTTCTGCCTATGAGTGGTTTTGATGTGATTCTTGGTATGGAGTGGTTAGTCGCTAACCACGCGTTGATTGACCGCCACCGAAAGAAGTAGTGTTCAGACCGCCAGTCGCCTAGCTTTAAGTTTCGTGGAGTCCGTGGTGGAGTTTGCCCGCCCGATGGTGTCACCGTGAAAGCTCGCCGCGTTTGCTAGCTCATGGAGCTTGGGGCTATCTAGCCAAGTTGTGCGGGAAGAGAGCGCCTCGCTGTCTCTGTTGATCGTGTACCGGCCGTGCAGGAGTTTGCGGACGTGTTTCCGAGGAGTTACGGGTTGCCCCCAAAGAGAGAGGTTGACTTCATTATTGAGCTCGAGCCAGGACCCTCCCTATCTCGAAGGCTCCATATCGCATGGCGCCAGTGAGTTAAAGGAACCAAGATCGATTCTGCAGGAGATGTTAGACCGAGGGTTCATCCCGTCCAAGTGTGTCCCGTGGGGAGCACCCGCCTGCATTTGTGAAAAGAAGGATGGATCTATGCGCTTATGTATTGATTACCGCGAGCTTAATAAGGTGTGATGAAGAATAAGTATCCGTTGCCCCGTGATCGATGATTTGTTCGATCGCCTTCAGGAGCTTCGTGTTCTCCAAGATAGATCTCGAGATCCGGTTACCATCGATTTGCGGATCGGGATGCCGACATTCCTAAGATGACTTTCAGTCCAGATATGGTCATTATGAGTTTGTGGTTATGTCGTTTGGATTGACCAATGCCCCCAATTGCGTTCATGGACATGATGGATAGGGTGTTCAAATCATTTTTGGACAACCGTCATTGTGTTCATTGACGATATTCTCGATTTATTCGAGGTCTAAAGAAGACCATGCAGAGCATTTGAGGCGAGTATTGGCGGCTTTGAGGGAAAACCACTTTATGCTAAGTTTTCCAAATGTGATTCTGGTTGGAGCAGTGGCCTTCTTAGGCCACGTGGTTTCGAGAGATGGTATAGCCGTGGACCCCGCGAAGATTGAGGCCGTGAGTTCATGGGCCAAGCCGACTTCTGGGATTGCCGAGATTCGCAGCTTTTCTGGTTTGGGTGTTACTACCGTCGGTTCGTCAAGGACTTTTTCGCTTTAGCCTCGCCCTCACTCGTCTCGGACGAGGAAGGGTGTCGAGTTTGTTTGGGGACAGCAGTGTGATGAGAGCTTTGCTGTGCTCAAGCGCAGCTTTGACTTTCAAGACACTGTTGGCGATCCGGAGAGGGGACAGTGGTTTCGTGGTCTCTGATGATGCTTCCAAGTTTGGTTTAGGTTGTGTGTTGATGCAAAGACGGAAGGTCATTGCCTATGCTTCCCGTCCACCAAGCCGTATGAGCAGAGAACTACCCGACTCATGATATGGAGTTGGCGCAGTGGTGTTTGCAATCAAGATTTGGAGGCATTACCGTATGGTGAGCGGATTCGAGATGTTTACCGATCACCGAGCCTCAAGTATCTGTTTACTCGTAAGGAGTTGAATATGAGGCGAGAGGAGATGGTTAGAGTTGGTAAAGGATTATGATGCGAGATTTTGTACCATCCGGTAAAGCCAACGTAGTGGCCGATGCTTTGAGCAGAAAGACGTCGCGACTCTGCGGCGTTGTTGAGTTCCCACCAGTTTGCGAGAGAGAGTTCGAGCGGCCGAGGTTGCAGTGTTGTTGGGAGAGGTTACCGCCGTGGTAGCTCGATTGGACTGCTCACCGTCGATTCGGCAAATGGATTATAGACAGCCGGTTGGGTGACCCCGCACTTAAGAGATTGGTTGACAGAGTTAGTGCCGACGGTGACTTTGACTTTGTGTATTCCCTGCATAGTGGGTTGACTTATAGAGGCCGGTTGTGTGTTCCGGATATTGCAGTTTATGAGCAGAGTTGCTCTCGAGAGGCCCATTCCCCTTTTTGCTTGGCACCCGGGGTACCAAGATGTATCGAGACCTTAAGCAGACTTTCTCGTGGATGGGGATGAAGAGAGATGTGGCAGAGTTTGTCACCGGTGTCTCACTTGTCGCAAGTGAAGGCACCTGTGCAGCAGGCCAAAGAGGTTTGTTGCAACCATCGAGTGTACCCCAAAGTGGAAATGGGAAGAGATCTCTATGGACTTTATATCCGGTTTGCCAAGGACTCGAGGAAGTTCTCTCGATTTGGGTGATAGTCGACCGTTTGATCAAGAGCGCACACTTCATTCCCGGTAGAGACACTTATACCGTGGAACAATGGGCGCATTGCTTTTTGGAGCAGATCATCCGTTATCATGGTGTACCGGTGAGGATTGTGTCCGATCGTGACTCGCGGTTCACTTCTCGTTTCGAGAGCGCTCCGAGAAGGGTTTGGGCACGAGTGCGATTTCAAAGATGACTTTTCACCCTCGGGACGGATGGTCGATCGAGAGAGTGAATCGATTCTCGAGGATATGTTGAGGGCTTGTGTGTTGGATTTCCCAGCGATTGGGACCAGATTCAGATTTTGATGGAGTTTGCCTATAACAACGATTACGATCGACGATTCGGATGGCTCCATTCGAGGCATTGTATGGTAAGCGTTGTCGGTCCCCCGTGTTCGGGAAGAGGTTGGTGATAGACGAGTTTTGGGTCCCGAGTTACCGCAGCTTGACCAATGGTGCAAAGGCGTAAGATTAGAGCTCGTATGTTGACAAATTTCAGAGCAGCGAGAAGAGTTACGCCGATGTTCGGCGCCGAGATTTGGAGTTTGAGGTTGGTCGGCATGTGTTCCTTAAGGTTGCTCCGATGCGAGGTGTTTTGAGGTTTGCAAGCGAGGAAGTTGAGTCCCCGCTTTGTTGGTCCGTTCGAGATCCTAGAGAGGATTGGCAGAGTTGCTTACCGGTTAGCCCTACCTCCGTCACTATCACGGTGCATAGTGTTTTTCATGTATCGATGTTGAGGCAAGATGTGCCGGACCCGTCGCACATTGTGGACTTTGAGCCTTTGCGGTGAATGAGGATTTGAACTTCGAGGAAAAGCGGTGAGGATCCTTGCCTTTGAGACCAAGACGTTGCGTAATCGCGAGATTCGTTTGGTAAAGGTTCGATGGAGGAGTCGGGATTCGAGGAGGCCACTTGGGAGCGGGAAGACGAGATGAGGTTGCATTACCCCGAAATAAGCTGTTTTAAGGACTTTCGAGGACGAAAGTCATAAAAAGGAGGGAATATTGTAACGACCTGTGTTTTTCTTCCGGTCTTCCAGGTATGCCCTAGGGGTAATTTGGTAATTTGGTCGGGCCGTCGTGGTCGTTTGTGTCTTTTCGATTACTAAAATTATTGGATGGTTTTTGTAGGTTTTGGAGGGGTTTGTGGTTTGGTTTGAGCAAGGTTTGTTGCAAAAGTAAAAATAAAGGGATTTGTCTTTGCAGTGGGGTTTGAACCCGGGTCTCCGGGAAGCTTGTAGAGAGGTGTGCCATATGAGCCATTAGGTGCTCTTGTTACTCTTTTCGCATCACATCTTAGTTAACCTTGGATTTTTGGAGTTTTGGTGCATTTGGTTAAATGAAATAGAAATAGGTTATTTCATCTCCTTCTCCAAAACATCTCTTGGCCGCCAAGCTCTCCATCTCCATAGCCTTGCCGAGTTCTTCATCCTTGCATCTCCTTGGGTTCGATCATCATCATTCCGGTAAGTCTTCGTCTTCTTCATCTTCTCATTTGGGTGTTTGTTGGCCGAATGTAAGAAAAAGGGGTTGTGTGTGTGTGTGTGTTGTGCACCAACCGAGAGGAGCTGACCATCATCCTCAGCCAGCTCACCGCGACGCCAGATCGGTCGAGAGCGGCTCGTCGCGACGCCCAGATCGGTCGAGCGGCTCTGTCGCGACGCCCAGATCGGTCGAGCTACCGTCGACGCCGACGCCCGCACTGTTTCCGCGGCAGCCTCGCCGTTCGCCCAAAGCAGATCGCCCGATCGCCGCGACGCCAGAGGGTCCTCGGCGCGCCAAGACGTCCGGCCGACGCTCGCGACGCCCTCGCCGTGTTCGCTTGCCGAGCCGCCGCCGCGGCCGCTCGGACATTCGCCGCGCGCGTCCTCGCTGAAGTTGCTCGTCGCGCGCTTTCGCCGCCCGCGCCTTGCGCCGCGCGCCGCCGTCGAGCCGCTGCCGCCACGCGCGTGTCGCTGTCCTCGTGCGTGTAGCGGCCGCAGCCAATGCGTGTCCGTGCGTGCGTGCGCAGCCACGACCGGGCGCGTGTCCTGCTGCGTGCCGGTAGCGCGCCAGCGCCAAAATTTTTGCGAGAGCGAGCTTGCCAGCAGCCCCAAGCTCGTGGTCGCGCGCCGCGTGAGTTCCCGAGCCGAGCTTGTTTGTTCTATTGTTGTATAGATATTTTAGATGCCGATTATTGTTGGTTTGCTAGGTTCCCGCCGCTAGCTCGGGATTGTTCCGCAGACTTAGGATTTGTGTGTAAAAGTCTTCGACCAAGGTAAGGATTTCTTACCGGGGTTGTGTGGACTCGCGGTATATTTGTGATTGTTGTTTTGTATGCCTGTGTATGATTACTAGCATGTTTATCTCTAGGTGCTGCATTCGAATTCTCGATCGCATGATCTCTTGTATTGTTTCTCATGTTAGTCCATGCTAGGTTGTTCTGTTCTAGCATGTTCGATATCTGTTCTTGCTTCGTAGTATCATGCTAGGTTCTTTGTATCTGATGAGCACGTATTGGATCGCATTGATTGAATCGTTATTATTGTTAAGGTTTAGAATTCGGGTAGATAGCATCATCGGCCCGATGCATAAAGTATCTTGCATCTATGGCAAGGACGATTGAGACAGTTCTCCGTCCTTGGACCCCGTGAGGGATTAGCTATCCCAACCGGTAGGCCCTGCAATCTTGGGTGAGGGTGGTAGTCTAAGCGATGCCCCAATGGTCGGGATGATGACTTGGCAATGCCTAGTCCCGGCGGCCGCACACGTCCTCGGCGTGTTCGGCAAAGAGCCCTTGATTGCCACCGATAAGGTAAGGACGGCGGCGGTGTAAGCCTACCATGACCCGTTCCTTAGCCAAGTGCGGTGGTACAGCCGACATAGTTCACGTGTCCAGTCTCACACCCCTATGTCGGTGACACCGATCCGAGAGATTTAGTTAGGCGTGGTATCCGGATATGGGCAAACTTGCCACTAGACCCGGCAGACCCCATAGTGCGTAGAAGCACGCGGTGCATCCTTACGCTCATTACTGCGCGATCGAGAGCTCCTCGGGATCTTGAGCCGGTGCACCTTTCGTATCGTCGTGAGGCAGCCGAGGCGGGACTTGTTCCCGTATAGTGCGTTTAGTGTGTTGTGGTATTTCCGGACTAAGACCCTGAGATGGCATCCGAGGTCCAAGTGTGGACTTAGCTATGTGCTCCGCTCTGTGTTTGTTCTCATAGCTTGCATACATTCTTCTAGATGATCATGTATATCGTATTGTACCCCGGTTGGGGATTCTTACTGGGTAATTCGTTACTCACCCTTATTCTCGTGGTTTTCCACGGTGTAATCAAGGCGGGAGACAGGATGGTGAAGGAGGAGCTATGATCATGGAACTCTGCTTGTCATCTCGATTGTTTTATTTTAATTATTATGACTCTTCACTTTTACTATTTCCCCGAATGCATGTAGACGCACAGAGAGCCCGTGGATGTTTTCTTACGTTTATGGATTCCAAAGATATTGGTACTTGTGGATTTTTAATGGTTTAAATAAATCTCTGATCAGAGTGTGCTTTTAGAAATGTATGTTTTGGTTGTTGAATGTTTCTGTTTTTACTTGGAATCCGAAATGTATTTTTCATAATGTCTTTTATTTTCACTACATGCATTGGGGTAAAGGCCCATTTAGAGCCCCTTTTGGGTCGGGTCTTTACACGCAGCTTAGGATTCTTGTGTGTAGTTGCCTTCCGACCAGGTAAGGATTTCTTACCGGAGTTGTGTGGGCCCTGCCATATTATATGTGATTGCTGTTTGTATGCCTGTCTGTGTTTATCAGCATGTTTAGTGATAGGTGCTATGTTCTGAATTCCCGACTGGCATGATTTCTTATGTTGTTTCTCATGTTAGTCCATGCTAGGTTGTTCCATTCTGGCATGCTCGTTATCTGTTCTTGCTTCGTAGTATCATGCTAGGTTCGTTGTATCTGTTGAGCACGTGTTGGATTGTTTGTTGTTGATGTTATAGTTTAGAGTTCATATAGGTAGCATCATCTGGGCCAGGATGCATAAAGTAACTTGCATCCACAGCAGGGACGTACGAGGCAGTACTCCGTCCCTGATCCCCCGTTAGGGTTTATGTAACGGCCCAGTTTTCTATTTCGGTTACCCAGGTGATTTCGGGTCATTATTCGGATGTTCAGATGGGCCGTTAGAGCTGTTTTAACCCTTAGGGGTATTTTGGTCTTTTTGCCCCTGGTCAGGGTTTTGAGGATTTTAAAGATTTCAGGACCATTCCTGCCTTCATCGAAATTTGGTGGTTGTTGGTTGCAAGACCCAAGCAGTTTGGGCAAGTTGTTTGGGAGTTTGGAGGTATTTTAGTTATTGGCAAATTTAATGGGTTTTTGAGTGCTTCCATTGGGATTTAAACCCTTGCCCTAAATGGTTTTGAGAGTTTGTAAGAAAAAGAGTTTTTTTTTTTAAAAAGAAAAGTTTGCTTGGGCCGGGTTTTGAAAGAGGAAGCTTTGGGAAGGGATTTTAGACCCATTTAAATTAGGAAAAGGGAAGAAAATCAAGAAAATCTCTTTCCCCTTGTTTTGCAATCTCTCTCTCTCTCTCTCTCTCTCTCTCTCTCTCTCTCTCTCTCTCTCTCTCACTAAGAACCTCACTAAGAAAAACCCGAGCCACATACCGCCTTGATCGCGCCAAGACCGCTCGCACCGACCTTGGCCTTTGCATGTACCCATGCCCACTGGGCACGACCAGTGCGCGCGCCCGCTTCGCGACTGCCGCGCCGCGTTTCGCGCCGCTGTTGCCGCCCACACGCGCCGCTCGCCCGCGTGCCGTTCGCGCTGCGTTCCAATGCGCCGCAGCGCCACAAGCAAGACTCGCCTCGCCTCCTCTTCTTTGTCGACCGGCCCGCTTTTTGCCGCATGGGTTGGGCCAAAACCTTGGGTTTTCTCTATCGGTATTTCTCGAGTCTTTTCTCCTTTGGGCATTAGGTTGCTGGCTGCTGTTTATCTATTTAGGATGTTTTTTTATTGTATGCCTAGGTTGCTTGGGTTCGCTTTAAAGCTCGAGGGTCGTTATTTGATTGTGAAAGTTATTTCTGCTTGCTTCCAAGTAAGGATTTCTTACCGTGGTTGTGTGGACCCTGCGATATTATCATGATGTGCTTTGTATGCTTGTTGATTGTTATGAGCATGATAGTGATAGGGTATCTATGTTTGATCTCTTGCTAGCATGTTTGCTTGATGTACATGTTAGTGCCATGTTAGGTTTGTTCTTCCAGCATGCTATGGTTCCTGCTTTAAGTTCGTAGTATCATGCTAGGTTATGTGTGATTGATGTTGATATGTATGTTTAGCAAGGAATCACTTACTCTGTACTCCTATCTAGTGTAGTAGGGTTTGTCATCATCTAGAGGTTGAGAGTTGACATAACGTACTTTGTCCCCACCGGTCGGGAGTAGAGCGAAGCATAACGTACATTGCTTCCCCCCGGCAGCCGATGTGGATTTAGCTACCACATCGGCATAAGCCTAGTTTGTAGCCTGCTAGAGCGGAACCCTGCCAACGGTGCAAGCCTGCCTTGGACGGTTCTTAGCTTCCAGTGTCGGTGGTACAGCCGCATGGATGAGTGCCGAGGGCCTCGCACTACTGTGTTCAGTGACACCGCTTCCGAGTCTTTAGGCATGCGTACCTGGCCCGCGTAGTTTGTACATAAACCCCCACATTTACGTCGGTTGAAGCAGCATGCGGTGTGCGCGCACACGCGTTAGTCGCCGGTTCGGAGAGCTCCCCCGGGCTAATGTTCGTGAGTACACCAGTTTCTTTTAGTTTAGAGCCAGACTTCGGGTACTCTCCCGGTAGTCCAGATTTATTAGCGAGGGTAAGAGGCCTTTGAGGACACCCATTGGGATTGGTTTTTGAGCTAATCATATGGTCGAGGGAGAAAGACCCTCGAGGGTGTCGGACATCTTTGGGATCGGTTTTTGAGCTGATCAATTGGCCAAGGGAGAAAGACCCTCGGAGATGTCCTGGGATTGGTTATGAGAACCAATCATTAGGCCGGAAGTAGGAGACTTCCGAGGATTCCAGATTCTGCCTTGTAAGCTCATTGAGCTATGATCTCTGTTGGTAACTGTTTGCATGTATACTAGGGTGCTAGATGACTGATGTATCGTATTGTACCCCGGTTGGGGATTCTTACTGAGTATGTTTATACTCACCCTTATTTCTGTGGTTTTTCCACCAGGTAACTTGGGACAGCACCGGGAAGGCTAGCGGGGGGAGCTGTTTGATCATGGGAGCCGCCAACACTCTGTCTTTTATTGTTTGCATAATTTGTTCAGCATGTAGACGAACAGGAGTCCTAGGGGGATGTTTTTAAAAGCTGTTTAAATTGTATTGTATGATTTCATAAACACTGGCCAGGCTTGTTTTACTTTGTTGGTTTGCTTAAATGAAGGTTGTTGTTTATGTTTTAAGTGTCCCCGCTTTTAAATGTTTTGAAAGGTTTTAAATATGAGCACTAAACCGCTTGATGAAGTATTTAACTTGCATGCTCAAAGTGAGAACCTAGGTTTAGGACCGTATTTTGGGTCGGGTTCTTACAGTTGGTATCAGAGCATAGAGTCATAGATTCTGTAGACTAACCTGCTTGTAGGTTGTTGCCCCCATGATCATCAGCACTCCGCGGCCGTTAGGTTTGTCTGAGTTCTTTAAGCTAAGGGTTTTATTTTGCAATACTGCATCTAGTATACATGTGTTACCCTTGTAGGCCAGTGAGAGCCCTAGAGTGGGCTAGCTTTTATGCTTTGTGTAGATCGCCAGTATGTTGATTACACATAGAGTAGCAGGGACGTTTGGTATGTCCAACTGAGGAGTTGGACTGATCGTGTTGATGTTGAGACCACGTCCAGGGTTGTCTAGACCCGTAGGCCAGTTTTGGGTCCTGGCAGTTGAGTTGCCAAGAGAAGGGGGTAGAGGCTAGTCTGCCTCAGAGTGAGACTCCTTGAGCAGTGTGTGCTCCAGCCATGATAGAGTTGATGGCAGGTCTTTTAGCTAACAGAGAGCGGAGACCCAGGCGCAGTTTGTAGCGCGTAGTGAGGAGTCCTGGGCACAGATAGCCCAGCTGGCAGAGTTTATTTAGGAGTCACCCCCCCTAGTAGCTCCAGTAGCCCTAGAGGTTCTCGGGAGGGCTTGATCAGTAGGTTTATGCTGATAAGTTAAGTTGGCGTTGGTCGAGCCGCCGAGTTTGGCAAGTGGAAGCCTGTAGAGCTGGATGTTTTTGAGACTTTCTGCTAGCATCGAGGTGGTTGGCCAGGATTCAGTTTATCATCCAAGTGTTGGGATGACCTGGTGTTCGGAGGCCGATGACCTGATGTTCAGAGGCTGAGGCGTGCCGTTCTTGTGTTGTTTGATGCAGCAGTGTGGTGGTGGAAGTCCCCTGTGAGAGGCGGACCAACAGAGTCTCCACCAGCCACCCGGTCGATTGGCAAGCTGCCAAGTTAGTAGCTTTTGAGGAAGATGTAGAGACATCTTGTCCTCCTGCAAGCCTGCAGTCGTTTTGCAGCCAGTTCTTTTAGTACCCTCGTAGCCAGGGTGTAGTGTGGAGTTTGCTTGTCAGGACTTAATCCGTCCGTGGTTTTCAGCTGGCTAGTAGAGAGAAGCACCTTGTGTTAGCATGTTTCAGGTGTGGAGCTAGGTGCTGCCACCCGAGGAGTTGGCCTGAGCTTTCGTTGAGCATCGAGTGAGATGCAGGAGTTGGCCTAAGCTTTTGTTGAGCATCGAGTGGGATGCAGGAGTTGGCCTAAGCTATTGTTGAGCATCGAGTGGGATGCAGGAGTAGGCCGTGGCATGTCTGTTAGGCGAGATGCCAGAGATTAGGCTGCTCGAGTGTTTGGACTCTTCTGTTGAGTGCCTTTGCCCCGGCACTTGGAGTGTGACCTTCCCTATCCTCAGACGGGCATAAAGCTTGTTTTGGGCTAATTTGTGTTGTAAAGGATGTAGTGCCTGTTGGCACCAAGCTTTGAGAGGAGGCCTAGTTTCGGGCCAGTTGGCACTTTTGGTACAGATGGTTCCATGCCCGCCCGGAGTATAGCATCCCCACCAGCCTTGTACCTGTTTTTCTGAAGTTGCATCTGTTTCGATTGCTTAAGAGATCTAGCTCGGTGGTAGTCAGAGAACTACAAGTGTGAGGTCGTTCGAGGGAAAAGTAGGAGCTTTTCAGGGTCACCGAGAGTTGGGTGCAAAGGATGTTGTAGGTTGGTGAGGGCTAGCGCGTCCGAGTTCTCGCGCTTGTGTGTGGGCTTGTGAGCCAGCTTGATGGTAGTGTGTTCCGACTACCCTTGGAGTTACCCTAATATGGGTAGAGTTGGCATCGAGGATGCGTGGTTGATCCAGTGTTAGAGCCATGAGTTGGATGGTTGAGTGGAGCATTTAGTGGGCACATTGGTATGAGGTACGTCAGCTTGGTGTGGTTATGCTCTTGTAAGAGTGAGTTGACCAATGTAGCTTTTCGTGGTGAGTTGACCCCGAGTGGGTTGAACTCTTGTTGCTCCTTTGCTAGATGTGGCTCTATTGGGAGGCAAAAGTTGCCTTGTGTGGGTTTGGATCTTAAGGAGCCAAGTTGGAGCTGTACACGCTGGTGTACTTTTGTGTAGCTCGTTCCGTGGTTATGTTTCAGGAACCACGAGAGGTTCGCGTTGAGGAGCCAGTGCTCAGTCTTTGAGTTGTCAAGGCTTTTGTCCTTGGCAACTGCCCTAGCTTTGGTTGTAAGGATCCCGTGCTCGTAGCCGGGTTGTTGTTTAAGCAAGTTTTGCTAGGTGGTCCTTGCCCTGGTCAGAGTTCAGTTGAAACTGAACAAGAGCGGTGATAGCAAAGCCGCGCAGTTTCTGATAGTCATGGCTAAGAGAGCTGTTCGGATCCTTACCTTGGGCAGAAGGTATGTTGTGGCTGATGCTTGAGTAGGAGGATGACGCATTCTGTAGCGTTTCCGGTTCTCCTGGTTTTCAAGAAGTTGGTGTTGGCCAGCGTAGTTGAGATGCTGGAGAGGGTTGTGCCCGTGTAACCTGTTGTCTGTTTAGATCGTTTGACGACCGTGTGTGTCGGAGGGTGATCGGAGGATCCCTAGGTTGTGGAGAGCCTCTCCAGAGCTCAGTCAGACCCAGGCAGTGTTCCTTGGGTGAGTTGCTGGCAGATTTGGTAGTCTAGCAAGCTAGTGCTTGTTTGGAGTAGAGTCCGGATTGGTTCCGGTGAGGTGGCTAGTTGGTGCTTGGTGTTGACCAAGATTTGGTTCCCTTGTTGTTTCAAGAGCTAGCTCGGTTCGAGCAAGAGGGCGTTGCCCTGGGGACTTGTTCCTAGTCAGGAGGTTCGGGAGTTGACCCCTCGCTCGGTGGTTGAGTAAGTTCTGCTAGTTCTGGATTGGTGGTCCAATCAGTTGAGTTTTCCCTTGGGTAATGCTTCCAAGAGAGTTGGTTGTTGTTGCCCTTGGGTTTGAGCTAGTCAGCGAGCGTGTGTGAAGTTCGCTGCCCTTCAGAGTTCACTTGCTGGGAAATCATTCCCGTTTAGAAGGAGTCAGCGTAGCTCATGAGTTGTGTAGTTGATTAGAGTAGCGCAGTGGTTAGCCCAGCGAGGGGGTCCCTGCATTGTGTTGTTAGCAAGCGAAAGTTGTTTGTCCCCGCAAGGGCGGAGGCCAGCCAGTTTAAGAGTTGAGTTTTTGCTGGAAAGTTGTTGGTTCTTTGGGGTTTGAGGAACCCCTAGTATCCATGGTAGTTGAGTTGCACCATGGATGCCAGCCTCGAGTATTATCTTTGGAGATAGCCTCGTCAGTTCGTATTCCTTGCGATGTTCCGAGTGTCGAGTTTCTAGTCGCAAGATGAGTTAGGCCTAGGCTAAAGGAGGAAGTCCTTTGAGTAGCCAGTTGGACTTAAACGTTGAGTGGTAGCTTGGAGGCGAGCTTTACTCGTTATGAGCTTGGTTTGAGTTTCTGCTGAGCAAGCCTTTCTCGGGCTTTGCTTTTAGTTGTTGTGCATTCGAAGTTGGCATTTTAGCTGAGCCACAGTTGAGTGAGTTGGCACAGAGGTGTCGTGGCATTGGTTGGAAACCTTAGAGTTGTTATCCTCAAGCTATTGTGTTGCTAGTAGCCGCGTGTTATTTTATTCCTTGCTGCTCGAGGTTTCCGTGAGAGGAATGTTGTTTGTTTTCTGTGTCGCGATGTTCACCTAGGCCAAAGAGCTGATCGGATTGCATTGGAAAGTTTGTTGTCGGCCGATGAGGGGCTCCAGTTTATTAGTTTGGCTGAGTGGAGCCTGTTCCTGGACCTTGTCGTTCAGGGGTGGCCGAAGCTGAAGTTTCAGCTAGTGTGAGTGGTGGTAGCCGTTTGGTGAACCAGAAAAGTGCCCCTTGGCTTTGGTGCTTCGATTTCTCGTAAGATGGTTGCTTAAGTGTTGTGGACGCGTGCTAGTTGAAGAAGTTTGCCTTTAGGATCGGCCGCCAGGTGGTGGTTCGATTGTATTTCGTTAAGACTTATAGGCAAGCATTGGGGTTCGCAGGTCTCTCGTGAAGTAGGAGTAGGCTGATTAGTTTCAAGAACCCGGGAGGTTCAGTTGTTTGGTCAGCATGGTGTAGTGTTGAGGTTGTTTGTTAACAGCTGTGAGCCCAGAGAAGTTACGCCGGTGCGCGGCGGAGAGTTTAGAGCTTGTGACCAGTCTACGAGTTTGCTGAGAGTAGCGCCGTAGGGAGGCGTTCCGAGTTGGGTTAGCAGGGATAAGTGTAAAGACCCGACCCAAAAAGGGGCTCTAAATGGGCCTTTACCCCAATGCATGTAGTGAAAATAAAAGATATTATGAAAAATACATTTCGGATCCCAAGTAAAAACAGAAACATTCAACAACCAAAACATACATTTCTAAAAGCATACTCTGATCAGAGATTTATTTAAACCATTAAAACAAACCACAAGTACAAATATGCTGGAATCCATAAAACGTAAGAAAACATCCTGGGGGCTCTGTGCCCGTCTACATGCATTCAGGGGAAATAACCAAAATTCAAGAGTCATGATAAATAAAATAGAATAAGCAGAGATGACAGCAGGATTCCATGATCACAGCTCCTCCATCAGCCATCCTGTCTCCCGCTTGATTACTGTGGAAAACCACAGAATAAGGGTGAGTAACGAATTACCCAAGAAGAATCC
Source organism: Sicyos edulis (assembly GCA_036507275.1). Lineage (NCBI taxonomy): Eukaryota > Viridiplantae > Streptophyta > Magnoliopsida > Cucurbitales > Cucurbitaceae > Sicyos > Sicyos edulis. Next base: position 15,701,401 of record CM071854.1, read on the forward strand.
CCAACCGGGTACAATACGATATACATGATCATCTAGAAGAATGTATGCAAGCTATGAGTACAAACACAGAGAGCGGAGCACATAGCTAAGTCCACACTTGGACCTCGGATGCCAACTCGTGGTCTTAGTCCGGAAATACCACAACACACTAAACGCACTATACGGGAACAAGTCCCGGCCTCACACATCTCATCGTCGACACGAAAGGTGCACTAGCTCAAGATCCCGAGGAGCTCTCACCGGCGCCAGTAATGAGCGTAAGGATGCACCGCGTGCTTCTACTGAGACATGGGGTGCGGGTCCAGTGGCAAAGCCGCCCATATCCGGATACCACGCCTAACTAAATCTCGGATCGGTGTCACCGACATAGGGGTGTGAGACACTGGACACGTGAACTATGTCACCTGTACCACCGCACCGAGGCTAAGGAACGGGTCATGGTAGGCTTACACCAGAAGCCGTCCTTACCTTAACAGTGGCAATCAGGGCTCATTGCCGAACACGCCGAGGACGTGCGGCCGCCGGGGACTAGGCATTGCCAAGTCATCATCCCGACCATTGGGGCATCGCTTAGACTACCACCCTCACCCAAGATTGCGGGGCCTACCGGTTGGGATAGCTAATCCTCACGGGGTCCAAGGACGGAGAACTGTCTCAATCGTCCTTGCCATAGATGCAAGATACTTTATGCATCGGGCCGGATGATGCTATCTACCGAATTCTAAACCTTAACAATAATAACGATTCAATCAATGCGGTCCAATACGTGCTCATCGGATACAAAGAACCTAGCATGATACTACGAAGCAAGAACAGATATCGAACATGCTAGAATAGAACAACCTAGCATGGGCTAACATGAGAAACAATACAAGAGTTCATGCCATCAGAATTCAACAGAGCACCTAGAGATAAACATGCTAGTAATCATACACAGGCATACAAAACAACAATCACAAATATATCAGCAGGTCCACACAACCCCGGTAAGAAATCCTTACCTTGGTCGGGAAGACTTCTACACACAAATCCTAAGTCTGCGGAACAATCCCGAGCTAGCGAGCGGGAACCTAGCAAACCAACAATAATCGGCATCTAAAATATCTAAACAACAATAGAACAGCAAGCTCGGCTGCTGGGAACTCACGCGCGCGACGACACGAGCTTGGGGGCAGGGGCGAGCCGGCACGGCAAGGACTTGGACCCGCTGCCGCGCGCCTGGCACGCAGCGCAGTGGACGCGCGACTGCCGCGCGTGGCACGGGCACGGCAGTGGACGCGCGACCGGCCGCGCGGCAGCACTGCGCGACGGGCGACGGCGCAGCGCGGCGCAGCGCTCGGGCGATCTGGCGCTGGCGCGCGGCGCGTGGCGCGCGATGCGGACACGCAAGCGGCTCGGCAGGAGCCAGCGCGAAGCGAACGTCGGGCGGCTGGCGCGCGCGCAGCAGCTTCGGCAAGCGGACACGGCGAGGGCGCGCGAAAGCGCTGGCGAGGACCTCTCGGCGCGAGCGATCGGGCGATCTGTCTTCAGGTTGGGCGGGCGAACGCAAGGCGGCTGGGACGGATCTGGGCGCGGCGAAGCGATCGGTTTGGACGTGCGAGCGATCGGCGATGGGCGATCTGTCTTCTTTTGGCGGGCGAACGGCAAGGCGGCTGGGACGAATCTGGCGTGCGGCGATCGGCGATGGGCGATCTGTCTTCTTTGGCTGGGCAGCAAGGCAAGGGCTGGGACGAATCTGCGGCGAGCGATCGGTTTGGACGTCGAAGCGATCGGGTGGACGTCGGCGAGCGATCGGCGATGGGCGATCATCTTCTTTGGCTCGGCTACACTCTCTACCGTGTTGCAATCAACACAACACACACAACACACCTCTTTTCACTTGGCCAAACGCACACCAAACGGATGAGAAGAAGGAGAAGAAGAAGAAGAAGATCAATACCTACCCGGAATGATGATGGTGGAACCCAAGGAGATGCAAGGATGAGGAATCGGCAAGGCTATGGAGATGGAGAGCTTGGGCGCCAAGAGATGTTTTGGAGAAGAAGATGAAATAACCTAATTCTATTTCATTTAACCAAATGCACCAAAACTCCAAAATCCAAGGTTAACTAAGATGTGATGCAGAAAGAGCAACAAGAGCACCTAATGGCTCAATTGGCACACCTCTCTACAAGCTTCCCAGAGACCGGGTTCAAACCCACTGCAAAGACAAATTCCTTTATTTTTACTTTTGCAACAAACCTTGCTCAAACCAAACCACAAACCCCTCCAAAAACCTACAAAAACCATCCAATAATTTTAGTAACTGGAAAAGACACAAACGACCCTGACGGCCCGACCAAATTACCAAATTACCCCTAGGGCATACCTGGAAGACCGGGAAGAAAAACCTGGGTCGTTACAATAAGTGAGCCCTAGAGTTGTAAGACCGTTTGAGAGTTGGTGCAAGTCAGAGGAGGTGGCTCACCGACTAGTTATCGCATGTTTTCTTCGAAGCTCAATGTTAGTTCAGTTTTGGTTGAGATAGTTCGTGGCAGACTCGGTGTCTGATGGGCTTGGAGCCTTTGGGAACCCAAGAGGATTCGGTTTCAAAGAAGGATTTGCGTTGTCTTAATCGAGAGCTTGGTTGGTTAAGAATCAGTGAAGTTTTCCTAGAGTTGTTTTCGTCTTAGGACTTTCGAGGACGAAAGTCTTAAAAGGAGGGAGTATTGTAACGGCCCAGTTTTCTATTTCGGTTACCTAGGTGATTTCGTGTAACGGCCCAGGTTTTTCATCCCGGTCTTCCAGGTATGCCCTAGGGGTAATTTGGTAATTTGGTCGGGCCGTCAGGGCCGTTTGTGTCTTTTCCAGTTACTAAAATTATTGGATGAATTTATGTAGGTTTTTGGAAGGATTTGTGGTATGGTTTGAGCAAGGTTTGATGCAAAAGTAAAAATAAAGGAAATTGTGCTGCAGCTGGGGTTTGAACCCAGGTCTCCTGGAAAGCTTGTGGGGATGTGTGCCAATTTAGCCATTAGGTGCTCTTGTTGCTCTTTCTGCATCACATCTTAGTTAACCTTGGATCTTTGGTGTTTGGTGCATTTGATTAAATGAAAAGGAATCAGGTTTGTTGTGTTTTCTTCTCCAAAAGAGTTGTGGCCGCCCAAGCTTTCTCCCAACCTCTCTTGCCGATCCTTCATTCTCTTTGCATCTCCTTGGCTCGATCATCACCATTCCGGGTAAGACTTCGTCTTCTTCATCTTCTCATTTGGGTGTTTTTGTTGGCCGAATGTAAGAAAAAGGGGTTGTGTGTGTGTGTGTGTTGTGCAACACCGAGGGAAGTCCAAAGGCCGAGCTCGTCGTGATCGCCCGGCTCGTCCGCTGGCGGCCTGCCGCGCCCAGATCGCCCTGCCGTCGCACCAGATCGCCCTTGCCGTCCACGGCCCTGTCGCGCAAAGATCTCGCCGACGACAACCGCCCGGCCCGCGCGCGCCGGCCATCCACCCGACGTCATGCGATCGCGCAAGCAGAAGACGACGCGACGCGCGCGCGCCTTCTCCGTGTCGCTTGCCGGCGCCGCTCGCCGCGACGCCCAGACGTTCGCGCGCGCGCGCGTCCTCGCGCGAGCAGCGGCTTCGCCGTGTCCGCATCGCACGCCAGCGCCCAGCGCCATCATCCGCAAGAGCAGACGCGCCAGCGCCGTGCCAGCGTGCGGCCAGCGCCCAGCTCGGCCAGTGTTAGACCTGCCAATGCGCGCTTTGCCTTCGTGTCGCCGTGTGCCGTGTGAGTGCTCCGAGCCGAGCCTCTTTATTTTTTATTATATTTTTAGGGCTATGGTTGTGATTGTTACTATGTTTGTAGGTTCTCGATAGCTAGCTCCTAATTGTTCGCAGCTTAGGAATTTGTGTGTAGAAGTCTTCCGACCAAGGTAAGGATTTCTTACCAGGGGTTGTGTGGACCTGCGATGTTCTATGTGATTGATGTTGTATGTTTGTTTGTGATTATCAGCATGTATAGTTTAGGTGCTCCGCTCAATTCTGATGGCATGACTTTCGTATGTTGTTCTTTCATGTTAGTCCATGCTAGGTTGTTCCGTTACTCGCATGCTCATATTCATTCCTCGCTCAGTAGTACCATGCTAGGTCTCTTTGTATTCTTTTGAGCACGTATTGGATTGTTTGTCGATTGTTAAGGCGAGTTAGATTTTAGGTAGGTAGTATCTTAGGGCCCGATGCATAAAGTATCTTGCATCCATGGCGGGGACGTCGAGACAGCTTCTCCGTCCCCCGAACCCCGTTAGGTTTAGCTAACCCGACCCAGTAGGCCCCGCAATCTTGGGTGAGGGTGGCAGATCGTTAAATGCCCCAACGGTCGGGATGATGACTTGGCATTACCTCGCCCCCCCGGCGATCGGCACGTCCTCGGCGTGTTCGGCCGTAGCCCTTGATTGCCACTGTTAGGGCAAGGACCGCTTCTGGTGTAAGCCTACCACGGCCGGTTCCTTAGTCTCAGTGCGGTGGTTCAGCCGACATAGTTCACGTGTCAGGTCTCACACCCCTATGTCGGTGACACCGATCCGCAGAGATTTAGTTAGGCGTGGTGATCTGGACATGGGCAGCTTGCCACTAGACCCGGCACCCCATAGTCTGCGAAGAGCACGCGGTGCATGCTTACGCTCATTCTGGCGCCCACACGGAGAGCTCTTCGGGATCTTGAGCTAGTGTACCTTTCAGACGACAGAGATGAAGCGCCGAGGCCGAGACTTGTTTCTCGTATAGGGCGATTTGTGTGGTTATGGTAGTTAATTCGGACTAAGACCCCGGTTGGCATCCGAGGTCCAAGTGTGGACTCGGCTATGTGCTCTATTCGTGTTTATGATCATAGCTTGCATACACTCATCTGGATGACCATGTGCATCGTATTGTACCCCGGTTGGGGATTCTTACTGAGTAACTCGTTACTCACACTTATTTTGTGGTTTCCACAGGTAACCAAGGAGCAAGACAGGATGGCTGAAGGAGGAGCTATGATCATGGGCCCTGCTGTCATCTCTGACCATTTTATTATATCATGACTCTTGACTTTTGTTATTTCCCTGAATGCATGTAGGCGGCACACGGAGCCCTAGGATGTTTTCTTATGTTTTATGGATTCCAGCATATTTGTACTTGTGGAATGTTTAAATGGTTTAAATAAATCTCTGATCAGAGTATGCTTTTAGAAATGTATTTATCCTGAAACAGGTGCTTGGAAACAGGGACAGGTTTTAGAGTAAATTGTTTTTATTGTTGAATGTTTCTGTTTTTACTTGGGATCCGAAATTTATTTTTCATAATGTCTTTTATTTTGAATACATGCATTGGGGTAAAGGCCCATTTAGAGCCCCTTTTGGGTCGGGTCTTTACATTTCGGGTCATTATTCGGATGTTCGGATGGGCCGTTAGAGCTGTTTTAACCCTTAGGGGTATTTTGGTCTTTTTGCCCCCAGTCAAGGTTTTGAGAATTTTCAAGATTTCAGGACCATTCCTGCCTTCATCGAAGTTTGGTGGTTGTTGGTTGCAAGACCCAAGCAGTTTGGGCAAGTTGTTTGGGAGTTTGGAGGTATTTTAGTTATTGGCAAATTTAATGGGTTTTTGAGTGCTTCCATTGGGATTTGAACCCTTGCCCTAAATGGTTTTGGGAGTTTGTAAGAAAAAGAGTTTTTTTTAAAAAAAGAAAAGTTTGCTTGGGTCGGGTTTTGAAAGAGGAAGCTTTGGGAAGGGATTTTAGACCCATTTAAATTAGGAAAAGGGAAGAAAATCAAGAAAATCCCTTTCCCCTTGTTTTGCAATCTCTCTCTCTCTCTCTCTCTCTCCTTGTCGACCTCACCAAGAAAACCCAACCCGAGCCACAGCCCTGCCCAGTCGCGCCGCACCGCCCTGCACCAGCCTTGCACAGCCCATGCTCAGCCGCTCTGCACCAGGCCGCCCCGCACCGCGCCGCTCGTTGCCGTCCGCACGCGTCGCCCAGCGCCGTTCGTGCGGCTCGCCCGCGCGCCGTTCTTGTTGACCCGATGATTCGCCCCGTGCCGCTTCGCCGCGTCCTCATTCCAGCGTCGCTGCGGCGGCGCAGCGCGCCGCGCTTGCGCCTCGCTTGCTGCCGACCAACCTGCCTTGCCGTGCGGGTAGGGCCGAAACCTTGGGTTTTCTCGGTCGGTATTTCTCGAGTCTTTTCTCCTTTGGGCATTAGGTTGCTGGCTGTTGTTTATCTATTTAGGATGTTTTTTTATTGTATGCCTAGGTTGCTCGGGTTCGCTTTAAAGCTCGAGGGTCGTTATTTGATTGTGAAAGTTATTTCTTCTTGCTTCCAAGTAAGGATTTCTTACCGTGGTTGTGTGGACCCTGCGATATTATCATGATGTGCTTTGTATGCTTGTTGATTGTTATGAGCATGATAGTGATAGGGTATCTATGTTTGATCTCTTGCTAGCATGTTTGCTTGATGTACATGTTAGTGCCATGCTAGGTTTGTTCTTCCAGCATGCTATGGTTCCTGCTTTAAGTTCGTAGTATCATGCTAGGTTATGTGTGATTGATGTTGATATGTATGTTTAGCCAGGAATCACTTACTCTGTACTTCTAGCTAGTGTAGTAGGGTTTGTCATCATCCAGAGGCTGAGAGCGGACATAACGTACTTTGTCCCCACCGGTCGGGAGTAGAGCGAAGCATAACGTACATTGCTTCCCCCCGCAGCCGATGTGGATTTAGCTACCACATCGGCATAAGCCTAGTTTTTAGCCTGCTAGAGCAGAACCCTGTCAATGGTGCAAGCCTGCCTTGGCCGGTTCTTAGCTTCAGGTCAGTGGTACAGGCTGCACAGATGAGTGCCGAGGGCCTCGCACTACTGTGTTCAGTGACAACGCTTCCGAGTCTTTAGGCATGAGTATTTAACTTGCATGCTCAAAGTGAGAACCTAGGTTTAGGACCGTATTTTGGGTCGGGTTCTTACAGTTTAGCTAACCCTAACGGCAGGCCCTGCAATCTTGGGTGAGGGTGGCAGACTGTTAAATGCCCCAACGGTAGGGATGATGACATGGCATTGCCTTGTCCCCGACAGTCGGCACGTCCTCAGCGTGTTCGGCAGTAGCCCTTGATTGCCACCTGTTAGGGCAAGGACGGCTTCCTAGTGTAAGCCTACCACGATCGGTTCCTTAGCCTCAGGTGCGGTGGTTCAGGCTGACATAGTTCACGTGTCCAGGTCTCACACCCCTATGTCGGTGACACCGATCCAGAGATTCGTTAGGCATGGTGACTAGACCTGGGCAGCTTGCCACTAGACCCGGACCCCCCATGGTTTGCAGTAGCATGCGGTGCGCGCATACGCTCATTAAAGCGCCGACTGGAGAGCTCCTCGGGATTGTGAGCCAGTGCACCTTTCGTATCGACAGTAGACAGGCTGAGGCCTAGACTTGTTTCTCGTATAGGATCATATCGTGTGGTGGATTTTCTGGAGTAAGACCCTGAGATGGCATCCGAGGTTTATGTGTGGATTTAAGCTATGTGCTCTCTTCTGTGTTTATATTCATAGCTTGCATACCATTCTGCTAGATGACCATGTATATCGTATTGTACCCTGGTTTGGGATTCTTATTGAGTAATTCGTTACTCACCCTTATTTTTTGGTTTTCCACAGGTAACCATGGTGCGAGCAGGATGGCTGGAGGAGGAGCTGTGATCATGGAAACCCGTTGTTCGAACTCTGAGTTTATGTCTATGATTCTTTGTGTTTTATTTTCCTCTGAATGCATGTAGTTGGGCACGGAGCCCTAGGTTGTTTTCTGACTGTTTTCTGGATTCTAGCACTGTTGTAACTATTGGAAAGTTTTGAATGTTTTAAATAAATCTCTGATCAGAGTGAGTTTTGGATATGTATTTGTTTTGGAACAGGTGCTTGGAAATAGGGACAGGTTTCAGGAATTTTATATTGACTTTTTAAATGGGTGTTTGTATGTTTTAGTTTTCACTTAGAATCCGAAAACCATTCTTGCATATTGTTTTTAACTTTTGAATGCATGCATTGAGGTAAAGGCCTAATTTAGAACCCCTTTTTGGGTCGGGTCTTTACAGTTGGTATCAGAGCTCAGAGTCATAGATTCTGTAGACTGACCTTTTGTTGTAGGTCATTTTTCCATGATCATCAAGACTCTCGAGCGATCATTAGGTACGCCTAAGTTTTCTTGTTTTAGAAAACAGTTAAGAATTTACAATACTTTTCATCTAGTGTATGCCTTGTTTAGTGTTGTGGAGCGGAGACGAAAGCGAGTTACGACTCACTCTGTTGGTTTGGGTCCAGAGCACCATCATGCCAACTTCCCGCAGTGTAAGAAGTATGATAGCAGCTAGTCAGGGTATCCAGATAGATTCAGATACCGCTGGGACATCGTCCTAGAGGGAGGCAGAGATTAGACTCTCGTAGGCCACTTGTGGCCCAGTTGTTAGTTTTCCCCTAGAGAGAGGGTGGAGATGATTTTCCTTGGAGTACCACTCCAAGAGAGGAGTTAGCTTTGGGCTTTGCTCATGTTGATATTTTTGGAGCAGGTTCCAGTGTGGACTAGCCTGGGTAGTTCAAGTGTTGATCTTGAACGTTAGCAGATAGTTTGGTTGTCCAGTGAGTAGCTGCTGAGTTGGTTGCCTTCGAGGAGGTGGCTGAGACATCTTTGTTCTCTTGGAAATTGTTGTTGTTATGCAGCCAGTAAGTCGGAACCCTTTGTGTTAAAGGTGTAGCGAGCAGTGTTCCCATCGGACTTGATCTGTTGGTGGTTTCCCAGTTGTCTAGTAGAGTTGAGTACTCTTCTTATGGTGAGCTCCCAGAGTGGAGCTAGCTGCTGCATGTTGAGAGAGCCGGTCAGAATTTTGTTGAGCATCAAGTGGAGATGCAAGAGTAGGCAGTGAGACTTCAGTTTGATGAGATGCCATAGACATGGTTGTTTGAGTTTGAGCTCTTGTATGCCTAGCCAGAGTTTTTGTCAATTGAGGCCGTGACCTTGCGAGCCCCATTTGTAGTAAGATGTGGATTTGGTAGTAGTGGCACTTGAGGTGTGTTGGTTGGGGTGCCGGTTTGGCACTAGTGGAACAGATGGTTCGATAACTCGTCCGGAGTTTAGTACTCCTTTAGCCTTTGGATCCGTTCATGGCAGTTGAACCTGTTTAGGTCGTGCAAGAGGGCTAGTTCAGTGATAGTCGTAGGACTACAAGCGAAAGGTCGTTCGAGAGGAGCAGGATCCTCTTTCCAATGTTACTAGGGGTTGAGTAAGTCAGCAGGTTGACGGTTGGTAAGTGTTAGTGAGCGTGAGTCTCACGCTAGTGTTAAGGCCAAGAGATCTTTGTGGTTGGTAGTGCGGTCAACTACCTTCGAGTGCCTAAATCTGAGGAGAGTTGTGCATTGTAGATGCGAGTTTGGTCCAACAGAGGGACCATGAGTTGGAAGCCTATGAGATGAGTTGGATGCCTTACGAGATGAGTTAGATGCCTCATGAGTTGAGTTGGATTTCTTATGTGTAAAGCACACTTGGTGTAACGGCCCGGAAATTTCATCCCGATCTTCCCGGGAGGCCCAGGGACATTTTGGTAATTTTGGGTCGGGCCGACAGGGCCGGTTTTGAAATTGTAATTTGCCAGAAAAATTATGAGAAAATTTGAATGGGATCGGGAATTTTGGTGAAGACGTTTGGGCTTGGGAAAAGGTAAAAATAAATAGGGAATTAAATAACGCGTCGAGTGAGATTCGAGCCAAGGACGTGTCGCGTGCTAGGCAGGGGGCGCTGCCAATCGAGCCACTGAGCACTCTTGTGCTTCTAAACGCGCGATCTTCTATATGAGCCTGTTCGACGCAAGTTTTGGTTTAAAGGCCGAGCTTCTCTTCTTCTTCCCCATTTCTCCTTCGCGATTCTTCCTCGACCGACCGAGCTTCGTGATCACGAATTCATCCTTCTCCAGCTCCAATTCGACCGGATTCCTCTCCCAAATTCGAAGTCAATCTCCCTCCGAGCTGCTGGTGAGTTCTTCTTCTCCCTCTCCGTCTAAAATCCGTTTCCTTTCTCCCCTGTTTCGGGCCTCGCCATTTCCGGCCGAGTCGAGGTGATTTGAGGTGTGGGTGTTGTGTAGCTAGTATAGGGGAGTTCTTCATCAACGAATCGGCCGTCGAATCCTCTCCAATCGCTCGAATTCGAGCTCGTTCTTCTCCAACGCCCAGATCGCCTCTGTTCGCCCCTGTTCGTCGAGCTCGCCAGATCGCCCTCGCCAGATCGCACGAGCGGCGCGTGCGTGCCTCGCTCGCCAAGGCGCAGCGCGATCGCAGCCAGCCCGCCGAGCCACGCCGCGCATCCTCGCCCAGATCGGCGTCTGCGCCCGTGCGCCCGCGCGCGCCCAGCCGAGCTGCATCGCTCGCTCGCCGGCGTTCGTGCCCAACGCTCTGTTCGTCCGCGCGCAGCTCGCTCCCCAGCGCCTGTCCGCGCGCCAGCGCGCCCACTCCTGCGCCCCAGCGCGCCTAGCTAGCCCCATTGCTGCCCCGTTCGTGCAATCGGCTCGTTCGTGCGTTCGTCGCGCCTCGTAAGTTGCTCCCGAGCTGAGCCTTGTTTGTTTTATTATATTTAGGCCTATTGTGTGATTTTTGTTGTGATTGATAGGTTCTCGGTAGCTAGTTCGGGCTCGTTCGGAATTTAGGTTTTCGTGTCAAATCGTCCCCGGCCAAGGTAAGGATTTCTTACCGGAGTTGTGTGGACCCTGCGATATATTATGCGATTGCTGATTGACTGCTTGTTTGTGTTTATTGACATGTGTAGCTAGGTATTCTATTCTAAATTCCCGATTAGCATGATTTTCCTGATTTAATTCTCATGTTAATCCATGCTAGGTTGTTCCTTTCTAGCATGCTCGTATCTGTTCCTTGCTCCGTAGTATCATGCTAGGCTCGTTGTATTCTTATTGAGCACGTATTGCATTTTATGGATTTGTTTGCTAATTGCTAGGGCAGGTTAGAGTTACAGGTAGATAGCATCATCCGGGCCTGATGCATAAAGTACGTTGCATCCATGGCAGGGACGTCGAGCAAGTCATTCCGTCCCTGGACCCCGTGAGGATTAGCTAACAAGCGGTAGGCCCCGCAATCTTGGGTGAGGGTGGCGATCGTTAAATGCCCCAACCGTCGGGATGATGACTTGGCATTGCCTCGCCCCGGCGATCGGCACGTCCTCGGCGTGTTCGGCCGTAGCCCCGATTGCCACTGTTAAGGCAAGGACGCTTTCGGTGTAAGCCTACCACGACCGTTCCTTGGCCCCGTGTGCGGTGGTTCAGCCGACATAGTTTACGTGTCCAGTCTCACACCCTATGTGTCGTGACACCGATCCAAAGATTTAGTTAGGCGTGGTGGATTGGACATGGGCGGCTTGCCTCTAGACCCGACACCCCCATGGTGCGCAGTAGCACGCGGTGCATGCTTACGCTCATTACAACGCCGACGGGAGAGCTCATCGGGATCTTGAGCTAGTGTACCTTTCGTCGACGATGAGAGCAGTGAGGCGGGACTTATTTCTCGTATAGGGCGACTTATGTATTGGACTGTGTGGTGATATTATTCGGACTAAGACCTTAAATTGGCATCCGAGGCCCAAGTGTGGGCTAAGCTATGTGCTCTATTCTCGTGTTTATATTCATAGCTTGCATACGCTCATCGAGATGACCATGTATATCGTATTGTACCCGGTTGGGGATTCTTACTTGAGTAATTCGTTACTCACCCTTATCGTGGTTTTTCCACAGGTAACCAAGTTGCGAGACATGATGATGGGTGAAGGAGGAGCTGTGATCGTGGGGCCCGATCTCTTCCAACTCGATTTTTGTATTATGACTCTTTATGTTTTATTTTCCCTGGATGCATGTAGACGACACGAGCCCTAGGATGTTTTCTCGAATATTTTGTGGATTCGGCATTATTGTATTTAGACATGTTTTGAATGGTTTTTAGTAAATCTCTCGATCGAGTAAACTTTGGAAATGTATTTATCTTGGAGCAGTGCTTAGAAGCAGGGGCGGAGTTCAGGAAATTGTCTAGTTTTTAAAGGAGTTATTTTGAATGTTTTGTTTTAATTGGAATCCGAAATCATGTCTGTTTAATGTCCTTACTTTGAATGCATGCATTGGGGTAAGGGCCCATTTAGTGCCCCATTCGGGTCGGTCCCTTACACTTGGTAGAGACGTTGGTATGAGGTAAGTTCGGTTTGGCATTGTTATGCTTTAGTAGAGCAAGGTTGCCTCAGCTTCGAGTATCGTGTGGAGATGGAACTTTTGGTGTTCCTTTGGTTGACCGTATTTCTGCCAGGAGTTGGTTGTTGTTTCTTTTAGGAAGCACCTGTTAGTCCTGGATCTCTAAAGGAAGGTTGAGAGTTGTGCACACAAGTGTGTTTTGTGTAGTTCGTTCTGGTGGCGAGAGTTTTGGAACCATGTAGGGTTTGCGTTGGAGAACTGGTGCTCAGTTCTTGGAGGAGTTGGACTCCAGGTGGATGTCGAAAGGCCTTAGATGATGTTGTAAGGATACCGTGCTCGTAGCCGAGTTGTTGCTTAGGCAAGTTTGGTTAAGTTGGACCTAAGCTTGGTTGGTGGAACCCCTTGTTGTTCATGGTTGGAGTTCAGATGGTACTGAACAAATGGTGGTTGTAACGAAGCCACGTAGTTCCTTAGCGTAGTTGCTAAGAGTGTTGCTCGGAATCCTTACCCTGGGTGAAAGCTACGATGTGGCTGATGCTTTGAGTAGGAGGATGACACATTTTGAAGCGTTTCTGGTCTTTTTGGTTTCGAGGTTCGGAGCAGGCCAGCATAGTTGTGATGCTAGAAAAAAGGAGTTGTTTGTTCAGGCAGTGGCTGTTAGACCGTTTGACGACAGTGTGTGTTTGTGGGTTGCCGAAGAAACCCTAGTTGTGGAGAGCCTCACCAGAGCTCAGTCAGACCCAGGTAGTGAGTTCAGTTGGCAAGCCGTAGTCGTGTAGGTTGTAGACCTCGTGTAAAGACCCGACCCAAAAAGGGCACTAAATAGGCCTTTACCCCAATGCATGTGTTAAAAGGAAAAGACATGATGCAAATAAAGTTTTCGGATTCCCATTAAATCAAAACATTCAAGATTCATTCAGAACAATAGAGTCTATTGAAACTCGTCCCTGTCTCCAAGCACTGTTTCCTGAGACAAATACATTTCCAAACGATTTACTCGATCGAGAGATTTTATTAAAAACATTTAAAACATCCTCAAATTCAACAAGCTGGAATCCACAAATAATTCAGAAAAGTATCCTAGGGGCTCGTGTCTTGCCACATGCATTCAGGGGGAAAATAACGAAAAGAGTCATAACATAAGAAAAGTCGAGATGACAAAGAGAGATTCCATGATCACAGCTCCTCCTTCAGCCATCCTGCCTCGCGCCTCGGTTACCTGTGGAAAACCACAAAATAAGGGTGAGTAACGAATTACTCAGTAAGAATCCCCAACCGGGGTACAATACGATATAAAAGATCATCTAGAGAATGTATGCAAGCCATGGGTATAAGCACAGAGCGGAGCACATAGCTAAGTCCACACTTGGACCTCGGATGCCAACATACACTATACGCCCTATACGGGAAACAAGTCCCGGCCTCACCGCTTCTCTCGTCGATCACGAAAGGTGCACTAGCTCAAGATCCCGAGGAGCTCTCCGGTCGGCGCTGTAATGAGCGTAAGCGCGCACCGCGCGTGCTCTGCTGCACTATGGGGGTGCCGGGTCTAGTGGCAAGTCGCCCATGTCCGATCCACCACGCCTAACTAAATCTCCGGATCGGTGTCAGCGACATAGGGTGTGAGACCGGACACGTGAACTATGTCGGCTGAACCACCGCACCGAGGCTAAGGAACCGGTCGTGGTAGGCTTACACCAGAAGCGGTCCTTGCCCTAACAGTGGCAATCAAGGGCTCTTGCCGAACACGCCGAGGGCGTGTCGATCGTCGGGGGCGAGGCAATGCCAAGTCATCATCCCGACCGTTGGGGCATTTAACGACCGCCACCCTCACCCAAGATTGCGGGGCCGGCCGTTAGGGTTAGCTAAACCCTAACGGGATCGGAAGCGGAGTACCATCTCAAATGCGTCCCCTTCGGGGATGCAAGTTACGTTATGCATCCGGCCGGATGATGTTATCTACGAACTCTAAATCATAGCAATAATAACAAATCATACAATGCAGTCCAAAATGTGCTCAACAGATACAAGGAACCTAGCATGATACTACGAAGCAAGAACAGATATTGAACATGCCAGAATGGAACAACCTAGCATGGGCTAACATGAGAACAAAACAAGAGTTCATGCCGATCGAGAATTGAGCGAGCACCTAGGGCTAAACATCTTTATTACACATACACAGCATACAAAACATCAATCACAAATATACCGCAGGCCCACACAACTCCGGTAAGAAATCCTTACCTTGGTCGGAAGGCTTCTACACACAAATCCTAAGCTGTGGAACAATCCCGAGCTAGCGAACGGGAACCTAGCAAACCAATAATAATCGAGTATCTAAAAAGTCTAAATACAATAGGGATGACAAGCTCGGCTCAAAGGGCACTCACGCGCACGGCGAACGAACTTGGAGTTGCTGGCAGTGTGGCCGGCAGGTCAGTAGCTGGCTGCTGCTGGCACTGCACGGCATTGGCGCGCGTCTGCGCGCGCGGATGGGCGCTGGGCGCGGCTGTGCGCACGGACAGACGGGACTCGGTAGGCGAGCGGCACGCAGACGCGGCGCGCGGCGCGTGCGATCACACGCGAGTGCGCTTTCAGGGACGCGCGTTGGCTAACGTCTGGGGCGTGCGGGAGCGGCTCTCGGCAAAGCGAAAAGCGCAGCGCGCCGAGCGTCGAGCGTCCAGCGCTCGCTGCTGCGCGATCCTGGCGTGACGCGGCCGGGTGGCGATGGTCGAGCGGTGGGCCGGTTCTTTGTCGCGCGACACGGGCGCGGCAGAGGCCGTGATGGCGAAGCGGCGGTCGCTTCAACAGATCCGGGCGACTGGTGAGCGATGGCGCGCGGCAGGGCTGCTCAACGATCCGGGCGTCGTGCGATGCGCAGGGCGAGGTGGTGCGGCGCGAGGCGATCTATCTATGCTGCTGGCCGGGCGCGATCCGGCGTGCGATCTGGCCGGCTGGACGTGCGACGATGGCTGCTGGCTGGGCTTCTCTCGGCTGGCTGCAATCAACACAAACACACACAACACACCTCTTTTCACTTGGCCAAAAGCACACCAAACGGATGAGAAGAAGAAGAGGAAGATCGATACCTACCGGAATGATGATGAACGATCCAAGGGAGCTGCAAGGATGAAGAATCGGCAAGGGCTATGGAGAGGGAGAGCTTGTGCGGCCAAGAGGAGATTTGGAGAAGAAGATGGAATAAACCTAATTTCTATTTCATTTAACCAAATGCACCAAAACTCCAAAATCCAAGGCTAACCATAAAATGATGCAGGAAGAGCTACAAGAGCACCTAATGGCTCAATGGCACACATCTCCACAAGCTTCCCAGGAGACCCGGGTTCAAACCCCAGCTGCAGCTCAATTTCCTTTATTTTTACTTTTGCATCAAACCTTGCTCAAAGCAAACCACAAATCCTTCCAAAAACCTACAAAAATCCAACCAATAGTTTTAGTAACTGGAAAAGACACAAACGGCCCTGACGGCCCGACCAAATTACCAATTTACCCCTAGGGCATACCTGGAAGACCGGGATGAAAAACCTGGGTCGTTACACCTCGGGTGAGTTGCTGGCAGATTTGGTAGACTAGCAAGCTAGAGTTTGTTTGGAGTAGAGTCCGGTTTGGTTCTGGTGTGGTGGCAAGTTGGTGCTTGGTGTTGACCAAGGTGTGGTTTTGAGTTGCTAGAAGTTAGTTTTGCTCGTGGGGCGAGTGGTTTGTGCCCTGTCTGTTGTTTTTCCTGTTTCCAGGTTGTTGAGAGTTGCCCTCCTTTGGTGTTTGGAGGTGAGCCTTGGCTAGTTTGTGGTTGGCGGTTCAGTCTGTGGTGGAACCCCCTGTTGTTGCTTTAACTGAGCAAGTCAGCCAGTGTGTGTAGAGCTCTCTGTCCTTCGGATGTCCGCTTGTAAGGATCTGTTTCCTCTTAGGAGTTGTCAGCTTATTCCTTGGTCTTGAAGTTGGTGGTAGTGGTGCTAGTAAGAGGAAAAGTCTGTTGGCCGCCTGAAAGCAGTTGTTTGTCCAGTTAAGCGGACTCGTGAGTGGTGTTCTAGAAGTTGCAGTAAGGATTGTTCTGCCTCCTTGTAAGGACCCGACCTGGAATATGGTCATAAACCTAGGTCCTCACTCAGCATGCAAGTTAAATATTTCAACAAGCGGTTTAGTGCTCATATTTAAAACGTTTTCAAAACATTTGGAAACAGGGAACACTTAAAACATAACCAACAATTTTCATAAAGCAAATCCAATCAAGGTAAAATAAGCTCGGCAAGATTTATAAAAGAACATTCAAAGCAGTTTAAACAACTTTAACATCATTCCCCTATGACTCTGTCCACCTACATCTTTGAATAAATAAATGCAAACAATAAACGACAGAGTGTCTTGACCCCCATGATCAAATCAAAGCGGCTCCTCCGCTAGCCATCCCGGTGTCTTTGTCCCAAGTTACCGTGGAAAAACCACAGAAATAAGGGTGAGTATAAACATACTCAATAAGAATCCCCAACCGGGGTACAATACGATACATCAGTCATCTAGCACCCTAGTATACATGCAAATAAAACAATGACTTAGAGCAAAACGGTTGAATTAGGCTATGAGCTACTTCTAGAGCGAGCCTATTCAAGGGCTTTCATCTCTGACCTATCCTAGGTTCTACACTTGGATGCCCTTCGGGCCTTACACAACCTAGGACTCAGTGATGCCCAGTGGGGCCTTACACACCTAGGATGCCCATCGGGGCCTTACACCTCCAAAATCAGTGATGCCCAGTGGGGCCTTACACACCTAGGATGCCCATCGGGGTCTTACACCTCCAACTCAGTGATGCCCATCATGGACTTACACACCTAGGATGCCCATCAGGGTCTTACACCTCCAACTCAGTGATGCCCATCGGGGACTTACACACCTAGGATGCCCATCAGGGTCTTACACCTCCAACTCAATGATGCCCATCGGGGACTTACACACCTAGGATGCCCATCAGGGTCTTACACCTCCAACTCAGTGATGCCCATCGGGGACTTACACACCTAGGATGCCCATCAGGGTCTTACACCTCCAACTCAGTGATGCCCATCGAGGACTTACACACCTAGGATGCCCATCGTGGTCTTACACCTCCAACTCGGTGATGCCCCATGTACGCCCGATTTTCTATTTCGGGTACCCGGTGATTTTGGTCATTATTCGGATGTTCGGATGGGCGTTAGAGCTATTTTAACCTTTAAGGGTATTTTGGTATTTTGCTCCCCGGTCGAGGTTGAGGATTTTTCGGGCTTCGAGGTCATTTCGCCTTCGTTGAGACTTGATTAATGTTGGTTGCAAGACCCAAGGAGTTTGGGTTAGTTGATTAGAAGTTCGGAGACATTCTGGTTGATAGCAAAATTAATTGGAATTTAATTGGTCCCATTGAGATTTGAACCCTTGCCCTAATGGTGAAATTGGAGTTTTTAGAAAAAGAAGATTTAGTTAAAAAGAAAAGAATTTCTTTAGCGGGACCCGCAAGAGAAAGCCTTGGGAAGGGATTTTAGACCCATTTAAATTAGGAAAAGGAAAGAAAATCTTATTCCCCTTGTTTTGGAAAAAAATCTCTCTCTCTCTCTCTCTCACTCTCTCTCCTAGCCGACCTCACCAAGAAACCCTAGCCGCCCTAGCACCGCACCCCGCTCGGCCCTGCTCGGCCAGCGCGCAGCAGGCGGCCAGTGACACAGCAGCCAGCGCACGAGCGCAGCCCAGACCGCAGCCCAGCCCATGCCCAGGCGTGCCCAGACGCCTTACATCGCCCATGCCAGGCGCACCCGGTCGCGTTGCCTCGCCCGGCCCAGACGCGTCGCGCGTTGTTCCGCACGAGCCGCCAGACGCGCGCGCGCGCCGTCAGCACGAGACCGCCCGAGATGCGCGCGCCGTCCGCACCGAGCCGCCAGCCGCGCCCGACGCTGCGCGCGCGGCCAGACGCGCCCGCCACCAGCCGTCGCGTCTGCGCGTGCGTGCCGCTCGTCCGCGTCCGCCGCCAATAGCCAGCAGCCAGCTCAGCGCCCGTCCCTGCCGTGGGCCAGCGCGCCAAGAAGCGCCGTTAAGCGCCGAGCAGCGCCAGCGCCCCACCGCACCAAAGAAGCGCCAAAAATCGCCCTCTTGCTGCTGCGAGACCCCGTGCCTTCTCGGTTGGTAATTCCCGAACCTATCCCTTTTAGATTTTTAAGGCTGTGCTGGTGCTGTATATTTATTTAGGATGCTTTTAAAATGCTTAGGTTGCTCGGTTTCGCGCTTTAAAGCTCGAGGGTCATTATTTGATTGTGAAGGTTATTCTCGCTCGTTTCGGTAAGGATTCCTTACCGTGGTTGTGTGGACCTGCGATGCTTTCTTGAATGTGCCTTACATGCATGTTTACTTTTATGGACATGATTAGTGGATAGGGAATGACTTGTGATTGCATTCCTACTAGCATGTTTGCTTGTTTGTACATGTTAGTGCCATGCTAGGATTGTTCTTCCAAAGATGCTTGAGATTCTGCTTTAAGTTCGTAGTATCATGCTAGGTTATGTATGATTGATGATGATTATGTATGTTTAGCCAGAATCGTTTACTCTATACTCTAGCTAGTGTGTTAAATTTTGTCATCATCTAGAGGTCGAGAGCGGACATAACGTACCTTGTCCCCCACCGGTCGGGAGTAGAGCGAAGCATAACGTACATTGCTTCCCCGGCGTGCCGATGTGGATTTAGCTACCACATCGGCATAAGCCTAGTTTGTAGCTGCTAGAGCGGAACCCCACTTAGCGGTGCAAGCTCGCCTTGGCGGTTCTTAGCTTCGTGTCGGTGGTACAGCCGCGCAGATGAGTGCGAGGGCCTCGCACTCTCGTGTTCGGTGACACCGTTTCCGAGTCTTTAGGCATGCGTGCACTGGCCCACGTAGTTTGTACTTAGGCCCCCACATTTACGCCGGTTGCGGCAAAGAAGCATGCGGTGTGCGCGCAAGACACGCGTTAGTCGCCGGTTCGGAGAGCTCCCGGGCTAATGTTCGTGAGTACACCAGTTCCTTCGTTTAGAGCCGGACTTGGGTACTCTCCCGATAGTCCAGTTATAAGCGAGGGTAAGAGGCCCTTGAGGACACCCATTGGGATTGGCTTTTGAGTGATCATATGGTCGAGGAGAAAGACCCTCGAGGGTGTCGGACATCTTTGGGATCGGTTTTGAGGTGATCAATTGGCCGAGGAGAAAGACCCTCGGAGATGTCCCGGGATTGGTTATGAGAGCCAATCATTAGGCCGAAGTAGGAGACTTCCGAGGATTCCAGATTCTTCCTTGTAAGCTCGTTGAGCTATGATCCGTGTTGGTATGCTTTGTTTGCATGTATACTAGGGTGCTAGATGATTGAAGTATCGTATTGTACCCGGTTGGGGATTCTTCTTGAGTATGTTTATACTCACCCTTATTTCTGTGGTTTTCCACGGGTAACTTGGGGGAAAACAACGGGGCGTCTAGCGAGAGGAGGCGATTGATCATGGGAGCCGCCATGGCACTCTGTCTTTATTGTTTGCATATTTGTTCGGCATGTAGATGGACAAGAGTCCTAGGGAAACATTATTAAAAGTTGTTTGAACTATTTTGAATGTTTTATATATATCTTGGCAGAGCTTGTTTTACTTCGTTGGTTTTTCTTAAACAAAAGCTGTTGATTATGTTTTAAGCATTCCCGTTCTAAAAGTTTTTAAAGGTTTTAAATATGAGCACTAAACCGCTTGATGAAATATTTAACTTGCATCTTTGAGTGAGAACCTAGGTTTAGGACCGTATTTAGGGTCGGGTTCTTACAGGTTGGTATCGGAGCACGAGTCATAGATTCGTAGAGACCAACTCGCTTTGTAGGTTGTTGCCCCATGATCATCGGCACTCCGCGGCCGTCGAGTTTGTGCGAGTTCATTAAGCTAAGGGTTTTATTTTACAATACTGCATCTAGTATACATGTGTTACCCTTGTTTGGCAGTGAGAGCCCCAGCGTGGGCTAGGTTTTATGCTTCGTGCAGATCGCTAGTGCGTGGATCGCACTCTGAGGAGCAGGACGCCTGGCATGTCCGGCGAGGAGTTGGACCGTTTGTATGGATGTTGAGGCGCGTCGAGGTTGTTTAGCCCGTTGGCGAGTTGGCCTGGCGGTTGAGTTGCCTAGAGGAGGGGGTAGAGGCTAGCACGCCTCAGAGTGAGACTCCTTGAGCGAGTGTGCTCCGGCCATGAGGAGTTGATGGCGAGTCTTTTAGCTAACGAGAGCGGAGACCCAGCGCAGATTTGTAGCGCGAAGTGAGGAGTCTTGGGCATAGATAGCCCGGTGGTAGAGTTTATTTAGGAGACACCCCTCCTTGTAGTTCCGATAGCCCGGAGGTTCCCGGGAGGGCTTGATCAGTGAGTTTATCTTTGATAAAATAGTTGGCGTTGATCGAGCCGCCGAGTTTGGCAAGTGGATGCCTGTAGAGCTGGATGTTTTGAGACCTACTGCTAGCAGCAAGGTGGTTGGCCAGGATCGAGTTTATCATCCAAGTGTTGCGATGACCTAGTGTTCAGAGGCCGATGACCAGATGTTTAAAGGTCGAGGCGCGCCGTTCTGGTGTTGTTTGATGCAGCGGTGTGGTGGTGGAAGTCCCCTGTGAGAGGCGGACCAGTAGAGTCTCCACCAGCCACCCGGTCGATTGGCAAGCTGCCAAGTTAGTAGCTTTTGAGGAAGATGTAGAGACATCTTGTCCTCCTGCAAGCCTACAGTCGCTTTGCAGCCAGTTCTTTTTGTACCCTCGTAGCCAGGGGGTAGTGTGGAGTTTGCTTGTCAGGACTTAATCCGTCCGTGGTTTTCAGCTGGCTATTAGAGAGGAGCACCTTCTGTTAGCATGTTCCAGGTGTGGAGCTAGGTGCTGCCACCCGAGGGTTGGCCTGAGTATTCGTTGAGCATCGAGTGGGATGCAGGAGTGGGCCTTGGCTTGTCTGTTAGACGTGATGTCAGAGAGTAGTCTACTCGATTCTTGAGACTCTTGTGTTGAGTGCCATTGCCTGTCACAGAGTGTGACCTTCCCTACCCTCAGAGTGGCTTAAAGCCCGTAAAGGGATGTTTGTGTTGTAAAGGAAGTAGTGCCTGTTGGCACCAAGCTTTGAGAGGAGGCCTAGATTCAGGCCAGTAGGCACTTTTTGTGCAGGTGGTTCCATGACCCGCCCGGAGTATAGCATCCCCACCAGCCTTGTACCCGTTTTCTGAAGTTGCATCTGTTGGATTGCTTAAGAGATCTAGCTCGGTGGTAGTCAGAGCACTACAAGTGTGAGGTCGTTCGAGGGAAAAGTAGGAGCTTTTCACGGTCACCGAGAGTTGGGTACAAAGGATCTTGTTGGTTGTTAAGGGGCTAAGCTGGCGTCCGAGATCTCGCGCCTGTGTTGTGGGCTTGTGAGCCAGTTGGATGGTAGTGTGATTCGATTACCCTGGAGTTACCCTAATATGAGTAGGGTTGGCATCGATGATGCGTGGTTGATCAACTGTTAGAGCCATGAGTTGGATGGTTGATCGGAGCACGTTTAGTGGACCATCGTAAGGAGGTAAGTTAGCTTGGTGTGGCTATGCTCTTGTAAGAGTGAGTCGACCAATGTGGCATTCCGTGGTGAGTTGACCCTGAGTGGGTTGAACTCTTGTTGCTCCTTTGCTAGAAGTGGCTCTATTGGGAGGCAAAAGTTGCCTTGTGTGAGAATACTTGTTGGTTTGGATCTTAAGGAACCAAGTTGAGCCGTACACGCCAATGTACTTTTATATAGCTCGTTAAAGTGGTGTATTTTTCAAGAACCACGAGGGGTTTGGGTTGTGAAACCCGGTGCTCGATTCCCGAGGAGTTAGGACTTTAGTTCTTGGCAAGTGCCCTAACTTGGGTCGAGAGGTTACGTGTGCGGTAGTGCTGGTTGTTGCTTAGGCAAGTTATGCTAGTTGGCCCTTGACACGGTACATGCATTTCTTGTTGATCGATGGTTGGAGTTCGGTTGGAGAACCGAACAAGGGGCGGTGGTAGCATAATCGCGTAGTTTACGGCAGCCATGGCTAAGAGAGTTGTTCGGGTCCTTACCACGGGTAGAAGCTACGATGTGGCCGATGCTTTGAGCAAGAGGAGTTTGGGTCTTACGGTTGTTCCCGCTCGGTGGTTTAGCGCCACGATAGGGCGATCTAGGGGTCGCGATCAACGCCGACCGCGAGTTAGAGCTCGAGGATCGTCGGCGGGGCGGGGCGAGCGGCCGGCTCATTGCATCAAGTGTGGTAAGCGCGCACCGGATTGTGTGGAGCATCGCGTGCTTGCTCTGAGATGTGGCAAGGAAGAGCTTTTGGCCAAAGCCACGGTTGGGATCTTTGAAGGAGATGTGCTCGTGTAGCCGGCTTGTGCGTTAGACCGTTTGGCGGCGCAGTGTGTGTCGAGAGGCGATCGGAGGAACCCTAAGTTGTGGAGAGCCTCACGAGCTCGGTCGGACCAAGCGGTGTTCCTCGGTTGAGTTGCTGGATGCTTGTTGTCGGATAACAAGTTAGAGCTGTTCTTGGTAACCTCCACGTTGATTTTCGGAATTCTTAGCGAGGTGGTGCTTGGTGTTGACCAAGGTTTGGTTCCCATGTTGTTTTGTGAGCTAGCTCGGTTCGAGCAAGCGGGCGTTGCCACTGGGACTTGTTACTAGTCAGGAAGTTTTGGGAGTTGACCCCTCCCTCGGCAATTGGGTAGGCACTGCTAGTTCCAAGTTGGTGGTTCAAGCGATTGAGGAACCCTTGGATGTTTCTTCCGAGAAGAGTTGGTGGTTGTTATTGTTGAGTTTGAGCAAGACAGCGAGCGTGTGTGAAATTCGCTGTCCTTCGGAAGTCCGCTTGCTAGGAAATCGTTCCTGTAGAGGAGGAGTCAGCTTAGCTCCTGAGTTGTGTAGTTGATCGAGTAGCGCAAATGGTCACCTAGCGAGTGTCCCCTGCGTCTGTTTGATAGCAAGCGGAAAGTTGTTTGTTCCCGCGAGGGCGAAGGCCAGCCAGTTCAAAGGCTTGAGTTGTTGGCGGAAGGTTGTTGGATCTTTGGAGCTTGTAGACCCCCCTTAGTTCTTTGGTAGTTGAGTTGCACCGTGGATTCCGGCCTCGAGGTTTAACTTTTGAGGTAGTCTTGCCGACTCGTGTTGTTCAGGATCCGCAAGCTTGTGGTCGTCGCTATCCTTATTCCTCGCGATGTCTCGTGGGTGGAGTTTCTGGATTGGAAGAAGAGTTAGGTCTAAGCTATAAAGAGGAAGCCCTTGGAGCAGCCAGATGGGCTTAAGAGTTGAGTGGCGGCTTGAGGCGAGCTTTGCTCGTTATGAGCTTGGTTTGAGTTTCTGCTAAGCAAGCCTTTCTCGGGCTTTTCTTTTAGTCGTTGTGCATTCGCAGTTGGCATTTTAGCTGAGCCACAGTTGAGTGAGTTGGCACAGAGGTGCCGTGGCATTGGGTGGTAAAGCCCTTGAGTTGCGATCCTCCAGCTATCGTGTTGCTAGTAGCCACGTAATGTTTTATTCCTTGTTGCTCGAGGTTTCCGTGAGAGGAATGTTGTTTGTTTTCTGTCTGGCGATGTTCACCTAGGCGGTGGCTGATCGGATTGCATTGGAAAGTTTGTTGTCGGCCGATGAGGGGCTCCGGTTTATTAGTTTGGCCGAGTGGAGCCTGTTCTTGGACCCTGTCGTTCAGGGGTGGCCGAAGCTGAAGTATCAGCTAGTGTGTGTGGTGGTAGCCGTTTGGTGAACCAGAAAAGTGCCCTTGGCTTTGGTGCTTGATTTCTCGTAAGATGGTTGCTTTAGTGTTGTGGACGCATGCTAGTTGGAGAAGGTTGTCTAGGATCGATCACCGGTTGGTGGTTCGAATTGGATTTCGTTAAGGATTGTAGGCAACCGGTGGGGTTCTTACTGGTGGGGTTCGCAGGTCTCTTGCGAAGTATGAGTAGGCCGTTTAGTTTCTTAAACACAGGAGGTTCGGTTGTTTGGTCGGCATGGTGAAGGGTCGATTTGTTTGATAAATGACTATGAGCATTCAGGGAAGTTACGCCGAAGCGTGGCGTTGAGTTTTAGAGCTTGTGACCCGTTCACGAGTTTGTTGAGAGTAGCACCGTAGAGAGGCGTTCCGAGTTGGGTTAGCATGGATAAGTGAGCCCTAGAGTCGTAAGACCGTTTGAGAGTTGGTGCGAGTCAGAGGATGTGGCTCACCGACTAGTTATCGCATGTTTTCGTCTTAGGACTTTCGAGGACGAAAGTCTTAAAAGGAGGGAGTATTGTAACGCCCGATTTTCTATTTCCGGGTACCTGGTGATTTCGGGTCATTATTCGGATGTTCGGATGGGCCGTTAGAATTATTTTAACCTTTAAGGGTATTTTGGTATTTTGCTCCCGGTCGGAGGTTGAGGATTTTCGGGGCTTGAGGTCATTTCGGCCTTCGTTGAGACTTAATTAATGTTGGTTGCAAGACCCAAGGAGTTTGGGTTAGTTGATTAGAAGTTCGGAGACATTAGGTTGATAGCAAAATTAATTGGAATTTAATTGGTCCCATTGAGATTTGAACCCTTGCCCTAATGGTGAAATTGGAGTTTTTAGAAAAAGAAGATTTAGTTAAAAAGAAAAGAATTTCTTTAGTAGGGACCGCAAGAGAAAGCCTTGGGAAGGGATTTTAGACCCATTTAAATTAGGAAAAGGAAAGAAAATCCTATTCCCTTGTTTTGGAAAAAAATCTCTCTCTCTCTCTCTCACTCTCTCTCCTAGCCGACCTCACCAAGAAACCCTAGCCGCCCTAGCCGCACCCCGCTCAGCCACTGCTCGGCCAGCGCACAGGCGGCCAAATTTGCCTGCAGCACCAGCGCACTGAGCGGCCTGAGCCGCGGCCCCAGCCCATGCCCAAGCGTGCGAGACGCCTGCGATCGCCCATGCCAGCGCACCCGATCGCCTTGCCGCCCAGCCAGAGACGCAGCGTCGCGCCGTTCCGCACGAGCCGCCAGACGCGCCGCGCCGTCCCACGAACCGCCCGGCGCCAGATGCGCCGCGACCGTCCGCACCAGCCGCCGCCGCGCGCGCGCGCGCGACGCCGCCGCGCGCACGCCGCGCGCGCCGCGCTTAACATCGCGTCGTGCGTGCGTGCCGCTTCGTCCGCGTCCGCCCGCCGGCGCTTCGGCCAGCGCCAGCGCGCCGTCCCCTGCCGCGCCAGCCAGCGCCCAGCCAAGAGAGCGAAGCAGCGAGCAGCGCCAGCAGCGCTCACCGCGCTCAAAGGCGCCTAAAATCCCTCTTGCTGCGAGACCCGTGCCTTCTCGGTTGGTAATTCCCGAACCTATCCCTTTTAGATTTTTAAAAGTTTGCTTTGGTCTTTGTATATTTATTTAGGATGCTTTTAAAATGCTTAGGTTGCTCGGTTTCGCTTTAAAGTTCGAGGGTCATTATTTGATTGTGAAGGTTATTACGCGCTCGTTTCGGTAAGGATTCCTTACCGTGGTTGTGTGGACCTGCGATGCTTTCTTGAATGTGCCTTACATGCATGTTTACTTTTATGGACATGATTAGTGGATAGGATGACTTGTGATTGCATTCCTACTAGCATGTTTGCTTGTTTGTACATGTTAGTGCCATGCTAGGATTGTTCTTCCAGCATGCTTGAGATTCTGCTTTAAGTTCGTAGTATCATGCTAGGTTATGTATGATTGATGATGATTATGTATGTTTAGCCAGAATCGTTTACTCTATACTCTAGCTAGTGTGTTAGAAATTTGTCATCATCTAGAGGCCGAGAGCGGACATAACGTACCTTGTCCCCACCGGTCGGGAGTAGAGCGAAGCATAACGTACATTGCTTCCCCAGCGGACCGATGTGGATTTAGCTACCACATCGGCATAAGCCTAGTTTGTAGCTCGCTAGAGCGGAACCACCGCCAGCGGTGCAAGCCTCGCCTTGGCGGTTCTTAGCTTCAGTCGGTGGTACAGTGCGCGCAGATGAGTGCCGAGGGCCTCGTGACTCGTGTTTAGTGACACCGTTTCCGAGTCTTTAGGCATGCGTGCTGGCCCGCGTAGTTTGTACTTAGGCCCCACATTTACGCCGGTTGTAGCGGCATGCGGTGTGCGCAAGACACGCAGCGTTAGTCGCCGGTTCGGAGAGCTCCCGGGGCTAATGTTCGTGAGTACACCAGTTCCTTCTTCCAGCTTAGAGCCGGACTTGGGTACTCTCCGATAGTCAGATTTATAGCGAGGGTAAGAGGCCCTTGAGGACACCCATTGGGATTGGCTTTTGAGTGATCATATGGTCGAGGGAGAAAGACCCTCGAGGGTGTCGGACATCTTTGGGATCGGTTTTTGAGTGATCAATTGGCCGAGGAGAAAGACCCTCGGAGATGTCCGGGATTGGTTATGAGAGCCAATCATTAGGCGGAAGTAGGAGACTTCCGAGGATTCAGATTCTTCCTTGTAAGCTCGTTGAGCTATGATCCATGTTGGTAATCGCTTGTTTGCATGTATACTAGGGTGCTAGATGATTGAAGTATCGTATTGTACCCCGGTTGGGATTCGTCATCTTGAGTATGTTTATACTCACCCTTATTTCGTGGTTTTCCACGTGTAACTTGGGACAAAGACCGGGGACGGCTAGCGGAGGGAGGCGATTGATATGGGAGCCGCCGGCACTCTGTCTTTCTTGTTTGCATATTTGTTCAGCATGTAGATGGACAGGAGTCCTAGGGGAAACATTATTAAAAGTTGTTTGAACTGTTTTGAATGTTTTATATATATACTGGCCAGGCTTGTTTTACTTCGTTGGTTTTTCTTAAACAAAACTGTTGATTATGTTTTAAGCATTCCCCGTTCTAAAAGTTTTTAAAGGTTTTAAATATGAGCACTAAACCGCTTGATGAAATATTTAACTTGCATGCTGAGTGAGAACCTAGGTTTAGGACCGTATTTAGGGTCGGGTTCTTACAGCCCATCAGGGACTTACACACCTAGGATGCCCATCAGGGTCTTACACCTCCAACTCAGTGATGCCCATTAGGGACTTACACACCTAGGATGCCCATCAGTGTCTTACACACCTAGGATGCCCATCAGGGTCTTACACCTCCAACTCAGTGATGCCCATCAGGGACTTACACACCTAGGATGCCCATCAGGGTCTTACACCTCCAACTCGGTGATGCCCATCGAGGACTTACACACCTAGGATGCCCATCGTGGTCTTACACCTCCAACTCGGTGATGCCCATCGGGACTTACACACCTAGGATGCCCATCGTGGTCTTACACCTCCGGATGTCCATCGGGGGTCTTACCCAGCGGGACCTAAACTAGTTACCCCTACGATCTTCTACACTATACATCACCCGCCTATGCGGACCACGAAACTAACAGGATAAAATAGAACAAGGTATGCCAAGATAATTAAACCCCTTGCATGGAACTAATGAGAATATATCGGGGACACAAGAGCAACACGATCCGAAGCAAGAGAAAACATGTAACCTACCCACTGGAAATTTCATACAATCACAAGACATGGCATCTTTGGAAGAACAAACCTAGCATGGCACTAACATGAACAACAAGCAACATGCTAGCAAGATTTCAAACACAAGTTGTTCAATAGCTAACATACTCATAACAACAACCAAGCATACAAGGCACAATCATGATAGCATCGCAGGTCCACACAACCAAGGTAAGAAATCCTTACTGGAAACAAGCGAGAAAATAACTACCATAAGCCAACCAAGCGACTCCCGAGCTTCTAAGTGAACTCGAGCAACCTAAGCATTTAATAAAAATATCCTAATTAAATAACAACGACCAATCAACTTAGGGTCCAAAAGAGTGGAGGTGGGAATTACCAACCGAGAAGGCACTAGGTCTCGGCCCCAACAATTTTGGAAAAACAGCTCTCGGCAAGTGGGCGGCAGGACGGGGCGTGCGGTGGGGCGAGCAGATCAGGCACCAGCGGCGGTGGGCTGGGCGCTGCTGCTGCGCGCGGCAGGGACAGGGGCAGGCGTTAGCGAGGCAGGTGGAAGGCGCTGCGGCGCGGCGGCGACGGATCGTCTGGCGCGCGACGGCGCTAAGCGCGGCGGCGGCGCGCAGCGCAGCTCAGAGACGCCCGACGCGGCGCGTCGGGCGCTGGCGACGGCCGTGGCGACGCGGCTATTCTTGGGCGTCTCGTGTCTGGCGACGGTGCCGGCTGCGACAGCGTCTGGTTCGCTTTACCGGTCAGCAGTGATGATGATGGTCGGGCGACTGGGGGTGATGGTCGGGCGACAGGGGCTGCTGCTGGGGCTGGTGGCTCGGGGCGGCTCGGTGCGACTCGGTTGGGTTTCTTGGTGAGGTCGACAAGGGGAGAGAGAGAGAAAGAGAGAGAGAGGTAAAACAAGGGGAATGGGATTTTCTTGATTTTCTTTCCTTTTCCTAATTTAAATAGGTCTTGGTGACCTAAATCTCTTCCCTGGGCTTCCTCCTTCGAGTCCCGGCTGAAGCAACCTTTTCTCCTTATTAAAACTCATTTAAACCAAGCTCCCAAATCACCATCAAGGGCAAGGGTTCAAATCCCAATGGAAGCACTTAAATTAACAATAATTTTGTTAATTACCAAATCACCTCCAAACTTCCAACTAACTAGCCCGAACTTCTTGGGTCCTGCAACCAACAACAATCAAGCCTCGACAAGGGCAGGAGTGACCCCGAAGTCTTGAAAATCCACAAAACCCTTACCGGGGGCAAAAAGACCAACATACCCCTAAGGGTTAAAATAGCTCTAACGGCCCATCCGAACATCCGAATAATGAACCGGAAACACCTGGGAAACCGAAATAGAAAACTGGGCCGTTACACTCGTATGAGTGTTTGGCCTAGTCGGTTAAGGTTCTTTGTGTGTTTGGCCTGGGAGCTGTTGCACCTTTGTAGTTGAGGACCCCCTTTGTATCAGTTGTGGGATGAGGTTGCACCATTGTGGCTGGATTAGGGTCTTGACCTTTGAGGGATCCTTGCTGGTTAGTGTAGCTTGTGCTCTGCCAGCCATTGTTGGTATTCTTGTTCTTGGTAGTTGGTGTTAACCGGGTAGTGGCGTCCCGTTTGTGAAGTTTCGGTGGAAAAGTGCAATAAGCCTAAGCTAGAGGGTTAAGCCTGTATGTGTTATCGTTTGGACTTGTGAGATGTGTTTCATATTTGAGGCAAGCTTCGTTCCGTTGCTTGCAAGGAGGTAAGTTTGGTGGAGGGAGCCCTCTAGGGCCCTGTTGATAACTGGTTGACTTTTCAGTCAGTGATCTAGGTCGAGCTAGAGTTGAGTAGACCGGCGTAGTTATCCAGTGTGCGGATGGTTAGGCTACCGAGTTTGTAGCACTCAAGTTATTGGTTTGTAGCCGGCTTTTGGTTGAGGTGGTTGTGTGAGTTCGGATTTCTGGCGGGTTAGTTTCAGTAGCTAGAGCTCGCACCTCGCCCAGGTGGAGATGTCATTACTGTGGAGTAGTGGCATGGCAGTTTCAGGCTAGAGTTGTTGGCACCAGGATGTGGCAACAAAGGTTATTCTAGGCAGTGCGTTCAAGGACCGTGGTTCTAGAGAGCGTTCGTAGAGGCTTGTGAGCCGAGTGCAGTTCCTGTAGTGTTTTCAGCCTCTAACCGATGGTCTTTTGGGAGGAGTGAGCCAGATCCTTCAGAACTTGTTGCGAGTTGGTGTTTCCGTGGTTAGGCAGCGGAAGACCAGTTGTAACGGCCTAGTTTTCTATTCCGATTTTCGAGGTGCTTCCGGTTCAGATTCAGTTGTTCGGTTGGGCCGTTAGAGCTATTTTGACCCTTAGGGGTATTTTGGTCTTTTGGCCCCCTGGGCAGGATTTGTGGATTTTCAGGATCCCGAGGCAGCGCCTGCCTTTGTCGAGGCTTGTTTGTTGTGGGTTGCGAGTCCCGAGATGTTTGGGCTATTCGTTTGGAAGCTCAGTTGTGATTTTGGGTTTTGGCAAAATCATTGTTGTTTGAGTGCTTCCATTGGGATTCAAGCCCGGGCCCTTAGTGTTGATTTGGGAGTTGGATTTAAGTGAGTTTTATTTATTGGAAAAGGTTGCTTCAGTCGAGCCTCGAAGGAGGAAGCCGGGAAATGAGATTTTAAGGATTTTAAGGCTTATTTAAAAATTGGATAAAATGGATAAGGATGGAAAAATAGGATAAAAATCCCATTTTTTCCCTTTTTTCCCCATTTTCCCTTTTTTCCCATTTTTCCTTTTTCTCTCTCTCTCTCTCCTCCAGCCCGAGCCAGCCCCCTAGTCGCCTTGCCTAGCCGCCCAGCTTTCCAGCCCGAGCCCTAGCCACCCAGGTCGCACCGAGCCCAGCCCCTGCTCGCCCTGTGTCGCGTCGCCCAGCCCAGCCGCGCACAGTGCCAGCCCGAGTCGCCCCTGCCCTGATCGCGTCGCTCAACCCTCGCCCAGTCCCCGCGTCGCCCAGGTCCGAGCATCCTGTACTGTGCCGAGTCGCGCGCCCTTGTAGCTCGCCGTGCCGAGCCCATGCGCTCTGTAGACGTTGCATCGCGTTGCCCCGCACGCGTCCCTATAGCGCGTCGTGTCGCTCGCGCCCGCGCGCCCTTGTCTCGCTTCAGCTCGTCCGCGCGCAGCCTCTGCGCCCCAACGCCTGCGCCTGCGCCAGCGCCCAGAGCCCAGCCCTGCCAACAGCCTGCCCTGTTGTGTGTTGGTTAGACCGAGCCTTGTGGTTCTCAGATGGTATTTCCCGAGTCTTTTCTTAGTTGGGCCCTGATTTGCTGGTTGCTGATTATGTATTTGATTTGGGTGTTTTATTAAATGTTTAGGTTGTTCGGGTTCGATTAGAGGCTCGAGGGTCGCTTTGTTGATTTGTAATTATTTTCTGCTTGTTCCAGGTAAAGATTTCTTACCGTGGTTGTGTCGACCCTGCGATATATCATGATTGTGCCTTGTATGCTTGTTTACTGTTATGAGCATGATAGTGATAGGGCAGCTTTGATTGATCTCTTGCTAGCATGTTGGCTGATTTTACATGTTAGTGCCATGCTAGGTTTGTTCTTCCAGCATGCTTATGATTCGTGCTTAAGTTTGTATTATCATGCTAGGTAAGCGTCTTTGATGTCGGTTATTGCTTGCTAGCCAGGAATCATTTTACTCTGTACTCTAAGATATAGTTGTAGGGTTTGTCATCATCCAGAGGCTGAGAGCGGACATAACGTACTTTGTCCCCACTGGTCGGGAGTAAAGTTCGCGCAGCATAACGTACATTGCTTCCCCCCCCGGCCGCCGATGTGGATTTAGCTACCCACATCGGCATAAGCCTAGTTTGTAGCCTGTTAGAGCGGAACCCTACCAACGGTGTAAGTCTACCTTGGCCGGTTCTTAGCTTCAGGTCGGTGGTTCAGGCTGCACAGATGAGCGCCGAGGGCCTCGCGCTACTGTGATCAGTGACACCGCTTCCGAGTCTTAGGCATGCATACCTGGCCGGCGTAGTTTGTCCTTAGGCCCCCACATTTACGCTGGTAGCAGCAGCATGCGGTGTGCGCGCACACGCGTTAGTTGCCGGTTCGGAGAGCTCCCCCGGGCTAATGTCGTGAGTACACCATTCCTTCCAGTTTAGAGCCAGACTTCGGGTACTCTCCCGTAAGTCCAGATTAGTAGAAGGGTAAAGAGGCCCTTGAGGACATCCTTTGGATCAGTTCTTGAGTTGATCAACTCCCCGAGTGAAAGAGACCTCGGTGATGTCCCGGGATTGGTTATGAGAACCAACCATTAGGCCGGAAGTAGGAGATTTCCGATGACTCCAGATCTTGCCTTGTGAGGTCGTTGAGCTATGATCTGTGGTGATAGCTGTTTGCTTGCATGCTGAGGTGCTAGATGACTGATGTATCGTATTGTACCCCGGTTGGGGATTCTTACTGAGTATGTTTATACTCACCCTTATTTATCTTTCAGGTAACTTGGGACAACACCAGGAGGGCTAGCGGAGGGAGTTGATTGATCATGGGAGCTGCCAGCACTCTGTCATTTATTATTGCATTGTTTATTCAGCATGTAGATGGACAGGAGGCCTAGGGGAACATTGTTTAAAACGTTGTTTAAATTGTATTGTATGTTTTTATAAACACTGGCCAGGTTGTTTTACTTTGTTGGTTTGTTTAAAAGTAATTGTTGGTTAT
Organism: Sicyos edulis; assembly: GCA_036507275.1. Taxonomy (NCBI): domain Eukaryota; kingdom Viridiplantae; phylum Streptophyta; class Magnoliopsida; order Cucurbitales; family Cucurbitaceae; genus Sicyos; species Sicyos edulis. Next base: position 15,733,769 of record CM071854.1, read on the forward strand.
GTTTTAAGGGTTCCCCCTTCTCATATGTTTTCAAAGGTTTTTAAATATGAGCACTAAACCGCTTGTTATCATATTTAACTTGCATGCTGAGTGAGAACCCAGGTTTAGGACCGTATGTTTTGGGTCGGGTTCCTACAAGTTGGTATCAGAGCACAGAGTCATAGATTCTGTAGACTAACCTGCTTTGTAGGTTGTTGTTCCCATGATCATCAGCACTCCCACGGCCGTCGAGTTTGTGCGAGTTCATTAAGCTAAGGGTTAAGAATTTACAATACTTTTCATCTAGCTTTTATGCCTTGTGTAGTGTTGTGGAGCGAGCGAGCGAGTTACGACTCGTTGTTGGTTTGGGCTTAGAGCGCCATCATGCCAACTTTCCGCAATGCGAGCAGTTTGATAGCAGCTTGTTGAGGTATCCTGATAGATTTGGATGCCCCTGGGACATCGTTCCAGAGGGAGGCAGAGATTAGACTCTCGTAGGCCACTTGTGGCCCAGTTGTTGGTTTTCCCGTAGTGAGAGGGTGGAGGTGCTTTGTGCAGATCGCCAGTATGTTGATCGCACTTTCGAGTAGCGAGGACGCTTGGCATGTCCGACCGAGGAGTTGGGTGATCGTGTTGATGTTGAGGCCGCGTCCAGGGTCGTTTAGACCCGTAGGCCAGAGTTGGCCCTGGCAGTTGAGTTGCCTAGTGGAGGGGGTAGAGGCTAGCATGCCTCAGAGTGTGACTCCTTGAGCAGAGTGTGCTCCAGCCATAAGAGATTTGATGGCAGGTCTTTAGCTATCAGAGAGCGGAGACCCATGCGCAGATTGTAGCGCATAGTGAGGAGTCCCGGGCACAGATCGCCCAGCTGACAGAGTTTTTTCAGCAGACACCCCCAGTAGATCTTGTAGCCCCGAAGATTCCTGGGAGGGCATGATCAGCAGGTTTTTGCCAATGAGTTTGTTGGCGTTGATGGAGCCGCCCAGTTTGGCAAGTGGATGCCTGTAGAGCTCGATGTTTTAGAAAGTCCTACTGCTAGTAGTAAAGCGGTTGGCCAGGTTTGAGTTTAGCATCCGTGTGTTGGGATGCCCTGCTGTTCAGAGGCCGAGGTGTGCCGTGTAATGGCCCAAGTTTTCATCCCGGTCTTCCAGGTATGCCCTAGGGCTATTTTGGTAATTTGGTCGGGCCATCAGGGCCGTTTATGTCTTATTCCAATTGCTAAAATTATTGGATGGGTTTATGTAGGTTTTTGAGGTTTTGTGGAGGGGTTTGAGCTTGGATAGATGCAAAAGTAAAATTATAGGAAATTGTGTTGCAGCCGGGGTTCGAGCTAGGGTGGCCTTGTGTGCTAGAGGAGAGCCTTGCCAAGTGAGCAACCAGGTGTTATTGTTACTCTTTCCGCGTCATATCTTATTTACCCTTGGATCTTTGGAGTTTTGGTGCATTTGGTTAAATGAAAAAGAAATTAGGTTTTTTGTTCCTTCTTCTCCAAATCTCACTTTGCCGTCCAAGCTTCTCTCCCAAGCCCCTTGCGTTGATTTTCTTCCCTTGCAGCCCCGAGCGCCGTCCCGGCCAGTCGAGCAACCCAGCCGGATCACCAAGCGGAAGTCGCCAGACGCTTCAGCGCCCAAAGGCGGCGGCCCAGACGCCTGTGCGTCGCGCCACACAGCGCCAGCAGAGGCCGTCGACGCACGCATCGAAGCGGCCGCCACGATCCACGGCCGTCGACACACACTGCGCATCGCGTTGCTCGCCCGCGCGCGTCCTCTCTCTGCGCCGCTCGCCCGAACACCCAGTCTGCTTCGTGTCGCATGCAGCGTTCGTCCATCCGCGTCCGCGCCCGCGCGCGCGCCAGCGCTGATTCGCGCGCGCGCAGCCAGCGCTCGATTGCGTGCCATTGCACTCGTCAAAGATGCGGCCAGCCGCACCAGCTCGCCCATTAGCGCAAAGAAGAGATTTCGCCGTCTTTGTCGCCCGTCGAGTGTCAGCCACGCCGCGTGAGTTGCTTCCGAGCCGAGTTCTATTTATTTTATTATATTTAGGCCTATGGATTGTGATTATTTTTATGTTTGTTAGGTTCTCGTTAGCTAGCTCGGGTTCGATCGCAGCTTAGGATTTTGTGTGTAGTTGCCTCCCGGCCAGGTAAGGATTTCTTACCGAAGTTGTGTGGGCCCTGCAATATTATATGTGATTGTTGTTTGTATGCTTGTTTGTGATTATCAGCATGTTTAGTGTTAGGTGCTCTGTTCTGAATTCCCGACTGGCATGATTTCTTATGTTGTTTCTCATGTTAGCCCATGCTAGGTTGTTCTGTTCTGGCATGCTAGTTATCTGTTCTTGCTTCGTAGTATCATGCTAGGTTCGTTGTATCTATTGAGCACGTATTGGATTGTTTGTTGTTGATGTTATAACTTAGAGTCCAGATAGGTTGTAACGACCCGACCCAAAAGGGGTTCTAACTAGGCCGTTACCTCAATGCATGGATTACAAATCTACAGAAAATTCGCAAGAGGGTGTTCGGATTCTAAGTAAAAACTAAAACATAAAACATCCATTTAAAATCAACATCAATTCCTGGAACCTGTCCCTGTTTCCAAGCACCTGTTCCAAGTCAAATACATTTACAAAACTTACTCTGATCAGAGATTCATTTAAAACATACAAACTTTACAACAATGCTAGAATCCGGAAATACATTCAGAAAACACCCTAGGGCTCCGTGCCCAACTACATGCATTCAGAGAACATTTAAATCATAAACATAAAACTCAGAGTTGAACAACGGGTTTCCATGATCACAGCTCCTCCTCCACCATCCTGTCTCTCGCACCATGGTTACTGTGGAAAAACCACGAGAAATAAGGGTGAGTAACGAATTACTCAGTAAGAATCCCCAACCGGGGTACAATACGATATAATCAGTCATCTAGTACCAAAGCATGCAAGCAAACAGCTACCAACACAGATCATAGCTCAACGAGCTCATAAAACAAGATCTGGAGTCATCGGAAGTCTCTTTCTTCCGGCCTAACTGGGATTGGATACACTGACCAATCCTGGACATCACCGAGGTATCTGTCACTCGGGGGGAATACACTGATCCCTAGAATGTCCTCAAGGGCCTCCTTGCCCTTGCACTAATCTGGACTTACGGGAGAGTACCCGAAGTCAGGCTCTAACGGAAGGAATGGTGTACTCACGACATTAGCCCGGGGGAGCTCTCTGAACCGGCAACTAACGCGTGTGCGCGCACACCGCATGCTCCTCTGCAACCGGCGTAAATGCGGGGTGTAACGGCCCAGTTTTCTATTTCGGTTACCCAGGTGATTTCGGGTCATTATTCGGATGTTCGGATGGGCCGTTAGAGCTATTTTAACCCTTAGGGGTATTTTGGTCTTTTTGCCCCGGTCAGGGTTTTGAGGATTTTCAAGATTTCAGGGCCATTCCTGCCTTTGTCGAAGCTTAATGGTTGTTGGTTGCAAGACCCAAGAGGTTTGGGCGAGTTGTTTGGAAGTTTGGAGGTGTTTTAGAAAATGGCAAAATTAATTGTAATTTTGGTGCTTCCATTGGGTTTTGAGCCCTTGCCCTAAATGGTCTTGGGGAGTTCGTAGGAAAAGAGAGTTTTATTTTTAAAATAAGTTTGCTTCGGCCGGGTTTGGAAAGAGGAAGCTTTGGGAAGGGATTTTAGACCTATTTAATTAGGGAAAAAGGAAAGAAAATCAAGAAAATCCCTTTTCCCCTTGTTTTGCAATCTCTCTCTCTCTCTCTCTCTCTCTCTCTCTCTCTCTCTCTCTCTCCTAGCCGACCTCACCAAGAAACCCTAGCCGCCCTAGCCGCACCCCACTCAGCCACTCGGCCCAGAGCGCACAGCGGCCACCAGACTGGCCAGCGCGCGAGCAGCCAGCCAAATCGGCCAGGCGCACGCGCACACCACCGCTCCGCACGAGCGCGAGCCCGCGTCGCAGTCGCAGACGCGCCGGGACCGACCAGACGGTCGCGCAGACGCGGCCCTGACCGACCGAGATCGATCCCAGACGCGCGCGCGCCACACGCACTGAGCCGCCGCCGCGCCGCGCCGCCGCGTCGCCCTGCCGCCGCCGCGCAAAGACTGGCCGTCGCGTCTGCGTGCTGCGTGCGCTTCGTCGTCCGCGCGCCCGCCCGCCAGCGCTGCGCGCGCCGCTGTCGCGATCGCGCGAAGCCAGAGTTGAGCCGTCCCTGCCGCCCAATGAGCCCAGCAGCGCCAAAGCGCGCTTCTTGCTGCGAGACCCGTGCCTTCTCGGTTGGTAATTCCCGAACCTATCCCTTTTAGATTTTTAAGTCGTTGGCTCTTTGTATATTTATTTAGGATGCTTTTAAAATGCTTAGGTTGCTCGATTTCGCTTTAAAGCTCGAGGGTCACTATTTGATTGTGAAAGTTATTCCTACTCGTTTCAGTAAGGATTTCTTACCGTGGTTGTGTGGACCTGCGATGCTATCATGATTGTGCCTTGTATGCTTGGTTGTTGTTATGAGTATGTTAGCTATTGAAGCGACTTGTGTTTGAAATCTTGCTAGCATGTTGCTTGTTGTTCATGCTAGTGCCATGCTAGGTTTGTTCTTCCGGCATGCCATGTCTTGTGATTGTATGAAATTTCCAGTGGGTAGGTTACATGTTTTCTCTTGCTTCCATATCGTGTTGCTCTTGTGTCCCCGATATATTCTCGTTAGTTCCATGCAAGGGGTTTAATTATCTTGGCATACCCTCGTTCTATTTTATCTGTTAGTTAAAGTGCCGGGCATAGGCGGTGATGTTTAGTGTAGAAGGCGTAGGGGTAACTAGTTTAGGTCCCGCTCGGGTAAGACCCCGATGGACATCCGAGGTGTAAGACCCGATGGGCATCCTAGGTGTGTAAGTCCCGATGGGCATGTAATGACCAGTTTTTCACTAAATGTAAAATAAGGTTTCCTTTTATATTTTTAAGTTTGGGAGGAAGCTGTTGGAAGGACTCGAACCCTCGGCCTAAAAAGGGGTTGGGAAGCATGGGTTTAAATAAGGAAAAATAAACGCGTCGTAGGGGCTCGAAGGGGAATCTTGGGAGGGCATAAGAGATTCCCAAGTCTATTTAAGTTAAGGAAGGGAATTATATTTAAAGAGAAAGAAAAGAAAACAAAAAAAAAAAAAGAAAAGAACCCCAAAACCCTAGACCTCTCCTTCACTCTGCGCCCAAGTCGCCACACACCGCCGCCGTGTCTCGCCTAAGCCGCCCCACACCGCCGTCGTGTCTCGCCCAACGCCTCTTTGCCGCCCCCCACGACATCACGACTGCCGACCCGCTGCCGCACCGCAAGACCGACACACCGCCAGCCCGGCTCGCGCGTCGGCGGCCAGCTTCGCCGCCGCGCGCAGCCCATCCTCCACTCCGCACTGGGTCGCCCAGCAGACCGGCCGTGTAGCCGCCTCGCGCGCCCGACGACACCACCCAGCGCGCTCGCGCCCAGCGCAGACCGGTGGTGTAGCCCGCCTCCGTGCCGCCGCAGCAAGCCCAGCGCCCAAACCGCGTCGCTCCACTCGCCCAAGACTCCGTCCCAGCGTGTCGCTCGTTCGCGCGCCCGGCCCTCGCGGCCAGTCGTCGTCGCCGCGCTGCGCGCCGTCGAGCGCGCCTGACAGCGCGCCCGCCAGAGTGTCGGCTCGCCGCCGCCAGCGCTCGAGCAGCGCCCCTGGTCGGCCAAAGATGCCGTCCTTAGCGCTTGCTGCCGAGGCGTGTGCCTTCTCGGTTGGTAAATTCCCGAACCTCCACCCTTTGGGCGCCCACGATTTTCGATGTTGTTTATTAATTAGGATAATTTATTGCTTGCTTAGGTTGCTCGAGTTCACTTAAAAGCTCGAGGGTCGTTATTCGATTCGGGATAATCAACCTCCACTTATTTCCGGTAAGGATTCTTACCCGGGGTTGTGTGGACCTGCGAATAGTTGATAGCACGGCCGATTCTTTGTAAATATATGAATTTCTAGTGATAGGTTCCATGTTTTCTTTTGATTCATGTTCGTGACATGTTTAAATCTCGTTAGTTCCATGCTAGGCATTCCTATCTTGATAGACCCCATTTGCCTATTGTATCTTTGCTAGATCCAAGTTACGGTTAGGCGTGAGATGTAAAGTTTAGAGGGCCGTAGAGGTAACTAGTTTGGGGTCCCGCTCGGGCAAGACCGATGGACATCGGAGGTGTAAGGCCCTATGGGCATCCTAGGTGTGTAAGGCCCTTTGGGCATCACCGATTTTGGAGGTGTAAGGCCCTATGGGCATCCTAGGTGTGTAAAGCCCTTTGGGCATCACCGATTACGGAGGTGTAAGGCCCTATGGGCATCCTAGGTGTGTAAGGCCCTTTGGGCATCACCGATCATTGAAGGTGTAAGGCCCGATGGGCATCCTAAGTGTGTAAGGCCCCACTTTGGGCATCACTTTGTGTCCTAAGTGTGTAAGGCCCCATTGGGCATCACCGAGTCCTAGATTGTGTAAGGCCGAAGGGCATCCAAGCGTAGGACCTAGGAGTATTTGTTGATGGGAGCCCTTGTATAGGCTCGCCTAGAAATAGCCCATAGCCTAACCAACCGTTTCTGCTCTAAGTCTTGTATGGTTGCTTGCCCATGTGCTAAATGAGATGATTTCGTATTGTACCCGATTGGGGATTCTTCTTGAGTAACTTGTTGCTCACCCTTATTTTCTGTGGCTTCCCACAGGTAACTTGGGGGACAGGGTGGATGGCTAGGAGGAAGCGGCTCGATGATCATGGACAGCTGACTCTGGATCGCACGTTTCTTTAAATGTTTTCCTTAATGATTTAGCATGTAGTGGGACTTGGGTCCCTAGGAAAAAGCACTCAAACTATTTTATGTTCTCGTACCGTTTTCCTTTGAATTGTTTTAAGAAAGTACTGATCAGTCATTTACCTATTTTATTTAATTGAATTCATGGTTTTGTTTTAAAAATGTTTATTGCAAAGTTTTAAACTTCCGACTCGAATGATGTTTATATTCTTAATCATGCATGCTAAGTATGGACCTTAGGTTAGAGACCGTTTCTTTGGTCGGGTCCTACGGTTGGTATCGAGCCCGAGTTATAGGTTACGTAGTGACGACTGCGATTGTAGGTTGTTTTCCATGATCATCAGCGCTCGCTTGACCATCGAGTATGTCCGTAAGTTTAAAGTTAAGGGTTAAGAAATTACAATACCGGTTGCACCTTGCATGTACATGACTTGTTGTTGTAGAGCGGGAAAGAGCGAGTTCGACCCATTGTTGGTTTGGTGTAGATTTTCGGTATGCCGGTCCACGTAGAGAGGGCGGGAGGCTCGAGGCCGACCACCCAGGCATTCGATCGATTACGACACCGGGGACCTCGTCCCAAGGCGATGCCGAGGTTAGGCCACCATCAGGCCCTTCAACTGTGTTGCCGGAGAGGGTGTAGGGGCAAGCGAGTCCCGAGAGAGGCTGCACCGGGCCGCTTTGTGGAGTCTATGAGGGCTCTTGTGGTTGGGTTGCTAGCCGACCAGAGGGCCGAGCAGAAGAGCTGAAACACAAGCTTTGTTAGCTGCTTGAGAGGAGGAGTCCCGCGTCAGACACGGCGGTGACCGAGTGGTTCAAGAGAGGATCGGCAGATGCCACCAAGACCGCCTTGGCTCCACAGAGCCAATTGTGAATGAGGCCGTTACGCGAGAAGGTGCCGAGGATCGGGCAAGTGGTGAGGATTTTGTGAAATGGAAGCCGGAGAAGTTTAGCGCCTGGGAACCATTGGTAGCCGCCACGTGGATTCTTTGAGTTAGAGTATACGTTTATGGTAATGGAGTGTCACGAGGTGCGGTGAGCTCGATGTGCGACTCACGTATTAGTTGGTATACTGACTAAGTGGTGGTGGGAATCCACCTTAAGTGAGAGACCGCCGGATCTCCACCGCCACACGGGAGTTCTTCAAGAAAGTGAGTTCAAGGCAAAATTTATCGTGAAGAAGCTCAAGAGAAGATGATTGAGTGTTTTCAAACCTAAGCGAGGATCCGACTCGATCGAGGTGTACGAGAAGAAGTTCTCGTGAGTATGGATACTTCGGCGCCACGATTGATTTCTACCGGAATCAAGATCAGGAAATTTATCGCGGGTTTGAGACAGGGGGTGTCTCAGGATGTTAGGGCACAGGCCCCAGAAACTTTTGCCAAGGCGGTACAGCTGGCAACGATTTATGATGGGAAGTATCCTCCGGAGCCGGTTGTTAGTACCGTAGTGTCTAAGGCCCCAGTGTACTCGGGCCAGAAGCGCAAGTTTGACTCAGGGAGCAATGTCCGGGGGGGCGGTCGGCGTCCCGTGGTTCTTATCATGGCAGAGACCGATCGAGACCGAATGCGTGATCGGCCTCGCCAGCAGGCGTAGGGAGGCCGCCACCGTATTGTAGATCTGCGGGAAGCGGCATTGGGGACCCGTGGTGGTAACCCCAGAGCTTGTTTCAAGCTGTGGAAAGGAAGGGCATCGGGCCCAGCTTCGCACCCATAAGCGATGGTGGCACAGCCCGGCTTCAAAGAGGAGGAAGAGTATATGCTACGACTCGCCAGAGAGGCCGAGAGAGAGCGGACCCGCGATGGCGTGTACGCTCCTAGTTCTTGATCACCTCGCCTTTGTGTTGTTTGATTCGGGTTCCACCCATTCGTTTGTCTCTGCTGTTTTTGCTGAGCTTGCTTGCATGGATTTAGAGCCTCTAGGTTTTGAGTTGTCTGTCGCTACTCCCTCGGGAACTAGTATCTTTGGCTAGCTGAGGAGAAGGTAAGGGACGGTCGGGTGCAGTATCCGACTGGACCTGCAGTTACCCTCATTGTGCTAGCTATGAGCGGTTTTGATGTGATCCTCGGCATGGATTGGTTAGGTGATAACCACGCTATGATTGGTATCGTTTGTAAGGAGGTGGTGTTCAGCCGCCGGTAGGCCTACCTTTAAATTTCGGGGCACCCGAGTGGGGTGTGTCCGCCGGTGATTTCGGCGATTAAAGCTCACCGTTTGTTAGCTCGAGGAGCTTGGGGTTTCTTAGCTAAGTTGACTGGGAGAACCGTGACCCACTATCTGTCGAGCAGTGCCCATAGTGCAAGAGTTTGCGAGATGTTTTTCCGAAGAAGAGTTGCGGCGGCCGCCGCGAAGAGGGAGGTGGACTTCTCAATAGAGCTTGAGCCGGGGACTCGCCCTATCTCGAAAGCTCCTTATCGCATGGCGCCAAGCAGAGCTGAAAGAGTTAAAAGAAACAGTGCATGGAGATGCTTGACAGAGGATTTATTAGGGCGAGTGTGTCCTCGTGGGAGCACCCGTCTTTGTTTGTTAAGAAAAAGGATGGCTCGATGCGGCTATGCATCGATTACAGGGAACTGAACAAGGTAACCATTAAGAACAAGTACCCGCTGCCTCGTATCGACGACCTGTTTGACCAGCTCCAGGGAGCTCGTGTGTTTTCAAAGATTGACTTGAGGTCGGGCTACCACCAGTTGAGGATTCGGGATGCGGATATTCCCAAGACAAAGGCGTTCGTTGAGTCAAGGTATGGGCATTATGAGTTCGTAGTCATGTCTTTCGGACTGACAAACGCCCCAGCTGCATTCATGGACATGATGGACAGAGTGTTCAAGGCATTCTTGGACCGCTTTGTCATCGTATTCATAGATGACATTCTTGTGTACTCTAAGTCTAAGGAGGACCACGCCTCGCACCTAAGGCAGATTTTGGCAGCCTTGCGCGAGAACAAGCTCTACGCGAAGTTCTCAAAGTGTGACTTTTGGCTCGAGGAGGTAGCATTTCTGGGACACGTTGTGTCTAAGGAGAGGAGTGGTGTGAGACCCTTGAAGGTAGAGGCCGTTAGTTCGTGGGCGGGACCGACGATCGTGGACGGAGATTTCGTAGCTTCACGGGTGCGGCGGATATTACCGCGCGCCGTTCAAAATTTTTCAGCTATAGCCGCCCCGCTTACTCGATTGACGAGGAAGGGTGTTGATTTCGTTTGGGATAGGAAGTGCGAGGAGAGTTTTGCTAAGCTAAAGAACGTTTGACGCCCGCCGGTGTTGGCGGTCCCGAGGGAAGCGGGGGTTTCGTGGTGTACTGAGTGATGCCAGCAAGTTTGGTTTGGGATGCGTTACGATGCAACACGGTAAGGTGATAGCGTGACGCTTCGAGCGATTGAAACCGCACGAGCAAAATTACCCGACTCATGATATGGAGTTGGCGTGATCGTCTTTGCACTTAAGATTTGGAGGCACTACTTGTATGGGGAGAAGATTCAGATTTTCTCGGATCACCAAAGCCTCAAGTATTTCTTCACTCGGAAGGACACGAACATGAGGCAGAGGAGGTGGTTGGAGCTCGTGAAGGATTACGATTGTGAGATCTTGTATCACCTGGAAAAGCAAATGTTGTGGCTGATGCACTAAGTAGAAAGACCTCGTGATCGGCAACATTGGCAAACCCCAAGAGTATCATCGGGAAGGATCTCGAGAGGGCGGAAATAGCGATCTTTGTTAGGGGATGTTACGCGAGGTAGCTCGATTAACCATCCGACCTTCGATAAGGCAAAGGATTATCGACGGCCGGTGAAAGATCCTAAGTTAAAAAGTTTGTATGAGAGGGTTGGTGACGGTGACTTCGACTTCGTGATACTTGCGGATGGGGTGCGAGATATAAAGGTCGGTATTTGTGTGTTCCGGCCCGATGCTGGTGTTCGTGACTGAGTTATTGACCGAGGCCCACACCTCGCTTTTTCTTGGCACCCGTGGGGTAACAAGATGTACCAAGATCTTAAAGCAGACTTTTTGGTGGATGGGGATGAAGAGGGAGATTGCCCGGTTCGTTAGTCGGTGTCTCTCACATCAGCAGTGAAGGCGCCCAGCAGAAGCCAGTGAGTTTGTTGCAACCGCTCGGGGTGCCACAGTGGAAGTGGGAGGAGATCACCATGGATTTTATCTCGGTTTGCCCAGGACTCCTAGAGGATATGCATGCAGATTTGGGTGATCGTTGATAGGTTGACTAAGTGTGCCCATTTCATTCGGCGGGATAAACTACACCGTGGAGCGGTGGGGCACAACTGTTCCTTGAGCAAATAGTGAGGTACCACGGAGTGCCGCTTAAAATTATCTCCGACAAGGATTCCCGTTTTACATCACGGTTTTGGAAGGCCCTTGAGCGAGTTTGGGCACGAGTGCGGCTACAAAGATGACCTTCCACCCTGAGACCGATGGCGGCCGGCGGGTAAATCAGATCTTAGAGGATATGTTGCGAGCTGCGTGTTGGATTTCCCCGGTAGTTGGGACCGATGACTTGTACTTGATGGAGTTTGCCTACAATAATGATTTTGATCGACCATTCGGATGGCGCCGTTTGAGGCGTTGTATGGTAAGCGCTGCAGATCCCTACTTACGGGAAGAAGTTGGTGACCGGCAGTGTTAGGTCGGAGTTGCTCCGGTGACCAATGAGGCCGTCGAGAAAATCAAAGCTCGTATCTTGACCGCCCCAGCGAGCGAGTAAGAGCTACGCCGATGTTAGGCGTAGGGAGTTGGAGTTTGAGGTTGGCGGCAAGATGTTTTCCTCAAGGTAGCTCCGATGCGAGGGGTCACGAGGTTCGGTAAAAAGGGCAACCGAGCCCGAGTTTGTTGGACCTTTCGAGGTCCTTGAGAGGATTGGGATTGTGGCCTATCGGTTAGCACCGCCGCCGTCCTTGGGCTGCGGTGCATAGTGTGTTCCACGTTTCGATGCTCCGCCAAGATGTGGCGAGATCCTTCGCCGACGTCATAGATTTTGAGCCTTTACTGGTTGAACCATGACTGAGCTTTGAGGAGAAACCCATAAGGGTCCGGCATTTGAGAAAAAGGTTTTGAGGAACCGGGCCATTGACCTAGTGAAAGTGCAAGTGGCGGAATCGGGGAGTTGAGGAAGCCACTTGGGAGTTGGAAGGGAGATGAGGAGGAGTTACCCGAGTTGTTTTAAGAGCGACTTAGGGGACGGAAGTCTTCTAAGGAGGAGTATTATAATGGCCGGTTTTTCACTAAATGTAAAATAAGGTTTCCTTTTATATTTTTAAGTTTGGGAGGAATCTGTTGGAAGGACTCGAACCCTCAGCCTAAAAAGGGGTTGGGAAGCATGGGTTTAAATAAGGAAAAATAAACGCGTCGTAGGGCTCGAAGGGGAATCTTGGGAGGGCATAAGAGATTCCCAAGTCTATTTAAGTTAAGGAAGGGAATTATATTTAAAGAGAAAGAAAAGAGAAAACAAGGAAAAAAAAGAAAAGAACCCCAAAACCCTAGACCTCTCCTTCACTCTCGCCCAAGTCGCCCACACACCGCCGTGTCTCTCGCCTAAGCCGCCCACACACCGCCGTCGTGTCTCCTAACGCCCTTTGCCGCCCCACGACATCGCGCGCTGCCGACCGCGCCGCACCGCACCGACACACCGCCGCCCAGCTCGCCCACCGCCGCATGCAGCCCATCCTCCACTCCGCACGAGTCGCCCGGCAGACGGGCGTGTAGCCGCCTCGCGCCCGACGACACCACCCAGCGCCGCTCGCGCCCGCGCACGACCGGTGGTGTAGCCCGCCTCCGCGCGCGACGACAGCAGCACCCAGCGCCCAAACCGCGTCGCTCCACTCGCCCGCACTGGTCCCAGCGTGTCGCTCGTTCGCGCGCCCGGCCCCCTCGCGGCCAGTCGTCGCCGCGCGCTGCCGCCGTCGACGCCTTGACAGCGCGCGCGCCCCGAGTGTCGGCTCGCCTCGCCTGCGTAGCGCTCGAGCAGCGCCCTGGCCCTGGTGTCGGCGATGCGAGTCGCTAGCGCTTGCTGCGAGGCGTGTGCCTTCTCGGTTGGTAAATTCCCGAACCTCCACCCTTTGGCGCCCCGATTTTCGATGTTGTTTATTAATTAGGATAATTTATTGCTTGCTTAGGTTGCTCGAGTTCACTTAAAAGCTCGAGGGTCGTTATTCGATTCGGGATAATCAACCTCCACTTATTTCGTGTAAGGATTCTTACCCGGGGTTGTGTGGACCTCGCGAATAGTTGATAGCACGCGACATTGTAAATATATGAATTTCTAGTGATAGGTTCCATGTTTTCTTTTGATTCATGTTCGTGACATGTTTAAATCTCGTTAGTTCCATGCTAGGCATTCCTATCTTGATAGACCCATGCCGCCTATTGTATCTTTGCTAGATCCAAGTTACGGTTAGGCGTGAGATGTAAAGTTTAGAGGGCCGTAGAGGTAACTAGTTTGGGGTCCCGCTCGGGCAAGACCGATGGACATCCGGAGGTGTAAGGCCCTATGGGCATCCTAGGTGTGTAAGGCCCTTTGGGCATCACCGATTTTGGAGGTGTAAGGCCCTATGGGCATCCTAGGTGTGTAAGGCCCACTTTGGGCATCACCGATTACGGAGGTGTAAGGCCCTATGGGCATCCTAGGTGTGTAAGGCCCACTTTGGGCATCACCGATCTTTGAAGGTGTAAGGCCCGATGGGCATCCTAAGTGTGTAAGGCCCCACCTGGGCATCACCGTGTCCTAAGTGTGTAAGGCCCCATTGGGCATCACCGAGTCCTAGATTGTGTAAGGCCGAAGGGCATCCAAGCGTAGGACCTAGGAGTGGATTTGTTGATGGGAGCCCTTGTATAGGCTCGCCCTAGAAATAGCCCATAGCCTAACCAACCGTTTCTGCTCTAAGTCTTGTATGGTTGCTTGCCCATGTGCTAAATGAGATGATTTCGTATTGTACCCGATTGGGGATTCTTACTTGAGTAACTTGTTGCTCACCCTTTTTTCTGTGGCTTCCACGGGTAACTTGGGACAGAATTTGGATGGCTAGGAGGAAGCGGCTCGATGATCATGGATGGTGACTGGATCGCACGTTTCTTTAAATGTTTTCCTTAATGATTTAGCATGTAGTGGGACTTGGGTCCCTAGGAAAAAGCACTCAAACTATTTTATGTTCTCGTACCGTTTTCCTTTGAATTGTTTTAAGAAAGTACTGATCAGTCATTTACCTATTTTATTTAATTGAATTCATGGTTTTGTTTTAAAAATGTTTATTGCAAAGTTTTAAACTTCCGACTCTGAATGATGTTTATATTCTTAATCATGCATGCTAAGTATGGACCTTAGGTTAGAGACCGTTTCTTGGGTCGGGTCCTTACAGTTGGTATCGAGCTGAGTTATAGGTTACGTAGACCGACTGCGATTGTAGGTTGTTTTCCATGATCATCGCGCTCCGACCATCAATGTATGTCCGTAAGTTTAAAGTTAAGGGTTAAGAAATTACAATACCGGTTGCACCTTGCATGTACATGACTTGTTGTTGTAGAGCGGGAAAGACGAGTTTCGACCCATTGTTGGTTTGGTCAGATTTCGGTATGCCGGTCACTCGTAGAGGGCAGGGAGGCTCGAGGCCGACCACCCAGGGCATTCGTATCGATTCTGACACCGGGGGGACCTCGTCCCAAGCTGATCTTGAGGTTAGGCCACCATCAGGCCCTTCAACCGTGTTGCCCGAGAGGGTGTAGGGGCAAGCGAGTCCCGAGAGAGGCTGCACGGGGCCGCTTTTGTGGAGTCTATGAGGGCTCTTGTGGTTGGGTTGCTAGCCGACCGGAGGGCCGAGCAGAGAGCTGAAACACAAGCTTTGTTAGCTGCGAGAGAGGAGGAGTCCCGCGTTCGAGATCTGGCGGTGACCGAGTTGGTTGTGAGAGGCTGCAGATGCCACCAAGACCGCCTTGACTCCACGAGAGCCAATTGTGAATGAGGCCGTTCGGCGAGAAGGTGCCGAGGATCCGGGCAAGTGGGTGAGGATTTTGTGAAATGGAAGCCGGAGAAGTTTAGCGCCCCTGGGAACCATTGGTAGGCGCCACGTGGATTCTTTGAGTTAGAGTATACGTTTATGGTAATGGAGTGTCCTGAGGTGCAGCGAGCTCGATGTGCAGCTCACGTATTAGCTGGTACAGCTAAGTGGTGGTGGGAATCCACCTTAAGTGAGAGACCGGCCGGATCTCCACCTGCCACCGGGAGTTCTTCAAGAAAGTGAGTTCAAGGCAAAATTTATCGTGAAGAAGCTCAAGAGAAGATGATTGAGCTGTTTTCAAACCTTAGCGAGGATCGACTCGATCGAGGTGTACGAGAAGAAGTTCTCGTGAGTATGGATACTTCGCGCCACGATTGATTTCTACCCGAATCGAAGATCAGGAAATTTATCGCGGGTTTGAGACAGGGGGTGTCTCAGGATGTTAGGGCACAGGCCCCAGAAACTTTTGCCAAGGCGGTACAGCTGGCAACGATTTATGATGGGAAGTATCCTCCGGAGCCGGTTGTTAGTACCGTAGTGTCTAAGGCCCAGTGTACTCGGGCGAGCGCAAGTTTGACTCGAGGAGCAATGTCCGGGGGCGGTCGGCGTCCGGTGGTTCTTATCATGGCAGAGACCAAGATCACAGGGCCGTGAATCGTGATCGGCCTCGCCAACAGAGGCGTAGGAGGCCGCCACCGTATTGTAGATCTGCCGAGGAAGCATTGGGGACCCCGTGGTGGTAACCCTAGAGCTTGTTTCAAGCTGTGGAAAGGAAGGGCATCGGGCCCGAGACTTTGCACCAGAAAGCGGTGGTGGCACAAACCGGCTCAAAGAGCGAGGAAGAGTATATGCTACGACTCGCCAGAGGTCGAGAGAGCCGGACCCGCAGATGGCGGTGCACGCTCCTAGTTCTTGATCACCTCGCCTTTGTGTTGTTTGATTCGGGTTCCACCCATTCGTTTTCTCTCTTTTTTTTCTTTGAGCTTGCTTGCATGGATTTAGAGCCTCTAGGTTTTGAGTTGTCTGTCGCTACTCCCTCGGGAACTAGTATTGTAACGACCTGAGTTTTTTTCTTCCGGTCTTCCGGGTATGCCCTAGGGGTAATTTGGTAATTTGGTCGGGCCGTCGAGTGGTCGTTTGTGTCTTTTCCGATTACTAAAATTATTGGATGGTTTTGTAGGTTTTTGAGGGGTTTGTGGTTTGGTTTGAGCAAGGTTTGTTGCAAAAGTAAAAATAAAGGGATTTGTGCCTGCAATGGGTTTGAACCAGGTCTCGGGAAGCTTGTAGAGGGTGTGCCAATTGAGCCATTAGGTGCTCTTGTTGCTCTTTCTCGCATCACATCTTAGTTAACCTTGGATTTTGGAGTTTTGGTGCATTTGGTTAAATGAAATAGAAATAGGTTATTTCATCTCCTTCTCCAAAACATCTCTTGGCCGCCCAAGCTCTCCATCTCCATAGCCTTGCCGAGTTCTTCATCCTTGCATCTCCTTGGGTTCGATCATCATCATTAGGGTAAGTCTTCGTCTTCTTCATCTTCTCATTTGGGTGTTTTTCTTTGGCCGAATGTAAGAAAAAGGAGTGTGTGTGTGTGTGTTGTGCGGCCCGGTGAGGAGTCCAAAGACCGAGCTCGTCGCATCGGCCCGGCTCGATCAGACCGCCCGCCGCCGCGCGACGCCCAGATCTGTCCTCGCCAGTGCCCGTGCGTCCGGCCGATCGCTTGCACGCCGGATCTGTCGGCAGCGAGCCTCGCGCCGTTCGCCAGCAGCGAATCGCCCGATCGCTCGCCGCACGCCAGAGGACCCTCGCCAGCAAGACGCGTCCAGTACCGTCGCCGCGCGCCCGCCCGACGCCCGGCGCCGCGCGCCTTCGCCCGACGCCAGCGCGCCGCGCGCGCCGTCAGACGCTTCGCGCGCGCGCGTGTCGCTGCTGCCGTGCGTGCGGTAGCGCGCCAGTAGCGTGTCCGTCCGTCCGTGGTACGCGCAACAGGCGTGTCCCTGCCGTGCGGTGCTGGCGCGGCGCCCACCTTGCCGAGCGGCTTGCCAGCGGCCCCAAGCTCGTGTCGTCGCGCCGCGTGAGTTCCCGAGCCGAGCTTGCTGTTCTATTGTTGTTTAGATATTTAGATACCGATTATTGTTGGTGTGCTAGGTTCCCGCTCGCTAGCTCGGGATTGTTCCATGACTTAGGATTTGTGTGTAAAAGTCTTCCGACCAAGGTAAGGATTTCTTACCAGGGGTTGTGTGGACCTCTGCGGTATATTTGTGATTGTTGTTTTGTATGCTGTGTATGATTACTAGCATGTTTATCTCTAGGTGCTCTCATTCGAATTCTCGATGGCATGATCTCTTGTATTGTTTCTCATGTTAGCCCATGCTAGGTTGTTCTGTTCTAGCATGTTCGATATCTGTTCTTGCTTCGTAGTATCATGCTAGGTTCTTTGTATCCGATGAGCACGTATTGGACCGCATTGATTGAATCGTTATTATTGTTAAGGTTTAGAATTCGGGTAGATAGCATCATCAGGGCCCGATGCATAAAGTATCTTGCATCTATGGCAAGGACGATCGAGACGATTCTCGTCCTTGGACCCGTGAGGGATTAGCTATCCCAACCGGTAGGCCCCGCAATCTTGGGTGAGGTGGTAGTCTAAGCGATGCCCCAATGGTCGGGATGATGACTTGGCAATGCCTAGTCCCCGGCGGCCGCACGTCCTCGGCGTGTTCGGCAAGAGCCCCCTGATTGCCACACGATAAGGTAAGGGCGGCTTCACGGTGTAAGCCTACCATGACCCGTTCCTTAGCCTCAGTGCGGTGGTACAGGTGACATAGTTCACGTGTCCGAGTCTCACACCCCTATGTCGGTGACACCGATCCGAGATTTAGTTAGGCGTGGTATCCGGATATGGGGCGACTTGCCACTGACCCGGCACCCCATAGTCAGTAGAAGCACGCGGTGCATCCTTTCGCTCATTACGGCGCCGATCGAGAGCTCCTCGGGATCTTGAGCGATTGCACCTTTCGTATCGATAGTAGGCGCCGAGGCGGGACTTGTTCCCGTATAGTGCGTTTAGTGTGTTGTGGTATTTCCGGACTAAGACCCCGAGTTGGCATCCGAGGTCCAAGTGTGGACTTAGCTATGTGCTCCGCTCTGTGTTTGTACTCATAGCTTGCATACATTCTTCTAGATGATCATGTATATCGTATTGTACCCCGGTTGGGGATTCTTACTGGGTAATTCGTTACTCACCCTTATTCGTGGTTTTCCACGGTAATCAAGCGGGAGAGCACGGGATGGTCAAGGAGGAGCTATGATCATGGGACTCTTGTCATCTCACGATTGTTTTATTTTAATTATCATGACTCTTCACTTTTATTATTTCCCGAATGCATGTAGGCAGACACAGAGCCCCGGGATGTTTTCTTACGTTTTATGGATTCCAGCATATTGGTACTTGTGGATTGTTTTAATGTTTTAATTAAATCTCACGATCGAGTGTGCCTTTAGAAATGTATGTTTTGGTTGTTGAATGTTTCGTTTTTACTTGGAATCCGAAATGTACTTTTCATAATGTCTTTTATTTTCACTACATGCATTGGGGTAAAGGCCCATTTAGAGCCCCTTTTGGGTCGGGTCTTTCTGATTGGTATCGAGCTCGAGTCATAGATTCTGTAGATCGACCTTTGTTGTAGGTCGTTTTCCATGATCATCAAGACTCGAGCGGTCATCAGTACGCCTAGATTTATTGTTTTAGAAAGGAAAAGGGTTAAGAATTTACAATACCTATCATCTAGTGTATGCCTTGTTTGGTGTTGTGGAATGGTGACAGCGAGTTTTGATTCGTTGTTGGTTTGGATGTAGATCGCCAAACATGCGATCCACCCGCACGGGAGAGGAGGTTCGAGAGCGAGTCGAGGTATCGAGGATCGGATTCGATCACTGCAGGACATCGTCCCCAAGCCGACATCGATGGCATTCCACCAGCGCTCCTCTGTTACGCCTAGAGCGGGCGTTGAGGCGATCGAAGCGCCGAGAGAGCGCTCTGGAGCGAGAGTTCTTGAGTCTATGAGGGCTTTTATGGTCGCATGTTGAGTGACCAGAGGGCGAGACCTGTGCCTTGTTGGCGTATGGCGGGAAGAGTCCCGAGCCCGGATCGAGCGGTGACTCGATTGGTTCAAAGAGAGCTCAAGAGCACCTCCAGCTCCACAGGAGCAAGTAGCCCCCGAGGCGGATATGGCAGAGGGTGCCGAGGAATTGGGTAGGTGGTGAAGGATTTTGTGAAGTGGAAGCACGAGAAGTTTGATGCCACCGGTGATGCGTTATCGGCGGCCGGTGGATTGCCCATTTGGAGTACACCTTCCCGATCATGGTGTGCCCCGATATTCGTGAGGCCGAGATGTGCGGCTCATGTGCTAGGAGGCACGGCGAGATGGTGGTGGGAGTCCACCTTGAGCGAGAGACCAGTGGGTCTCCACCCGCTACTTGGGAGTTCTTCAAGGGTGAGTTCAAGGTAAAGTTCATCGGTGATGAGGCTCGGGAGAAGATGGTGGAGCTCTTCCGAACTGAAGCGTGGTTACGATTCCATTGAGGAATATGAGCGCAAGTTCTCGAGTATGGATATTTTGCTCCTCGATTGATTGCCACCCCGAGTGAAGATTGGAAGTTCATATCCGGATTGAGGCGAGGTGTTTCCCGAGATGTCGGGCTCGGCCCCCGACACTTATGCTAGGTACATCGATTAGCCACGATCTATAATGGGAAGTATCCTGCTTTGAGCGGGTTGTTGCCGCGCTCTGTTCGGCGTCTGTCCCGGCGGTGTAGGGGGCGAAGAGGAAGTTTGACTTTCGGGGTGGCGGCGGCGTCGCCAAGGGCGATTCAAAGCCGGGATCGGCATAGGCCCCGATCCGTTTCGGCCTCGCCGGCAGGCGGTCGAGCGAGTTCTGCTTGTGCTTCTTGCGGGAGGACCCACACTGGAGCTTGCGAGCGGGGCCCGCAGTGTGTTTTCGTTGTGGTAAAGAGGGACATATGATCCGTTTTACGTCCGGCCCGGCTATGGCGGCTCGGCCAGTATGGCAGCAGCGAGTGGTCGAGTGTTTGCTACGACCGTCAGAGGCCGAGCGCACGGATGCCGCTGTGGCGGTGTACGCTTCTTGTTTTAGATCACTGCGCATTTGTCTTGTTTGATTCTCGGTTCTACGCATTCATTTGTATCTCGTGTTGTTTTCTTGAGCATGCTAAGTTAAGACTAGAGCCTCTAGGTTTTGAGTTATCTGTTGCAACTCCTTCGGGAGTTAGTATGTTGGCTAGAGATAAGATTAAGGATGGCCGGATCGAGATATCGGAGAGTTGCTTGTAGCCACACTCATAGTTACGCCTATGAGTGGTTTTGATGTGATTCTTGGTATGGAGTGGTTAGTCGCTAACCACGCGTTGATTGACCGCCACCGGAAAGAAGTAGTGTTCAGCCGCCAGTCGCCCAGTGACTTTTTAAGTTTCGTGGAGAGTCAGGTGGAGTTTGCCGCCGATGGTGTCACCGTGAAAGCTCGTCGTTTGCTAGCTCATGGAGCTTGGGGCTATCTAGCCAAGTTATGCAGGAAGAGCCGCCCTCGGCATCTCATTGATCAGTGCCGGTCGTGCGGGAGTTTGCGGACGTGTTTCTGAGGAGTTCTGGGGTTGCCCCAAAGAGAGAGGTCGACTTCATTATTGAGCTCGAGCAGGACCCTCCCTATCTCGAAGGCTCCGTGATCGCATGGCGCCAGTGAGTTAAAGGCAAGATTCGATTTGCAGGAGATGTTAGACCGAGGGTTCATCCGTCCAAGTGTGTCCCGTGGGGAGCACCGATTCATTTGTGAAAAAGAAGGATGGATCTATGCGCTTATGTATTGATTACCGCGAGCTTAATAAGGTGACGAAGTGAAGAATAAGTATCCGTTGCCCCGTATCGATGATTTGTTCGATCGCCTTCAGGAGCTTCGTGTTCTCCAAGATAGATCTCGAGATCCGGTTACCATCGATTGCGGATCGGGGATGCCGACATTCCTAAGACGACTTTCGAGTCTAGATATGGTCACTACGAGTTTGTGGTCATGTCGTTTGGATTGACCAATGCCCACCGCGTTCATGGACATGATGGATAGGGTGTTCAAATCATTTTTGGGACAGCCGTCATCGTGTTCATTGGCGATATTCGATTTATTCGAGGTCTAAAGAAGACCATGCGAGCATTTGAGGCGAGTATTGGCGGCTTTGAGGGAAAACCGGCTTTATGCGAAGTTTTCCAAATGTGACTTCTGGTTGGAGCGGTGGCCTTCCTAGGCCACGTGGTTTCGAGAGATGGTATAGCCGCGGACCCCGCGAAGATTGAGGCCGTGAGTTCATGGGCCAAGCCGACTCGATGCCGAGATTCGCAGACTTTTCAGGTTTGGCGAGTTACTACCGTCGGTTCGTCAAGGACTTTTTCGCTTTAGCCTCGCCTCACTCACTCGTCGACGAGGAAGGGTGTCGAGTTTGTTTGGGACAAAGCAGTGTGATGAGAGCTTTGCGTGCTCAAGCGTAGTTTGACTTCAAAGCTGATGTTGGCGATCCGGAGGGGACAGTGGTTTCGTGGTCTCTGATGATGCTTCCAAGTTTGGATTAGGTTGTGTGTTGATGCAAGACGGAAGGTCATTGCCTATGCTTCCCGTCGGTGAAGCCGTATGAGCGAGAACTACCCGACTCATGATATGGAGTTGGCGGCAGTGGTGTTTGTAACCGAAGATTTGGAGGCATTACGTATGGTGAGCGGATTGAGATGTTTACCGATCACCGAGCCTCAAGTATCTGTTTACTCGAAGGAGTTGAATATGAGGCAGAGGAGATGGTTAGAGTTGGTAAAGGATTATGATCTGCGAGATTTTGTACCATCGGGTAAAGCCAATGTAGTGGCCGATGCTTTGAGCGAAAGACGTCGCACTCTGCGGCGTTGTTGAGTTTCAGCCAGTTTGCGAGAGAGAGTTCGAGCGGGCCGAGGTTGCGAGTGTTGTTGGGAGAGGTTACCGCCTGTGGTAGCTCGATTGGACTATTCGTGCCGATTCTGGCAAATGGATTATAGAAACGACCGGTTAGGCGACCCCGCACTTAAGAGATTGGTTTGTGAGTTAGTCTTGACGGTGACTTTGACTTTGTGTATTCCCAGACAGTGGGTTGACTTATAGAGGCGGTTGTGTGTTCCGGACATTGCGGAGTTTGCGAGCCGAGTTGCTCTCTGAGGCCCACTGTTTCCCCTTTGCTTGGCACCCGGGGTACCAAGATGTATCGAGACCTTAAGCGGACTTTACGGTGGATGGGAATGAAGAGAGATGTGGCGAGTTTGTCGTAGGTGTCTCACGTGTCGACAAGTGAAGGCACCCAGCAGAGAGCCGGTGGTTTGTTGCAAACCATCGAGTGTACCCAGTGGAAATGGGAAGAGATCTCTATGGACTTTATATCCGGTTTGCCAAGGACTCGAGGAAGTTCTCTCGATTTGGGTGATTGTCGACCGTTTGACCAAGAGCGCACACTTCATTCCGGTAGAGACACTTATACCGCGTGGAACAAAGGTGGCGCTGGTTTTTGGAGCGGATCATCCGTTATCATGGTGTACCGGTGAGGATTGTGTCCGATCGTGACTCGCGGTTCACTTCTCGTTTTCGAGAGCGCCCGAGAAGGGTTTGGGCACAGAGTGCGATTTAAGCCTGACTTTTCACCCTCGGACGGATGGTCGACCGAGAGAGTGAATCGATTCTCGAGGATATGTTGAGGGCTTGTGTGTTGGATTTCCGAGCGATTGGGACCGAAGATCTCATTACTTGATGGAGTTTGCCTATAACAATAGTTACCGATCGGCGATCGAGATGGCTCCATTCGAGGCATTGTATGGTAAGCGTTGTCGGTCCCCCAATGTTCGGGAAGAGGTTGGTGATAGACAGAGTTTTGTCCCGAGTTATCGTAGCTTGACCAATGGTGCGAGTCGCGAAGATTAGAGCTCGTATGTTGACAAATTTCAGAGCAGCAGAAGAGTTACGCCGATGTTCGGCGTCGAGATTTGGAGTTTGAGGTTGGTCGGCATGTGTTCCTTAAGGTTGCTCCGATGCGAGGTGTTACGAGGTTTGGTAAGCGTGGGAAGTTGAGTCCCCGATTTGTTGGTCCGTTTGAGATCCTAGAGAGGATTGGCAGAGTTGCTTACCGGTTAGCCCTACCTCCGTCACTATCTCGCGGTGCATAGTGTTTTTCATGTATCGATGTTGAGGCGGTATGTGCCGGACGCGTCGCACATTGTGGACTTTGAGCCTTTGCGGTGAATGAGGATTTGAACTTCGAGGAAAAGCCGGTGAGGATCCTTGCCTTTGAGACCAAGGCGTTGCGTAATCGCGAGATTCGTTTAGTAAAGGTTCGGTGGAGGAGTCGGGATTCGAGGAGGCCACTTGGGAGCGGGAAGACGAGATGAGGTTGCATTACCTCGAAATATTTTTGTCTTAAGGACTTTCGAGGACGAAAGTCATAAAAAGGAGAGGAATATTGTAACGACCCGAGTTTTTCTTCCCGGTCTTCCGGTATGCCCTAGGGGTAATTTGGTAATTTGGTCGGGCCGTCGTGGTCGTTTGTGTCTTTTCGATTACTAAAATTATTGGATGGTTTTTGTAGGTTTTTGGAGGGGTTTGTGGTTTGGTTTGAGCAAGGTTTGTTGCAAAAGTAAAAATAAAGGGATTTGTCTTTGCAGTGGGGTTTGAACCGGGTCTCCGGGAAGCTTGTAGAGGGGTGTGCCAATTGAGCCATTAGGTGCTCTTGTTGCTCTTTTCGCATCACATCTTAGTTAACCTTGGATTTTGGAGTTTTGGTGCATTTGGTTAAATGAAATAGAAATAGGTTATTTCATCTCCTTCTCCAAAACATCTCTTGGCCGCCCAAGCTCTCCATCTCCATAGCCTTGCCGAGTTCTTCATCCTTGCATCTCCTTGGGTTCGATCATCATCATTCGGGTAAGTCTTCGTCTTCTTCATCTTCTCATTTGGGTGTTTTCTTTGGCGAATGTAAGAAAAAGGAGTGTGTGTGTGTGTGTTGTGCGGCACGGAGGAGTCCAAAGACCGCCGAGCTCGTCGCATCGGCCCGGCTCCGTCAACGAACCGCCCTCGCATGCCGTCACGCCCAGATCTGTCTCGCGCGCGGCGCCCGGCGTCAACCGATCGCTTACGCGCCGAATCTGCCGGCAGCGGCGGCCTCGCCGTTCGCCCAGAAGCGAGATCCCGTCGCTCAGACGCCGAGAGGACCTCGCCAGCGCAAGACGCGTCCGGCCGTCGCTCGCGCGCCGGCGCGCGACGCGCCGGCGCCGCGCGCCGCCGCCCGAACGCCGGCGCCCGCGCGCGCGCCGTCGAGCGCTCGCGCGCGCGCGCGTGTCCTCGCTGTTGCCGTGCGGTAGCGCAGCGGCGGTAGCGTGTCCGTCCGTGCGGTAGCGCAACGGTAGCGTGTCCCTGCCGTGCCGGTAGCAGCGGCCAGCGCCCAACCTTGCCGAGAGCGGCTTGCAGAAATGCCCCAAGCTCGTGTCGTCGCGCGCCGCGTGAGTTCCCGAGCCGAGCTTGTCGTTCTATTGTTGTTTAGATATTTAGATATCGATTATTGTTGGTGTGCTAGGTTCCCGCTCGCTAGCTCGGGATTGTTCATGACTTAGGATTTGTGTGTAAAAGTCTTAGGCCAAGGTAAGGATTTCTTACAGGGGTTGTGTGGACCTCGGTATATTTGTGATTGTTGTTTTGTATGCCGTGTATGATTACTAGCATGTTTATCTCTAGGTGCTCGTCGAATTCTGGTGGCATGATCTCTTGTATTGTTTCTCATGTTAGCCCATGCTAGGTTGTTCTGTTCTAGCATGTTCGATATCTGTTCTTGCTTCGTAGTATCATGCTAGGTTCTTTTTGTATCGATGAGCACGTATTGGGTGCATTGATTGAATCGTTATTATTGTTAAGGTTTAGAATTCGGGTAGATAGCATCATCCGGGCCCGATGCATAAAGTATCTTGCATCTATGGCAAGGACGATCGAGACGATTCTCAGATCCTTGGACCCCGTGAGGGATTAGCTATCCCAACCGGTAGGCCCCGCAATCTTGGGTGAGGGTGGTAGTCTAAGCGATGCCCCAATGGTCGGGATGATGACTTGGCAATGCCTAGTCCCGGCGGCCGGCACGTCCTCGGCGTGTTCGGCAAGAGCCCTTGATTGCCACGATAAGGTAAGGGCGGCTCACGGTGTAAGCCTACCATGACCCGTTCCTTAGCCTCAGTGCGGTGGTGCAGGTGACATAGTTCACGTGTCGAGTCTCACACCCCTATGTCGGTGACACCGATCCAGAGATTTAGTTAGGCGTGGTATCCGGATATGGGCGACTTGCCACTAGACCCGGCACCCCATAGTGCTGTAGAAGCACGCGGTGCATCCTTTCGCTCATTACTGGTACGCCGTGGAGAGCTCCTCGGGATCTTGAGCGAGTGCACCTTTTCGTATCGATAGTAGGCAGGAGGCCGGGACTTGTTCCCGTATAGTGCGTTTAGTGTGTTGTGGTATTTCCGGACTAAGACCCCGAGTTGGCATCCGAGGTCCAAGTGTGGACTTAGCTATGTGCTCCGCTCTGTGTTTGTACTCATAGCTTGCATACATTCTTCTAGATGATCATGTATATCGTATTGTACCCCCGGTTGGGGATTCTTCTTTGGGTAATTCGTTACTCACCCTTATTACGTGGTTTTCCACGGTGTAATCAAAGCGGGAGGCAGGATGGTGAAGGAGGAGCTATGATCATGGGACTGCTTTGTCATCTCTCGATTGTTTTATTTTAATTATCATGACTCTTCACTTTTTATTATTTCCCTGAATGCATGTAGGCGGGCACAGAGCCCCAGGATGTTTTCTTACGTTTTATGGATTCCAGCATATTGGTACTTGTGGATTGTTTTAATGTTTTAATTAAATCTCTGATCAGAGTGTGCCTTTAGAAATGTATGTTTTGGTTGTTGAATGTTTCTGTTTTTACTTGGAATCCGAAATGTACTTTTCATAA
This sequence comes from Sicyos edulis, assembly GCA_036507275.1. Lineage (NCBI taxonomy): Eukaryota > Viridiplantae > Streptophyta > Magnoliopsida > Cucurbitales > Cucurbitaceae > Sicyos > Sicyos edulis. Next base: position 15,759,607 of record CM071854.1, read on the forward strand.
TGTCTTTTATTTTCACTACATGCATTGGGGTAAAGGCCCATTTAGAGCCCCTTTTGGGTCGGGTCTTTACAAGTATGTCAGCTAGCTGAAGGTAAGGGACGGTCGGCATGCAGTATCAGGCTGGACCTGCGAGTTACCCTCATTGTGCTAGCTATGAGCGGTTTTGATGTGATCCTCGGCATGGATTGGTTGGCGAGAACCACACGCTATGATTGATTGTCATTTGTAAGGAGGTGGTGTTCGGGCCGCCGGGTAGGCCTACCTTTAAATTTCGGGGCACCCAGAGTGGGGTGTGTCCGCCGGTGATTCGGCGATTAAAGCTCACCGTTTGTTAGCTCGAGGAGCTTGGGGTTTCTTAGCTAAGTTGGACTGGGAGAACCGTGACCCACTATCTGTCGAGCAGTGCCCATAGTGCAAGAGTTTGCGGATGTTTTCCCGAAGAGTTGCACGGCTGCCGCCAAGAGGGAGGTGGACTTCTCAATAGAGCTTGAGCCGGGGACTCGCCCTATCTCGAAAGCTCCTTATCGCATGCATGGCGCCAGCAGAGTGAAAGAGTTAAAAGAGCAGTGCGGGAGATGCTTGACGGAGGATTTATTAGGCCGAGTGTGTCCTCGTGGGAGCACCCGTCTTTGTTTGTTAAGAAAAAGGATGGCTCGATGCGGCTATGCATCGACATGAAGGAACCGAACAAGGTAACCATTAAGAACAAGTACCCGCCGCCTCGTATCGACGACTGTTTGACCGGCTCGGGGAGCTCGTGTGTTTTCAAAGATTGACTTGAGGTCGGGCTACCACGATTGAGGATTCGGGATGCGGATATTCCCAAGACAGCGTTCAGGTCAAGGTATGGGCATTATGAGTTCGTAGTCATGTCTTTCGGACTGACAAACGCCCCAGCTGCATTCATGGACATGATGGACAGAGTGTTCAAGGCATTCTTGGACCGCTTTGTCATCGTATTCATAGATGACATTCTTGTGTACTCTAAGTCTAAGGAGGACCACGCCTCGCACCTAAGGCAGATTTTGGCAGCCTTGCGCGAGAACAAGCTCTACGCGAAGTTCTCAAAGTGTGACTTTTGGCTCGAGGAGGTAGCATTTCTGGGACACGTTGTGTCTAAGGAGGAGTGGTCAGACCCTTCAAGGTAGAGGCCGTTAGTTCGTGGGCGACCGACGGCGTGGCGGAGATTCGTAGCTTCCGGGAGTGCGGCGGATATTCACCGGCGCCGTTCAAAATTTTTCAGCTATAGCCGCCCGCTTACTCGATTGACGAGGAAGGGTGTTGATTTCGTTTGGGATAGGAAGTGCGAGGAGAGTTTTGCTAAGCTAAAGAACGCTTTGACGTCTGCCCGGTGTTGGCGGTCCGGAGGAACCGGGGTTTCGTGGTGTCTGATGATGCGGCAAGTTTGGTTTGGGATGCGTTACGATGCAACACGGTAAGGTGATAGCGCACGCTTCGTGCGATTGAAACCGCATTTGCAGCGAAGCATTACCGACTCATGATATGGAGTTGGCGTGATCGTCTTTGCACTTAAGATTTGGAGGCACTACTTGTATGGGGAGAAGATTCAGATTTTCTCGGATCACCAAAGCCTCAAGTATTTCTTCACTCGAAGGACTGAACATGAGGCGAGAGGAGGTGGTTGGAGCTCGTGAAGGATTACGATTGTGAGATCTTGTATCACCACCGAAAAGCAAATGTTGTGGGTGATGCACTAAGTAGAAAGACCTCGTGATCGGCAACATTGGCAAACCCCAAGAGTATCATCGGGAAGGATCTCGAGAGGGCGGAAATAGCGATCTTTGTTAGGGGATGTTACGCGAGAGTAGCTCGATTAACCATCCAAATAGCCCGATAAGGCAAAGGATTATCGATGACCGGTGAAAGATCCTAAGTTAAAAGTTTGTATGAGAGGGTTCAGGTGACGGTGACTTCGACTTCGTGATACTTGCGGATGGGGTCCGAGATATAAAGGTACGGTGTGTGTTCCGGCCGATGCCGGTGTTCGCACGACAGAGTTATTGACCGAGGCCCACACCTCGCCTTTTTCTTGGCACCCGTGGGGTAACAAGATGTACCAAGATCTTAAGCAGACTTTTTGGTGGATGGGGATGAAGAGGAGATTGCCCAGATTCGTTAGTCGGTGTCTCACTGTCAACAGTGAAGGCGCCCAGCGTAAGCAGCGAGGTTTGTTGCAACCGCTCGGGGTGCCACAAGTGGAAGTGGGAGGAGATCACCATGGATTTTATCTCGGGTTTGCCCAGGACTCCTAGAGGATATGCATGATTTGGGTGATCGTTGATAGGTTGACTAAGTGTGCCCATTTCATTCGGCGGGATAAACTACACCGTGGAGCGGTGGGCACAAGCTGTTCCTTGAGCAAATAGTGAGGTACCACGGAGTGCCGTTAAAATTATCTCCGACCGGGATTCCCGTTTTACATCACGGTTTTGGAAGGCCCTTCAGCGAGTTTGGGCACGAGTGCGGCTACAAAGACCTGACCTTCCACCCTCGGACCGATGGCGGACCGAGCGGGTAAATCGGATCTTAGAGGATATGTTGCGAGCTGCGTGTTGGATTTCCCCGGTAGTTGGGACCCGTGACTTGTACTTGATGGAGTTTGCCTACAATAACGATTTTGATCGACCATTCGGATGGCGCCGTTTGAGGCGTTGTATATGGTAAGCGCCGCAGATCCCCGACCTTACGGGAAGAAGTTGGTGACGGGCAGTGTTAGGTCCGAGTTGCTCCGGTGACCAATGAGGCCGTCCGAGAAAATCAAAGCTCGTATGTCGACCGCCCAAAGCAGCGAGAAGAGCTACGCCGATGTTAGGCGTAGGGAGTTGGAGTTTGAGGTTGGCGGCATGTTTTCCTCAAGGTAGCTCCGTCGATGCGAGGGGTCCCGAGGTTCGGTAAAAAGGGCAACCGAGCCCTGTGTTTGTTGGACCTTTCGAGGTCCTTGAGAGGATTGGGATTGTGGCCTATCGGTTAGCACCGCGCCCGCCCTTGGCTGCGATGCATAGTGTGTTCCACGTTTCGATGCTCCGCCAATATGTGGCGAGATCCTTCATGACGTCATAGATTTTGAGCCTTTGGTTGAACCATGACACGAGCTTTGAGGAGAAACCCATAAGGGTCCTGGCATTTGAGAAAAAGGTTTTGAGGAACCGGGCCATTGACCTAGTGAAAGTGCAGTGGCGGAATCAGGGAGTTGAGGAAGCCACTTGGGAGTTGGAAGGGGAGATGAGGAGGAGTTACCCAGAGTTGTTTTAAGAGCAAATGACTTAGGGGACGGAAGTCTTCTAAGAGGGAGTATTGTAATGACCGGTTTTCAACTAAATGTAAAATAAGGTTTCCTTTTATATTTTTAAGTTTGGGAGGAACTGTTGGAAGGACTCGAACCCTCAGCCTAAAAAGGGGTTGGGAAGCATGGGTTTAAATAAGGAAAAATAAACGCGTCAGCCGGGGCTCGAAGGGGAATCTTGCGGAGGGCATAAGAGATTCCCAAGTCTATTTAAGTTAAGGAAGGGAATTATATTTAAAGAGAAAGAAAAGAGAAAACAAGGAAAAAAAAAAGAAAAGAACCCCAAAACCCTAGACCTCTCCTTCACTCTCGCCCAAGTCGCCCCACACCGCGCGCCGTGTCTCGCCTAAGCCGCCCCACACACCGCCGTCGTGTCTCGCCTAACGCCTCTTTGCCGCCCCACGACATCGCACGCCTGCCGACCACTGCCGCACCGCACCGACACACCGCCAGCCCAGCTCGCCCACCGCCGCAACAGCCCATCCTCCACTCCGCACCAGTCGCCCGGCCAGACGGCCGTGTAGCCGCCTCGCGCCGCGACGACACCACCCAGGCCGCTCGCGCCCAGCACAGACCGGTGGTGTAGCCCGCCTCCTCGCGCGCGACGACAAAGACTCCCAGCGCCCAAACGCGTCGCTCCACTCGCCCGCACTCTCCGTCGGCGTGCCGCTCGTTCGCGCGCCCGAGCCTCGCGGCCCAGTCGTCGTCCGCGACGCGCCGCCGTCGAGACGCCTTGACAAGCGCGCCCGCCAGAGTGTCGGCCGCTCGCCGCGCGCGCGCTCGAGCAGCGCCCTGGCCCCGCCGGTGCCGTCCCTTCGCTCGCTGCTGCCGAGGCGTGTGCCTTCTCGGTTGGTAAATTCCCGAACCTCCACCCTTTGGGCGTCCTGATTTTCGATGCTGTTTATTAATTAGGATAATTTATTGCTTGCTTAGGTTGCTCGAGTTCACTTAAAAGCTCGAGGGTCGTTATTCGATTCGGGATAATCAACCTCCACTTATTTCCAAGTAAGGATTCTTACCGGGGTTGTGTGGACCTCGCGAATAGTTGATAGCACGCTGACATCAGTAAATATATGAATTTCTAGTGATAGGTTCCATGTTTTCTTTTGATTCATGTTCGTGACATGTTTAAATCTCGTTAGTTCCATGCTAGGCATTCCTATCTTGATAGACCCATGCTGCCTATTGTATGCTGCTAGATCCAAGTTACGGTTAGACGTGAGATGTAAAGTTTAGAGGGCCGTAGAGGTAACTAGTTTGGGGTCCCGCCGGGCAAGACCGATGGACATCCGGAGGTGTAAGGCCCTATGGGCATCCTAGGTGTGTAAGGCCCTTTGGGCATCACCGATTTTGGAGGTGTAAGGCCCTATGGGCATCCTAGGTGTGTAAGGCCCACTTTGGGCATCACCGATCTCGGAGGTGTAAGGCCCTATGGGCATCCTAGGTGTGTAAGGCCCACCGGGCATCACCGACATTGAAGGTGTAAGGCCCGATGGGCATCCTAAGTGTGTAAGGCCCCACCGGGCATCTTTGTGTCCTAAGTGTGTAAGGCCCCATTGGGCATCACCGAGTCCTAGATTGTGTAAGGCCGAAGGGCATCCAAGCGTAGGACCTAGGAGGATTGTTGATGGGAGCCCTTGTATAGGCTCGCCCTAGAAATAGCCCATAGCCTAACCAACCGCGTTTTCGCTCTAAGTCTTGTATGGTTGCTTGCCCATGTGCTAAATGAGATGATTTCGTATTGTACCCCGATTGGGGATTCTTCTTGAGTAACTTGTTGCTCACCCTTATTTTCTGTGGCTTCCACAGGTAACTTGGGACAGAGGTGGATGGCTAGGAGGAAGCGGCTCGATGATCATGGACACGGTGACTGATCGCACGCGTTTCTTTAAATGTTTTCCTTAATGATTTAGCATGTAGTGGGACTTGGGTCCCTAGGAAAAAGCACTCAAACTATTTTATGTTCTCGCATCGTTTTTCCTTTGAATTGTTTTAAGAAAGTCTCGATCAGTCATTTACCTATTTTATTTAATTGAATTCATGGTTTTGTTTTAAAAATGTTTATTGCAAAGTTTTAAACTTCCGACTCGAATGATGTTTATATTCTTAATCATGCATGCTAAGTATGGACCTTAGGTTAGAGACCGTTTCTTGGGTCGGGTCCTTACGCTTGGTATCGAGCCCGAGTTATAGGTTACGTAGAGCGACGACTGCAGCTTGTAGGTTGTTTTCCATGATCATCAGCTCCACTTGACCATCAGTATGTCCGTAAGTTTAAAGTTAAGGGTTAAGAAATTACAATACCGGTTGCACCTTGCATGTACATGACTTGTTGTTGTAGAGCAGAAAGATGAGTTCGACCCATTGTTGGTTTGGTGTAGATTTTCGGTATGCCGGTCACTCGTAGAGGGCGGGGAGGCTCGAGGCCGACCACCAGGGGCATTCGATCGATTCTCGACACCGGGGACCTCGTCCCAAGGCGATCTTGAGGTTAGGCCACCATCAGGCCCTTCAACCGTGTTGCCCGGAGAGGGTGTAGGGGCAAGCGAGTCCCGAGAGGCCGCACCGGGCCGCTTTGTGGAGTCTATGAGGGCTCTTGTGGTTGGGTTGCTAGCCGACCGGAGGGCCAGAGCAGCAGAGCTGAAACACAAGCTTTGTTAGTCTGCTGAGAGAGGAGGAGTCCGCGTCGAGATACTGGCGGTGACCGAGTTGGTTCAAGAGAGGATCTGCAGTGCCACCAAGACCGCCACTCCACGAGAGCCAATTGTGAATGAGGCCGTTCGCGAAGGAAGGTGCCGAGGATCTGGGCAAGTGGTCGAGGATTTTGTGAAATGGAAGCCGGAGAAGTTTAGCGCTCGGGAACCATTGGTAGCCGCCACGTGGATTCTTTGAGTTAGAGTATACGTTTATGGTAATGGAGTGTCCCGAGGTGCGTGAGCTCGATGTGCGACTCACGTATTAGCTGCATATGACTAAGTGGTGGTGGGAATCCACCTTAAGTGAGAGACCGGCCGGATCTCCACCGCCACACAGGAGTTCTTCAAAGTGAGTTCAAGGCAAAATTTATCGTGAAGAAGCTCAAGAGAAGATGATTGAGTGTTTTCAAACCTTAGCAGGATCGACTCGATCGAGGTGTACGAGAAGAAGTTCTCGAGTATGGATACTTCGCGCCACGATTGATTTCTACCGGGAATCAAGATCGTGAAATTTATCGCGGGTTTGAGGCGGGGTGTCTCGAGGATGTTAGGCACAGCCCCGAAACTTTTGCCAAGGCGGTACAGCTGGCAACGATTTATGATGGGAAGTATCCTCCGGAGCCGGTTGTTAGTACCGTAGTGTCTAAGGCCCCAGTGTACTCGGGCCAGGAGCGCAAGTTTGACTCAGGGAGCAATGTCCGGGGCGGTCGGCGTCCTGTGGTTCTTATCATGGCGAGACCAAGATCGAGACCGTGAAGCCGTGATCGGCCTCGCCAACAGGCGTAGGGAGGCCGCCACCGTATTGTAGATCCTGCGGAAGCAAAGCATTGGGGACCCCGTGGTGGTAACCCTAGAGCTTGTTTCAAGCGTGGAAAGGAAGGGCATCGGGCCCCCAGATCGCACCTGAAGCGATGGTGGTGGCACACCGGCTTCAAAGCGAGGAAGAGTATATGCTACGACTCGCCAGGAGGCCGAGAGAGCCGGACCCGCAGTGGCAGGTACGCTCCTAGTTCTTGATCACCTCGCCTTTGTGTTGTTTGATTCGGGTTCCACCCATTCGTTTGTCTCTGCTGCTTTTTTCTTTGAGCTTGCTTGCATGGATTTAGAGCCTCTAGGTTTTGAGTTGTCTGTCGCTACTCCTCGGGAACTAGTATGTCAAGCTAGCTGAGGAAGGTAAGGGACGGTCGGGCATGTGTATCCGACCGGACCTCGCAGTTACCCTCATTGTGCTAGCTATGAGCGGTTTTGATGTGATCCTCGGCATGGATTGGTTAGGCGATAACCACGCTATGATTGGACTGTCATTTGTAAGGAGGTGGTGTTCGGGCCGCCGCGTGTAGGCCTACCTTTAAATTTCGGGGCACCGAGTGGGGTGTGTCCATGGTGATTTCGGCGATTAAAGCTCACCGTTTGTTAGCTCGAGGAGCTTGGGGTTTCTTAGCTAAGTTGGACTGGGGGAGAACCGTGACCCACTATCTGTCGAGCAGTGCCCATAGTGCAAGAGTTTGCGAGATGTTTTTCCCGAAGAGTTGCACGGCCCGCCGCCGAAGAGGGAGGTGGACTTCTCAATAGAGCTTGAGCCGGGGACTCGCCCTATCTCGAAAGCTCCTTATCGCATGGCGCCAGTGAGAGTTGAAAGAGTTAAAAGAACAGTGCGGGAGATGCTTGACAGAGGATTTATTAGGCCGAGTGTGTCCTCGTGGGGAGCACCCGTCTTTGTTTGTTAAGAAAAAGGATGGCTCGATGCGGCTATGCATCGACATGGTGGAACCGAACAAGGTAACCATTAAGAACAAGTACCCACGCGCCTCGTATCGACGACTGTTTGACCGGCTCGGGGAGCTCGTGTGTTTTCAAAGATTGACTTGAGGTCGGGCTACCACCGCTTGAGGATTCGGGATGCGGATATTCCCAAGACAAATGTTCGTTGAGTCAAGGTATGGGCATTATGAGTTCGTAGTCATGTCTTTCGGATGACAAACGCCTTGGTGCATTCATGGACATGATGGGGTGAGTGTTCAAGGCATTCTTGGACCGCTTTGTCATCGTATTCATAGATGACATTCTTGTGTACTCTAAGTCTAAGGAGGACCACGCCTCGCACCTAAGGCGATTTTGGCACCTTGCGCGAGAACAAGCTCTACGCGAAGTTCTCAAAGTGTGACTTTTGGCTCGAGGAGGTAGCATTTCCGGGACACGTTGTGTCTAAGGAGGAGTGGTCAGAGACCCTTGAAGGTAGAGGCCGTTAGTTCGTGGGCCGGACCGACGATCGTGACGGAGATTCGTAGCTTCACGGGTGCGGCCGGATATTACCGGCGCGCCGTTCAAAATTTTTCAGCTATAGCGCCCGCTTACTCGATTGACGAGGAAGGGTGTTGATTTCGTTTGGGATAGGAAGTGCGAGGAGAGTTTTGCTAAGCTAAAGAACAGATTTGACGTCCGCCCGGTGTTGGCGGTCCCGAGAGGAACTGGGGGTTTCGTGGTGTACTGATGATGCGGCAAGTTTGGTTTGGGATGCGTTACGATGCAACACGGTAAGGTGATAGCGCACGCGCTTCGAGCGATTGAAACCGCACGAGCGAATTACCCGACTCATGATATGGAGTTGGCGATGTCGTCTTTGCACTTAAGATTTGGAGGCACTACTTGTATGGGGAGAAGATTCAGATTTTCTCGGATCACCAAAGCCTCAAGTATTTCTTCACTCAGAAGGACCCGAACATGAGGCGAGAGGAGGTGGTTGGAGCTCGTGAAGGATTACGATTGTGAGATCTTGTATCACCACTGGAAAAGCAAATGTTGTGGCTGATGCACTAAGTAGAAAGACCTCGTGATTCGGCAACATTGGCAAACCCCAAGAGTATCATCGGGAAGGATCTCGAGAGGGCGGAAATAGCGATCTTTGTTAGGGGATGTTACCGCAGGGTAGCTCGATTAACCATCCAAACCTTCGATAAGGCAAAGGATTATCGACAAACCATTTGAAAGATCCTAAGTTAAAAAGTTTGTATGAGAGGGTTGGTGACGGTGACTTCGACTTCGTGATACTTGCGGATGGGGTCCGAGATATAAAGGTCGGTTTGTGTGTTCCGGCCCGATGCGGTGTTCGCATACAGAGTTATTGACCGAGGCCCACACCTCGCCTTTTTCTTGGCACCTGTGGGGTAACAAGATGTACCAAGATCTTAAATGCAGACTTTTTGGTGGATGGGGATGAAGAGGAGATTGCCCGATTCGTTAGTCGGTGTCTCACACATCAACAGTGAAGGCGCCAGTGCAGAAGCCAGCGAGGTTTGTTGCAACCGCTCGGGTGCCACAGTGGAAGTGGGAGGAGATCACCATGGATTTTATCTCGGGTTTGCCCAGGACTCCTAGAGGATATGCACTGATTTGGGTGATCGTTGATAGGTTGACTAAGTGTGCCCATTTCATTCCGGGCGGGATAAACTACACCGTGGAGCAATGGGCACAACGTCTCTTGAGCAAATAGTGAGGTACCACGGAGTGCCAGTTAAAATTATCTCCGACCGGGATTCCCGTTTTACATCACGGTTTTGGAAGGCCCTTCTTCAGCGAGTTTGGGCACGAGTGCAACTCGGCCTGACCTTCCACCCTCGGACCGATGGCGACCGAGCGGGTAAATCAGATCTTAGAGGATATGTTGCGAGCCTCACGTGTTGGATTTCCCGTAGTTGGGACCATGACTTGTACTTGATGGAGTTTGCCTACAATATGCTTTTGATCGACCATTCGGATGGCGCCGTTTGAGGCGTTGTATGGTAAGCGCCGCAGATCCCGGCCATACGGGAAGAAGTTGGTGACCGGCGAGTGTTAGGTCCGAGTTGCTCCGGTGACCAATGAGGCCGTCCAGAAAATCAAAGCTCGTATGCTTGACCGCCAAAGCAGCGAGAAGAGCTACGCCGATGTTAGGCGTAGGAGTTGGAGTTTGAGGTTGGCGGCATGTTTTCCTCAAGGTAGCTCCGGCGCGAGGGGTCCCGAGGTTTGGTAAAAAGGGCAAACCGAGCCCCTGAGTTTGTTGGACCTTTCGAGGTCCTTGAGAGGATTGGGATTGTGGCCTATCGGCTAGCACCGCCGCGCCGTCCTTGGCCGCTGCAGTGCATAGCATAGTGTGTTCCACGTTTCGATGCTCCGCCAAGTATGTGGCGAGATCCTTCGCACGTCATAGATTTTGAGCCTTTACTGATTTGAACCATGACTGAGCTTTGAGGAGAAACCCATAAGGGTCCCGGCATTTGAGAAAAAGGTTTTGAGGAACCGGGCCATTGACCTAGTGAAAGTGCAAAGTGGCGGAATCAGGGAGTTGAGGAAGCCACTTGGGAGTTGGAAGGGAGATGAGGAGGAGTTACCTGAGTTGTTTTAAGAGCAAATGACTTAGGGGACGGAAGTCTTCTAAGGAGGAGTATTATAATGGCCCGGTTTTCAGCTAAATGTAAAATAAGGTTTCCTTTTATATTTTTAAGTTTGGGAGGAAGCTGTTGGAAGGACTCGAACCCTCGGCCTAAAAAGGGGTTGGGAAGCATGGGTTTAAATAAGGAAAAATAAGCGCGTCAATGGGCTCGAAGGGGAATCTTGGGAGGCATAAGAGATTCCCAAGTCTATTTAAGTTAAGGAAGGGAATTATATTTAAAGAGAAAGAAAAGAGAAAACAAGGAAAAAAAAAAGAAAGAACCCCAAAACCCTAGACCTCTCCTTCACTCGCCCAAGTCGCCCCACACCGCGTGCCGTGTCTCGCCTAAGCCGCCCCACACCGCCGTCGTGTCTCGCCTAACGCCCGCTTTGCCGCCCCACGACATCGCACGCTCGCCGACCATCGCCGCACCGCACCGACACACCGCGGCCAGCCCGGCTCGCGTCGGCGGCGGCCAGCTCGCCGCCACCGCCGCAATGCAGCCCATCCTCCACTCCGCACAGTCGCCCAACTCGCGGCGTGTAGCCGCCTCGCGCCCGCCAAGACGACACCACCCGCGCTCGCGCGCCAGCCTCAGACGGTGGTGTAGTAGTAGCGCCTCGCGCCGCACGACAAAGACACCCAGCGCCCAAACCGCGTCGCTCCACTCGCCCGCACTCCGTCCCGGCGTGTCGCTCGTTCGCGCGCGCCGGCCTCGCGGCCAGTCGTCGCCGCGCTGCTGCGCCGTCGAGACGCCTTGACGCGCCGCCCGCCCGAGTGTCGCCGCGCCGCGCAGCGCTCGAGCAGCGCCCCTGGCATCCAAAGATGCCGTCGCCTCTTGCCGCTTGTCGCCGAGACGTGTGCCTTCTCGGTTCGTAAATTCCCGAACCTCCACCCTTTGGGCGTCCTGATTTTCGATGCTGTTTATTAATTAGGATAATTTATTGCTTGCTTAGGTTGCTCGAGTTCACTTAAAAGCTCGAGGGTCGTTATTCGATTCGGGATAATCAACCTCCACTTATTTCCAGGTAAGGATTCTTACCCGGGGTTGTGTGGACCCTGCGAATAGTTGATAGCACGCTGATTACTGTAAATATATGAATTTCTAGTGATAGGTTCCATGTTTTCTTTTGATTCATGTTCGTGACATGTTTAAATCTCGTTAGTTCCATGCTAGGCATTCCTATCTTGATAGACCCATGCTGCCTATTGTATGCTGCTAGATCCAAGTTACGGTTAGACGTGAGATGTAAAGTTTAGAGGGCCGTAGAGGTAACTAGTTTGGGGTCCCGCTCGGGCAAGACCGATGGACATCTGGAGGTGTAAGGCCCTATGGGCATCCTAGGTGTGTAAGGCCCACTGGGCATCACTGATTTTGGAGGTGTAAGGCCCTATGGGCATCCTAGGTGTGTAAGGCCCACTGGGCATCACTGATTCTGGAGGTGTAAGGCCCTATGGGCATCCTAGGTGTGTAAGGCCCACTGGGCATCACCGATACTGAAGGTGTAAGGCCCGATGGGCATCCTAAGTGTGTAAGGCCCCCTTTGGGCATCTTTGTGTCCTAAGTGTGTAAGGCCCCATTGGGCATCACCGAGTCCTAGATTGTGTAAGGCCGAAGGGCATCCAAGCGTAGGACCTAGGAGGATTTGTTGATGGGAGCCCTTGTATAGGCTCGCCTAGCCTAGAAATAGCCCATAGCCTAACCAACCGTTTTCGCTCTAAGTCTTGTATGGTTGCTTGCCCATGTGCTAAATGAGATGATTTCGTATTGTACCCCGATTGGGGATTCTTCTTGAGTAACTTGTTGCTCACCCTTATTTTTCTGTGGCTTCCACGGGTAACTTGGGGACAGAGGTGGATGGCTAGGAGGAAGCGGCTCGATGATCATGGACGGTGACTGGATCGCACGTTTCTTTAAATGTTTTCCTTAATGATTTAGCATGTAGTGGGACTTGGGTCCCTAGGAAAAAGCACTCAAACTATTTTATGTTCTCGTACCGTTTTCCTTTGAATTGTTTTAAGAAAGTACTGATCAGTCATTTACCTATTTTATTTAATTGAATTCATGGTTTTGTTTTAAAAATGTTTATTGCAAAGTTTTAAACTTCCGACTCTGAATGATGTTTATATTCTTAATCATGCATGCTAAGTATGGACCTTAGGTTAGAGACCGTTTCTTGGGTCGGGTCCTTACAGGGCATCACTGAGTTGGAGGTGTAAGACCCTGATGGGCATCCTAGGTGTGTAAGTCCCTGATGGGCATCACCGAGTTAGAGGTGTAAGACCCGATGGGCATCCTAGGTGTGTAAGTCCCGATGGGCATCACCGAGTTGGAGGTGTAAGACCCGATGGGCATCCTAGGTGTGTAAGTCTCGATGGGCATCACCGAGTTGGAGGTGTAAGACCCGATGGGCATCCTAGGTGTGTAAGTCCCGATGGGCATCACCGAGTTGGAGGTGTAAGACCCGATGGGCATCCTAGGTGTGTAAGTCCCCGATGGGCATCACCGAGTTGGAGGTGTAAGACCGATGGGCATCCTAGGTGTGTAAGTCCCGATGGGCATCACCGAATTGGAGGTGTAAGACCCGATGGGCATCCTAGGTGTGTAAGTCCCCGATGGGCATCACCGAGTTGGAGGTGTAAGACCCGATGGGCATCCTAGGTGTGTAAGACCCCTTTGGGCATCACCGAGTCCTAGGTTGTGTAAGACCAGAAGGGCATCCAAGTGTAGAACCTAGGATAGGCGAGTAGATGAAAGCCATTGAATAGGCTCGCTCTAGAAGTAGCTCATAGCCTAATTCAACCGTTTTGCTCTAAGTCATTGTTTTATTTGCATGTATACTAGGGTGCTAGATGACTGATGTATCGATTGTTACCCCCGGTTGGGGATTCTTCTTGAGTATGTTTATACTCACCCTTATTTCTCGTGGGTTTTCCACGGGTAACTTGGGACAACACCATGATGGCTAGCGGAGGAGTCGTTTGATCATGGGGGCCACCAAAGACTCTGTCGTTTATTGTTTGCATTTATTTATTCAAAGCATGTAGATGGACATGAGTCCTAGGGAATGATGTTAAAGTTGTTTAAACTGCTTTTGAATGTTCTTTTATAAATATTGGCCGAGCTTATTTTACCTTGATTGGATTTGCTTATGAAAATTGTTGGTTATGTTTTAAGTGTTCCCCGTTTCCAAATGTTTTGAAAAAGTTTTAAATATGAGCACTAAACAACTTGTTGAAATATTTAACTTGCATGCTGAGTGAGGACCTAGGTTTAGGACCGTATTCCAGGTCGGGTCCTTACACGGGGGCCTAAGGGCAAACTACGCGGGCCAGGTGCACATGCCTATGACTCGGAAGCGGTGTCACTGATCACAGTAGCGCGAGGCCCTCTGCGCTCATCTGTGCAGCATGATCCACCGACACGAAGCTAAGAACCGGCCAGCGGGCTTACACCGATGGCGGGGTGGTTTCGCTCTAGCGGAGCTACAAACTAGGCTATATGAAGTGGGTAGCTAATTCCACAACCGGCGGGTCGGGGGGGGGGGGGGTAGCAAGATACGTTATGCTTCACACACTTTACTCCCGACCTGAGCTACTGGGGACAAAGTACGTTATGTCCGCTCATCCTCTGGATGATGACAAACCCTACAACTCTATCTAAGGGTACAGAGAAAAAAGCAATGATTCCTGGCTAGCAAACAAAGACCGACATCAATCACACTAACCTAGCATGATACTACGAGCTTAAGCAGGAATCACAAGCATGCTGGCAGAACAAACCTAGCATGACACTAACATGTAATATCAAGCAAACATGATAGCAGAAATCAATCAAAGCTACTCTATTATTATCATGCTCATAACAGTCAGCAAACAAGCAAGGCATAATCATGAAAATATCGCAGGGCCCACACAACTCCAGTAAGAAATCCTTACCTGGTCGGAAGGCAACAACACACAATAAAATAATTGCGATCGAACTCGAGCAACCTATATCGAGCCAAAGAAAAACATCAATAATAATAAAATAGCCCTAAATATAATAAAATAAACAAGGCTCAGCTCGGAAGCAACTCACGAGGCGCGGCTGACACGCGAACGAGCTGGCTGCACGAGCTAGGCAGCCAAAGGGGCTGGCTGGGCGCGCTGGGGCCTCAAGGGGCGAGCTGGGGCGCGGGCGCTAGGAGCGAGCTGCGCGCGGACAGGCGCTGGGGCGACGCTGGGCGCGGGCGCTTGCTCGGCTGGGCGACGGCGCGAGTCGCGGCTCGACACTAGGGACGGAGCGCGGGCGCGAGCGACAGGACGCGGGGGCGCGCGATTTGGCTCTGGGACGCCCGACCTGGGCGACACTGTGCGAGGCAGGGGCTCGGGCGACACGAGCTGGGCGACGCGAACCAGGGCAGGGCGAGCTCGGGCTGGTGACGCGATGGCCTAGGCGAGGGCGCGCGAGGGCTGGGCGACGCTCGGGCGAGTTGGGGCTGGCGATGGCACGACCTGGGCAGGGCTAGCTCGGGCTGGGCGAGGGCGAGGGCGCGCGGGGCTGGCACGACGCGGGCGAGCTGGGGCCGGGCTAGCTCGGGCTGGGCTTGGGCTTGGGCGAGCCAGGGGCTGCTCGGGCTAGGGCTGGGCGAGCCAAGGGGCTGCTCGGGCAAGGGGGCTCGGGGAGAGAGAGAGAGAGAGAGAGAGAGAAAAGAGAAAAAATGAATTTTGGGAAAAAGAAAAGAAAAAAGGGAAATAAAAAGGAAAAAGGGATTTTATCCAAAATCCAACCTTATCCACTTAAAACCTCAAAATCCCATTTCCCGGCTTCCTCCTTCGAGACCCGACCGAAGAAATCTTTTCCAATCAATCAAACTCACTTAAATCCAACTCCCAAAGCAACACTAAGGGCTCGGGCTCGAATCCCAAAGGAAACACACAACCAACCAACACTTTACCAAAGCCCAAACCACAACCGAGCAACCGACCGACTAGCCCAAACACCTCGGGACTCGCAGCCACCAACAAACAAGCCTCGACAAAGGCAGAAGCTACCTCGAAGCCCAGAAAACCACAAATCCTGCCCGAAGAGCCAAAAGACCAAAATACCCCCAAGGGTCAAAACCGCTCTAATGACCCAACCAACAACCGAATCTTGACCCGAAGGCACCTCGAAAACTGGAATAGGAAACTGGGCTGTTACAATACTCCCTCCTTTTAAGACTTTCGTCCTCGAAAGTCCTAAGACGAAACAGCTCCAGGAAAACTCCACTGATCCAGCCAACTGAACTTCTCGGCCAACAACACTAGCCCTCTTCGAGAACCATACCCTCTTGGGTTCTCAAAAACTCAAGGCCACAATGCCATCCATACTGGGCATACACTGAACTCCAAAGGAACAGACGGCAAACCACGTCCTCAACTCGCACCAACTCTCAAAGGGTGCTACTCCCAGCAAACTCGAGGACAGGCCACAAGCTCTGAAACTCAACACCACACACTGACAAAACTCCTCTAGGAGCTCACAGCTGCTAACAAACAGCCTCAACCCTAAACAAGCTGGCCAAACAACTGAACCTCCCAGGTTCCAGAAACCAAACGGCCAACAACACTCACACCAGCTGAAACTTTAGCTACGGCCACCTCTAAAAGACAAGAGCCAGGCACAGGCTCAACTCGGCCAAGCCAACAAACTGTAGCCTCTCATCGGCCGAATGCAAACTTTCCAGAGCAAACCTACCAGCAACTGGCCAAAGAAAATACTGCCAGGCCAGGAAACCACCAAAATTCCTCTCAAGGAAAACTCGGGCTGCAAGGACTAAACCATCACGCAGCTCAACGACTTTACCAACCAAAGCCACGGCACCTCTGTGCCAACTCACTCAAACAAGGCTCTACGCCAATCTGCGAGCGACAACAACAAGGAGCAAAGCCCGAGAAGGGCTTGCTCAGCAGAACTCAACCCATGCTTATAACGAGCAACGCTCGCCTCCAAGCTACTACTCAACTCTCAACCAGAAGCTCCACTCCCGAAACCTCGCAAGGGAAACGGACAACAACAACCTCACAGCTTACGGATCCTGAGCCATACGAATCCGCAAGACTACCTCGAAAGCTAACACTCGAGGCTAACAACCAGAGAGCAACTCAACCACCACCGAGACTAGGGGGAAGGGAAAACTTCAATCCCCAAAGAACCAACAACTTGCCAGAAACAACTCTTACTGGCTGGCCACCGCCCTTGCGGGGACAAACAACTCTTGCTTGCTAACAACATAATGCAGGGACCCTCTCGCTGGGCTGACCGCTGCGCTACTCTGACCAACTTCACAACTCAGGAGCTAAGCTGACTCCTGCCAAACGGGAAACGACTTTCCCAGCAAGCAAACTCGGAAGCAAATGAACTCACACACGCTCGCTGACTAGCTCAAACCCAAGGCGACAGCAACCAACTCTCTTGGAAGCAACAACCAAGGGAAAACTCAACCAATCGGATCACCAATCCGAAACTAACAACACTTGCTCAACTGCCGAGGGAGGGGTCAACTCCCAAAACTTCCTGAATAGGAACAAGACCTCAGGGCAACGCCCTTCAGCTAGAACCGAACTAGCTCTTGAAACAACAAGAGGACCAAACCTTGGCCCAACACTCACAAGAGGCAAAACAACCCTTACTGCAGCCTCTATAACACCATCCAAGAGTCCACCTAACTGGACAAACAACTGCTACCAAGCAGCCAACAAACTTTTCCTTCTAGCTAGCACCTCTACCAACAACTCATAGCTACGGGAGAAATCTGACAACTCCCAGAAGGAAACGGCTCTTACAAGCAGACAACCGAAGGACAGAGAGCTCCGCATACTCTCACTGTCTTGCTCCACCAGAGCAACAACATCTAAACCTCTCGGGGCAACTCAACATCCTGGAAACACTCCAAACCACACCTTGGTCAACACCAAGCATCAACTAGCCACCGCACCGGAACCAATCCGGACTCTGCTCCAAACAACCGATGGCTTGCTAGTCTACCAAGACTGCTAGCAACTCAACTGAGGCTACAAACTACACGCCTCCAGCTAGGCAACTGAAACTCACTAGCTGGGCCTGACTGAGCTCTGGAGAGGCTCTCCACAACCTAGGGATCCTCCGATCACCCTCAACACACACGGTCGACAAACGAGCTAACAGCCAACTGCCTGAACAGGCACAACTCTCTCCAGCATCTCAACCATGCTGGCCAACTCCAACTCCTTGGGAACCAAGAGGACCCAAAACGCTACCGAATGCGTCGTCCTCCTACTCAAACATCAGCCTCAACAAGGCTTCTACCCAATGAAAGGATCCAAACAACTCTCTTAGCCAAGGCGATCAGAAACTGCGCGGCTTTGCTACCACCGCACTTGTTCAGTTTCCAACTGAACTCCAACCGAAGGAACACCAAAAGTTCCAACTCCACACGATTCTCAAAGCTGAGGCAACCTTGCTTTACCAAGGCATAACCATGCCAAACCGAACTCACTTTATACCAAGCCTCTACCAAGGGTGCTTACCCATAAGGCATCCAAATCCTCTCGCAAGGCATCAACTCATCTCGCCTCAAAAGCATCCAACTAGCCTCATGGCATCCAGCTCATCTCATGAGCATCCAACTCAGGGTCCCTCTGCTGGACCAAACTCGCATCAACGATGCTCAACTCTCCTCAGATTAAGGCACTCGAAGGTAGTTGACCGCACTACCAACCACAAGGAAACTCTTGGCCTTAACACTAGCGCGAGACTCACGCGCACCAACACTTACCAACTGCCAACCTGCTGACTTACTCAACCCCCAGAAACACTAGGAAGAGGCTCCGGCTCCTCTCGAGCATCCTTTCACTTGTAGTCCATCAACTACCACTGAACTAGCCCTCTGGCACGACCTAAACAGGTGCAACTGCCATAAACAGATCGAAGGCTAAAGGAGTGCGCTGAACTCCGAACGGCATAGAACCATCTGGTATGCCCAAGCCAAACTCAAGCCTGAACCAGACTTAGTGCCAAAGTGGCACACCAACCAATGCACCTCAAGTGCTACTACTAACAAATCCACATCTTACTACAGATGGGGCCAACAAGGTCACTACCTCAAGTGACAACAACTCTGGCTAGGCATACAAGGGATCAACTCAAACAGCCATGCCTATGGCATCTCCTCAAACCAAAGGCTCACAGCCTACTCTTGCATCTCCAAAAGATGCTCAACAAAACTCTTGCCGGATCTCTCAACATGCAGCAGCTAGCTCCACTATAGGAGCTCACCAAGGAAGAGTGCTCAACTCTACCAAACATCGAGAAGCTGGTGTTATTAAACAAGAGAGCTTGCAAGGGGCAAAGATGTCTCTACATCCGCCTCACGCCACTAACACGGCAACTTGCCAATCAATCGGGCGATGGTGGAGACTCGCTAGTCCACCTCTCACGAGGACTACCACCACCAAGCTGTTGTACCAAGCAAAGACAGAGGCAGCATACCTCGGCCTCGAGCAGTGCAGGCATCCCAACACATGGATGCTAAACTCAAACCTGGCCAACTACTTTACTACTAGCAGCAGGACTTACTAAAACAAACAACACTTTATGAGAGCACAAAGATGCCTCAACAATCTCCTCGAAGGCTACCAACTCTGCAGCTACTCACTGGGCAATCAACAATCTGCTAAGGCTCAAGATAAACACTTGAGCTACCCAGTCTAGTCCACACGGGGACCTGCTCCACAAGCATCCTCATCGGCATAAACCTGCTGATCATGCCCTCCCGGGAACCTCCGGGGCTACAAGAGCTACTGGGGAAATCGCTGAAACAAACTCTGTCAGCTGGGCTATCCGTGCCCGGGACTCCTCACTACGCGCTACAAACTGCGCCTGGGTCTCCGCTCTCTGATAGCTAAAGACCTGCCATCAAAACTCTCATGGTTGGAGCACACTCTACTTAAGGAGTCTCATTCTGAGGCGTTGCTAGCCTCTACCCCCTCCTCTAGGCAACTCAACTGCCAGGGCCAACTCCGGCCAACGGGTCTAAACGACCCTGGACGCGGCCTCAACATCAACACGATCAGTCCAACTCCTCGGTCGGACATGCCAAGCGTCCTGCTCCTCTAAGTGCGATCAACATACTGGCGATCTGCACAAAGCACCTCCACCCTCTCACTAGGGAAAAGCAAAGAATCGGGCCACAAATGGCCTCACGGAGTCTAAGCTCTGCCTCCCTCGGTGACGACGTCCCAGGGGCATCTGAATCTATCTGGATACCTCAACAAGCTGCTATCAAACTGCTCGCACTGCGGGAAAGTTGGCATGATGGCTCTCTAAGCCCAAACCAACAACGAGTCAGAACCTGCTCGTCTCCGCTCCACAACTCTACACAAGGCAAACACTAGATGAAAAGTATTGTAAATTCTTACCCCTTTCTTAAAAACAGTAAACTTAGGCGTACCTGATGACTGTCGGAGTGCTGACTATCATGGAAAAACGACCTACAACAAAGGTCAGTCTACAGAATCTTTGACTCTGAGCTCTGATACCAACCTGTAACGACCCGACCCGAAAGGGTTCTAAAATAGGCCGTTACCTCAATGCATGCATACAAATCTACAGAAAATTTGCAAGATGGTGTTCAGATTCTAAGTAAAAAATAAAACATAAAGCATCCATTTAAAAAGTTAACATAATTTCCTGAAACCTGTCCCTGTTTCCATGCACTTGTTCCAAGACAAATACATTTACAAAACTTACTCTGATCAGAGATTTATTTAAAACATACAAACTTTACAATAGTTATAACAATGCTAGAATCCGGAAATACATTCAGAAAACACCCTAGGGCTCCGTGCCCAACTACATGCATTCATAGAACATTTAAATCATAACATAAACATAAGACTCAGAGTTGAACAACGGGTTTTCCATGATCACAGCTCCTCCTCCAGCCATCCTGTCTCGCACCATGGTTACCTGTGGAAAAACCACAAAAATAAGGGTGAGTAACGAATTACTCAGTAAGAATCCCCAACCGGGGTACAATACGATATAATCAGTCATCTAGTACCAAAGCATGCAAGCAAACAGCTACCAACACAGATCATAGCTCAACGAGCTTACAAAGAAAGATATGGAGTCATCAGAAGTCTCTTTCTTCCGGCCTAGGGATTGGATACACTGACCAATCCTGGACATCACCGAGGTATCTGTCACTCGGGGGGGAATACACTGATCCCTAGAATGTCCTCAAGGGCCTCCTTGCCCTTGCACTAATCTGGACTTACGGGAGAGTACCCGAAGTCAGGCTCTAACGGAAGGAATGGTGTACTCACGACATTAGCCTGGGGGAGCTCTCTGAACCGGCAACTAACGCGTGTGCGCACACACCGCATGCTCTCTGCAATCGGCGTAAATGCAGGGGCCTAAGGGAAACTACGTGGGCCAAGTACGCATGCCTATGACTCAGAAGCGGTGTCACTGATCACAGTAGCGCGAGGCCCTCGGCGCTCATCTGTGCAGCATGATCCACCGACCTGAAGCTAAGAACCGGCGAGGCGAGCTTACACCGATGGCAGGGTTCTGCTCTAGCAGGCTACAAAATAGGCTTATGCCGAAGTGGGTAGCTAACTCCACAACCGGCGGGTCGGAGGGGAAGCAAGATACGTTATGCTGCGCACACTTTACTCCCGACCTGAGCTAAATCCACCTTGGCGACCGGGGGGGGGAAGCAAGATACGTTAGGCTCCGCACACTTTACTCCCGATCAGTAGGGACAAAGTACGTTATGTCTGCTCAGCCTCTGGATGATGACAAACCCTACAACTCTATCTAAGAGTACAGAGTAAAAAGCAATGATTCCTGGCTAGCAAACAATGACCGACATCAATCACATTTACCTAGCATGATACTACGAGCTTAAGCAGGAATCACAAGCATGCTGGCAGAACAAACCTAGCATGGCACTAACATTTAAAATCAAGCAAACATGCTAGCAAGAATTCAATCAAACAGCTCTATCTCTAACATGCTCATAACAGTCAGCAAACAAGCAAGGCATATCATGAAGAATATCGCAGGGACCCACACAACTCCGGTAAGAAATCCTTACCTGGTCGGAAGGCAACAACACAATAAAATTAACTGCGATCGAACCCGAGCAACCAATAACGAGCCAAACAAACACATCAATAATCACACAATAGGCCTAAATAATAATAAAATAAACAGGGCTCGACTCGGGAGCAACTCACGAGGCGCGGCTGACACTCAGACGGGCAAGCTGCACGGCAGGGCTGCAGCTGGGCGCAAGGGTTGGGCGCTAGGGCGCGGGCGCTAGGGCGCGAGCTGCGCGCGGACGAGCAGGGGCGAGGCAAGGCGCGCGGGCGCGGGCGCTAGCTCGGCTGGGGGCTAGCGAAGCGGCGCGGCTCAGCAAGCTACAGAGCGAGGGCGCGCGACATGGGCTGCGACGAGCGACTCGGACCTAGGCTCGGGCGATCTGGCGCGAGGACACGCGACGTAAGCGCGGGGATGCGCCACTCAGGCTGGGCTCGGCACTGGGCGACGCGGCTCGAGGTCGGGTCGCGACGCTGGTGGGGGCGAGAGGGGGCTCGGGGTGGGCAACTGGGCGAAAGTGGGGTGGGCTAGGCTCGGGCTAGGGTGAGGGCTAGCTTGGGGAGAGAGAGAGAGAGAGAGAGAGAGAGAAAAGTGGATTTTGGGAAAAAAATAAAAGAAAATGGGAAATAAAAAGGAAAATGGGAAAAAAGGGAAAATATGGGATTTTATCCAAAAATCCATCCTTATCCTCTTTTAAAACCTTAAAATCCCATTTCCCGGCTTCCTCCTTCGAGACCCGACCGAAGCAATCTTTTCCAATAAATAAAACTCACTTAAATCCAACTCCCAAACCAACAATAAGGGCCCGGGCTCGAATCCCAAAGGAAGCACACAACCAACCATCACTTTGCCAAAGCCCAAACCACAACCGAGCATCCAACAGACTAGCCCAAACACCTCGGGACTCGCAACCAACAACAAACAAGCCTCGACAAAGGCAGGAGCTACCTCGAAGCCCTGAAAACCACAAATCCTGCCTAGAGAGCCAAAAGACCAAAATACCCCCAAGGGTCAAAACGGCTCTAACGATCCAACCAAACAACCGAATCTTGACCCGAATACACCTCGAAAACTGGAATACGAAACTGGGCTGTTACAGCTTTATTCTGTGTTTATATTCATAGCTTGCATATCTTTCGGCTCGATGACCATGTATATCGTATTGTACCCCGGTTGGGGATTCTTACTAAGTAATTCGTTACTCACCCTTATTTTTGTGGTTTTCCACAGGTAACCAAGGTGCGAGACAGGATGGCTGAAGGAGGAGCTGTGATCATGGGAACCTGCTGTTGTCTCTGATTTTCATATTATGACTCTTTGCCTTTTTTATTTCCTCCGAATGCATGTAGACGCAAGACACGAGCCCTAGGATGTTTTCTAAAATGTTTTTGTGGATTCCGGCATTGTTGTATGGCGAGAAGGTTTTGAATGTTTTTAATAAATCTCGATCGAGTAAACTTTTGGAAACGTATTTGTCTTGAAAAACAGTGCTTGGAGACAGGGATGAGTTTTGATGAATCGTATTGATTTTAGATTGAATCTTGAATGTTTTAGTTTTAATTGGAATCCGAAAACATACCTGCATATTGTCCTTTACTTTGAATGCATGCATTGAGGTAAAGGCCCATTTAAGGCCCTTTTTGGGTCGGGTCTTTACAGTTGGTATCAGAGCTCAGAGTCATAGATTCTATAGACTGACCTTTTTGTTGTAGGTCGTTTTCCCCATGATCACCAGCACTTCGACAGTCATCAGGTACGCCTAAGTTTACTGTTTTTAGAAAGGGGTTAAGAATTTACAATACTTTTCTTCTAGTGTATTCCTTGTTTAGTGTTGTGGAGCGGAGACGAGCAGGTTCTGACTCGTTGTTGGTTTGGGTCCTGAGCACCATCATGCCAACTTCCCGCAGTGTAAGATGTATGTTTGCAGCTTGTCAGGGTATCCAGATAGATTCAGATACCGCTGGGACACTGTCCCAGAGAGAGGCAGAGATTAGACTCCTGTAGGCCCTTGCGGTGTGGCCCCGCTGTTAGTTTCCCCTAGAGAGAGGGTGAAGGTGTTTTGCCCTGGAGTACCACTCCAGGAGAGGAGTTAGCTTTGGCTTTTGCTCATGTTGATGCTTGTGGAGCAGGTCCCAGTGTGGACTAGCCTGGGTAGTTCAAGTGTTGATCTTGAACCTTAGCAGATTGTTTGGTTGCCCAGAGAGTAGCTGCGGAGTTAGCAGCCTTCGTGGAGGAGGTAGAGTCATTTTTGTGCTCTTGTAATTTGTTGTTGTTTTGCAGCCAGTAAGTCAGAACCCTGTGATTAAGGGTGCAGCAAGCAGTGTTCCCATCGGACTTGATCCGTTGGTGGTTTCCTCAGTTGTCTTGTAGAGTTGAGCACTCTTCTTATGGTGAGCTCCTAAAGTAGAGCTAGCTGCTGCATGTTGAGAGATCCGGCCAGAGTTTTGTTAAGCATCATCAGGAGATGCAAGAGTAGGCCGTGAGACTTCAATTAGATGAGATGCCATAGGCATGGTTGTTTGAGTTTGAGCTCTTGTATGCCTAGCCATAGTTTTTGTCACTTGAGGTTGTGACCTTGCTGGCCCCATTTGTAGTAAGATGTGGATTTGGTAATAGTGGCACTTGAGGTGCATTGGTTGGTGTGCCGCTTGGGCACTAAGTCTGGTTCAGGCCTGAGTTTGGCATGGGTATAGCAGATGGTTCTATGACCAGTCCAGAGTTCAGCACACTCCTTTAGCCTTTGGATCCATTTGTGGCAGTTGCACCTGTTTAAGTCACTCAAGAGAGCTAGTCCAGTGGTACTCGTAGGACTACAAGCGAAAGGATGTTCGCGAGGAGCCGGAGCCTCTTCCCAAAGTTACCGGTGGTTGAGTAAGTTAGCAGGTTGACGGTTGGTAAGTGTTAGTGCGTGTGAGTCTCATGCTAGGGTTGAGGCCAAGAGATCTTTGTGGTTGGTAGTGCGGTCCACTACCTTCGGGTGCCTAAACCTGAGTTGAGTGAGCATTGTAGATGCGAGTTCGGTCCAGCAGAGAGACCATGAGTTGGATGCCCGTGAGGTGAGTAGGATGCCTTATGAGAGGAGTTGGACGCCTTATGTGTAAGCACACTTGGTAGAGACTTGGTATAAGGTAAGTTCGGTTTGGCATTGTTATGCTTTAGTAGAGCAAGGTTGCCGCAACTTCGAGTATCGTGTGGAGATGGAACTTTTGGTGTTACTTTGGTTGATTGTATCTCTGCCAGAAGTTAGTGTTGCCTTTTTGGAAAGCACCTGTTAGTCTTGGATCTCTGGAGGAAGGTTGAGAGAGTTGTGCACACAAGTGTGTTTTGTGTAGTTCGTTCTGGTGGCGAGAGTTTCAGAACCATGTAGGGTTTGCATTGGAGAACTGGTGCTCAGCTCTTGGAGAAGTTGGACTCCAGGTGGATGTTGTAAGGCTTTAGTTGAGGTTGTAAGGATACCGTGCTCGTAGTCGGGTTGTTGCTTAGGCAAGTTTGTTAAGTTGAGCCTAAGCTTGGTTGGTGGAACCTCTTGCGTTCATGGTTGGAGTTCAGATGGTACTGAACGAATGGTGGTTGTGTAAGAACCCGACCCAAAACACGGTCCTAAACCTAGGTTCTCACTCAGCATGCAAGTTAAATACTTCATCAAGCGGTTTAGTGCTCATATTAAAAACCTTTCAAAACATTTAAAAGCGGGGACACTTAAAACATAAACAACAACCTTCATTTAAGCAAAGCCAACAAAGTAAAACAAGCCTGGCCAGTGTTTATAAAATCATACAATACAATTTAAACAACTTTTAAAAACGTCCCCCTAGGACTCCTGTCCGTCTACATGCTGAACAAATTATGCAAACAATAAAAGACAGAGTGCCGGTGGCTCCCATGATCAATCAGCTCCCTCCGCTAGCCGTCCCGGTGCTATCCCAAGTTACCTGGTGGAAAACCACAGAAATAAGGGTGAGTATAAACATACTCAGTAAGAATCCCAAACCGGGGTACAATACGATACATCAATCATCTGGCACCCTAGTATACATGCAAACAGTTACCAACACAGATCATAGCTCAACGAGCTTACAAGGCAGAATCTGGAATCCTCAGAAGTGTAAAGACCCGACCCAAAAGAAACGGTCTCTAACCTAGATCCTTACTTAGCATGCATGTCTAGGAATGTAAAACGTCATTCAGAGTTTGAAATTTAAATCCTTGAGGTAAATACATTCAAAACAAAGAAAGATGTAATTTCATTTAAAATAAAGCAGTAGATGACTGATCAAGACTTTCTTAAAAACAAATCAAGGGAAAGCAGATTTGAGAAACATAAAATAGGTTTTTGAGTACTTTTCCTAGGGACTCAAGTCCCACTACATGCTAAATCATAAGAAAACAATAAAAGAATATGCATCCCCAGTCACTATCCATGATCATCCATTGCCTCCTCCTAGCCATCCCGCCGATGTCCCAAGTTACCTGGTGGAAAACCACAGAAAATAAGGGTGAGCAACGAGTTACTCAGTAAGAATCCCCAACCGGGGTACAATACGAAAACATATCATTTAGCACACGGACATGCAACCATGCAATGACTCAGAGCAAACAGATGGGTCAACGAGAACGTCACTCTTGGGCTTGCCTATTCGAGGCTTACACAACCTAGAACTCAAAGTGTTGCCCTTGGGGACTTATACACCTAGGATGCCCATCGGGTCTTACACCTCCAACTCGGTGATGCCCATCGGGACTTATACACCTAGGATGCCCATCGGGTCTTACACCTCCAACTCGGTGATGCCCATCGGGGACTTATACACCTAGGATGCCCATCGGGTCTTACACCTCCAACTCGGTGATGCCCATCGGGACTTATACACTTAGGATGCCCATCGGGTCTTACACTATAACGGCCTGAGTTTTCATCCCGGTCTTCGAGGTATGCCCTAGGGTATTTTGGTAATTTGGTCGGGCCGTCGGGGCGTTTATATCTTTTTCCAGTTGCTAAAATTATTGGATGGATTTATGAAGGTTTTTGAGGCTTTGTTGTTTGGTTTGAGCATGGGTAGATGCAAAAGTAAAAATAAAGGAATTTGTGTTGTATTGGGTTTTGAACCCGAGCCTCCAGAAAGCTTGTGGGGATGCGTGCAGTTGAGCTATTGAGAGCTCTTGTTACTCTTTTCGCGTCATATCTTAGTTACCCTTGGATCTTTGGAGTTTTGTGCATTTGGTTAAATGAAAAGAAATTAGGTTTTGTGTTTTCTTCCCCAAAACTCCATGGCCGCCCAACCTCTTCTCTCCCAAGCCCCTTGCCGTGATTTTCTTCCCTTGCGGCCCCGAGCGCCGTTCCGCCAGCCAAGCGACCCAGTAAGCAGCCCGGTCGAGCAGCCCAGCCAGATCGCACAGCAATTTCAGCGCCAAAGAAGAAGCCGCCAGACGCGCCAGCGCCCAAAGAGACGCAGCCAGCGCCAGCCGCCGCGGCCGCCCAGCAGGCGTCGCGCCAGCACGATCCGCGCCTCGTCCGTCGCGTCGCGCAGCCGCCAGATCGCGCCGTTCGCGCGCGCGCCAGCCGCCTCGCCATCGCCAGCGAAGCTTCGCGTCGCATCGCGGCGAGCGCCCGTCGCCCGCGTCTCGCGCGCGCGCGCTCTCGCGTCTGCGCGCCCGCCGCCGCCGCGTGCCGTCCCAGGCGCGTCGCGCCTAGCGCGCCATCCGCGCCCCGCTGCTCGTTCGTGCGTGCGCGCGCCAGCGCCCGATGGCGCCCATTTGCCGCCCATCAGCGCCCGGTGTGCGCCCATTTGCCGCCATCAGCAGCGCCCATCAGCGCGCCCATCCGCGCCAAAGAAGCCAGCCCCACCGTGCCGCTGCCGCCCGTCCGCGTGTCGGCCCGCATCGCGTGAGTTGCTCTTTGAGCCGAGCCCTATTTATTTTATTATATTTAAGCCTTTAGAGTGTGATTATCATTGTTTTTGCTAGGTTCTCGGTAGCTAGCTCGGGTTCGATCGCACTTAGGATTTTGTGTGTAGTTGCCTCCGGCTGTAAGGATTTCTTACCGGAGTTGTGTGGACCCTGCGATGTTCTATGTGATTGTTGTTTGTATGTTTGTTTGTGATTATCGGCATGTATAGTTTAGGTGCTCTGCTCAATTCTCGACTAGCATGACTTCGTATGTTGTTCTCTCATGTTAGCCCATGCTAGGTTGTTCCGTTCTAGCATGCTCATATCCATTCTTGCTTCAGTAGTACCATGCTAGGTTCGTTGTATCCATTGAGCACGTTTTGGATTGTATTGGATTGTATGTTATTGATATGATAGGTTAAAGTGTAGGTAGGTAGCATCATCCGGGCCCGATGCATAAAGTATCTTGCATCCATGGCGGGGACGCCGAGACAGTTCTCCGTCCTGGACCCCGTTAGGGTTTAGCTAACCCGACCGGTAGGCCCCGCAATCTTGGGTGAGGGTGGCGGATCGTTAAATGCCCCAACGGTCGGGATGATGACTTGGCATTGCCTCGCCCTCGACGATCGGCACGTCCTCGGCGTGTTCGGCCGTAGCCCTTGATTGCCACTGTTAGGAGGCAAGGACCGCTTCTCGGTGTAAGCCTACCACGGCCGGTTCCTTAGCCTCAGTGCGGTGGTTCAGCCGACATAGTTCACGTGTCCGAGTCTCACACCCCTATGTCGGTGACACCGATCCAGAGATTTAGTTAGGCGTGGTGACTGGACATGGGCGGCTTGCCACTAGACCCGGCACCCCATAGTTCTGCAGAGCACGCGGTGCATGCTTACGCTCATTTACGCGCCGACCGGAGAGCTCCTCGGGATCTTGAGCTAGTGCACCTTTTCAGATCGATGATGAGACGATCGAGGCCGAGACTTGGTTCTCGATATAGGGCGTATTGTGTGGTGTGGATTATTCGGACTAAGACCACGAGTTGGCATCCGAGGTCCAAGTGTGGACTTAAGCTATGTGCTCACGCTCGTGGTTATAATCATAGCTTGCATACACTCATCTAGATGACCATGTGCATCGTATTGTACCCCGGTTGGGGATTCTTACTGAGTAATTCGTTACTCACCCTTACTTATCTTTCAGGTAACCATGGCGCGAGGCAGGATGGCTGAAAGAGGAGCCGTGATCATGGGAACTTCTGTCGCCGCGTCTCGACTTTTCTTATGTTATGACTCTTTTCGTTATTTTTCCCCGAATGCATGTAGCGGCACGAGAGCCCCAGGATACTTTTCTCAATTATTTGTGGATTCGGCTTTGTTGAATTTGAGGATGTTTTAAATGTTTTTAATAAAATCTACGATCGAGAGTAAATCGTTGGAAATGTATTTGTCTGTGAAACAGGTGCTTGGAGACAGGAACAGGTTTCAGTAGACTTTATTGTTCTGAATGAATCTTGAATGTTTTGATTTAATGGGAATCCGAAAACTAAATTGCATATTGTTCTTTTCATTTTAATGCATGCATTGGGGTAAAGGCCTATTTAGTGCCCTTTTTGGGTCGGGTCTTTCTGATTGGTATCGAGCTCAGAGTCATAGACTTTGTAGACCGACCTTTTGTTGTAGGTCGTCTTTCCCATGATCACCAAAGCCTCTGGCGGTCATCAGCACGCCTAAGTTACTGTTTTTGAAAAGGGTTAAGAATTTACAATACCTTTCATCTAGTGTATGCCTTGTGTAGTGTTGTGGAGCGGAGACGAGCAGGTTCTGACTCGTTGTTGGTTTGGGCTTAGTGAGCCATCATGCCAACTTTCTGCAGATGCGAGCAGATTTGTTTAGCGGCTTGTTGAGGTATCCAGATAGATTCGGATGCCCCGGGACATCGTTCGCAGGGAGGCAGAGCTTAGACTCCGTTGGCCATTTGTGGCCCGATTGGTCGCTTTTTCCCTAGTGAGAGGGTGGTGGTGCTTCGTGCAGATCGCCAAGATGTTGATCGCACCCAGAGGAGCAGAGGCGCTTGGCATGTCCGACCGAGGAGTTGGGCGATCGTGTTGATGTTGAGGCCGCGCCAGTGGTTGTTAGGCCCGCATGCGGATTTGGCCCCGGCAGATTGAGTTGCCTAGAGGAGGGGGTAGAGGCTAGCGGCGCCTCAGAGTGAGACTCCTTGAGCAGAGTGTGCTCCGGCCATGAGAGATTGGATGGCGTGTCTTTAGCTATCGAGAGCGGAGACCCAGCGCAGCTTTGTAGCGCGTAGTGAGGAGTCCCGGCACGATTAGCCCGGTGACAGAGTTTGTTTCAAACATTTTTTCCCCAAAGTAGCTCTTGTAGCCCGGAGGTTCTCGGGAGGGCATGATCAGCAGTTTATTCAGATGAGTTTGTTGGCGTTGATGGAGATGCCTGGTTGGCAAATGGATGCAGAGAGCTCGATGTTTTAGTAAGTCCCACTGCTAGTAGTAAAGTAGTTGGCGAGTTTGAGTTTAGCATCCGTGTGTGGGATGCCCATTGCTCAAAGGCCGAGGTGTGCCGTTCTGTCGGATTTGGTTCATCAGATGGTGGTGGAAGTCCCTTGTGAGAGGTGGACTAGCAGAGTCTCCACCAGTCGCCCGATTGTTTGGCAAGTTGCCGTGTTAGTGGCTTGAGGCAGATGAAGGGTCATCTTTGCCCCTTGCGAGCCTGTTGTTGTTTAAATGACCTGACTTCCTCAGATGTGGATTTGGTAGTAGTAGCACTTGAGGTGCATTGGTTGGTGTGCCACTTTGGCACTAAGTCTGGTTCAGGCTTGAGTTTGGCTTGGGCATAGCAGATGGTTCTATGCCGTTCGGAGTTCAGCGTACTCCTTTAGCCTTGGATCTGTTTATGGCAGTTGCACCCGTTTAGGTCGTGCCAGAGGGCTAGTTCAGAGGTAGTCGATGGACTACAAGCGAAAGAATGCTCGAGAGGAGCCGGAGCCTCTTCCCAGTGTTTCTGGAGGTTGAGTAAGTCAGCAGGTTGCCGGTTGGTAAATGTTGGTGCGCGTGAGTCTCGCGCTAGTGTTAAGGCCAAGAGATTTTCTTTGTGGTTGGTAGTGCGGTCAACTACCTTCGAGTGCCTAAATCGAGGAGAGTTGAGCATTGTAGATGTGGATTTGGTCCGGTGAGGATCATGAGTTGGATGCTTATCGGATGAATTTGGATGCCTATGAGGCGAGTTGGATGCTTTTGAGGCGAGATGAGCTGGTGCCTTGCGAGAGGTTTTGGATGCCTTAGGGGTAAGCACCCTTGGTAGAGGCTTGGTACAAGTAAGTTTGGTTTGGCATGTTTATGCTTTGGTAGAGCAAGGTTGCCTCAGCTTCGAGTATCGTGTGGAGATGGAACTTTTGGTGTTCCTTGGATTGTTTGTATCGCTGCCAGGAGTTATCGTTGCTTTGTGGAAAAGCGCTTGTTAGTCTTGGATCTCTAAAGGAAGGTTGGGAGTTGTGCACACAAGTGTGTTTTGTGTGGTTCGTTCCGTGGCGAGAGTTTGAGATCCATGTAGGGTTTGCTTTGGAGATCTCGTGCTCGAGTGCCTTGAGAAGTTGGACTCGGTGGTTGTTGTAAGGCTTGGGTTGAGGGGGTAAGGATACGATTGCTCGTGGTATCAAGTTGTTGCTTAGGCAAGATTTGTTAAGTTGGGCCTAAGCTTGGTTGGCGGATCTTCTTGTTGATCGTTGGTTGGAGTTCGATTGGAAACCGAACAAGAGCGATGGTAGCTAAAGCGCGTGGTTTCGATCGGCGGCATGGCTAAGAGAGTTGTTCGGATCCTTCCTTGGGTAGAAGTTATGTTGTGGCCGATGCTTTGAGTAGGAGGATGACGATTCTCAGAGCATTTCGGGTCCTCTAGGTTCCCAAGGAGTTGGAGTTGGCCAAAGCATGGTTGGGATCTTTGGAAATTGGAGTTGTTTGTTCGAGCGATTTCTGCATTAGATCGTATCTTGCAGGTGTGTGTGTCGAGGGTTGCCGAAGAACCCTAGGTTGTGGAGAGCCTCTCTAGAGCTCGAGTCGAGCCCAGCTAGTGAGTTTCAGATTGGCTAGCTGGAGGTGTGTAGTTTGTAGCCTCGGTGGAGTTGCTAGCGATCTTGGTAGACTAGCAAGCTAGTGTTTATTTGGAGTAAAGTCGGAGTGGTTTTGGTGTGGTGGCAAGTTGATGCTTGGTGTTGACCAAGTGTGGATTGAAGTTGCTAGAGTTTAGTTTTGCTCGTGGGGGGCGAGTGGTTTGTGCCATGATGGTTGTTTTTCCTGTTTCCAGGATGTTGAGTTGCCCCGTTTGGCATTTGGAGGTTCAGTCTGAGATGGACCCTTGTTGTGCCCCGTGAGATTAGATGTTGTTGCTCTGGTGGAGCAAGGCAGTGAGCGTATGAGGAGTTCTTCTGTCCGATGGTTGTGCGCTTGTAAGGACTGTTTCTCCTTGGAAGTTGTTAGGTTATTCCTTGGTCTTGGAATTGGTGGTAGTGGTGCTAGTAGGAGGAAAAGTTTGTTGGCTGCTTGGAAGCAGTTGTTTGTCTAGTTAAGCGGACTCGTGAGTGGTGTTCTGGAAGTTGCAGTAAGGGTTGTTCTGCCTCCTATGAGTGTTTGGCCTAGTTGGTTAAGGTTTTGAGTGTTGGCTTGGAAGCTGTTGCACCTTTGTAGTTGAAGGCCCTTTGTTTCATTGTGGATGAGGTTGCACCTTTGTGGTTTGGATTAGGTCTCGGACTTATTGAGGATCCTTCTTTGGCTAGTGTAGCTTGCACTCTGCCAGCCATTGTTGGTATTCTTGTTCTTGGTAGTTGGTGTTGACCAGGTAGTGGAGTTCCGTTTATTAAGTTTCGGTGGGAAGGTGCATTAAGCCTAAACTTGAGGGTTAAGCTCGTATGTGTTATCGTTTGGACTTGTGAGATGTGTTTCATAATTGAGGCGAGCTTTGTTCCGTTGTTTGCATGGAGGTAAGTTTAGTGGATGGAGCCCTCTGGGGCCTGGTTGTTTGCAGTTGTCTTGCCCGACTAGTGATTTGAGTCGAGCTAGAGATGAGTGGTTTGGCATAGCTATGCGGTTGTAGTTGTTTGAGCTTCCTAGTTCGTAGCACTCAAGTTGTTGGATTGTAAGTTTCGTGTGGGAGCTGTCGGCTAGTTGAGGTTGTTGTGTGAGTTTGGATTTTTGGAGTATTGACTTCGGTGGCTAGAGCTCGCACCTCGGTTGTGTGTGAGATGCCATTTCTATGGAGTAGAGGCATGTCGATTTCAGGTTGGAGATGTTGCCATTAGGGTGTGGCAACAAAGGTTTGTTCTAGGCGAGGCGTGGGCGAACCGTGGTTCAGAGAGTGTTCTTAGAGGCTTATGAGCCGTGAGTGCGATTTCAGTAGTGTTTTCACCCTTTTGTCCGATGGACTTTGGGAGGAGTGAGCCGGATCCTTCGAGCTTGTTGCGAGTTGGTGTTTGGTGATTAGGCGGGAGAGACCAGTGTGGTTTTAGGAGGTTGCCTTGGGTTGCGATTCTCGTGGTCGATTCTTGTGGTTCCATTGAGGCATCGTATGGTAAGTGTTGCGAGTCTCTAGTCTTTGTGAGAAAAGGTTGGTGGCCGTCAGTGTTGTTTTGGGTCCTGTGTTGCTGCAGTTGACCAGAGGTGTTGTGCAAGAAGGTGGAGCTGGTTGGGGGTTAGCCAAAAGAAGCATGAAAGTTTCGCCGATGTTCGGCGTCGAGTTTTAGAGTTTGAGGTTGGACAGTGCGTGCTTTTAAGGTTGTGCCGTTGTGAGTTGTGTTGAGGTTTGGTAAGCGGGAGAAGTGGAGTCTCCTGTTGTTGGACCATTTGAGATTCTCGAGAGGATTGGCAGAGTTGCATATTGGTTAGCTTTTTCTGTCATTGTCAGCCGTGTGCAGTGTTCTCATGTATCGGTGTGAGGCAGTATGTGTCGGACCCATTGCTCATTGTGGACTTTGAGCCTTTGCAGCTGATTGAGGTTTGAGCTTCAAGGGGAAGCCTGTGAGTATTCTGGTCTTTGAGACGAAGGCGTTGGATAATCGTGAGATCCGTTTGGTAAAAGTTCAGTGGAGGAGTTAGAGTTCAGAGGAGGCCGCTTGTGAGCGGGAAGACGGATGAGATTTGCAGTATCTGTCTTTGTTTTGAGTCTTAAGGACTTTCGAGGACGAAAGTCATAAAAAGGAGGGAATATTGTAACGGCCCAGGTTTTCATCCCGGTCTTCGAGGTATGCCCTAGGGGTATTTTGGTAATTTGGTCGGGCCGTCAGGGCCGTTTATGTCTTTTTCCAGTTGCTAAAATTATTGGATGGATTTATGAAGGTTTTTGAGGCTTTGTTGTTTGGTTTGAGCATGGGTAGATGCAAAAGTAAAAATAAAGGAATTTGTGTTGCAGCTGGGTTTTGAACCCGAGCCTCCAGGAAAGCTTGTGGGGATGCGTGCCAGTTGAGCTATTGAGAGCTCTTGTTACTCTTTCGCGTCATATCTTAGTTACCCTTGGATCTTTGGAGTTTTGTGCATTTGGTTAAATGAAAAGAAATTAGGTTTTGTGTTTTCTTCCCCAAAACTCCATGGCCGCCCCAACCTCTCTTCTCTCCCAAGCCCCTTGCCGTGATTTTCTTCCCTTGCAGCCCCGAGCGCTGCTCCGCCAGCCTAGCGCGACCCCAATGAGCAGCCCGGTCGGCGAGCCCCACCAGATCGCACAAAGAAATTTCAGCGCCAAAGAAGAAGCAGCGCCCAGACGCCAGCGCCAAAGAGACGCAGCCAGCGCGCCCGAGCCGTCGCAGCCGCCAGCAGAGAGCGCGCGCGAAGACCCGTCCGCGCGTCCGTCGCGTCGCGCAGCCGCCGCGCGCGCGCGCCGTTCGCCGCGCGCGCGCCGCCGCCGCCATCGCCAATGAGCTCGCGTCGCATCGCAGCCCGAGCGCCCGTCGTCCGCGTCGCGCGCGCGCGCCCCTCGCGTCGCGCGCGCGTGCCGTCGCCGTGCCGTCCGGGCCAAGCTCGCGCGCTTAGCGCGCCATCCGCGCCCAGCGCTGTCCGTGCGCGCCAGCGCCAGATGTGCGCCCATTTGCCGCCATCAGCGCCCAGTGTGCGCCCATTTGCCGCCATCAGCGCCCATCAGCGCGCCATCGCGCGCCAAAGTTGCCACCGTGCCGCCGCCGTCCGCGTGTGTCACCGCATCGCGTGAGTTGCTCGAGCCGAGCCCTATTTATTTTATTATATTTAAGCCTTTAGAGTGTGATTATCATTGTTTTTGCTAGGTTCTCGGTAGCTAGCTCGGGTTCGATCGCAGCTTAGGATTTTGTGTGTAGTTGCCTCCCGGCCAGGTAAGGATTTCTTACCGGAGTTGTGTGGACCTGCGATGTTCTATGTGATTGTTGTTTGTATGTTTGTTTGTGATTATCAGCATGTATAGTTTAGGTGCTGCTCTTCAATTCTCGACTAGCATGACTTCGTATGTTGTTCTCTCATGTTAGCCCATGCTAGGTTGTTCCGTTCTAGCATGCTCATATCTGTTCTTGCTTCGTAGTACCATGCTAGGTTCGTTGTATCTGTTGAGCACGTTTTGGATTGTATTGGATTGTATGTTATTGATATGATAGGTTAAAGTGTAGGTAGGTAGCATCATCCGGCCTCGATGCATAAAGTATCTTGCATCCATGGCGGGGGACGTCGAGACGATTCTCGTCCACGGACCCCGTTAGGGTTTAGCTAACCCGACCGGTAGGCCCCGCAATCTTGGGTGAGGTGGCGGATCGTTAAATGCCCCAACGGTCGGGATGATGACTTGGCATTGCCTCGCCCCCGACAATCGGCACGTCCTCGGCGTGTTCGGCCGTAGCCCTTGATTGCCACTGTTAGGCAAGGACCGCTTCACGGTGTAAGCCTACCACGGCCCGGTTCCTTAGCCTCAAAGTGCGGTGGTTGGCCGACATAGTTCACGTGTCCGTGTCTCACACCCTATGTCGGTGACACCGATCCGGAGATTTAGTTAGGCGTGGTGATTGGACATGGGCGGCTTGCCACTAGACCCGGCACCCCATAGTTCGCAGTAGCACGCGGTGCATGCTTACGCTCATTACAACGCCGACCAGGAGAGCTCCTCGGGATCTTGAGCTAGTGCACCTTTCGTATCGACAGTGAGACAGCATCGAGGCCGAGACTTGGTTCTCGTATAGGGGCGTATTGTGTGGTGTGGATTATTCCGGACTAAGACCACGAGTTGGCATCCGAGGTCCAAGTGTGGACTTAAGCTATGTGCTCTGCTCGTGGTTATAATCATAGCTTGCATACACTCATCTAGATGACCATGTGCATCGTATTGTACCCGGTTGGGGATTCTTCTTGAGTAATTCGTTACTCACCCTTACTTATCTTTCGGGTAACCATGGCGCGAGGCGGTGATGGGTGAAAGAGGAGCCGTGATCATGGGAACTTTCGCCGTCTCCGACTTTTCTTATGTTATGACTCTTTTCGTTATTTTTCCCTGAATGCATGTAGACGCACACGCGAGCCCTAGGATACTTTTTCTCGAATTATTTGTGGATTCCAGCTTTGTTGAATTTGAGGATGTTTTAAATGTTTTTAATAAAATCTACGATCGAGTAAAATCGTTGAAATGTATTTGTCTGTGAAACAGTGCTTGGAGACAGAATGTGTTTCAGTGAGACTTTATTGTTTCGAATGAATCTTGAATGTTTTGATTTAATGGGAATCCGAAAACTAAATTGCATATTGTTCTTTTCATTTTAATGCATGCATTGGGGTAAAGGCCTATTTAGTGCCCTTTTTGGGTCGGGTCTTTACATACACCTCCAACTCAGTGATGCCCATCGGGGACTTATACACCTAGGATGCCCATCGGGGTCTTACACCTCCAACTCAGTGATGCCCATCGGGGACTTATACACCTAGGATGCCCATCGGGTCTTACACCTCCAACTCGGTGATGCCCATCGGGACTTATACACCTAGGATGCCCATCGGGGTCTTACACCTCCAACTAAGTGATGCCCATCGGGGACTTATACACCTAGGATGCCCATCGGGGTCTTACACCTCCAACTCAGTGATGCCCATCGGGGACTTATACACCTAGGATGCCCATCGGGGTCTTACACCCCCGGATGTCCATCGGGGCCTTCCCCGAGCGGGACGCGCTAGCTACCTCTACAATCTCTCACACTATACATCATCCGCCAATTCCTAGCATGGCACTAACAGGATAACAAGGTCACGGTTATGCCGAGACAATTTAACTCCTAGCATGATAACTTAACAGGATATATCAGGAATCTCAAGCACAGAATCACCTGGAACAAGAAAGAGCAAGCAACCTATCCACTAGAAATTCCATACAAACACAACACATGGCATGCTATCAAAGTATTCGCAGGGTCCACACAACCTCGGTAAGAAATCCTTACCTGGAAGTGAATAGAACCAACGATCAACGGATGACTCTCGAGCTTCTAAGCGTACCCGACAACCGAGAAGGCACACGCCAGCAGCAGCAAAGAAGCAAAGATGACGGCGGCTGGCGCGGGGCAGCAGGCGCTGGCGCTGCGCTGGCGCTGAACGCTGGCGTGGCGCGCGGCAGGCAAGCCGACACGCTGGGCGGGCGCGCTGTCAAGGCGTCGACGGCGGCGCAGCAAGGCGGCGGGCTACTCGGGCGGCGAGGCTGGCGCGCGCGAACAACGAGCGACACGCTGGGACGGCGCGCGGCGAGCGGAGCGAGCGCGATCTGGCGCTGAGGTCTTTGTGTTGCTGCAGCGCGGCCGGACAGGCGATCGCGGGTGGTGCGCGCTGGGCGCGCTTGTGGCGGCGGCGACGCGCGGCGCTGGCGGGCGGTGGCGCGGCGGCGGCGGCTGGCTGCTCGACCAATGTCTGCAAATTTGGCGATGGCTCGGTCGCGGTGGCGATGATGGCGGCGGGCGGCGCGGCGGTGTAAATTTGCTGGCGGCGGCTTGGCGCGTGTGGCGGCGATGGCGAGCAGGCGTGCGCGACGTGGGTGTTGGGCGAGAGGGTTAGGGTTTTGCGAGAGAGAGAGAGTGTTTTTTTTTTCTTTCTTAAGTTAAATAGACTTGGAAATCTCAAATGACTTTCCCAAGACTCCCCCTTCGAGCCCTGGCCGACGCATTTATTTTTTTTTCCTTAATTAATTCCAACTCCTATTTCCCTTTTCTTTTTCTTTTTTTTTAAACCATTTCCGGTTAGCTGAAAACCGGGCTGTTACAAGAAGTCTCCTACTTCCGGCCTAATAGGGTCTTTCTCCCTCGGCCAATTGATCAGCTCAAAAACCGATCCCAAAGATGTCCGACACCCTCGAGGGTCTTTCTCCCTCGACCATATGATCAGCTCAAAAGCCAATCCCAATGGGTGTCCTCAAGGGCCTCTTACCCTCGCTAACAAATCTGGACTATCGGGAGAGTACCCGAAGTCTGGCTCTAAACTGGAAAGAACGGGTGTACTCACGAACATAAGTCTGGGGGAGGTCTCTGAACCGATGACTAACGCGTGTGCGCGCACACACCATGCTGCTGCAACCGGCGTAAATGTGGGGGCCTAAGTACAAACTACGCGGGCCAGGTACGCATGCCTAAAGACTCAGAACGGTGTCACTGAACACAATAGTTCGAGGCCCTCGGCACTCATCTGTGCAGCCTGTACCACCGACCTAAAGCTAAGAACCGGCCAAGGCAGGCTTGCACCGTTGGCAGAGTTCCGCTCTAGCAGGCTACAAACTAGGCTTATGCCGATGTGGTAGCTAAATCCACGTCGGCTGCTGGGGGGAAGCAATGTACGTTATGCTTCGCTCTACTCCCGACCGGTGGGGACAAAATACGTTATGTCCGCTCTCAGCCTCTGGATGATGACAAACTCTACTATACTAGCAAAGAGTACAAAATAACTGATTCCTGACTAGACATACATATCAACATCAATCACACATAACCTAGCATGATACTACAAACTTAAAGCAGGAATCTCAAGCATGCTGGAAGAACAATCCTAGCATGGCACTAACATGTACAAACAGGCAAACATGCTAGCAAGAATGCAATCACAAGCTGTCCTATCCACTAATCATGTTCATAGAAGTAAACATGCATATAAGGCACAATCAAGAAAGCATCATACAGGTCCACACAACCACGGTAAGAAATCCTTACCTGGAAACAAGCAGAAAATAACTACCATAAGCCAACCAAGCGACTCCCGAGCTTCTAAGTGAAACCGAGCAACCTAAGCATTTTAGTAAAAACAACCTAATTAAATAAACAAAGAGCCAATGACCTAGAAAAAGGGAATTACCGACCTAGAAGACACAAGGTCACGCCCCAACCCGCACGGCAAGGCAGGCTGTCCGTCAGCAAGGACAAGGTAGCGTACCGGGCGCTGGCATCGGTAACTGGCGCCGGGCGCTAGCGAGGCGAGGACGCGTGCAGACGCTGGTGCCGCAGCGAGCGAACACGCTGGGTCGCGCGCGGGCGAGACGTCGGGTCTACGAGGACAAGGCGCGGCGGCGCGATCTGGGTGGCGCTGAAGCGGCGCTGGGCGACGCGTCGGGAGAGGCAATGAAGTGAGAAGCGCGCGCGCGCGTCTGGGCGGCCTGGTGCGGAACGGCGCGGCGCGTCTGCGCCCGCCTAGGCTGGGCGATGCAACGAGTCTGGGCGCACCTAGGCTGTGCGATGCAACGCGTCGTGCGTGGCGTGGCCGGGCCATTTGGCCAGGCTGGCCGAGCGATCCGATGCGCGTGGTGTGTTGCGGCTAGGGCATGGTGGGCGGCTAGGGTTGGGTTTTTTGGTGAGGTCGGCTAGAGAGAGAGAGAGAGAGAGAGAGAGAGAGAGAGAGAGAGAGAGATTGCAAAACAAGGGGAAAGGGACTTTCTTGATTTTTCTTCCCTTTTCCTAATTTAAATGGGTCTAAAATCCCTTCCCAAAGCTTACTCTTTCAAAACCCGGCCCAAACAAACTTTTCTTTCTAGAAAAACTCTTTTTCCTACAAACTCCCAAAACCATTTAGGGCAAGGGTTCAAATCCCAAGGGAAGCACTCAAAAACCCATTAATTTTGCCAATAACTAAAATACCTCCAAACTCCCAAACAACTTGCCCAAACCTCTTGGGTCTTGCAACCAACAACCACCAAACTTCGACGAAGAAGGGGAAAGGCCACGAAATCTTGAAAATCCTCAAAACCCTGACCGGGGGCAAAAAGACCAAAATACCCCTAAGGGTTAAAACAGCTCTAACGGCCCATCCAAACATCCGAATAATGACCCAAAATCACCTGGGTAACCGAAATAGAAAACTAGGCCGTTACAGGTTGTAGCGAAGCCACGTAGTTCCTAACCGTAGTTGCTAAGGGTGTTGCTCAGAGTCCTTACCCTGGGTGGAAGCTACGATGTGGTAGATGCTTGGAGTAGGAGGATGACACATTCTGAAGCGTTTCTGGTCTTTTTGGTTTCGAGGTTCGGAGCAGGCCAGCATGGTTGTGATGCTGGAAAAAAGAGTTGTTTGTTCAGGGAGTTGGCTGTTAGACCGTTAGACGATAGTGTGTGTCGAGGGTTGCCGAATAACCCTAGTTGTGGAGAGCCTCACCAGAGCTCAGTCAGGCCCAGGTAGTGAGTTTCAGTTGGCAAGCCGGAGTCGTGTAGGTTGTAGACCTCGGGTGAGTTGCTGGCAGATTTGGTAGGCTAGCAAGCTGGAGTATGTTTGGAGTAGAGTCCGGATTGGTTCCGGTGTGGTGGCAAGTTGGTGCTTGGTGTTGACCAAGGTGTGGTTTCGAGTTGCTAAGAAGTTAGTTTTGCTCCTGGGGCGAGTGGTTCGTGCCATGTCGGTTGTTTTTTTCCTGTTTCCAGGATGTTGAGAGTTGCCCTCCTTTGGTGTTTGAAGGTGTGTCTTGGCTAGTTTGTGGTTGGCAGTTCAGTCTGTGGTGGAACCCTCCCCCCTGTTGTTGCCTCTGTGAGAGTTGGATGTTGTGCTTAGCTGAGCAAGACAGCGTGCGTTGTGGAGCTCCCTGTCCTTCGGATGTCCGCTTGTAAGGATCTGTTTCTCCTTGGGAGTTGCTAGATTATTCCTTGGTCTTGGAGTTGATGGTAGTGGTGCTAGCAAGAGGGAAAAGTTTGTTGGCTGCTTGGAAGCAGTTGTTTGTCCAGTTAAGCGGACTCTTGAGTGGTGTTCTTGTAACGGCCCAGTTTTCTATTTCGGGTACCCAGGTGATTTCGGGTCATTATTCGGATGTTCGGATGGGCCGTTAGAGCTGTTTTAACCTTTAAGGGTATTTTGGTATTTTGCTCCCCGGTCGAGGTTGAGGATTTTCGGGGCTTGAGGTCATTTCGGCCTTCGTTGAGACTTGATTAATGTTGGTTGCAAGACCCAAGGAGTTTGGGTTAGTTGATTAGAAGTTCGGAGACATTCCAGTTGATAGCAAAATTAATTGGAATTTAATTGGTCCCATTGAGATTTGAACCCTTGCCCTAATGGTGAAATTGGAGTTTTTAGAAAAAGAAGATTTAGTTAAAAAGAAAAGAATTTCTTTAGCCGGGACCCGCAAGAGAAAGCCTTGGGAAGGGATTTTAGACCCATTTAAATTAGGAAAAGGAAAGAAAATCCTATTCCCCTTGTTTTGGAAAAAAATCTCTCTCTCTCTCTCTCTCTCACTCTCTCTCCTAGCCGACCTCACCAAGAAACCCTAGCCGCCCTAGCCGCACCCCTTTCGCCCGCTGCTCGGCCCAGACGCACCAGGCGACCATTGCACTGATCCAGCGCAGCAGGCGGCCTGCATCGCAAAGACAGCCCATGCCCCAGCGTGCCCAGACGCCGCAGATCGCCCATGCGAGGCGCACGATCTCATCGCTTGCCTCGCCCAGCCAGACGCGTCGCGCTGTTCCGCAGCGAGCCAGACGCCCGCGCGCGCCGCCCCGCACGAGACCGCCCAGATGCGCCGCGCCGTCCGACACGAGCCGCCCACGCGCCGCGCTGCGCGCGCTGCCGCCGCGCCGCGACGCGCGCCCGCCAACCGTCCGCGTCTGCGTGCCGTGCCGCTTCGTCGCGCGTCGCCGCCTTCGCGCTCACAGCGCAGCCAGCGCAGCCATTGTCCTCACACGCGCGCGCCCGGCGCCAGCCAGCGCCCGTTAAGCGCTGAGCAGCGCCAGCGCCCAGCCGCACCAAAGAACGCCAAAAGCGCCCTCTTGCTGCGAGACCCGTGCCTTCTCGGTTGGTAATTCCCGAACCTATCCCTTTTAGATTTTTAAGTTGCTTTGTCTCTTTGTATATTTATTTAGGATGCTTTTAAAATGCTTAGGTTGCTCGGTTTCGCTTTAAAGCTCGAGGGTCATTATTTGATTGTGAAGGTTATTCTCGCTTTCGTTTCGGTAAGGATTCCTTACCGTGGTTGTGTGGACCTGCGATGCTTTCTTGAATGTGCCTTATATGCACGTTTACTTTTATGGACATGATTAGTGGATAGGGCGACTTGTGATTGCATTCCTACTAGCATGTTTGCTTGTTTGTACATGTTAGTGCCATGCTAGGATTGTTCTTCCAAAGATGCTTGAGATTCCCGCTTTAAGTTCGTAGTATCATGCTAGGTTATGTATGATTGATGATGATTATGTATGTTTAGCCAGAATCGTTTACTCTATACTCTAGCTAGTGTGTTAGGGCCGTCATCATCTAAAGGCCGAGAGCGGACATAACGTACCTTGTCCCCACCGGTCGGGAGTAGAGCGAAGCATAACGTACATTGCTTCCCGACAAATACCGATGTGGATTTAGCTACCACATCGGCATAAGCCTAGTTTGTAGCTCCGCTAGAGCGGAACCACGCTTAGCGGTGCAAGCCTCGCCTTGGCGGTTCTTAGCTTCAGTCGGTGGTACAGCCGCACAGATGAGTGCCGAGGGCCTCGCACCACTCGTGTTCGGTGACACCGTTTCCGAGTCTTTAGGCATGTGTACCTGGCCCGCGTAGTTTGTACTTTAGGCCCCACATTTACGCCGGTTGCAAAGGCATGCAGTGCATGCGCAAGACACGCGCGTTAGTCGCGGTTCGGAGAGCTCCCGGGCTAATGTTCGTGAGTACACCGTTCCTTCCGGTTTAGAGCCGGACTTGGGTACTCTCCCGATAGTCCAGATTTATAGCGAGGGTAAGAGGCCCTTGAGGACACCCATTGGGATTGGCTTTTGAGCTGATCATATGGTCGAGGGAGAAAGACCCTCGAGGGTGTCGGACATCTTTGGGATCGGTTTTTGAGTCGATCAATTGGCCGAGGAGAAAGACCTCGGAGATGTCCGGGATTGGTTATGAGAGCCAATCATTAGGCCGGAAGTAGGAGACTTCGAGAGATTCCAGATTCTCGCGCCTTGTAAGCTCGTTGAGCTATGATCCGTGTTGGTAATCTTGTTTGCATGTATACTAGGGTGCTAGATGATTGAAGTATCGTATTGTACCCGGTTGGAGATTCTTACCGAGTATGTTTATACTCACCCTTATTTCGTGGTTTTCCACCAGGTAACTTGGGACAGCACCGGGACGGCTAGCGGAGGGAGCTGATTGATCATGGGAGCCGCCGGCACTCTGTCTTTATTGTTTGCATATTTGTTCAGCATGTAGATGGACAGGAGTCCTAGGGGAAACATTATTAAAAGTTGTTTGAACTATTTTGAATGTTTTATATATATCTGCCTGAGCTTGTTTTACTTCGTTGGTTTTTCTTAAACAAAGCGTTGATTATGTTTTAAGCATTCCCGTTCTAAAAGTTTTTAAAGGTTTTAAATATGAGCACTAAACCGCTTGATGAAATATTTAACTTGCATCTTTGAGTGAGAACCTAGGTTTAGGACCATATTTAGGTCGGGTTCTTACAGCTTGGTATCGAGCACGAGTCATAGATTCAGTAGACTAACTCGCTTTGCTGGTGTTGTTGCCCCATGATCATCGGATTTCGCACGTCGCCAGTTTGTATCGAGTTCATTAAGCTAAGGGTTTTATTTTACAATCATCGCATCTAGTATACATGTGTTACCCTTGTTTGGCGGTGAGAGCCCAGCAGGTGGGCTAGGTTTTATGCTTTGTGCAGATCGCTAGTGTGTCGATCGCACCGCAGGGAGGTAGAGCTTAGACTCCGTAGGCCATTTGTGGCCCGATTGTGGTTCTCCCCTAGTGAGAGGGTGGAGGTGCTCGTGCAGATCGCTAGTGCGTGGATCGCACTCGAGGAGCGGGACGCTTGGCATGTCCGACCGAGGAGTTGGACCGTTTGTATGGATGTTGAGGCCGCGCCCCAGGTTGTTTAGCCCGCTGGCGAGTTGGCCCTGGCGATTGAGTTGCCTAGAGGAGGGGGTAGAGGCTAGCACGCGCCGCAGTGAGACTCCTTGAGCGAGCGTGCTCCACCATGAGGAGTTGATGGCGTGTCTTTTAGCTAACAGAGAGCGGAGACCAGCGCAGATTTGTAGCGCGTAGTGAGGAGTCTTGGGCATAGATAGCCCGGTGGTAGAGTTTATTTAGGAGACACCCCTCCTTGTAGTTCCAGTAGTCCCGGAGGTTCCGGGAGGGCTTGATCAGCGAGGTTTATCTTGATAAGATAGTTGGCGTTGATCGAGCCGCCGAGTTTGGCAAGTGGAAGCCTCAGAGATTTGGATGTTTTGAGACCCATCGCTAGTAGCAAGGTGGTTG
Source organism: Sicyos edulis (assembly GCA_036507275.1). Lineage (NCBI taxonomy): Eukaryota > Viridiplantae > Streptophyta > Magnoliopsida > Cucurbitales > Cucurbitaceae > Sicyos > Sicyos edulis. The sequence continues at coordinate 15,803,699 of CM071854.1, forward strand.
GCCAGGATCGAGTGTATCATCCAAGTGTTGGGATGACTCGTTGTTCGGAGGTCGATGACCGATGTTCGAGGTTGTGGCGTGCCGTTCTTGTGTTGTTTGATGCGATGAGTGTGGTGGTGGAAGTCCCCTGTGAGAGGCGGACCAGCAGAGTCTCCACCACCACCACGGTCGATTGGCAAGCTCGCCAAGTTAGTAGCTTTTGAGGAAGATGTAGAGACATTTTGTCCTCCCGCAAGCCTGCGATCGTTTTGCGCGGCCAGTTCTTTTAGTACCCTCGTAGCCAAGGGGGTAGTGTGGAGGTTGCTTGTCAGGACTTAATCCGTCCATGGTTTTCAGCTGGCTATTAGAGAGAAGCACCCTCTGTTAGCATGTTCCAGGTGTGGAGCTAGGTGCTGCCACCCGAGGGTTGGCCTGAGTATTCGTTGAGCATCGAGTGGGATGCGGAAGTGGGCCTTGGCTTATCTGTTGGACGTGATGTCAGAGAGTAGTCTACTCGATTGTTGAGACTCTTGTGTTGAGTGCCATTGCCCTGTCACCTGGAGTGTGACCTTCCCTACCCTCAGAGTGGCTTAAAGCCCGTAAAGGGATGTTTGTGTTGTAAAGGAAGGCTTAAAACCCTCAGAGTGGCTTAATGCCCGTAAAGGCTTAAAACCCTCAGAGTGGCGGTTTCAGGCTAGAGTTGTTGGCACCAGGGTGTGGCAACAAAGGTTATTCTAGGCAGTGCGTTGATGAACTGTGGTTCTGGAGAGCGTTGTTAAGAGGCTTATGAGCCGAGTGCAGTCCTGTAGTGTTTTCACCCTCTGACCGATGGTTTTTTGGGAGGAGTGAGGCAGATCCTTCAGAACTTGTTGCGAGTTGGTGTTTCCGTGATGAGGCAGCGGGAGACTAGTGTTGGTTTTATGAGTTTGCTTTGGGTAGCAGTTCCTAGCTGTTAGTTCATATAGTTCCATTGAGGCGTTGTATTGTAAGTGTTGCAGGATTCCAGTGTTCTGGGAAAAGGTTGGTGGTCGTCAGTGTTGTTTTGGGTACTGAGTTGCTGCGGTTGATCAGCAGTGCAGTGCAAAATTTTAGAGCTCGTGTTGTCAGCTCAGAGAAGGCAGAAAAGTTAATCCGATGTTCGGCGTCGAGTTTTAGAGTTTGAGGTTGGACAGTGCATGTTCTAAGGTTGCACCGATGCGAGGTGTGTTGAGGTTTGGTAAGCGAGGGAAGTGGAGTCCCCGTTTTGTTGGACCATTTGAGATTCTCGAGAGGATTGGCAGAGCTGCATATTGGTTAGCCTTTCCTCCGTTGATGTCAGCTGTGCACAGTGTTTTCAGGTATCAATGTTGAGGCAGTATGTGTCGGACCCATCTCTCATTGTGGACTTTGAGCCTTTGCAGCTGATTGAGGATTTGAGCTTCGAGGGGAAGCCTGTAAGTATTCTGGTCTTTGAGACGAAGACGTTGCGTAATCGTGAGATCCATTTGGTAAAAGTTCAGTGGAGGAGTCAGAGTTTAGAGGAGGTCGCTCGTGAGCGGGGAAGACGAGATGAGATTGCATTATCCTGAGTTGTTCCAGTCTTAAGGACTTTCGAGGACAAAAGTCATAAAAAGGAGGGAATATTGTAACGGCCCAGGTTTTCATTCCGGTCTTCCAGGTATGCCCTAGGGGTATTTTGGTAATTTGGTCGGGCCGTCAGGGTCGTTTATGTCTTTTGCAGTTGCTAAAATTATTGGATGGGTTTATGTAGGTTTTTTAGGCTTTGTGGATGGGATTGAGCAAGGATAGATGCAAAAGTAAAAATAAAGGTAAATTGTGTTGTAGTTGGGATTCGAACCCAGGTCTCCGAGAAAGCCTATGGGGATGCGTGCCAGATGAGCTATGGAGAGCTCTTGTTACTCTTTCTGTGACATATCTTGGTTAGCCTTGGATCTTTGGAGTTTTGGTGCATTTGGTTAAATGAAAAGAAATTAGGTTTTGTTTTGTCTTCTTCTCCAAAATCATTGTGGCCGCCCAAGCTTGTCTCCCTAGCTCCCCAAGCCGAATTTCTTCTCCTTAGCAGCCCTGAGATTCTATCGTCATTCTGGGTAAGTTACGTCGTCTCTTCTCCTTCTCCGATTTCGGTTTTCTTTTGCTGGCCGAGTGAAGAGTGGTTGTGTGTGGGTGTGTTGTGTGCAGCCAGCCGAGAGAAGCCCCAGCCAGCAGCCCATCAAGCCTCTATCGCACCAGCAGCAAGCCCAACCGGCCAGATCGCGCCCAGATCGCCATTGCAGCCCGCCCAGATCGCACCAGCCGCCCAAAGAAGAAGCCCCAGACAGCCCATCGCCGACGCTCAGCAGCCCCGCCGCCCCAATGCCCTCGCGGCGGCGGCTCGTTTACAGCCGTCCCAGCAAGCGCCGTCGTTGTCCCAACGCGTGAGCGCGCAGCCAGCGCCCGTCGTCGTCCCAACGCGTCCGCTCGCAGCCAGCTCCAGCGCGCCTGTCGTCGTCCCAGCGCGCCCTTGCCGTGCCGCTTCGCTGCCGTGTCGGCTCGTCGCGCGCGTGCGCTGCGCCGGCCGAGACCGTCCGCGCGCGCGCGGCGCGGCCAGCGCCCACGAGCGCGCCCAGCGTTCCCAGCGTGCGGGCCCCGCCCGCCCAGACCAAAGCCGTGCACCGTGCAACTGTCTCGTCGCGCGTCAGCCGTGCCGCGTGAGTTGCTCCCGAGTCGAGTCCTTTATTTTATTATATTTAGGCCTATGGGTTGTGATTATTATTATGTTTGTTAGGTTCTCGTTAGCTAGCTCGGGATCGATCACATCTTAGGATTTTGTGCGTAGTTGCCTCCCGGCCAGGTAAGGATTTCTTACCAGAGTTGTGTGGGCCCTGCGATATTATATGTGATTGCTGTTTGTATGCTTGTTTGTGATTATCAGCATGTTTAGTGTTAGGCGCTCTGTTCTGAATTCTCGACTGGCATGATTTCTTATGTTGTTTCTCATGTTAGCCCATGCTAGGTTGTTCTGTTCTGGCATGCTCGTTATCTGTTCTTGCTTCGTAGTATCATGCTAGGTTCGTTGTATCTGTTGAGCACGTATTGGATTGTTTGTTGTTGATGTTATAGCTTAGAGTCCATATAGGTAGCATCATCTGGGCCATAATGCATAAAGTATCTTGCATCCATGGCAGGGACGCACGAGGTAATACTCCGTCCCTGGACCCCGTTAGGGTTTAGCTAACCCTACCGGTAGGCCCTGCAATCTTGGGTGAAGGAGGTAGTCTGTGCGATGCCCTAACGATCGAGATGATGACTTGGCAATGCCTAGTCCCCGGCAGCCGGCACGTCCTCAGCGCGTTCGGCAGTAGCCCTTGATTGCCACCTGTTAGGGCAAGAACGACTTCCTAGTGTAAGCCTACCACGACCGATTCCTTAGCCTCATGTGCGGTGGTTCAGGCTGACATAGTTCACGTGTCCAGGTCTCATACCCCTATGTCAGTGACACCGATCCAGAGATTTAGTTAGGCATGGTGATCGACTCGGGGCGACTTGCCACTAGACCCGGCACCCCCTAGAGTCTGCAGTAGCATGCAGTGCGCACATACGCTCATTACAGCGCCGACTGGAGAGCTCCTCGGGATTGTGAGCCAGTGCACCTTTCGTATCGACAGTAGACAGGCTGAGGTCGGGACTTGTTTCTCGTATAGGGCGTATTGTGTGGTGGTTTTTTCCGGACTAAGACCCTGAGTTGGCATCCGAGGTTTGTAAGTGGATTTAAGCTATGTGCTCTATTCTGTGTTTATATTCATAACTTGCATATCTTTCGGCTCGATGACCATGTATATCGTATTGTACCCCGGTTGGGGATTCTTACTGAGTAATTCGTTACTCACCCTTATTTTTGTGGTTTTCCACAGGTAACCAAGGTGCGAGACAGGATGGCTGAAGGAGGAGCTGTGATCATGGGAACCTGCTCTTGTCTCTGATTTTTATATTATGACTCTTTGCCTTTTTATTTTCTCTGAATGCATGTGACGACACGAGCCCTAGGATGTTTTCTAAAATGTTTTTGTGGATTCCAGCATTGTTGTAACTGAGAAGGTTTTTAATGTTTTTAATAAATCTCTGATCAGAGTAAACTTTTGGAAACGTATTTGTCTTGAAACAGGTGCTTGGAGACAGGGACAGGTTTCAGTAAACTGTATTGATTTCTGGATTGAATGTTGAATGTTTTAGTTTTAATTGGAATCTATAACATACCTGCATATTGTCCTTTACTTTGAATGCATGCATTGAGGTAAAGGCCCATTTAGAGCCCCTTTTGGGTCGGGTCTTTACACACTGAACATAGGGGTGTGAGACCAGAACACGTAAACTATGTCAGCCTGTACCACCGCACCTGAGGCTAAGGAAGCGGTCGTGGTAGGCTTACACCAGGAAGCGGTCCTTGCCCTATCAGGTGGCAATCAAGGGCTATTGCCAACACGCTGAGGACGTGCCGACTGCCGGGGACAAGGCAATGCCTCGTCATTCCCCCGACCGTTGGGGCATTTAACAGTTTACCACCCTCACCCAAGATTGCAAAGGGCTGTCGTTAGGGTTAGCTAAACCCTAACGACGGATCGTGGGCGATCATCGCCTCGCACGCGTCCCCCCGCCACGGATGCAAGTTACGTTATGCATCCTCGCCCGGATGATGCTACCTATCATGTTTCTAAACTATAAATAGATAACAGCAAACAATCCAATACGTGCTCAACAGAGACAATGAACCTAGCGTGATACTACGAAGCAAGAACAGATAACGAGCACGCTAGTACGGAACAACCTAGCATGGAACTAACATGAGAAACAACACGAGCATCATGCCAGTCGGAATTCAGAACAGAGCACCTATCAACTAAACATGCTGATAAACATAAACAAGCACACAAACTGCAATCACAGTATATATCGCAGGGCTCACACAATTCCGGTAAGAAATCCTTACCTTGGTCGGAAGGCAACTACACACAAAGATCCTATGCTGCGATCGACCCCAAGCTAGCTATCGGGAACTTAACAAGCAACAAAAATTATCACAATCTATAGGCCTAAATATAATAAAACAAATAGGGCTCAGCTCGGGAGCAACTCACACGGCACGGCTGACACGCGGACGGGCAAGCTGCACGGCAGCTGGGTGCTGCTGGCGGGCTGGTGCGGTAGGGTTGCACGCGCGGACACGTGCGCTGGGCTGCCCTGCTGGGAGTGTAGGTACGGTAGGGGGCTGCATGCGCGCGGACTGGCTAGCTGGGGAGCGGAGTTACGCACAGACGAGCTATGGGGCACGGGCGTGTAGACGCAGACGAGCGCTGGGTGCAGAAGTGTAGACGCGGACGGGCGATGCAGGTGAGCGTGCGCTTGGACGGCGCGCAAGTTGGGCGCGCGGGCTGAGCGCGGATGGGGCGCGATGGAGCGAGAGCTGCTGCCGGAGGCGAGGGGGTGTGCGACGCGATGGGCAGAGGCACTAGGCGACGCGATCTGCTGCTCGGCTGGTGCGATGGGCGTCTGGGGTTCTGGTGCGACGGGCAGGGGCTGCTGCTCTCCTCTCGGCTGGCTGCACAATACAACAAATCGCACCTCTTCTTCACTCGGCCAGCAAGAACACCAAACGGAAGAAGACGAAGGGATCGAGAACTCTTACCCGGGACGACGATCGATCAACGGAGCTGCTTGGGGAGAGAAGGGCACGGTAAAAGCTAGGGAGAGAGCTTGGGCGGCTAGGGAATTTGGAAGAACACAAAAAGAAGAAAACCTAAATTCCTCTTTATTTAATCAAACACACCAATATCCCACAAACCAAAAGCTAACCAAGACATACCGAGGAATGAGCATCAATAACAGCTTGCAGCACAACCGGCAACACTACCCAACTGACCACTAAGGCAACTCGAGTTCAAAACTCAACATCTACACTTTTAATTTTCAAATTTACTTTTGCATCTCTCCATGCCCAAACACATTCACAAAACATCAAAACCCTACATAAGACCATCCAATAATTTTTACAACTGAAAAGACAGAAACGACCCTGACGGCCCGACCAAAATTACTAAAATACCCCTAGGGCATACTTGGAAGACCGGGATGAAAACTTGGGCCGTTACAGTTTACAAACAATGCCAAAATCCAGAAACAATCAGAAACATCCTAAGAGCTTCGTGCCCAACTACATGCATTCAGAGGAAAAAACATAAACATAAACAATAAACTCAGAGTTCGGGAAGACAACAGGTTTTCCATGATCAGCAGCTCCTTCTTCAGCCATCTTGTCTCGCGCCCTGGTTACCTGTGGAAACCACAAAATAAGGGTAAGTAACGAATTACTCAATAAGAATCCCCAACCGGGGTACAATACGATACAACTGGTCATCTAGCAGAAAGTATGCAAGCTAATGAATACAACACAGAAGAGAGCACATCACTTTAATCCATACACAAATACCACTGATGCCATCTTACGGTCTTACTCCAGAAACTACAACGAATCTCGGTACACTACGAGAAACTGGCCTCAGCTTTCCTATTACTGTCGATACGAAAGGTACACTGAACTCAAGATCCCGAGGAGCTCTCCAGGCGGCGCTGTAATGAGCGTGCGCGCGCACCGCATGCTGCTGCAAACTAGGGAGGTGCTGGGTCTAGGGCATGCTGCCGTGGTCCAGTACGCATGCCTAAAAGAATCTCTGGATCGGTGTCACTGAACATAGTGGTGTGAGACCAGGACACTATGATTATGTCAGCCTGTACCACCGCACCTGAGGCTAAGATACCGGTCGTGGTAGGCTTACACCAGGAACCGGTCCTGAGGCTATGTGCTCTATTATGTGTTTATATTCATAGCTTGCATATCTTTCAGCTAGATGACCATGTATATCGTATTGTACCCCGGTTGGGGATTCTTACTGAGTAATTTGTTACTCACCCTTATTTTTTGGTTTTCCACAGGTAACCAAGGTGCGAGACAGAATGGCTGAAGGAGGAGCTGTGATCATGGGAACCTGCTGTCATCTCTGACCTTTTTATATTATGACTCTTGTCTTTTTATTTCCCCTGAATGCATGTAGTCGAGCACGGAGCCCTAGGATGTTTTTCTCAATGTTTTGTGGATTCCAGCATTGTTGTATCTGAGAAGGTTTTGAATGATTTTAATAAATCTTTGATCAGAGTAAACTTTGGAAAAGTATTTGTCCTGAAACAGGTGCTTGGAGACAGGAACGGGTTTCATCAAACTGTAATGATTTTTGTTTGAATGTTGAATGTTTTAAGTTTTAATTGGAATCCGAAATCATATTTTCATATTGTCCTTTACTTTGAATGCATGCATTGGGGTAAAGGCCCATTTAGAGCCCCTTTTTGGGTCGGGTCTTTACAGTTGGTATCAGAGCTCAGAGTCATAGATTCTGTAGACTGACCTTTTGTTGTAGGTCGTTTTCCCCATGATCACCAAAGACTGACACGGTCATCAGTACGCCTAAGTTTTCTGCTTTTAGAAAAGGGTTAAGAATTTACAATACTTTTCATCTAGTATATGCCTTGTTTAGTGTTGTGGAGCGGAGACGAGCAGGTTCTGACTCGTTGTTGGTTTGGGTCCTGAGCACCATCATGCCAACTTCTCGCAGTGTAAGATGTATGTTTGCAGCTTGTCAGGGTATCCAGATAGATTCAGATACCGCTGGGACACCGTCCCAGAGAGAGGCATAGGTTAGACTCCCGTAGGCCCTTGCGGTGTGACCCAGCTGTTAATTCCCCTAGTGAGAGGGTGGAGGTGTTTTGCCCTGGTGTACCACTCCAGGAGAGGAGTTAGCTTTGGCTTTTGCTCATGTTGATGCTTGTGGAGCAGGTCCCAGAGTGGGCTAGCCTGGGTAGTTCAGGTGTGGATCTTGAACCTTAGCAGATTGTTTGATTGCCCAATGAGTAGCTGCAGAGTTGGTAGCCTCCGAGGAGGTTGCTGAGACATCTTTGTTCTCTTATAAGTGTTGTTGTTTTGCAGCCAGTAAGTCGGAACCACAGTAGTTTAAGGGTGCAATGGCAAAGTGTTCCCATCGGACTTGATCCATTGGTGGTTTCCCAGTTGTTTAATAGAGTTGAGCACTCTTCTTTTGGTGAGCCCTAGAGTAGGGCTAGCTGCTGCATGTTGAGAGAGCTGGCCAGAGTTTTGGTGAGCATTAGGTGGAGATGCAAGAGTAGGCCCTGAGACTTCAGTTAGATGAGATGTCATAGTCAGGGTTGTCTGAGTTTTGAGCCATTGTATGCCTAGCCTTAGTTTTTGTCACTTGAGGTTGTGACCTTGTTGGCCCCATTTGTAGTAAGAGGTGGATTTGGTAGTAGTGGCACTTGAGGTGCATTGGTTGGTGTGCCGCTTTGGCACTAAGTCTGGTTCAGGCCTGAGTTTGGCATGGGTATAGCAGATGGTTCTATATCCCGTCCGGAGTTCAGCACACTTTTTTAGCCTTTGGATCCGTTTGTGGTAGTTGCACCTGTTTAGGTCATGCAAGAGGGCTAGTTCAGTGGTAGTCGAAGGACTACATGTGAAAAGATGCCTATGAGATGAGCTGGATGCCTATGAGGCGAGTTGGATGCCTATGAGATGAGCTGGATGCCTATGAGGCGAGTTGGATGCCTATGAGATGAGCTGGATGCCTATGAGGCGAGTTGGATGCCTATGAGATTGGTAGGATGCCTTATGAGAGGAGTTGGACGCCTTATGTGTAAGCCACTTGGTAGAGGCTTGGTATAAAGTAAGTTTGGTTTGGCATTGTTATGCTTTAGTAGAGCAAGGTTGCCGCAGCTTCGAGTATCGTGTGGAGATGGAACTTTTGGTGTTCCTTTGGTTGATTGTATCTTTGCCAGAAGTTAGTGTTGCCTTTTGGAAAGCACCTGTTAGTCTTGGATTTCTAAAGGAAGGTTGAGAGTTGTGCACATAAGTGTGTTTTGTGTAGTTCGTTCTGGTGGCCAGAGTTTCAGAACCATAGAGGGTTTGCATTGGAGAACTGGTGCTCAGTTCTTGGAGGAGTTGGACTCCAGATGGATGTTGTAAGGCTTTAGTAGAGGTTGTAAGGATACCGTGCTCGTAGTCGGGTTGTTGTTTAGGCAAGTTTTGTTAGGTTGGACCTAAGCTTGGTTGGTGGAACCTCTTGTGGCTCTTGGTTGGAGTTCAGATGGTACTGAACAAATGGTAGTTGTAGCGAAGCCACGTAGTTCCTGATCGCAGTTGCTAAGAGTGTTGCTCGGAATCCTTACCCTGGGTGGAAGCTACATTGTGGCTGATGCTTTGAGTAGAAGGATGACACGTTCTGAAGGGTTTCTGGTCTTTTTGGTTTCGAGGTTCGGAGCAGGCCAGCATGGTTGAGATGCTGGAAAAAGAAGTTGTTTGTTCAGGCAGTTGGTTGTTAGACCGTTTGACGACAGTGTGTGTCGAGGGTAGCTGAAGAACCCTAGTTGTGGAGAGCCTCACCAGAGCTCAGTCAGACCTAGGTAGTGAGTTTCAGTTGGCAAGCCGGAGTCGAGTAGGTTGTAGGCTTCGGGTGAGTTGCTGGCAGTTTTGGTAGGCTAGCAAGCCAGAGTTTGTTTCAAGTAGAGTCCGGATTGGTTCCGGTGTGGTGGCTAGTTGGTGCTTGATGTTGACCAAGGTGTGGTTTTTGAGTTGCTAGAAGTTAGTTTTGCTCGTGGATCGAGTGGTTCGTCCTTGTCGGTGGTTTCCTACTTCCAGGATGTAGAGAGTTGCCCTTCTTTGGTGTGGAGGTGTGTCTTGGCTAGTTTGTGGTTGGCGGTTCTGTCAGTGGTGGATCCCCCTGTTGTTGCCTCCGTGAGAGTTAGATGTTGTGGCTTTAGCTGAGCATGGCAGCGAGTGTGTGTGGAGCTCTCTGTCCTTCGGATGCCCGCTTGTAAGGATCTGTTTCCTCTTATGAGTTGTCAGCTTATTCCTTGGTCTTGGAGTTGGTGGTAGTGGTGCTAGCAAGAAGGAAAAGTTGTTGGTTGCTTGGAAGCAGTTGTTTGTCCAGTTAAGCGGACTCTTGAGTGGTGTTCTGGAAGTTGTAGTAAGGGTTGTTCTGCTCCTATGAGTGTTTGGCCTAGTCAGTTAAGGTTTTGTGTGTTGGCTTGGAAGCTGTTGCACCTTTGTAGTTGAAGGCCCCTTTGTTTCAGTTGTGGATGAGGTTGCACCATTGTGGCTGGATCGTGGTCTTGACCTATTGAGGATCCTTCTTTGGTTAGTGTAGCTTGTGCTCTGCCAACCACTGTTGGTATTCTTGTTCTTGGTAGTTGGTGTTGACCAAGTAGTGGAGTTCCGTCTATGAAGTTAAGTGGGTAGGAGCAATGAGCTTAATCTAGAGGGTATAAGCCTGTATGTGTTATCATTTGGACTTGTGAGATGTGTCTCTTAAGGGGACGAACTGTAACGACCCGACCCGAATGGGGTTCTAAATAGGCCATTACCTCAATGCATGCATACAAATCTACAGAAAATTTGCAAGATGGTGTTTGGATTCTAAGTAAAAGCTAAAACATGAAAACATCCATTTAAAAATCAACATAAATTCCTGAAACTTGTCCCTGTTTCCAAGCACCTGTTTCAAGGCAAATACATTTCCAAAACTTACTCTGATCAGAGATTTATTTAAAACATACAAACTTTACAACAATGCTATAATCCGGAAATACATTCAGAAAACACCCTAGGGCTCCGTGCCCAACTACATGCATTCAGAGGACATTTAAATCATAAACATAAACATAAGACTCAGAGTTGAACAACGGGTTTCCATGATCACAGCTCCTCCTCCGACCATCTGTCTCGCACCATGGTTACTGTGGAAAACCACATAATAAGGGTGAGTAACGAATTACTCAGTAAGAATCCCCAACCGGAGTACAATACGATACACATGGTCATCTAGCAGAAAGATATGCAAGCTATGAATATAAACACAGATAGAGCACATAGCTTAGCCCACACTTGGGCCTCGGATGCCAACTCAGGGTCTTAGTCCGGAAATCAATCACCACATCCACACAATACACAAGTCGCCCTATACGAGAAACAAGTCCCGGCCTCAGCCTGTCTACTGTCGACGAAAGGTACACTAGCTCAAGAACCCGAGGAGCTCTCCGGTCGGCGCTGTAATGAGCGTAAACATGCACCGCGTGCTTCTACAGACTATGGGGGGTGCCGGGTCTAGTGGCAAGCTGCCCATATCCGGATACCACGCCTAACTAAATCTCTAGATCGGTGTCACTGACATAGGGGTGTGAGACCTGGACACGTGAACTATGTCAGCCTGTACCACCGCACCTGAGGCTAAGGAACGGGTCGTGGTAGGCTTACACCAGGAAGCCGTCCTTACCTTAACAGTGGCAATCAGGGCTCTTGCCGAACACGCCGAGGACGCGTTTGCATTTGCAGGGGACTAGGCATTGCCAAGTCATCATCCCGACCGTTGGGGCATCGCTTAGACTACCACCCTCACCCAAGATTGCGGGGCCTACCGGTTGGGATAGCTAATCCTCTCACGGGTCCAAGGACGGAGAAGCTGTCTAGAACGTCCTTGCCATGGATGCAAGATACTTTATACATCGAGCCGGATGATGTTATCTACCGCAATTCTAACTCGCCCTAGCAATCAACACACAATTCCATAAAATCCAATACGTGCTCAATAAGAATACAACGAGCCTAACATGATACTACGAAGCAAGGCAGATACGAGCATGCGTAAAGGAACAACCTAGCATGGACTAACATGAGAAACAACATAGGAAATCATGCGATCGGGAATTGAGAATAGAGCACTTATCGAGGAACATGCCAATAAACACAAACAAGCATACAATCAAAGCATCACATGATACATCGCAGGGCCCACACAACTCGGTAAGAAATCCTTACCTGGCCGGAAGACCTCTAAACACAAGAAACCTAAGCTGCGATGGAACCCGAGCTACCTATAACGAACCAAGCAAAACACATCAATAATCATAGAATAGCCCTAAATACACTAAAATAAATAGGGCTCGGCTGGGAACAACTCACGAGGGCGCGACGGACACACGAACGAGCCGATTGCACGAACAGGCGGCAAAGAATGGGGTTGGCTGGCGCGCTGGGCGCAGGAATGGGCGCGTGGGCGGCGGGCTGGCGTGGGCGTGGCGCTGGCGCGACCGCCATGTGTGGACGCTACTGGGCAAGGCCGGGTGCACGGAGCGCGCGCGCGGCGGCGCGGACACGGGCTATGACGAGCGCGGCGAGCGGCGGCACGGCGAGGGCGCGCGCGTCTCTCAGCGAGGGCGGCGACGGCACGGCGCGGCTCGGTAGATCTCGTGCGACGACGACGACGCGGCGCGGCCGGGCGAGAGCAGGCGGATCTGGTGCGACGGGCTCACTGGAGCGAGCGATAAATTTGGGCGAAGACGGCGGATCTCGGCGCGCGAGCTCGGGCGATCCGCTGGCGCGCGATGGCGATAAGCGGCGAAGGCCGACCGGCGCACGGCGAGGGCGACGACGAGCTCGGTGGCGGCGATAAGTGGCATTTGCCATTTGAAATTTGCTCGGGGAGAGAGAGAGAAAAGAAAAGAGAAAAAAAAAAAAAAGAAAAGAAAAAGAAAAAGAAAGAAAAATAATGAATTTGGACAAGAAAAGGGAAAATGGAAAAAAAAAAAAAGGAAAAAGGATTTTATCCCAAAAATCCATCCTTATCCAATAAAACCTCAAAATCCCATTTCCCGCTTCCTCCTTCGAGACTGATCAAGCAACCTTTTCCAATAAACAAATCTCACTTAAATCCATCTCCCAAAGCAACACTAAAGGGCCCGGGCTCGAATCCCAAAGGAAACACACAACCAACCATCACTTTGCAAAAATCCCAAATCACAACCGAACTTCCAAACGACTAGCCCAAACATCTCGGGACTCATGTCCAACCCAAACAAGCCACGGCAAAGGCAGGAGCTACCTCGAAGCCCTGAAAACCACAAATCCTGCCCGGAGAGCCAAAAGACCAAAATACCCCTAAGGAACAAAACCGCTCTAACGACCCAACCAACAACCGAAACTTGACCCGAAGGCACCTCGAAAACTGGGATAGAAAATTGGGTGTTACAATACTCCCTCCTTTAAAGACTTTCGTCCTCGAAAGTCCTAAGACTAAATAAACGACTCGGGAAAACTCAACTGAACCTGGTCCATCGAACTTCTCGGCCAACAACACCAACCTTCTTCGAAAACCAAACCCTCTTGGGTTCTCAAAAACTCAAGGCCACAATGCCATCCAGACTGCCAAACACTGAACTTTCCAGATTCCAAAAAACCAAACGGCCTACTCTTACTTCACAAGAGACTAACAAACCTCAAACCTTGTCTACAGCCTTAACGAGATCCAAGCGAATCACCAACTGGCGATTGATCCAAAAAGGCAAACTTCTCCAACTAGAACACGACCACAACACTTAAGCAACCATCTTAAGGAGAAAACGCCGAACCAAAGGCAAGGGGCACCATCCTGGTACACCAGACGGCTAACAACACTCACACCGGTGAAACTTCCCGCCACGGCCACCTCTAAAAGACAAGGGCCAAGCACAGGCTCCACTCGGCCAAACCAACAAACTAGAACTTCTCATCGGCCGAACGCAAACTTTCCAAAGAAAACCTACCAGCAACTGGCCAAGGAGAACATCGCCAGGCAAGGAACGACCAACATTCCTCTCAAGGAAAACTCGGGAAGCAAGGACTAAACCATCACGCAGCTATCTGCGACACAACACCTTGAGGAAAACAGCTCAACAGCTTACCAACCAATGCCACGGCACCTCTGTGCCAACTCACTCAAACGCGGCTCTGCTAATGCCAACTGCGAACGCACAACAACTAGGAACAAAGCCCGAGAAGGGCTTGCTCTGCAAAACTCAACCCAAACTTATGACGACCACCCTCGCCACCAAGCTACTCTCGAACTCTTAAAATCCAACTGGCTACTCAAAGGACTTCTCCTTTAAGCTTAAGCCTAACTCAACTTCCAACCAGAAGCTCCACTCCCGAAACCTTACAAGGAAAACGGGAAACGACAATCTCAAAGCTTACAGATCCTGAGCCACACGAATCCGCAAGACTACCTCAGAAGCCAACACTCGAGGCGGACAACCATGGAGCAACTCAACCACCACAGAGACTAGGGAAAAAAGGAAAATCTTCAATCCCCAAAGAACCAACAACTTGCCAGAAACAACTCAACTCTTACTGGCTGGCCACCGCCCTTGAGGGGACAAACAACTTTGCTTGCTGACAACACAAAGCAGGGACCCTCTCGCTGGGCTGACCGCTGCGCTACTCTGATCAACTACACAACTCAGAAGCTAAGCTGACTTCTGCCAAACAGGAAACGACTTTCCCAGCAAGCAAACTCTGAAGGGCGGCGAACTCCACACACGCTCGCTGACTTGCTCAAAACCAAAGCAACAGCAACCAACTCTCTTGGAAGCAACACCTAACAGAAATCTCAACCAATCGGATCACCAATCCGGAACTAACAGCACTTGCTCAACTGCCGAGGGAGGGGTCAACTCCCAAAATTTTCTGACCAAGAACAAGTCCTCAGGGCAACCCCCTCCAGCTAGAACCGAACTAGCTCTTGAAGCAACAAGAGAATCACATCTTGGCCAAACACTCACAAGAGGCAGAACAACACTTACTGCAGTCTCTAGAACACCATCCAAGAGTTCACCTATCTGGACAACCAACTGCTTCCAAGCAGCCAACAAACTTTCCTTCTTGCTAGCACCTCTACCATCGACTCATGGCTACGGAAGAAACTTGACAACTCTCAGAAGGAAACGGCTCTTACAAGCAGACAACCGAAGGACAGAGGCTCCACATATGCTCACTGTCTTGCTCCACTAGGGCAACAACAACTAAAACTCACGGCAACAACAAGGGTCCACCACAGACTGAACCTCCAATTGCCAAACGGGGCAACTCAACATCCTGAAAATAGGAAAACAACCAATAGGGCACGAACCATTCGCCCTACGAGCAAAACTAATTTCTAGCAACTCCAATCCATACCGTGGCCAACACCAAGCATCAACCTGCCACCACACTGGAACCAATCCGGACTTTACTCCAAACAAACACTAGCTTGCTAGCCTACCAAGACTGCTAGCAACTCACCTGAGGCTACAAACTACACGCCTCCAGCTTGCCAACTGAAACTCACTACCTGGGCCTGACTGAGCTCTGGATAGGCTCTCCACAACCTAGGATTCTCCGGCAACCCTCGACACACACTGTCGACAAACGAGCTAACGACCAACCGCTCGGGCGGGCACAACTCTCTCCAAAGAACTTAACCATACAAAGCCAACACCAACTCCTTGGGAACCAAGAGGACCGAACGCGCTACCGAACGCGTCATCCTCCCGCTCAAACAACAGCCACAACAAGGCTTCTACCCAAGGAAAGGATCCGAACAACTCTCTTAGCCATGACGATCGAAATCGCTGCGGCTTTGCTACCACGCTCTTGATCGGTTTCCAAATCGAACTCCAACTAACAATCAACAAGAAGATCCGCCAACCAAGCTTAGGTCCAACCCAACAACACTGGCCTAAGCAACAACCTGATACCACGAGCATGGTATCCTTACCACCTCGCTAAAGCCTTACAACATCCACCTGAAGTTCAACTTCTCCAGAAACTGAGCACCAGATCTCCAAAGCAAACCCTACACGGATCTGAAACTTTCGCCACCGAATGAACCACACAAAACACACTTGTGTGCACAACTCTCAACCTTCCTTCAGAGATCCAAGACTAACAAGCGCTTTTCCAAAAAAACAAAAACAACGCTAACTCCTGGCAGAGATACAAACAATCCAAGGAACACCAAAAGTTCCATCTCCACACGATACTCGAAGCTGAGGCAACCTTGCTCTACCAAAGCATAACAATGCCAAACCGAACTTACTTTATACCAAGCCTCTACCAAGGGTGCTTACCCAAAAAGGCATCTGAAACCTCTCACAAGGCATCACTCATCTCGCCTCATAGGCATCCAAATTTCATCTCATGAGCATCCAACTCAGATCCTCTCTTTGGACCAAACTCGCATCTACAATGCTCAACTCTCCTCAAATTTAGGCACTCGAAGGTAGTTGACCGCACTACCAACCACAAAGAAAATCTCTTGGCCTTAACACTAGCGCGAGACTCACGCGCACCAACACTTACCAACCGCCAACTGGCCGACTTACTCAACCTCCGAAACATCTGGGAAAAGGCTCCGGCCCGCTCCTCTCGAGCATCCTCTCGCTTGTAGTCCATCGACTACCACCGAACTAGCACTGGCACGACCTAAAGAGGTGCAATCGCCATAAACGGATCCAAGGCTAAAAAGGAGGCGCTGAACTCCGGACGGCATAGAACCATCCGCTATGCCCAAGCCAAACTCAAGCTGAACCGGACTTAGTGCCAAAGCGGCACACCAACCAATGCACCTCAAGTGCCACTACTACCAAAACCACATCTTACTACCAATGGGGCCAACAAGATCACAACCTCAAGTGACAAGAACTCGGCTAGGCATACAAGGGCTCCAACTCAAAAACCATGCCTATGGCATCTCATCAAACCGAAGGCTCACCGCCTACTCTTGCACCTCTACATGATGCTCAACAAAAACTCGCCGGCTCTCTCAACATGCATGCAGCCTAGCTCCACTCCAGAGCTCACCAAAGGAAGAGTGTTCAACTCTACCAAACATCCGAGGAAAACACCGACGGATCTAATCCAAGGGAATATCGCTCTTGCACCCTTAACTACGGGGGTTCCAGCCATCGGTGCAAACAACAACACTTTACAGAGCCCAAAGATGCCTCAACAATCTCCTCGAAGGTGCCAACTCTGCAGCCTACTCACCTGGGCAATCAAACAACCGCTAAGGCTCAAGATCAACACTTGAGCTACCAGCTAGTCCACACGGGGACTGCTCCACAAGCATCCACATAAGCACGACCATAGCTAACTCCTCTCTTAGAGTAGCACTCCAAGGCAAAGCACCTCCACCCTCTCACTAGGGGAAAACCAACAACCGGGCCACAATTGGCCTACGGAGTCCAAGCTCGCCTCCCCACGGGGACGACGCCCCGGGGCATCCGAATCTGTCGGATACCTCAACAAGCCACAACATACATCACACACTGCGGGAAGTTGGCATGATGGCGCTCTAAACCCAAACCAACAA
Source organism: Sicyos edulis (assembly GCA_036507275.1). NCBI lineage: Eukaryota > Viridiplantae > Streptophyta > Magnoliopsida > Cucurbitales > Cucurbitaceae > Sicyos > Sicyos edulis. The sequence continues at coordinate 15,820,927 of CM071854.1, forward strand.
CGAGTCGAACTCGCTCGTCTCCGCTCCACAACACTACACAAGGCATACACTAGATGATGTGTATTGTAAATTCTTAACCCTTTTTCAACAACAAATAGTAAACTTAGGCGCACTGATGTCGCTTGAGTCTTGATGATCATGGAAAAATGACCTACAACAAAAGGTCAGTCTACAGAATCTATGACTCTCGAGCTCGATACCAGCTGTAACTGACCCGACCGAATGGGGTTCTAAATAGGCCATTACCTCAATGCATGCATACAAATCTCTGAGAAAATTTGCAAGATGGTGTTTGGATTCTAAGTAAAAGCTAAAACATGAAAACATCCATTTAAAAATCAACATAAATTCCTGAAACCTGTCCCTGTTTCCAAGCACTTGTTTCAAGGCAAATACATTTCCAAAACTTACTCTGATCAGAGATTTATTTAAAACATACAAACTTTACAACAATGCTAGAATCCGGAAATACATTCAGAAAACACCCTAGGGCTCCGTGCCCAACTACATGCATTCAGAGGACATTTAAATCATAAACATAAACATAAGACTCAGAGTTGAACAACGGGTTTCCATGATCACAGCTCCTCCTCCAGCCATCCTGTCTCGCACCATGGTTACCTGTGGAAAACCACATAATAAGGGTGAGTAACGAATTACTCAGTAAGAATCCCCAACCGGGGTACAATACGATACACATGGTCATCTAGCAGAAAGATATGCAAGCTATGAATATAAACACAGATAGAGCACATAGCTTAGCCCACACTTGGGCCTCGGATGCCAACTCAGGGTCTTAGTCCGGAAATCAATCACCACATCCACACAATACACAAGTCGCCCTATACGAGAAACAAGTCCCGGCCTCACTGTCTCATCGTCGCACGAAAGGTACACTAGCTCAAGAACCCGAGGAGCTCTCCGGTCGGCGCTGTAATGAGCGTAAACATGCACCGAGTGCTTCTACAGACTATGGGGGGTGCCGGGTCTAGTGGCAAGCTGCCCATATCAGGATACCACGCCTAACTAAATCTCTAGATCGGTGTCACTGACATAGGGGTGTGAGACTTGGACACGTGAACTATGTCGTCTGTACCACCGCACTTTGAGGCTAAAGAACGGGTCGTGGTAGGCTTACACCAGAAGCCGTCCTTACCTTAACAGTGGCAATCAAGGGCTCTTGCCGAACACGCCGAGGACGCGTGCGGCTGCCGGGGACTAGGCATTGCCAAGTCATCATCCCGACCGTTGGGGCATCGCTTAGACTACCACCCTCACCCAAGATTGCGGGGCCTCACCGGTTGGGATTGCTAATCCCCTCACGGGGTCCAAGGACGGAGAATCGTCTAGAACGTCCTTGCCATGGATGCAAGATACTTTATGCATCAGCCGGATGATGCTATCTACCTGCAATTCTAACCTGCCCTAGCAATCAACACACAATTCCATAAAATCCAATACGTGCTCAATAAGAATACAACGAGCCTAACATGATACTACGAAGCAAGGAACAAATACGAGCATGCCAGAAAGGAACAACCTAGCATGGACTAACATGAGAAACAACATAGGAAATCATGCCAGTCGGGAATTCAGAATAGAGCACTTATCAGGGAACATGCCAATAAACACAAACAAGCATACAATCAGCATCACATGATACATCGCAGGCCCACACAACTCCGGTAAGAAATCCTTACACCGCCGGAAGACCTCTAAACACAAGAAACCTAAGCCGCGATCGAACCCGAGCTACCTATAACGAACCAAGCAAAACACATCAATAATCATAGAATAGCCCTAAATACACTAAAATAAATAGGGCTCAGCTCGGAAGCAACTCACGAGGCGCGACGGACACACGAACGAGCCGATTGCACGAACGGGCAAAGAATAGGGTTTACTGGGCGCACTGGGCGCAGGAATGGGCGCGGGGGGGCGCCGCTCGCCGCTGGGCGTTGCGCTGGGCACGGCATTGGCGCGACGGCGCTGCGCTGCGTGAGGCGCGCGGACACGGCGATGACGCGCGCGGCGGCGGCGACTGGCAGACGGCGAGGCGCGCGCGCTCGGCAGGACGGCAACGGGCGCGGCTTCGGCAGGACGGCGCACGGCGCGGCTCGGCAGATCCGTGCGTGCGACGACGACGACGCGCGGCCGGGCGGATTCGTGCGACGGGCTCGGGCTGAGGAGCGAGCGACGGGGCTGGGCGAAGACGGGCGGATCTGGGGCGCGAGCTCGGGCGATTTGGCTGCTGGCGACGTGCGATGGCGAGCGAAGGCCGATCAGCGGCACGGCGAGGGCGACGACGAGCTCGGGCTGGCGGCGATGGGAATACACGGCTGCTGCTCGGTTGTTTGCCGAGAGAGAGAGAGAAAGAGAAAAAAAAAGAAAAAAAAAAAAAAGAAAAAGAAAAAAAAAGAAAGGAAAAAAATGAATTTGGACAAGAAAAGGGAAAATGGAAAAAAAAAAAGGAAAAAGGGATTTTATCCAAAAATCCATCCTTATCCAATAAAACCTCAAAATCCCATTTCCGGCTTCCTCCTTCGAGACCCGATCAAGCAACCTTTTCCAATAAACAAATCTCACTTAAATCCATCTCCCAAAGCAACACTAAAGGGCCCGGGCTTGAATCCGGAAGCACACAACCAACCATCACCTTGCAAAAATCCCAAATCACAACCGAACTTCCAAACGACTAGCCCAAACATCTGGGACTCATGATCCAACCCAAACAAGCCACAGCAAAGGCGGGAGCTACCTCGAAGCCACGAAAACCACAAATCCGCCTCAAGAGCCAAAAGACCAAAATACCCCTAAGGAACAAAACCGCTCTAACGACCCAACCAACAACCGAAACTTGACCCGAAGGCACCTCGAAAACTGGGATAGAAAACTGGGCTGTTACACGAACTTGGTTTCGTTGTTTGCATGGAGGTAAGCTTAGTGGAGGGAGCCCTCTGGGCCTGGTTATTTGCGGGCTGTCTTGTCCAGCCAGTGATTTGAGTCAAGCTAGAGTTGAGTGGATTGGCATAGCTATGCCGTTTGTAGTTGTTTGGGCTTTCGAGTTCGTAGCACTCAAGTTGTTGGGTTGTAAGTTCCGTGTGGGAGCTGTCAGTTAGTCGAGGTTGTTGAGTGAGTTAAGATTTTTGGAGGATTGGTTTCAGTAGCTAGAGCTCGCACCTCGTTTCGTGTGCAGAGGCCATTTCTTTGGAGTAGAGGCATGTCAGTTTCAGGCTGGAGTTGTTGGCACCACGGTGTGGCAACAAAGGTTTTTCTAGGCAGTGCGTTGATGAACCGTGGTTCTGGAGAGCGTTGTTAAGAGGCTTATGAGCCGAGTGTAGTCCTGTAGTGTTTTCACCCTCTGACCGATGGTCTTTTGGGGGTAGTGATCCAGAACCTTTGGAGCTTGTTGCGAGTTGGTGTTTCCGTGATTAGGCAGCGGGAGACCAGTGTGGTTTATGAGGTTGCCTTGGGTTGCAGTTCTCAGCAGTCAGTTCTTGTGGTTCCATTGAGGCATTGTATGGTAAGTATTGCAGGATTCCAGTGTTCTGGGAAAAGGTTGGTTGCCATCAGTTTTGTGTTGGGGTCCTGAGTTGCTGCATTTGACCAGAGGTGATGCAGGAGTATCGAGCTCGTAGGTTGATAGCTCAGATCAGGCAGGAAAGTTACGCAGATGTTCGGCGTCGAGCTTTAGAGTTTGAGGTTGGACAGCTCATGTTTTAAGGTTGCATCCATGCTGGGTGTGTTGAGGTTTTGTAAGCGAGGGAAGTTGAGTCCCAGTTTGTTGGTCCGTTTGGAGATTCTCGAGAGGATTGGCAGAGTTGCTTATTGGTTAGCTTTTTCTGTCATTGTCAGGCGTGTGCAGTGTTCTCATGTATCGGTGTGAGGCAGTTTGTGTCGGACCCATCGCTCATTGTGGGCTTTGAGCCTTTGCAGCTAATTGAGGATTTGAGCTTCGAGGGGAAGCCTGTGAGTATTCTGGTCTTTGAGACGAAGACGTTGCGTAATCGTGAGATCCGTTTGGTAAAAGTTTAGTGGAGGAGTCAGAGTTCTAAGGAGGTCGCTCGTGAGCGGGGAAGACGGGATGAGATTGCAGTATCCTGTGCTGTTTCAGTCTTAAGGACTTTCGAGGACGAAAGTCATAAAAGGAGGGAATATTGTAAAGGCCCAGGTTTTCATCCCGGTCTTCCAGGTATGCCCTAGGGGTATTTTGGTAATTTGGTCGGGCCGTCAAAGCCGTTTATGTCTTTTTCCAGTTGCTAAAATTATTGGATGATTTATGTAAGTTTTTTAGGCTTTGTGGATGAGTTTGAGCAAGGATAGATGCAAAAGTTAAAATATAGGAAAATTGTGTTGCAGTCGGGGTTCGAGCCAGGGTGGCCTTGTGTGCTAGATGAGAGCCTTGCCAGTTGAGCCACCAGGTGTTTTTGTTCCTCTCTCCGCAGCATATCCTAGTTAGCCTTGAGTTCTTCGGGTTTTGGTGCATTTGATTAAATGAAAGGAAATTAGGTTTTTGTTTTTTATTCTCCAAACCCCCCATGGCCGCCCAACCCTCTTCTCTCTAGCCATCTTGCGTGAGTCTTCTCCCGAGAGTCCTCCGAGTGTCGTTCCGGCCAGCCAAGCAACCCAGCCGAGCAGCCCGGTCGAGCATCCCAGCCAGATCGCACCAGCAAAAGCCCCAGCGCGCCAAAGAACTTCGGCCAAAGCCGTCGCAGCGCGCCAGCGCCCAACAGAGGCCGTCGCACGCACCAGACCCCGTGCCCGTCGCCGTCGCAGCCACCGCATAGCGTTGCTCTCCCACGCGCGCCCAGCCCGTCTGTGCGCCAGACACCATCGCCCAGCTGAGCATGCGCCCGCGCGCCCGTCATCGTCCCAGCGCGTCCGCGCCCAGCGCCAGCGTCTTTGTGCCGTTCGCCGCCCGCCCATGTCCTCGCTGTCTCACAAGCGCGTCGCGCGCGCCCAGCGCGCAGCGTTGCAGCAGCCAGCTGCGCCCATCTCTGCGCCCGTCAGCGCCAAAGAAGACTTCGCCGTCTGTGCACGCCGCCGTCCCGTGTCGTCACCGAAGCTGCGTGAGTTGCTCCCGAGCCGAGCCTTGTTTATTTTATTATATTTAGGCATATGGATTTTGATTATCATTGTTTTTGTTAGGTTCTCGGTAGCTAGCTCGGGTTCGATCGCAGCTTAGGTTTTTGTGTGTAGTTGCCTCCCGGCCAGGTAAGGATTTCTTACCGGAGTTGTGTGGGCCCTGCGATATTATATGTGATTGTTGTTTGTGTGTTTGTTCGTGTTTATCAGCATGTTTAGCGATAGGTGTTCTGTTCTGAATTCCCGACTGGCATGATTCCTTATGTTGTTTCTCATGTTAGTCCATGCTAGGTTGTTCCGTTCGCATGCTCAGTATCATTCTTGTTTCGTAGTATCATGCTAGGCTCGTTGTATCTGTTGAGCACGTATTGGATTGTATTGGATTGTATGTTATTGATATGATAGGTTAGAGTGTAGGTAGGTAGCATCATCCGGGCCCGAATGCATAAGTGTCTTGCATCCATGGTGGACGCATTTGAGGTAGTACTCCGTCCCTGGACCCCGTTAGGGTTTAGCTAACCCGACCGGTAGGCCCTGCAATCTTGGGTGAGGGTGGCAGACTGTTAAATGCCCCAACGGTCGGGATGATGACTTGGCATTGCCTCGTCCCCGGCAGCCGGCACGTCCTCAACGTGTTCGGCAGTAGCCCCTGATTGCCACCTGTTAGGGCAAGGATGGCTTCCTAGTGTAAGCCTACCACGACCGATTCCTTAGCCTCAGGTGCGGTGGTTCAGGCTGACATAGTTCACGTGTCCAAGTCTCACACCCCTATGTCAGTGACACCGATCCAGAGATTTAGTTAGGCATGGTGACTGGACATGGGCAGCTTGCCACTAGACCCGACACCCCCCATGGTCTGCAGTAGCATGCGCTGTACGCTTACCCTCATTATAGCGCCGACCGGAGTGCTCCTCGGGATCTTGAGCTAGTGCACCTTTCGTATCGATTGTAGACAGGCTGAGGTCGAGACTTGTTTCTCGTATAGGGCGTATTGTGTGGTGGATTATTCCGGACTAAGACCCTGAGTTGGCATCCGAGGTCCAAGTGTGGACTTAAGCTATGTGCTCTATTCTGTGTTTATATTCATAGCTTGCATATCTTTCGGCTAGATGACCATGTATATCGTATTGTACCCCGGTTGGGGATTCTTACTGAGTAATTCGTTACTCACCCTTATTTTGTGGTTTTCCACAGGTAACCAAGGTGCGAGACAGGATGGCTGAAGGAGGAGCTGTGATCATGGGAACCCTTTGTCATCATCTCGGCCTTTTATATTATGACTCTTGTCTTTTTATTTCCCCTGAATGCATGTATCGGGCACGGAGCCCTAGGATGTTTTTCTCAATGTTTTGTGGATTCCAGCATTGTTGTATCTGAGAAGGTTTTGAATGATTTTAATAAATCTCTGATCAGAGTAAACTTTGGAAAAGTATTTGTCCTGAAACAGGTGCTTGGAGATAGGAACGGGTTTCAGCAAACTGTAATGATTTTTGTTTGAATGTTGAATGTTTTATGTTTTAATTGGAATCCGAAATCATATTTTTCATATTGTCCTTTACTTTGAATGCATGCCTTGGGGTAAAGGCCCATTTAGAGCCCCTTTTTGGGTCGGGTCTTTACAGGGCTGGCTTGTGCGACGCGTCTCGGAGCTGGGCGAAGCGCTGCTACGGGCTGGCGGGATTGAGCGACTCACGGTTGGGCTTTGAGGAACTCCTCTCGGCTGCACTACACCACGACAAACACAACCAAAAAGATAAACAATCACCCTCCCTTCCTCTCGGTCAGTAAGAACAAACAACAAAACCCCTTAGCCAATGATCGGCAACAGCAACAAGAAGGAGAAATCAAAGAACGAGGAACGCTAACCAGGAACGAACGAATCAACGAAGCTCCCGGGGCTGGAAATCGCACGACAAGAAAGAGTTTGGAGGAATGGGTTGTGACAAAGGGATTTGGGAAGGAGAAGGAGAATAAAACCTATATTTTAATCAAACTCACTTAAGACACGAAAACCAAGGCATACTAAGATAACCTACGGAATGAGTATCAAAAACTACCTATAGCTCATATGGCAAGGCCCCTCTGCTATCTTCCCATCCACCTTGGCTCAAGCCTCTACCTGGAAGACCGGGATGAAAACGTGGGCCGTTACATATGTATTGGTACACATGCGTATATAACTAAGAACATGAGATGAAAAAAAAGAAAACAAATGCACACCAACTAATGTGATTAAATACGGGTAAAAACAGTCGTATATAAATCCATGTGAATTCTCTGATCCATGTTTGACACAGATATTATTATGTGAAGCCGTACGGACAGTTACACACGACCAAAGGATGCAGTTGCCTCAGGTGAGTTTTTCTTTGTTTTTTGTTTTCTCTTTATAAATACATGCAGCGACCAACAAATTTTTAATGGGGGTTTGGTATGTAGTGTTATGTATGTTTATATACCGTAAACAATTTTTAATGTTGGTTAAAAAATCGAATTTAAATTGGTATATTTCATCTTTTTTTAAAGAAATTTGTTTAAACCAATTTTTAGATTTTTTTTTAGATTTGCTGAAATTTTGTTTTAATGGTTGTTACAAAAAGTCAATATTTTGAATAATACATAAAAAAGAAATTGATTTAAATTTTGGGGATACAACTGTCCATTTTACATTTAGTTATTTAAAATTTATTTTTAAAATTAAATAATAGACATTTATTTAAAGTCTAAAAAAGTGTAGGACATCTCCTTGAAATAGTTTCTAATTTTAAATACTTACCTAGTTTTCCATTCCTATATCACACACGGCCTTTTTGTCTGCAAAAAATATCAGATAAAAAAAACGGCTGTTTTGGAGCAGTAATCTTACTGCAGAGGGGCAAACTAATTAAATCCAACACGGCTTACCATTTTTTTGACTTACACATCAAAATCAATAAACCTTATCTTTAAACAAAGTACACCTTAAGGGGTATCTTCATCTTTGTCCTTAGTTTAAAAAATGGGTTGCAATATTATTATTGAGAATGGACAAGCAAAGAATATAGAAGAAATATTAAACATATAAATTTAATATGCAGCTCGTTTTATTATTTTTTAACACAAAAAATTAGGGCTAAACCACCTATATGAACATATAGATCTACTTACATAAAAATGGTTTTACAATTAAAGGAACATTAAAGTTCATAATATAGAGATAAGGGTTTAAGAGAGAGTTTATTGTAGGACTTTTTTTAATTCAAAATACAATTAGGCCCAAACACAAAGTTTAAAATGAAATTAAATAATATTCTTTATATAACTTAAGTTTGGGAAGGTTAAGAAAAGCCATAATTCTATATTAACATAAGTGTGTTCATACTATTGAGTAGTGAGATGTATTCAAATTTTTCGACCACAATTATTGTTAAACCAAAAATAATTGCCCCATGAACTCCAACTCAATCCTAGGTAACAATATATTCAAGGGAACTTCAATCTACCTTTTATAAATATTTAAAAATTACTTTTTATAGATATTATGAGTTTCCAACGGAAAATCAATCTAAAAAAAGATAGTCTATCTTTCTTATAAAAGTTATGATCAAGTATTCTAATTTTTTTCAATGTAAAATTTTCAACATTTTTTAAGTACAAAAATCCATAAATATGTAAATGATAATCAATAAGTAATCGAAGAATAAAAAAACGACGAGGAAAAAATACAAGACACAAATTTACGTGATTCACTAACGTTGTGTTAGCTAATCCATGGGAAAAGAGGGAGCAATTTTATTAAGAAGAGATGAAAACAGAATGTAGACCATAATGCGACTAAGGTTTTATTCGAGTTTATATATGCATTCTTATTAAAATCTATCACAGATAAAATGCCTAAATACATAAAAGACCTTAATGCCGAATGTGTTTGCAAATCGGGGGCGTTGCACCCGCACCCCATTCACTGACCTGACAGTGAGACCCCTGACTAACTAATCGTTCAAAACATATCTCAAATTAAATTAGATACAATGATATGATATACACCCATATTAACTTTATATCTAACTTTTTAACGAAATTTCTACATTATGTGGGCAGTTTTAAAAGTTTATGAAAAAGTTAAAAGAGAAATATTGCAATTTTTAAAAAGAGAGACAAAATTAAAAGGGTATATTTATAATTCTAATTCTTTTAAAAAAAAAAGGGGAAAGAAAAAAGAAAGTTATAAAGGAAAGAAAATTAATAATTAAGAAGCATTGGCAATAATAAAAAAGTAAGTATAAACTGCGGGCGGGTGTTGTCGATGATGAGTCATCGTGGGAGGCATCGGCCGGCAGGGGCTTGGCATTGGCCCGGGTGGGGGCACCAACATGTGCACTCATTTCCCACCTCTAGCTAAAAAAAAAGCTAACCATTTCATTTCTTGCATCTTCCTCTTCTCTTCTTTTGTCAAGTTCAATCAAATTAACAGCTTGTGTTCAACAAGGAAGGAGAGAGAGAGAGGCAATTGCATCTTAAAGTTGGGTTAAAATAGTAGAAGAAAGTAGTTAGATTCTTTAACTTTTAGGATTGTTTCCTTTGTAATCTCTCGATTTAAGAATAACTCTAATTTATTTCGTACACTTTTAATTTTGTATCTATTAGGTTTTTGTGCTAATTTTATTGGCTTTACAATTCACACCATTAAAGGTTTTTGAGGTTAATTAGTTTAAGCCCCTAATTGTAAAATATGGACTGTACTTCTTTATTGATAGGGTAATTAAAATTTTTAACAATCCACCACCAAGTTGTTTAAATTACTTATAATAAAAAAAAATAGAAAGTTATGCACAAAAAACGAGAATTTTTTTCTTGTCTTATAAAAATAATTATCTGATCACCATGTATGTCAATACTAACAAATTGAGTTATGCTTTGATTGCATTTTTTTTTGTGGAGATATATCTTGAACGGTTTAATACCCTACGATTAGTTAGTCGGAATTCTTGCTGCCTAGTCAGCGAGTGGGGGTGTAGGGGCAACGCCCTTGATTCGTAAACAAAATTTGTTATTGTCTGTTTTATTTCTTATATGTGCTTTTAATGTAATTAGGTATGTATATGTAATAGGGTTTTAAAAAGAGTGTTTATATAAATTCAAATTGCATTCCTAGCCCTATGATGTTCATTCTATTTTTCGCCTCTCCTTAATAAAATCTTGCCTCTTCTCTGCCCGTGGGCTAGCTAATACACCGTTGATGAACCACATAAATTATGTGTTGTTTTCTTCTCTTCTATATTTTCTTCTCTTCTACGTTTTCTTTTATCTTTGATTGTTTGTGGATTGCCAATTTCTTAACATTTTCAATTCAACATTTATGAGTTGAGAGATTCATATGTGATAACTCTCAAGAATTGTGAGTTAATTGACTATGTATGTATGTATTTAGGAAGTAATTTGCTAGAAAGAATAATGTAATTCGTTATGAATGAGCATATAGGCACAGTAAGACATTTTACAGTTTTCTAAGTAAGATGAAGTTTTTCCGGTCAAATGTAGTGAAGTTATGAGCATTGTTAATGTTTGTTGTTTTTGAAGTATTTAACTACAACAAAGCGAAAGAAGCGAACCTGCATTACAGATGGATGATAAGTACCTTGGATGCATGGCAGAATCCAAAGAGAAGTAAAAGTCTCATCGTAACCATGTATACACGTTGTCGAGCAAAAAAAGTGGAACGAGGATAAATCGTGGGGCATTTGTGTAGATTGCGGGCGCAGTAACGAAGGCCTTTAAAAGCAAACCTACGTCGACTAAGTGAGTGGTTGAAAGATTGAGAGATCAAAAGAGATTACGAGTTCTTGTGACATTTCTCTTGTTATTTTGTACGCCTGGCTACACTGAAGATTTTTTGGAGCTTAGCCATCCTCACTTTTGCAGCATTCAATATTTTGCTACTTAGTTTATTTCGCTATTTTGTACTTTCTTCTTTTTAATTGAATAGTTCATAGTGTTTTCTTGACTTATGTTTATTCAGTTTTTAATGGAAAGTTATTATTCAATATCGCTGGTTTTAAATATGGGCATGAGTAGATAGTTTTATTTCGAAAATAGTAAAGTTTCATGTAGTTCGCTCGCACGTGAGAGGTAGAAAAGCTAAGTTCAAATGCATGTAAGTTTGTTTCAATATTGTTAGTGAGAAATTGCCATATGATCTTATTTTGCTTCGAGAGAATGAAATTAGGGTGTATTTGAATGTATACACTAGCTTTTGTTAAGTTAGCACTTGCAATTCAAACTTACTTAGAAGATAAGGAGTACTAGTGTGTTAGCTCAAGTATTAATGGAAACTGAAAAGTTTGAGAGAATTCACGTTGCGTTAATCCTAACTTATTGTCTCACAGCATTGGCGAATCATATGTCTTTTTTTTTCTTTTGTAACAAGGATAACCACGCCTGTAATGGCCCAGATATGCAAAAGTAAAATTGAGATATAAAGGTGTGTTTGTTGGGATTTGAACCCAGGTGGTCTGGGAGGTCAGTTATGTGTCGTTGCCGATTGTACCACAAACTATTATTGATGCTCATTCCGCGGTATGTCTTGATTAGCTTTGGGTCTTTGGGGTTTTGGTGCTTTTGACTAAATGAAGGGAAATTAGGGTTGTGTTTGCTTTCTTCTCCAAATTCCCCTAGCCGCCAAAGCTCTCTCTCGCAAGCTTCAAGCCGAGCTCCAGCTCCCCTAGCAGCCCCGTTGTTCGATCGTCATTCCGGGTAAGAGTCCTCGTCCTTTTCATCTTCTTCCGATTGGAGTCTTGCTGGCCAAGAGGAAAAGAGGTGATTTTTGTGTTTTTGTTTTGTGCAACACCGAGAGGAGAGCAAAGAACTCCTCGCGCGCCGGCCAAATGAAAGCAGCCAGACGCCTGCATCGCCCAGCCTCTGCCGTCGCACCAGCAGCCCCATCGCCAGCAGCAGACGCCCGGCCGAGCAGCCCTACCCATCACACACTGGATCAGACGCCCAGACGCCGCCAAGGTTGCCACCTTCAGATCGATCGCCGCTCGTCGCAAGATGTACCCGTGACGCTTATCGCGAGCGCGCGCGCAAGGCCAGACGCGCTGCTGCTCGTCGCAGCGCTGGCGCGCTGTCGCTTCGTCTCGCGCGCCAGCGCTAGTCTCAGCGCAACTCTGCGCCTCGGCGCAGCGTGCAAGCGCGCAAGGCAGCGCGCCAGTTGCGTGCAAGACGCCACGCTCAGCGGCGCAGATCTTGCGTCGGCGACTGTCCGTCCGTAGCGTCGGCCGTGTGTGTGTGTGAGTTGCTCCCGAGCTGAGCCCTGTTTGTCTTATAATATTTAGGCCTATAGATTGTGATATTGTTGTGCTTGTTAGGTTCTCATTAGCTAGCTTGGGATCGATCGCAGCATAGGATCTTTGTGTGTAGTTGCCTTCCGACCAAGGTAAGGATTTCTTACCAGAGTTGTGTGGGCTCTGCGATATAATATGTGATTGCTGTTTGTATGCTTGTTTGTGTTTATCAGCATGTTTAGTGATAAGTGCTCTGTTCTGAATTACGACTGGCATGATTCTCGTGTTGTTCTCATGTTAGTTCCATGTTATGTTGTTCTATTCTGGCATGCTCGTTATCTGTTCTTGCTTCGTAGTATCATGCTAGGTTCATTGCCTCTGCTGAGCACGTATTGGATTGTTTGTTGTATCTGTTATAGTTAGAATTATGATACGTAGCATCATCCAGGCGAGGGTGCATAACGTGACTTGCATCCGTGGCAGGGACGTACGAGGCAGTACTCCGTCCCTAATCCGTCGTTAGGGTTTAGCTAACCCTAACGATAGCCCTTTGCAATCTTGGGTAATTGTAACGGTCCAGTTTTCTATTTCGGTTACCCAGGTGATTTCGGGACATTATGCGGATGTTCGGATGGGCCGTTAGAGCTATTTTAACCCTTAGGGGTATTTTGGTCTTTTGCCCCTGGCCGTGGTTTTGAGGATTTTCAAGACTTGTGGCCATTCCTGCCTTTGTCGAAGCTTAATGGTTGTTGGTTGCAAGATCCGAGAGGTTTGGGCAAGTTGTTTGGAAGTTTGGAGGTGTTTTAGAAAATGGCAAAATTAATTGTAATTTTGGTGCTTCCATTGGGTTTTGAGCCCTTGCCCTAAATGGTCTTGGGGAGTTTGTAGGAAAAGAGAGTTTTATTTTAAAATAAGTTTGCTTCAGCCGGGTTTGGAAAGAGGAAGCTTCGGGAAAGGATTTTAGACTTATTTAATTAGGGAAAAGGAAAGAAAATCAAGAAAACCCCTTTTCCCCCTTGTTTTGCAAAATCTCTCTCTCTCTCTCTCTCTCTCTCTCTCTCTCCTAGCCGACCTCACCAAGAAACCCTTGCCCTTGACCATGCCCACCAAGACCAGCCAGCCCAGATCGCCTCCTAGCGCCCTGCTCGCTGCCAGACAAACCAGAGAGCACCAGACAATTTACACCAGTACCACAGCCAGCGCACGAGACAAATTTCACCTACCCGGCTCAGCGCACGACAACCCAGCCTGGCCTCAAGACCAGCTGCCCAGACGCGCGCGCGCAGAGCAGCCTCAGATTCGCCAGATCGCGCAAGACGTTGCCGCTTCGCTCGCGCGCTGCGTCCCAAAGACCGCCCGCGTCTGCGTCGTGCCACTCTCGTCCTTCGCGCTTCACGCGCTGCGCCTGTCGCGATCGCGCAGCCAGCGCCAGCCAGCGCCCGTCCCCTGCGCGCACAAGCTAAAGAAGCCAGCGCCCACTGCCGCGCCCACCAGACGTCCCGCTCGCCCACTTGCCGCCGAGCCTGCTTTTGCCAAAATTGTTGTGGCGAGACCTTGTACCTTCTCGGTTGGTAATTCCCGAGCCTCCACTCTTTTGGACCCTAAGTTGATTGGTCGTTGTTATTTAATTAGGATATTTTTATTAAATGCTTAGGTTGCTCTGGTTCGATTAGAAGCTCGGGAGTCGCTTGGTTGGCTTATGGTAGTTATTTTTCGCTTGTTTCGTGTAAGGATTTCTTACCGTGGTTGTGGTGGACCTGCGATGCTTTCTTGATTGTGCCTTATATGCATGTTTACTTGTATGAACATGATTAGTGGATAGAACGACACGATTGCACTCTTGCTAGCATGTTTGCCTGTTTGTACATGTTAGTGCCATGCTAGGATTGTTCTTCCAAAGATGCTTGAGATTCCCGCTTTAAGTTCGTAGTATCATGCTAGGTTATGTGTGAATGATGATGATATGTATGTCTAGCCAGAATCGCTTATTTTGTACTTCTAGCTAGTATAGTAGAGTTTGTCATCATCCAGAGGCCGAGAGCGGACATAACGCACTTTGTCCCCACGATCGGGAGTAGAGCGAAGCATAACGTACATTGCTTCCCCGCAAGAAGCGATGTGGATTTAGCTACCACATCGGCATAAGCCTAGTTTGTAGCTCCTGCTAGAGCGGAACCCCGCCAATGGTGCAAGCCCGCCTTGGCGGTTCTTAGCTTCATGTCGGTGGTACAGCCGCATGATGAGTGCCGAGGGCCTTGCACTCTCGTGTTGGTGACACCGCTTTGAGTCTTTAGGCATGCGTGCACGGCCCGCGTAGTTTGTACTTAGGCCCCCACATTTACGCCGGTTGCAAAGAAGATGCGGTGTGCGCAAGACACGCGTTAGTCGCCGCCGTTCTCGAGAGCTCCCGGGCTAATGTTCGTGAGTACACCGGTTCCTTCTGTTTAGAGCCGGACTTGGGTACTCTCCGATAGTCCAGATTTATAGCGAGGGTAAGAGGCCCTTGAGGACACCCATTGGGATTGGCTTTGAGTGATCATATGGTCGAGGGAGAAAGACCTCGAGGGTGTCGGACATCTTTGGGATCGGTTTTTGAGTGATCAATTGGCCGAGGGAGAAAGACCTCGGAGATGTCCCGGGATTGGTTATGAGAGCCAATCATTAGGCCGAAGTAGGAGACTTCGAGGATTCCAGATTCTCGCCTTGTAAGCTCGTTGAGCTATGATCCGTGTTGGTAATCGCTGTTTGCATGTATACTAGGG
The DNA here is from genome assembly GCA_036507275.1 of Sicyos edulis. Taxonomy (NCBI): domain Eukaryota; kingdom Viridiplantae; phylum Streptophyta; class Magnoliopsida; order Cucurbitales; family Cucurbitaceae; genus Sicyos; species Sicyos edulis. Next base: position 15,836,036 of record CM071854.1, read on the forward strand.
TGCCGGATGATTGATGTATCGTATTGTACCCGGTTGGGAGATTCTTACCGAGTATGTTTATACTCACCCTTATTTCGTGGTTTTCCACCGTGTAACTTGGGACAAGACCGGACGGCTAAGCGGAGGGAGCCGATTGATCATGGGAGAGCCGGCACTCTGTCTTTATTGTTTGCATAATTTGTTCAAGATGTAGTCGGACAGAGTCCTAGGGGATGTTTTTAAGATTGTTTAAATTGTATTGTATGATTTCATAAACACCGCGAGCTTGTTTTACTTTGTTGGTTTGCTTAAATGAAGGTTGTTGTTTATGTTTTAAGTGTCCCCGCTTTTAAATGTTTTGAAAGGTTTTAAATATGAGCACTAAACCGCTTGATGAAGTATTTAACTTGCATGTTGAGTGAGAACCTAGGTTTAGGACCGTGTTTTGGGTCGGGTTCTTACAGTTGGTATCGTGAGCATAGAGTCATAGATTCGTCAGAGACTAACTCGCTTTGTAGGTTGTTGCCCCCATGATCATCAACACTCCGCACAATTGGCCAGTTTGTCTCGAGTTCATTAAGCTAAGGGTTTTATTTTACAATCATCGCATCTAGTATACATGTGTTACCCTTGTTTGGCAGTGAGAGCCCAGCGTTGGCTAGCTTTTATTGTTTGTGTAGATCGCTAGTATGTTGATTGCACTTAGAGGAGCAAGGGACGTTTGGTATTTCCAACCGAGGAGTTGGACTGTTCATGTTGATCAAGAGACCACGTCTAGGGTTGTCTAGACCCGTAGGCCACCTTTGGCCCCGGCAGATGAGTTGCCAAGAGAAGGGGGTAGAGGCTAGTCCGCCTCAAAGTGAGACTCCTTGAGCAGAGTGTGCTCCACCATGAGGAGTTGATGGCGTGTCTTTTAGCTAACAGAGAGCGGAGACCCAGCGCAGCTTTGTAGCGCGCAGAGGAGGAGTCTTGGGCACAGATAGCCCACGGTGGCAGAGTTTATTTAGGAGACACCCCTAGTAGCTCCAGAGTCTCCGGAGGTTTCCGAAAGGGCTTCATTAGCGTGTTTATGCTTTGATGAGTAAGTTGGCGTTGATCGAGCCGCCGAGTTTGGCAAGTGGAAGCTGAGAGCTGGATGTTTTTAGACCTCATCGCTAGCAAAGAAGGTGGTTGACCAGTTCGAGTTTATCATCCAAGTGTTGGGATGACCTGGTGTTCAGAGGCCGATGACCAGATGTTTAGAGGTCGAGGAGCGCCATTCTGGTGTTGTTTGATGCAGCAGTGTGGTGGTGGAAGTCCCCTGTGAGAGGCGGATCAGTAGAGTCTCCACCAGCCACCCGGTCGATTGGCAAGCTTCCAAGTTAGTAGCTTTTGAGGAAGATGTAGAGACATCTTGTCCTCCTGCAAGCCTGCAGTCGTTTTGCAGCCAGTTCTTTTAGTACCCTCGTAGCCAGGGGGTAGTGTGGAGTTTGCTTGTTAGGACTTAATCCGTCCGTGGTTTTCAGCTGGCTAGTAGAGAGAAGCACCTTCTGTTAGCATGTTCCAGGTGTGGAGCTAGGTGCTGCCACCCGAGGGTTGGCTTGAGTATTCGTTGAGCATCTAGTGGGATGCAGGAGTAGGCCGTGGCATGTCTGTTAGGCGAGATGCCAGAGTTTATGCTGCTCGAGTGTTTGGACTCTTGTGTTGAGTGCCTTTTCCCGTCACTTGAAGTGTGACCTTCCCTATCCTCAGAGGGGCATAAAGCTTGTTTTGGGCTGATTTGTGTTGTAAAGGATGTTGTGCCTGGTGGCACCAAGCTTTGAGAGGAGGCCTAGATTCGGGCCAGTTGGCACTTTTGGTGCAGATGGTTCCATGCCCGCCCGGAGTATAGCATCCTCACCAGCCTTGTACCCATTTTTCTGAAGTTGCATCTGTTGGATTGCTTAAGAGATCTAGCTCGGTGGTAGTAAGAGAACTACAAGTGTGAGGTCGTTCGAGGGAAAAGTAGGAGCTTTTCAGGGTCACCGAGAGATGGGTGCAAAGGATGTTGTAGGTTGGTGAGGGCTAGAGCGTCCGAGTTCTCGCGCTTGTGTGTGGGCTTGTGAGCCAGCTTGATGGTAGTGTGTTTCGACTACCCTTGGAGTTACCCTAATATGAGTAGGGTTGGCATCGATGATGCGTGGTTGATCCAGTGTTAGAGCCATGAGTTGGATGGTTGAGTGGAGCATTTAGTGGGCACATTGGTATGAGGTATGTCAGATTGGTGTAGTTATGCTCTTGTAAGAGTGAGTCGACCAATGTGGCATTCCGTGGTGAGTTGACCCCAAGTGGGTTGAACTCTTGTTGCTCCTTTGCTAGATGTGGCTCTATTGGGAGGCAAAAGTTGCCTTGTTTGAGAGTACTTGTTGGTTTGGATCTTAAGAAACCAAGTTGGAGCTGTACACGCCGGTGTACTTTTGTGTAGCTCATTCCGTGGTGTATTTTTCAAGAACCACGAGGGGTTTCGGGTTGAGAAACAAGTGCTCAGTTCTGAGGAGTTAGGGCTTTAGTTCTTGGCAAGTGCCCTAACTTGGGTTGAGAGGTTACCGTGCCGGTAGCCTGGTTGTTGCGTAGGCAAGTTATGCTAGTTGGCCTTGACCTGGGTAGAGGCATTTCTTGTTGATCGATGGTTGGAGTTCAGTTGGAACTGAACAAGGGCGATGGTAGCATAATCGCGTAGTTTCTGGCCGCCATGGCTAAGAGATTTGTTCGGATCCTTACCCTAGATAGAAGCTACGATGTGGCTGATGCTTTGAGCAAGAGGAAGTTTGGGTCTTCCGGTTGTTCCCGCTCAGGTGGATAGCAGACTCGCCGACAGGGCCAATCTAGGGGTCGCGATCGCGCACGACCGCGAGTTAGAGCTCGAGGATCGCCGCCAGGCGGGGCCAGCGGCCGCTCATTGCATCAAGTGTGGTAAGGCGCTTTTTCGGATTGTGTGGAGCATCGCCCGTGCTTGCTACAGATGTGGCAAGGAAGAGCTTTTGGCCAGCAAAGTTGAGATGCTGGAGGGAGATGTGCTCGTGTAGCCAGTTGTCTGTTAGACCGTTTGACGACAGTGTGTGTCGGAGGGCTATCGGAGGAACCCTAAGTTGTGGAGAGCCTCACCAGAGCTCAGTCAGACCCAGGCAGTGTTCCTCGGTTGAGTTGCTGGATGCTTGTTGTCGGTTAACAAGCTAGAGTTGTTCTTGGTAACCTCCACGTTGATTTTCAGAATTCTTAGCGAGGTGGTGCTTGGTGTCGACCAAGGTTTGGTTCCCATGTTGTTTCGTGAGCTAGCTCGGTTCGAGCAAGAGGGCGTTGCCCCGAGGACTTGTTCCTAGTCGGGAGGTTTTGAGTTGACCCCTCCTCGGTGGTTGAGTAAGTTACGCTAGTTCCAAGTTGGGGTTTAAGCGATTGAGGATCCTCGGATGTTGCTTCCGAGAGAGTTTGTTGTTGTTGCCCTTGGGTTTGAGCAAGGCGTGGCGTGTGTGAAGTTCGTCATCCTTTGGAAGTTCGCTTGCCGGGAAATCGTTCCTGTTGAGGAGGAGTCAGCTTAGCTCCTGAGTTGTGTAGTTGATCAAAGTAGCTCAGCGGTCAGCCCAGCGAGAGTGTCCCTGCGTTCGTTTGTTAGCAAGCGGAAAGTTGTTTGTTCCCGCAAGGGCGGAGGCCTGCCAGTTCAAGGGCTTGAGTTGTTGCTGGAAGGTTGTTGGATCTTTGGAGTTTGTAGAACCCCTTAGTTCTTTGGTAGTTGAGTTGCACCGTGGATGCCGACCTCGAGTTTTAACTTTTGAGGTAGTCTTGCCGACTCGTGTTGTTCAGGATCTGCAAGCTTGTGGTCGTCGCTATCCTTATTCCTCGAGATGTTTCGTGGGTGGAGTTTCTGGATTGGAAGAAGAGTTAGGTCTAAGCTATAAGGAGGAAGTCCTTGGAGCAGCCAGATGGGCTTAAGAGTTGAGTGGCAGCTTGGAGGCGAGCCTTGCTCGTTATAAGCTTGGGTTGAGTTTCTGCAGAGCAAGCCTTCTCGAGCTTTGTTCCTAGTTGATGTGTGTTCGCAGTTGGCGTTATAGCTGAGCCATAGTTGAGTGGATTGGCACAGAGATGCCGTGGCATTGGTTGGAAACCTTAGAGTTGTTATCCTCCAGCTATTGTGTTGCTAGTAGCCACGTAATGTTGTATTCCTTGCTGCTCGAGATTTCCGTAAGAGGAATGTTGTTTGTTTTTCTGTTTGGCGATGTTCACCTAGGCCAGTGGCTGATCGGATTGCATTGGAAAGTTTGTTGTTGGCCGATGAGGGGCTCCGGCTTATTAGTTTGGCTGAGTGGAGCATGTTCCTGGACCTTGTCGTTCAGGGGTGGCCGAAGCTGAAGTATCAGCTAGTGTGAGTGGTGGTAGCCGTTTGGTGAACCAGAAAAGTGCCCCTTGGCTTGGGTGCTTCGATTTCTCGTAAGATGGTTGCTTAAGTGTTGTGGACGCATGCTAGTTGGAGAAGGTTGCCTTGGGATCAGTCACCAGTTGGTGGTTCGAATTGGATTTCGTTAAGGATTGTAGGCAACCATTGGGGTTCACAGATCTCTTGCGAACTAAGAGTAGGCCGTTTAGTTTCTGAAACCTGGGAGGTTCAGTTGTTTGGTCAGCATGGTGAAGGGTCGAGGCTGTTTGATAACAGCTATGAGCATTCAGAGAAGTTACGCCGGAGCGTGGCGTAGAGTTTTAGAGCTTGTGACCCGTCCACGAGTTTGCTGAGAGTAGCGTCGTAGAGAGGCGTTCCGAGTTGGGCTAGTAGGGTTAAGTGAGCCCTAAGATTTTAAGACCGTTTGAGAGCTAGTGCGAGTTTGAGGATGTGTATTACCGTTAGCACTATCACATCTATTTCTTCGGAGTTCGGTGTATGCCCAGTCTTGGTTGAGATAGTTAAGTGGCGCACTCGGTGTCTGTTGGGCTTGAGCCTTTGGGAACCCAAGAGGGTTGGTTTCAAAGAAGGAATTGTCTTTGTCTTAACGGGAGCTTGGTTGGTTAAGAATCAGTGGAGTTTTCCTAGAGTTGTTTTCGTCTTAGGACTTTCGAGGACGAAAGTCTTAAAAGGAGGGAGTATTGTAACGGCCCAGTTTTCTATTTCGGTTACCCAGGTGATTACGGGACATTATGCGGATGTTCGGATGGGCCGTTAGAGCTATTTTAACCCTTAGGGGTATTTTGGTCTTTTGCCCCTGGTCGTGGTTTTGAGGATTTTCAAGATTTGGGGCCATTCTGCTTTTGTCGAAGCTTAATGGTTGTTGGTTGCAAGACCCGAGAGGTTTGGGCAAGTTGTTTGGAAGTTTGGAGGTGTTTTAGAAAATGGCAAAATTAATTGTAATTTTGGTGCTTCCATTGGGTTTTGAGCCCTTGCCCTAAATGGTCTTGGGGAGTTTGTAGGAAAAGAGAGTTTTATTTTAAAATAAGTTTGCTTAGTAGGGTTTGGAAAGAGGAAGCTTTGGGAAGGGATTTTAGACCTATTTAATTAGGAAAAAGGAAAGAAAATCAAGAAAACCCCTTTTCCCCCTTGTTTTGCAAAATCCTCTCTCTCTTTCTCTCTCTCTCTCTCTCTCTCCTAGCCGACCTCACCAAGAAACCCTATCCGCCCAGCCATGCCCACCAAGACCAGCCCAGCCCAGACCGCCCTAGTCGCACCCCTTCGGCCACAAGACCACAGCCCAGCGCACAGACAGCCCAGCGCCCGGCCAGCGCACAGACAACCCAGCGCTCTGCACTAAAGCTGCCCAGCGCGCGCCGCGCAGCCCAGATCTCCGACCACCGACCGCGCCGCGCGCGTCGCCCACGCCGCACAGATGTGCCCTCAAAGACCGCCCGCGTCTGCGTGCTGCGTCGTGCCGCGCTCATCGCGTCCGCCGCGCGCGCAACGCGCTGCGCCGCATCGCGGCACAGCGCAGCCAGCGCCAGCGCCGCCCTCTATCGCACACGGTGCGCTCAAGGCGCCGATAGCGCCCAACACGCGCCGGCAGCGCCGCTGCCGCGCCCCGGTTGCACGTCCCGCTCGCCCACTTGCCGAGAGCCTGTTTTGCCAAAATTGTTGTGGCCTAGACCTTGTACCTTCTCGGTTGGTAATTCCCGAGCCTCCACTCTTTTGGACCCTAAGTTGATTGGCTGTTGTTATTTAATTAGGATATTTTTATTAAATGCTTAGGTTGCTCGGGTTCACTTAGAAGCTCGGGAGTCGCTTGGTTGGCTTATGGTAGTTATTTTCTGCTTGTTTCCAGGTAAGGATTCTTACCGTGGTTGTGTGGACCCTGCGATGCTTTCTTGATTGTGCCTTATATGCTTGTTTACTTGTATGAACATGATTAGTGGATAGGACAAACTTCACGATTGCACTCTTGCTAGCATGTTTGCTGTTTTGTACATGTTAGTGCCATGCTAGGATTGTTCTTCCAAAGCATGCTTGAGATTCTGCTTTAAGTTCGTAGTATCATGCTAGGTTATGTGTGAATGATGATGATATGTATGTCTAGCCAGAATCGGTTATTTTGTACTTCTAGCTAGTATAGTAGAGTTTGTCATCATCCAGAGGCTGAGAGCGGACATAACGTACTTTGTCCCCACCGGTCGGGAGTAGAGCGAAGCATAACGTACATTGCTTCCCCGGCACCGATGTGGATTTAGCTACCACATCGGCATAAGCCTAGTTTGTAGCTGCTAGAGCGGAACCCCGCCAATGGTGCAAGCTTCGCCTTGGCGGTTCTTAGCTTCGTGTCGGTGGGTACAGTGCCGCATGATGAGTGCCGAGGGCCTCGTGACTCATCGTGTTCGGTGACACCGCTTCCGAGTCTTTAGGCATGCGCACTGGCCCGTGTAGTTTGTACTTAGGCCCCCACATTTACGTCGGTTGCAAAGGCATGCGGTGTGTGCGCGCACACACGCGTTAGTCGCCGGTTCGGAGAGCTCCCGGGCTAATGTTCGTGAGTACACAGTTCCTTTCTGTTTAGAGCCGGACTTGGGTACTCTCCGATAGTCCAGATTTATAGCGAGGGTAAGAGGCCCTTGAGGACACCCATTGGGATTGGTTTTTGGTGATCATATGGTCGAGGGAGAAAGACCCTCGAGGGTGTCGGACATCTTTGGGATCGGTTTTTGAGGTGATCAATTGGCCGAGGAGAAAGACCCTCGGAGATGTCCGGGATTGGTTATGAGAGCCAATCATTAGGCCGAAGTAGGAGACTTCCGAGGATTCCAGATTCTCGCCTTGTAAGCTCGTTGAGCTATGATCCGTGTGTTAGTAGCTGTTTGCATGTATACTAGGGTGCGGATGATTGAGGTATCGTATTGTACCTGTTGGGGATTCTTACCGAGTATGTTTATACTCACCCTTATTTCTGTGGTTTTCCACGGGTAACTTGGGACAAAGACAGGGACGGCTAGCCGAGGAGCCGATTGATCATGGGAGCCGCCAAGGCACTCTGTCTTTATTGTTTGCATAATTTGTTCGAGCATGTAGTCGGACAGAGTCCTAGGGGATGTTTTTAACAGATTGTTTAAATTGTATTGTATGATTTCATAAACACCGCCAAAGCTTGTTTTACTTTGTTGGTTTGCTTAAATGAAGGTTGTTGTTTATGTTTTAAGTGTCCCCGCTTTTAAATGTTTTGAAAGGTTTTAAATATGAGCACTAAACCGCTTGATGAAGTATTTAACTTGCATGCTGAGTGAGAACCTAGGTTTAGGACCGTGTTTTGGGTCGGGTTCTTACAGTGATGGTGGCAAACTGTTAAATGCCCCAACTGTCGGAATGATGACAAGGCATTGCCTTGTCCCCGGCAGTCGGCACGTCCTCAGCGTGCTCGGCAGTAGCCCTTAATTGCAACCTGATAGGGCAAGGACGGCTTCCTGGTGTAAGCCTACCACGACCGGTTCCTTAGCCTCAGGTGCGGTGGTTCAGGCTGACATAATTCAAGTGTCTAGGTCTCACACCGATATGTCAGTGACATCGATCCAGAGATTAGTTAGGCATGAGTACTGGACCTGGGCAACTTGCCACTAGACCCGGCACCCCCCATGGTTTGCAGCAGCATGCGATGCGCGCACACGCTCATTATAGCGCCGACTAGTGTAAGGACCAGACCTGAAATACGGTCCTAAACCTAGGTCCTCACTCAGCATGCAAGTTAAATATTTCAACAAGCGGTTTACTGCTCATATTTAAAACTTTTTCAAAACATTTGGAAACGGGGAACACTTAAAACATAACCAACAATTTTCATAAAGCAAATCCAACAAGGTAAAATAAGCTGGCAGATTTATAAAAGAACATTCAAAAGCAGTTTAAACAACTTTAACATCATTCCCTAGGACTCTGTCCTTCTACATCTTGAATAAATAAATGCAAACAATAAGCGAGCCAGTCTGTGACCCCATGATCAAACAGCTCCCTCCGCTAGCCATCCTAGTCTTTGTCCCAAGTTACACGGTGGAAAAACCACAGAAATAAGGGTGAGTATAAACATACTCAGTAAGAATCCCCAACCGGGGTACAATACGATACATCAGTCATCTAGCAACCTAGTATACATGCAAACAATACGAGCTCAGAAGCAACAAGTTGTCTCAGGCTAACCGCCGATCTAGGAATTGCCTATTCAAGGACTTACTACCACAACATACACTAGGTTCTACACCTTGATGCCCATCGGGGTCTTACACAACCTAGGACGCGATGATGCCCATCGGGGTCCTTCACATAAGGATGCCCATCAGGGGCTTACACCTGCTAGACTCAGTGATGCCCATCGGGGACTTACACACAAGAATGCCCATCGGGGTCTTACTCCACAAATCAATGATGCCCATCGGGGTCTTACACATACGGATGCCCATTGGGGTCTTACACCTCAAATCAATGATGCCCATCGGGGTCTTACACCTCTAGCCATCAATGCTGCCCAACAGGGTCTTACACATCTTGGATGCCCATCGGGGTCTTACACATACGGATTCCCATCGCGGTCTTACACCTCAATTCAATGATGCCCATCGGGGTCTTACACATACGGATGCCTATCGGGGTCTTACACCTCAAATCAATGATGCCCATCGGGGTCTTACACCTCTAGCCATCAATGCTGCCCAACAGGGTCTTACACATCTAGGATGCCCATCGGGGTCTTACTCCAGCTATCAATGATGCCCATCGGGGGTCTTACACATACGGATGCCCATCAGGGTCTTACACCTTAAATCAATGATGCCCATCGGGGTCTTACACATACGGATGCCCATCGGGGTCTTACACCTCTAGCCATCAATGCTGCCTAACGGGGTCTTACACATCTAGGATGCCCATCGGGGTCTTACTCCAGCTAGGATCACAGAGATGCCCATCGGGGTCTTACACTCTCTATCAATCTTATGATGCCCATCGGGGGCTTACACATAAGGAAACAGTGCAGTGCCCATCGGGGACTTACCTACACTGGCACCACATTGGTGCCCATCGGGGGCTTACCCAAGCGGAACCTAACTAGATACCCCTACAGTCTTCTACACTATAGATCACCTGCCTATCCCTAGCGTGGAACTAACAGAATATAACAGGAACAAGGATATGCCAGGATAAGAAAAACCTCTAGCAACATTGCTACGAACTCAAGCAGGAATCAACAACATGCTAGATGAACAAACCTAGCATGGCACTAACATGAACAACAAGCAAACATGCTAGCGAGATTTCAGACACAAGCTGTCCTATAGCTAACATGCTCATAACAATAACCAAGCATCCAAGGCACAATCATGATACATCGCAAGGTCCACACAACCACGGTAAGAAATCCTTACCTGGAAACAAGCAAAAACAACTTTCACAAATCAATCAAGCGACCCTCGAGCTTCTAAGAGAACCCGAGCAACCTAAGCATTTAATAAAAACAACCTAATTGAATAAACAACAGCCAACAGCATAGGGCCCAAGGGAGAAAAGTCTCGGGAATTACCATCCGAGAAGCCACAAGGCTCGGGCCACACCAACACAACAGGGCAGGCTGTCGGCAGCAAGGACGCTGGCTTGGCGCGCTGGTGCAGCAGGGTACGCTCGCGCAGGAGCTGGGCGCTGGGCTCAGGGGCGCAGAGGCACGGGCGCACTGGCGCGGACGGCGACAGGGACATGGCGCGCTGGTGCGGCGCTGAGGTGCCTAGGCTACGAGGAACGGCGCGCTGGAGACACGCCTGGGCTACAGGGAACGCGCGCACGGGCGACGCGTCTGGGCTACAGGGAAGACGCACGGGCGACTCGGCACAGAGTTGGGCTAGGCAACCTGATGCGAAGCAGGACGGCGCTGGCGCGAGGCGGCTTAGCACAGAGCACGGCTGGGAGTGGGCGATCTGGTGCGGGACTGTGCGGGCTGATGCGGCGCTAGGGCTGGGAGGCTCAGAGCTGGGCGGCCTGGTGTAGAGTAGGGCTGAATCTGGGCGAGCTGGGGGCTGGGGCTCGGGTTTGGTGAGAGGGAGAGAGAGAGAGAGAGAGAGAGAGAGAGAAAGAGAGAGAGAGAGAGAGAGTTGCAAGACAAGGGGGAATGGGATTTTTCTTGATTTTCTTTCCTTTTCCTAATTTAAAATAGGTCTTGAAGACCTAAAATCCCATCCCACAGCTTCCTCCTTCGAGACCCGGCTGAAGAAATCTTTTCCAATAAATAAAACTCACTTAATTCAAACTCCCAAATCAACATTAAGGGCAAGGGCTCAAATCCCAAAGGAAGCACTAAACTTAACAAAAATTTTGCCAAAACCCAAACCAGTTCCAAACTTCCAAACGACTAGCCCAAACATCTTGGGTCTTGCAACCAACAACAATCAAGCCTCGACAAAGGAAGGGGTGACCCTGGAATCCTGAACACCCACAAATCCTGCCCGGGGAGCAAAAGACCAAAATACCCCTAAGGGTTAAAATAGCTCTAACGGCTCAACCGAACAACCGAATCTTGAACCGAAAGCACCTGGAAAACCAGAATAGAAAACTGGGCCGTTACAACTAGAGAGCTCCTCGGGATCGTGAGCCAGTGCACCTTTAGTATCGACAGTAGGCAGGCTGAGGCCAAGACTTGTTTCTCATATAGGATCGTATCGTGTGGTGGATTTTCCGGAGTAAGACCCTGAGATGGCATCCGAAGTTTATGTGTGGATTTAAGCTATGTGCTCTCTTCTGTGTTTATATTCATAGCTTGCATACCTTTCTGCTGGATGACCATGTATATCGTATTGTACCCCGGTTGGGGATTCTTACTGAGTAATTCGTTACTCACCCTTATTTTGTGGTTTTCCACAGGTAATCATGGTGCGAGACAGGATGGCTGAAGGAGGAGCTGTGATCATGGAAACCATCTGATTAAACTCTGAGTTTTTAATGTTTTATGTTTTAATTTTCCTCTGAATGCATGTAGTTGGGCACGGAGCCCTAGGTTGTTTTTCTGACTGTTTTTCTGGATTCTAGCACTGTTGTAACTGTTGGGAGTTTTTGAATGGTTTAAATAAATCTTTGATCAGAGTGAGTTTTGGAAATGTATTTGACTTGAAATAGGTGCTTGGAAACAGGGACAGGTTTCAGGAATTCTATAATTGTGTTGGTTTTAAATGGTTGTTTGCTTGTTTTAGTTTTCATTTAGAATCCGAAAACCATTCTTGCATATTGTCTTTAAGTTTTGAACGCATGCATTGAGGTAAACGCCTAGTTTAGGACCCCATTCGAGTCGGGTCTTTACAACGCCCGTCCCTAGGCCAGGCACCGGAGACATCGAAGGAGTACTATCACAGGGAAGACTTGAACTAGGGACCTTGAGGGGAGAATACTCTCAAAGCCCAAGTCTTCAACCACTGTGCCACCCCTTGGGGACTGGCGAATTATATGTCTCGTAAGTATTTCCAATGATTAATTAATTCTTGTACTTATTTAGTCATAATTTTCTTATTCAACTCTTTAAAATTTCAAATTCCTTATCCATCTAACTCCTGCTTGGTAGCGTAAACAAATAGATTTAAAATTCCATGAGGAGAAAATTGATAGCGCTAAATAATAACGCTATATAGTCCTTAAAAACGCGTGCTAAACAAAGAAAAGAAAAGCAAACGAATAGGTAATGCGTAAAAGAAGCACATTATTTGGTCATATGTACTATTAGCATTGTATGACGTCACCTTTGCGACAAATTGGTATTTTAGCTAAAAAATGCACGTATAAACGCGGGAATAGGATGATTGAGCAGGAACTGCTGATGTGTCCTATTTTCCACAGGAAAGCATTGCACAAGGAATGGCTGAAACATAGAAGGAAAGAAATAAAAGGAAATCAAACTGTCGTACAGAGGGAATAAAAGAGAAGAGGAAAAAGAAAGAAGATCAACAATCAAATCGAGTAATCAACAGAACCAAGAAGAAAACTCTTAAGGAAGAATCTCCGAGAAGAACGTGGTTCGCAAGAAACTTGTGACGGCTATATGGGGAAGAAGATTCGAAGGAGAAGGTGTGCCAGTTAGGAGGGTAAGCTACCATTGATGAGCATTGAGACGCCGGGGTCTCATTGGAGATCCCGGCGACCTCCGTTCATTTGAAGACCCTAAAGAATTGCTTACCAACGCTGTGCTGTGAATAAGAATACCATTGGCAACAATGTTGACCGAATTTCAACACCATCGATAGCTTTTTACTTTTATTGTATTCTGCATTTTTACTTTTCAAACACAGCATAGTCATTTTCTTTCTTGAATAAATCTACAATTATTTCGTTCATACTTGATCTCCTGCAACTTGTATGCGTAGGTTAATTTAAAAGAAGTTAGCAAGTTATATAATCTGGTTATGAATCTAAATCAAGATCTGGGGATTATGAATAAAGGGAGTGGTTGTGTTAATTTTACTCTAAGTCGATTGACAATCCACTTAGAGGTGATTTGCATCTACCTTGGAAAAGGGGATGTTAATGGTTAGTTTGTTTGTTCTCACTAGGTAAGTTTATGCTTATACTGAGCACTTTTTAGAGAGAAGTTTAACCTCCTCACTAGTTGCATGCGTACGACTGGTACATAATAGCAAACCTACGGGCTTTGTACCGATAGGTTGCAACTAAGTATTCTGGAAGGGAGCTTGGAGTTTAGTCCAGCATGTGTTTATTTTCTCAAGACAACTCATCTTGCTTAGGTACATTATCAGTTTATGTCCTTTAGGTTGCATTTTCATAGCTTCATAGTAGCATGATTAATTGGAATTGAGAAAACTCAAATGTGGGTGTGTAAAAAATAAGAAACTAAATGGTCCAAAACGACCTTTACTAAAGGATGCAATTCAATTTCAAAACGCTTAAAATAGAATATTGCAAACATTCATATTATAAAAGAATCAAGTTCCAAAAACATCTCTAGCTGAAAACATTAAAAATGGTTTAGCCTCTGGCAAGAGTATAATTAACAACATTACAAGTTCTAGGTAAAACAGTGCAACTACATAAATTGTAACGACCCAGTTTTCAGAGTTCAGTTTCAGGAATTGTTCAAGTTAGATTATGAGGTTTGGGAGTTTGCTTTGTAAATAAAAATAAAGAGAATTTATTTAGGCCTTGGTGGGTTTCGAACCCAAGATCTCGTGCGTGGAGATAGTGTAGCTTAAAAGAAAACGAAGGATTTAAAGAATTCCCTCAGCGGGATTTGATGCATGGATTTATTAGAATTATTGGGATCTAATTGATTAAATGAGTTTAGGCTTTGGAAGGGGTTTAACGTATTCCAGCATTGTTCCCTTGGCCGTCGAGACGTGGAAGTTCTCAAGAATCTCTCTTCTCCTTCGCGCGATTCTCAAGGTAAACCCGATCGTACTTCTTTGTCTCTTCTTAATTTTTGAAATTGGATGTATGTTTGCTGTTGGTTTTGGGTTTTGGATTAGGGGCTAGTTGTTAATTGTGATTTGTTGTTGTGATTGATTGATTTATGGCCGAACCAGGGAAGCACATCCACACGCGACCGAGCCACCTAAGCAGCACAGGCGCACGTGACCGAGCCACCCGAGCCGCACAGTCACGCACAATCAAACCTTGCCGATCTCAGCCGTTCGCACAACAGCGACCGTAGCGCTGCCGATCTCCAGCACCAGCCCACTGCATGCCTAGCAGCAGCGCCTCAGTGACGCACAGCCCCAGCGCCACGCCTTTTCCGTCCAACGTCGCACGCCCAACGCCACCTTGTCCGTTCGACGTCGCATGCCTCAGCCAGCAAGCTGTCGAGCCCTTGCGCGCGCCAGCAGCTTGGCCGCGACATCGCTTCTCCCGAGCAGCCTTGTCTTTGTGTGTTATTGGGTAACGTTTCCTTATGCTGCTGCCTAGTTGTTTGGTTATTTGATTAGGGGGCTGTTCTACATTAGATTAGTTTATAATTGATATTTGCTTGTGCTTGTTCTTGCTAGGTGTGTTTGATTGTGGATTGACAGCTTTAGGATTTTCCTTTCGTTGTGCTTGCTTGTCTTCCAATCCAGGTAAGGATTTCTTACCAGGGTTATGTGAACCCTGCGATTACTTTAATGGCACGTCGATATCTTGTAATTGTTTATGAGCATTCTGGTGGATAGGATTCTTGTTCCTGACTTGCTGGCATGTTTGTTGCCTTGTTCATGTTAGCTCCATGCTAGGGATTTTCTTACTCTGGCATGTCCGTGTTTCCTGTTAATATTCTGTAGAGCCATGCTAGGATTGTGTTGCTGTTGAATATTGCTTGGTCGATCTGTTAGCTTGTGATCCTGAACCTAGGAGACTGTTAGGAGTTACTAGTTTAGGTCTTGCATGGGTAAGACCCCGATGGTCACCAATGCGTTGCTAGTGTACATCAGTCCCCGATGGGCATCACACTGTTGGCAATATGTGTAAGACCCCGATGGGCATCTTCGTGTTCCTAGCAGGAGTAAGACCCCGATGGGCATCCTCGTGTTTAAGTCGGTTTAAGACCCCGATGGGCAACCTTGAGTGCTGGTTGAGTAAGACCCCGATGGGCATCATTGTGTCTAGTATGTGTAAGACCCCGATGGGCATCATCGTGACCTATTTTGTGTAAGATCGCGATGGGCATCACGGTGTAAAACAGAATGTAGGTTGTAGTTGTACGTCCAGATGGGCAGCTCGGTAAGTCCTTCAATAGGCAAGTTCTAGGAGTGACGGTTAGCCTAAACCAAGTTGATTTCTCTGTGTTAGTGTTTGGTTGCATGTATCTGTGTGCTAGATGATATGTTTTCGTATTGTACCCCGGTCGGGGATTCTTACGGAGCGACTCGTTGCTCACCCTTACTTTTCTGTGGTTTTTGTAAGGACCCGACCCGAAATACGACCCTAAACCTAGGTCCTCACTCAGCATGCAAGTTAAATATTTCAACAAGTGGTTTAGTGCTCATATTTAAAA
Organism: Sicyos edulis; assembly: GCA_036507275.1. Lineage (NCBI taxonomy): Eukaryota > Viridiplantae > Streptophyta > Magnoliopsida > Cucurbitales > Cucurbitaceae > Sicyos > Sicyos edulis. Next base: position 15,851,422 of record CM071854.1, read on the forward strand.
CTTTTCAAAACATTTGAGAATGGGGAACGCTTAAAACATAACCAACAATTTTCATTAAGAAATCCAACAAAGTAAAAACAAGTCTGGCCAGTATTTATAAAAACACTCAAAATAGTTTAAACAACTTTAACAACGTTCCCCTAGGACTCCTGTCCATCTACATGCTGAACAATAATGCAAATAATATATGACAGAGTTCCGGCAGTTCCCATGATCAATCAGCTCCCTCCGCTAGCCGTCCCGGTGCTGTCCCAAGTTACCTGGTGGAAAAACCACAGAAATAAGGGTGAGTATGAACATACTCAGTAAGAATCCCCGACCGGGGTACAATACGATACATCAGTCATCTAGCACCCTAGTATACATGCAAAAAATACGAGCTCAGAAGCAACAAGCTGTCTCAGGCTAACCGCCGATCTAGAAATTGCCTATTCAAGGACTTACAACCATAACCTACACTAGGTTCTACACCTTGATGCCCATCAGGGTCTTACACAACCTAGGACGCGATGATGCCCATCGGGGTCTTACACATGAGGATGCCCATCGGGGGCTTACACCTGCTAGACTCAGTGATGCCCATCGGGGACTTACACACAAGGATGCCCATCGGGGTCTTACTCCACAAATCAATGATGCCCATCGGGGTCTTACACCTCTAGCTATCAATGCTGCCCAACGGGGTCTTACACATCTAGGATGCCCATCGGGGTCTTACTCCAGCTATCAATGATGCCCATCGGGGTCTTACACATACGGATGCCCATCGGGGTCTTACACCTTTAGCCATCAATGCTGCCCAACGGGGTCTAACACATCTAGGATGCCCATCGGGGTCTTACTCCGGCTAGGATCATAGAGATGCCCATCAGGGTCTTACACTCCCTAACAACCTTATGACGCCCATCGGGGACTTACACATAAAACCAGCAGTGTAGTGCCCATCGGGGACTTACATACACTAGCAATGCATCGGTGCCCATCGGGGACTTACCCAAGCGGAACCTAAACTAACAACCCCTAACGGTCTCCTAAGACAGGGACACAAACTAGCCTAACAATCAAACAATCAACATTACCTGTCTAACCCTAGCAAGAAACCAACAGAATACGAACAGGAAACATGGATATGCCAGGGTAAGGAAAGTCCCTAGCATGATACTACTAACTCAAGCAGGAATAAAAAACATGCTTGAAGAACAAACCTAGCATGGCACTAACATGAACAACAAGCAAACATGCTAGCAAGATTTCAAACACAAGTTGTCCTATAGCTAACATGCTCATAACAGTAACCAAGCATACAAAGCACAATCCTGAAAGCATCGCAGGGTCCACACAACCAAGGTAAGAAATCCTTACCTGGAAACAAGCAGAGAATAACTACCACAACCAACAAGCGACCCTCGAGCCTCTAAGTGAACCCGAGCAACCTAAGCAATCAATAAAATCATCCTAATTAAACAAACAGAAGCTAACATCTTTGGGTCCAAAAGAGTAGAGGCTCGGGAATTAACAATCGAGAAGGCACTAGGTCTCGGCCCCAACTATCTCGGCAAAACAGGCTCTCAGCGGCAAGTGGGCAGGCAGGACGTGCGGCTGGGGCGAGGAGGCTGGGCGCGGCAGGGAGACGGGCGCGCGCGAACGGGCGCTGAGGCGCGGCGTTGTGTGCGGACGAGAGACTGCGACGCCGGCGCGCGGACTGGGCGCGCGGTGCAGGCGGGCGTGGGCGTCTGGGCGCGATGCAGGGGCTGAGTTGTGGCGTCTGGGCTACTCGGCTGTTGGTGCGACAGTGCGGTGCGCTGCTGCAAAGTGCGGAGCTGGCCGGGCAAGATCGTCTGTGGCTGGTGGTGGTGCACGAGCGAGCGGCCGGGTCCGATGCGCTGGTCTTGGCTCTCGATTCTTCATTCTTGGAAGATGGCAAGGTGAGAGGGAAGGAGTGATGGAGGGTGTGCTGCAAAACAAGGGGAGGAATGTTTCTTGGTTTTCCTTCCTTTTCCTAATTTAAATAGGCTTTGGTGACCTAAAATCCCTTCCCAGGGCTTTCCTCCTTCGAGTCCCCGCTGAGACAAACTTTTTTCTCTTTATTAAAACTCATTTAAATCAAGCTTCCAACTCACCATTAGGTCAAGGGTTCAAATCCCAATGGAAGCAGTTAATTAACATTAATTTTTCTAATAACCAAAACATCTCCAAACTTCCAAACAACTAGCACCAACTTCTTGGGTCTTGCAAACAACAACAATCAAGCCCCGATAAAGGGCAGGAATGACCCTATCCTGAAAATCGACAAATCCTGACCGGGAAGAAAAAGACCAAAATACCCCTAAGGGTTAAAAAGCCCTAACGGCCCAACCGAACAACCGAATATTGAACCGGAAACACCTGGGGAACCGGAATAGAAAACTGGGCCGTTAAAGTTTTCCACCAGGTAACTTGGGACCAAGACTGGATGGCTAGGAGGAGGCTGTTGGATGATCATGGACAGTTGTTACTCTGAGTCTTGGTTTGTCCTTTTCTTACCTTTTTATGCATGTAGATAGGGCACGGAGCCCTTAGGTGGATTTTGATGTATTTCCGGAGGTTAATGTATTTTTTTTTGTTGGATTTGTTTTAGATGTTTGAATTTGCAATAAAAAGAAACTCTGTCCAGGGTTGGATTTGATAAATATTTTTGACAGGTGCTTGGAAACAGGGACAGGTCTAAATTCTTGAAATTGCACTGAATGTTTTATTTCTTTTAGAGTTTTATAATTCTGCATTTATGATTACGAGTTTTATTACATGCATAAGAGGTTAAATGTAAGGACCCGACCCGAATGGGGCACTAAATGGGCCCTTACCCCAATGCATGCATTCAAAGTAAAAGGACATCATACAAACATGATTTCGAATTCCAATTAAAAACAAAAAATTCAATCATTCAGTTCAAAGCCCGGACAATTTTCCTGAAACCTGTCCCTGTTTCCAAGCACCTGTTCCAAGATAAATACATTTCCAAAGTTTACTCTGATCAGAGATTTATTAAAATCATTCAAAACCTGTCGGGATACAACAATGCTGGAATCCACAAAACATTTAGAAAACATCCTAGGGCTCCGTGCCCGGCTACATGCATTCAGGGGAAAATAAAGCATAAAGAGTCATAACACAAAATCAGAGTTTGATGACTGAGCCCCATGATCACAGCTCCTCCTTCAGCCATCCTGTCTCGCAACTCGGTTACCTGTGGAAAACCACAATAATAAGGGTGAGTAACGAATTACTCAGTAAGAATCCCCAACCGGGGTACAATACGATATACATGGTCATCTCGATGAGTGTATGCAAGCTATGAATATAAACACAGAATAGAGCACATAGCTTGAGTCCATATTTGGACCTCGGATGCCAACTCAGGGTCTTAGTCCGGAATAATCCTCCACACAATCCTTCACACAATACGCCCTATACGAGAAACAAGTCCCAGCCTCAGCCTGTCTCTTGTCGAATGAAAGGTACACTAGCTCAAGATCCCGAGGAGCTCTCCGGTCGGCGCTGTAATGAGCGTAAGCATGCACCGCGCGCTACTGCAGACTTTGGGGGGTGCCGGGTCTAGAGGCAAGCTGCCCATGTCCAGCCACCACGCCTAACTAAATCTTTGGATCGGTGTCACTGACTTAGGGGTGTGAGACCTGGACACGTAAACTATGTCAGCCTGAACCACCTCACCTGGGGCTAAGGAACGGGTCGTGGTAGGCTTACACCAGGAAGTCGTTGTTACCTTAACAGGTGGCAATCAGGGGCTACGGCCGAACACGCTGAGGACGTGCCGACTGCCGGGGACGAAGCAATGCCAAGTCATCATCCCGACCGTTGAGGCAATTAACAGTCTGCCACCCTCACCCAAGATTGCGGGGCCAGCCGTTAGGGTTAGCTATTCCCTAACGGGATCAGGGCGGAGCTCCATCTCATACGTCCCTGTCGTGGATGCAAGGTTCGTTATGCACCCGGCCCGGATGATGCTATCTACCTGCCACTCTAACCTGCCTTAGCAATCAGCAATCAATTCAGTAAATCCAATACGTGCTCAATAAGAAAACAACGAACCTAGCATGATACTACTAAGCAAGAACAGATACGAGCATGCCAGAAAGGAACAACCTAGCATGGATTAACATGAGAATTAACCAGGAAAATCATGTCAATCGGGAATTCAGATTAGAGCACTTAGCTACACATGTCAATAAACACAAACAAGCAATCAATCAGCAATCACATATAATACCGCAGGGTCCACACAACTCCGGTAAGAAATCCTTACCTTGGTCGGGGACGATTACACGAAAACCTAAGCTGCGAACGATCTCGAACTAGCTACTGGGAACCTAACAAGAACAACACAATTACACACAAAATCTAAATAAAATAAAATAAAATAATATAAATAGGCTCAGCTCGGCTCTCACTCGGCTCGGCTCGGTGCGGCTCGGCTCGGCAACTGGACACGCGACACGGCGTTGGGGTGTGGCTTGGAGACATGGCTCGGCGGCACGGCTCGGCGATAGGCGCACGGACACGGCGCTGGGGCAAGGACGTGTAACAGCCCGGATTTTAGTTAAATTAAAATAAGGATTAGAAGATGATTTTGGAGGACTCGAACCCTCGGCCTCAAAGAGAGATGGGAGTTTGGAATTAATTAAGAAAAATAAGTGAGTCAACTTGGGTTTGAAGGAGGGAAGCCTAGGGAAGGGAATTTAGGATTTCCAAGCTTATTTATTTAAAAAAAAAGGAAAGAAAACACTCCTCTCGCAAAACCTCTCCCCACACCCTCCCCGCCGCCGCCGCCCACCCTCGCGCGCGCGCGCCTGCCACTGTCGCCACCGTTCAGCCAGCTCGCCGTCGCCGCGTGCGCTCTCGGCCGCTCGGCGTCGCGCCGTGCGCCGCCCTGGCGTCGCCCGACCGACCGCACCGCGAGATCGGGTCTCAAAGACACCCACCGTGTGCCGCGTCTGTCGTACCTCGGCGTCGCCCGCACGCCTACTCCAGCGAGCCCGCTCGCCCGCGCCGGTTCTCATTCCGCACGCGACGCCCCGCTCGGCACCCAAGACGCCGCTGCGTCGCGCGCGCCAAAGACGCCGACCGTTTACGCACGACCGTCGGCCCGCCGCGACGCCCCGCCATCAGATCGCTGAGGGCCACGCGCGCCTCGCGCCCTTGCACCAGCGCGCCGCGCCCAGCGCCCTGCTGCACTCGCCGCCCAGCCAAGAAGCAATTTCAGCGATCGATCGCCGCGCAGCAACCGACGCGCACTCACGCGCGCCGCCGCTCGCACGCGCGCCTTGCCGAGCTTGGTGCCTTCTCGGTTGGTAAATTCCCGAGGTGACCCTTTGGACTTTTGTGTTTTTTGCTGCTGTTGGTTAACTAGGTTGATTTTTATTACTTGCTTAGGTTGTCGGGTTCGCTTAGAAGCTCAAGAGTCATCCGTTGATCGTTGGATCGATTCACTCAGGTAAGGATTTCTTACCGGGGTTGTGTGGACCCCGCGAATACTTGATAGCATGCTATGTGTTGTGTATGTATGAAATCGCTAGTGGATAGGTTGCTTGTTCCTTCTTGTTTTCGGATGGTTTTGCGCTTGTGATTCTTGATATATCCTGTTAGTTTCATGCTAGGGGTTAAATTGTCTCGGCATAACCGTGAACACGTTATCCTGTTAATGCCATGCTAGAAATTGGCGGTGATGTATAGTGTAAGAGATTGTAGGGGTAACTAGTGCGCCCCGGGTAAGACCCCGATGGACATCCGAGGTGTAAGACTCGATGGGCATCCTAGGTGTATAAGTCCCCGATGGGCATCACCGAGTTGGAGGTGTAAGACCCCCGATGGGCATCCTAGGTGTATAAGTCTCGATGGGCATCACCGAGTTGGAGGTGTAAGACCCGATGGGCATCCTAGGTGTATAAGTCCCGATGGGCATCACCGAGTGGGAGGTGTAAGACTCGATGGGCATCCTAGGTGTATAAGTCCCCGATGGGCATCACCGAGTTGGAGGTGTAAGACCCGATGGGCATCCTAGGTGTATAAGTCCCCGATGGGCATCACCGAGTTGGAGGTGTAAGACCCGATGGGCATCCTAGGTGTGTAAGTCCCCGATGGGCATCACTGAGTTGGAGGTGTAAGACCCTGATGGGCATCCTAGGTGTATAAGTCCCCGAAGGGCAACACTGAGTTCTAGGTCGTGTAAGCCTCGAATAGGCAAGCCCCAAGAGTGACGTTCTGTTAACCCATCCGTTGGCTCAGTCTTTGCATGGTTGCATGTCCGTGTGCTAGATGATATGTTTTCGTATTGTACCCGGTTGGGGATTCTTACTGAGTAACTCGTTGCTCACCCTTATTTTCTGTGGTTTTCCACGGTGTAACTTGGGACATCGGCGGGATGGCTAGGAGGAGGCTCTTTGGATGATCATGGATAGCCGACTGGGATGCATATTCTTTTATTGTTTCTTATGACTTAGCATGTAGTGGGACTTGAGTCCCTAGGAAAAGTACTCAAAAACCTATTTTCTGTTTCTCGTACCATTTCCCTTGATTTATTTTTTTTAAAAGAACTGATCAGTCATCTACCTGTCTATTTTTAAATGGAATTATATTTTCTTTGTTTTGAATGTACTTACCTCAAGGATTTAAATTTCAAACTCTGAATGACGTTTTACATTCCTAGACATGCATGCTAAGTAAGGACCTAGGTTAGAGACCGCGCCTTTTTTGGGTCGGGTCCTTACAGCTTGGTATCGAGCCAGTTATAGGTTACGTAGATCGACTGCGATTGTAGGTTGTTTTCCATGATCATCAGCGCTCCGCCAGCCATCAGGTATGTCCGAAAGTTTAAGGTTAAGGGTTAAGAATTACAATACCATTTGCACCTTGCATGTATATGACTTGTTGTTGAGGAGCAGGGAAAACAGGTTCTGACTCATTGTTCGTTTGAGTGTAGATTGTCGTTATGCCAGTCACTCGTAGAGGGCAGGGAGGCTCAAGGCCGACCAGCCGAGGCATTCGTATTGATTCCGACACGGGAGGGACGTCGTCCCAAGCCGATCTTTGATGTTAGGCCGCCTACTGAGCCCTTCTGTGTGTTGCCCGGTGAGGGCGTGGAGGCAACTTCGGCCTCGAGAGGGCTGACCGGAGTTGCTTTTGTGGAGTCCATGAGGGCTCTTATGGTTGGGTTCCTTGCCTAGACCAGAGAGCCGAGCAGAGGGCTGAGACGCAGCTCTGTTAGCTGCACAGAGGGAGGAGTCTCGGATTCAGATAGAGCGCTGACCGAGTTAGTTCAGCAGAGGACCGCCGCGCGCCGCAAGATCTGCCATTGCCAAGAGAGCCAATTGTGAACGAGGCCGTTGTGGCGGAAGGTGCTGAGGATTTGGGCAAGTGGCTAAAAGATTTCGTCAAATGGAAGCCGGAGAAGTTTAGTGCCCCTGGGGAACCACTGGTGGCAGCCAGGTGGATTGCCGAACTAGAGTATACTTTTATGGTAATGGCTTGTCCTGAGGTGCAGCGAGCTCGATGTGCGACTCATGCGTTATTGGAGCGACTAAGTGGTGGTGGGATTCCACCTTGAGTGAGAGACCGGCTGGGTCTCCCCCCGCCACCGGGAATTCTTCAAAAGTGAGTTCAAGGCAAAATTTATTAGTGAAGAAGCCCAAGAAACGATGATCAGTGCTTTTGAACCTTAGCGGGTCTGACCCAATCGAGGTGTATGAGAGGAAGTTTTCGGAATATGGGTACTTCGCACCGCAGTTGATTGCTACTCCTGAGCTGAAGATCAGGAAGTTTATTGCGGGTCTGAGGCAGGGAGTGTCTCAGGATGTTAGGGCACAGGCCCCAGAGACTTTTGCCAAGGCAGTGCAGTTGGCAACTATATATGATGGAAAGTATCCTCCAGAGCAGGTTGTTAGTACTGTGGTGCAGAAGGCCCCAGTGTACTCGGGTCAGAAGCGTAAGTTTGACGCAGGTGGTAATGGTCATGGAGGCGGTCGCGCCGCCGAGTACTTATCATGGCGAGAGACCAAAGACGGGATCAGAATCGCGATCGGCCTCGCCAACAGGCGTAGGAGGCCGCCACCGTATTGTAGACCCTGTGGTAAACAACATTGGGGGCCTTGTGGTGGTAACCCTAGAGCTTGCTATAACTGTGGTAAGGAGGGACATCAGGCCCGGCATTGCAACCAGAAGGCAGTGGTGGCACAAACAAAGACAAAGAGAGCGAGGAAGAGTATATGCTACGACACCGCCAGAGGCCGAGAGAGCCGGACCGTGAGTAAGCGTGTACGCTCCTAGTTCTTGATCACCTCGCCTTTGTGTTGTTTGATTCGGGTTCCACCCATTCTTTTGTTTCTCTTTGTTTTTCTTTGAGCATGCTTGCATGAATTTAGAGCCTCTAGGTTTTGAGTTATCTGTCGCTACTCCTCGGGAACTAGTATGTGGCTAGCAGCTGTATAGGTAAGGGATGGTCGGATACTGGTGTCCGACCGGACTCTCATGAGTTACCCTCATAGTGTTAGATATGAGCGGTTTTGATGTGATCCTCGGCATGGATTGGTTAGCTGATAACCACGCTATGATTGACTGTCGTTGTAAGGAGGTGGTGTTCGGGCCGCCAGGTAGGCCTAGCTTTAAATTTCGGGGCACCCAGAGTGGGGTGTGTCCGCCGGTGATTTCGGCAGTTAAAGCTCACCGTTTGTTAGCTCGAGGAGCTTGGGGTTTCTTAGCTAAGTTGACCGGCGAGAACCGTGACGGATATCATCGGCGAGGTGCCCATAGTGCAAGAGTTTGCGGATGTTTTTCCGAGGAGTTGCGGCTCGCCGCACAAGAGAGAGGTGGATTTCTCAATAGAGCTTGAGCCGGGGACTCGCCCTATCTCGAAAGCTCCTTATCGCATGGCGCCAGCAGAATGAAAGAGTTAAAAGAACATTGCAGGAGTTGCTTGACAGAGGATTTATTAGGCCGAGTGTGTCCTCGTGGGAGCACCCGTCTTTGTTTGTTAAGAAAAAGGATGGCTCGATGCGCGTCTATGCATCGATTACTGTGGAACCGAACAAGGTAACCATTAAGAACAAGTATCCATTGCCTCGTATCGATGACTGTTTGACCAGCTCCAGGAGCTTGTGTGTTTTCAAGATTGACTTGAGGTCGGGCTATCACCGATTGAGAATTCGGGATGCGAGATATTCCCAAGACAGCGTTCTGAGTCGAGGTATGGGCATTATGAGTTCGTAGTCATGTCTTTCGGTCGATTTAACGCCCATTGCATTCATGGACATGATGGACAGAGTGTTCAAGGCGTTCTTGGACCGCTTTGTCATCGTGTTCATAGACGACATTCTTGTGTACTCCAAGTCTAAGGAGGACCATGCCTCGCACCTAAGATGATTTTGGCACCTTGCGCGAGAACAAGCTCTATGCGAAGTTCTCAAAGTGTGACTTTGGCTCGAGGAGGTAGTTTTTCCGGGACACGTTGTGTCTAAGGAGGAGTGGTCGTGGACCTTCGAAGGTAGAGGCCGTTAGTTCGTGGGCGCACCGACGATCGCGTGTCTGAGATTCGTAGCTTTCGGGTTTGGCGGATATTACCGACGCCGTTCAAAATTTTTCCGCTATAGCCGCCCGCTTACTCGATTGACGAGGAAAGGTGTTGATTTCGTTTGGGATAGGAAGTGCGATGAGAGTTTTGCTAAGCTAAAGAGCGGTTTGACGTCCGCCGGTGTTGGCGATTCGGAGGGAACCGGGGTTTCGTGGTGTACAGTGATGCCAGCAAGTTTGGGTTGGGTTGCGTTTTGATGCAACACGGTAAGGTGATAGCATACGCTTCCAGGCAGTTGAAACCGCACGAGCAGAATTACCCGACTCATGACATGGAGTTGGCAGCGGTCGTCTTTGCACTTAAGATTTGGAGGCACTACTTGTATGGGGAAAAGATTCAGATTTTCTCGGATCACCAAAGCCTCAAGTATTTCTTCACTCAGAAGGACCTGAACATGAGGCAGAGGAGGTGGCTGGAACTCGTGAAGGATTACGATCGTGAGATATTGTATCACCCCGAAAGGCAAATGTTGTGGCAGATGCACTAAGTAGGAAGACCTCGCATCTAGCAACGTTGGCAAATCCCAAAAGTATCATAAGGAAAGACCTCGAGAGAGCGAAGTAGCAATGTTGTTGGGGATGTTACCGCTTGGTAGTATACGGTGACCATCCACGGCCGATAAGGCAAAGGATTATTGACGGCCAATTGGATGATCCTAAGTTGAAAAAGTTGTATGAGAGGGTCCAGGCTGATGGTGACTTCGATTTTGAGATATATGCAGATGGTGGCTTGCGATATAAGGGACGGCTATGTGTCCCAGCCGATGCCGGTATTCGTTCGGAATTGTTGACTGAGGCTCACACCTCGCCTTTTGCATGGCACCCAGGAGGTAACAAGATGTACCAAGATCTTAAGCAGACTTTTTGGTGGATGGGGATGAAGAGGGAGATTGCCCAGTTTGTCAATCGGTGTCTCACTTGTCAGCAAGTGAAGGCGCCTAGGCAGAAACCAGCAGGGTTGCTGCAGTCGCTCGGGGTGCCACAGTGGAAGTGGGAGGAAATTACCATGGATTTTATCTCGGGTTGCCCCAGACTCCTAGAGGATATGCACTGATTTGGGTGGTCGTTGATAGGTTGACTAAGTGTGCCCACTTCATTCCAGGCAGGATAAATTACACCGTAGAGCAGTGGGCACAGCTGTTCCTTGAGCAGATAGTGAGGTATCACGGAGTGCCAGTTAAAATTATCTCCGACCGGGATTCCCGGTTTACATCACGGTTTTGGAAGGCCCTTCAGGCAGGCTTGGGCACAGAGTGCGCTACAAAGCCTGACCTTCCACCCATGATCGATAGCGACCGGCGGGTAAACCAGATCTTAGAGGATATGTTGCGAGCCTGCGTGTTGGATTTCCCTGGCAGTTGGGACCAGTACTTGTATTTGATGGAGTTCGCCTACAACAATAGTTTTCAGTCAACCATTCAGATGGCACCGTTTGAAGCGTTGTATGGCAAGCGCTGCAGATCCCCGAAGATTCAGGAAGAGGTTGAGACAGCGGTATTGGGTCCAGAGTTGCTTGATTGACCAATGAGGCTGTCCGAAGATTAGGGCTCAGATGCCGATCGCCCGAGAGCAGCGTAAGAGCTACGCCGATGTCGACGTAGAGAGTTGGAGTTTGAGATTGGCCAAAGACGTGTTCCTTAAGGTTGCTCCGCGCGTGGAGTTTCGAGGTTTGGTAGGAAGGGAAGCCGAGCCCTGTGTTTGTCGGACCATTCGAGATCCTCAAGAGGATCGGAGCCGTAGCTACGGTTAGCATTGCCGCCACTTTGGCGCAGCAGTGCATAGTGTGTTCCATGTTTCGATGCTCGCCAAGATGTGGCCGACCCTTCGCATGTCATAGATTTCGAGCCTTTGCAGCTAAACCATGACCTGAGCTTTGAGGAAAAACCCATAAAGATCTTAGCATTTGAGAAAAAGATTTTGAGGAACCGGGCAATTGACCTAGTGAAAGTGCAGTGGCGGAATCAAGGAGTTGAGGAAGCTACCTGGGAGTTGGAAGGGAGATGAGGAGATGTTACCCTGAGTTGTTTTAGGGCAGCTGACTTAGGGGACTAAGTCTTCTAAGGAGGAGTATTGTAAATGACCCGGATTTTAGTTAAATTAAAATAAGGATTAGAAGATGATTTTGGAGGACTCGAACCCTCGGCCTCAAAGAGAGATGGGAGTTTGGAATTAATTAAGAAAAATAAGTGAGTCAACTTGGGTTTGAAGGAGGGAAGCCTAGGGAAGGGAATTTAGGATTTCCAAGCTTATTTATTTAAAAAAAAAAGGAAAGAAAACACTCCTCTCGCAAAAACCCTCTCCCCCACACCACGCCGCCGCCGCCCACCCTCGCCTGTCGCGCTGCCCACTGTCGCCGCGCACCGTTCAGCCAGCTCGCCGTCGCACCGCGGCGCTCACCGCTCGACGTCGCACGACTGCGGCGCCGTCGCAAATGCCGCCCGACCGACCGCACACCGCGAGATCGGGTCTCAAAGACACCCACCGTGTGCCGTCGTCGTCGTACCTCGCGTCGCCGCGACGCCTACTCCAGCCGAGCCCGCTCGCCGCGCTGTTCTCATTCCGCGACGCGACGCCCGCTTCGGCACCAAGATCGCGCTGGCGTCCGCGCGCCAAAGACGCTGACCGTTGCCACGACGACGGCCGTCGGCCCGGCCGCGCGTCCCGCCTATCAGACGCTGAGGGCCACGCGCCTCGCCCTTGCACCAGCGCACCCGCGCCCAGCGCCTGCCACTGCACACTGCCGCCAGTGTGCGCAGCTCATCGATCGACGATCGCCGCGCAGCAGCGACACGCCACTCGCGCGCGCCGCCGCGACGCCGCTTTGCCGAGCTTGGTGCCTTCTCGGTTGGTAAATTCCGAGGTGACCCTTTGGACTTTTGTGTTTTTTTTCTTTGTTGGTTAACTAGGTTGATTTTTATTACTTGCTTAGGTTGTCGGGTTCGCTTAGAAGCTCAAGAGTCATCCGTTGATCGTTGGATCGATTCACTCTGTAAGGATTTCTTACCGGGTTGTGTGGACCTCGCGAATACTTGATAGCATGCTATGTGTTGTGTATGTATGAAACTGCTAGTGGATAGGTTGCTTGTTCCTTCTTGTTTTCAGATGGTTTTGCGCTTGTGATTCTTGATATATCCTGTTAGTTTCATGCTAGGGGTTAAATTGTCTCGGCATAACCGTGAACACGTTATCCTGTTAATGCCATGCTAGAAATTGGCAGGTGATGTATAGTGTAAGAGATTGTAGGGGTAACTAGTGCGTCCCGCTCGGGTAAGACCCCGATGGACATCTGGAGGTGTAAGACCCCGATGGGCATCCTAGGTGTATAAGTCCCCGATGGGCATCACTGAGTTGGAGGTGTAAGACCCCGATGGGCATCCTAGGTGTATAAGTCCCCGATGGGCATCACTGAGTTGGAGGTGTAAGACCCCGATGGGCATCCTAGGTGTATAAGTCCCCGATGGGCATCACTGAGTGGGAGGTGTAAGACCCCGATGGGCATCCTAGGTGTATAAGTCCCCGATGGGCATCACTGAGTTGGAGGTGTAAGACCGATGGGCATCCTAGGTGTATAAGTCCCAGATGGGCATCACCGAGTTGGAGGTGTAAGACCCGATGGGCATCCTAGGTGTGTAAGTCCCCGATGGGCATCACTGAGTTGGAGGTGTAAGACCCTGATGGGCATCCTAGGTGTATAAGTCCCCGAAGGGCAACACTGAGTTCTAGGTCGTGTAAGCCTCGAATAGGCAAGCCCCAAGAGTGACGTTCTGTTAACCCATCCGTTGGCTCGAGTCTTTGCATGGTTGCATGTCCGTGTGCTAGATGATATGTTTTTCGTATTGTACCCCCGGTTGGGGATTCTTACTTGAGTAACTCGTTGCTCACCCTTATTTTCGTGGTTTTCCACGGGTAACTTGGGACATCGGCGGGATGGCTAGGAGGAGGTCTTTGGATGATCATGGATAGCCGACTCTGGGATGCATATTCTTTTATTGTTTCTTATGACTTAGCATGTAGTGGGACTTGAGTCCCTAGGAAAAGTACTCAAAAACCTATTTTCTGTTTCTCGTACCATTTCCCTTGATTTATTTTTTTAAAAGAACTGATCAGTCATCTACCTGTCTATTTTTAAATGGAATTATATTTTCTTTGTTTTGAATGTACTTACCTCAAGGATTTAAATTTCAAACTCTGAATGACGTTTTACATTCCTAGACATGCATGCTAAGTAAGGACCTAGGTTAGAGACCGCTCCTTTTGGGTCGGGTTCTTACAGGACGCGCGCGCTGGCGCGATTCGGTGCGCAGCGTGGCTCGGCGGGCTGGGCTGCGACAGAGCACGCGATTTGGCGAACACGGGCGATGGAGAGGGAGCTCGAATTCGGGTGATTTGACGAGATTCGACGAGCGATTTGCTGCTGGTTGAACTCCCCTACACAAGCTGCACAAAAACCACCCAGCAACTCTCTTCAACATGGCCGAAAAATGGAAATCCAGAAACAGGGGAAAGGGGTCGACGGAAACGAGAAGGAGAAGAAGAGAAGGAGAAACTTACCAGCTGCTCGAGAATTGGCTTCGGATTTGAGAGGAAGAGCTGGGCGAATTGAAGTCGGCGAGAGAGAAATCGCGAAGGAGATTCTCGGTCGGTCGGGGAGAAAAGTCGCGAAGGAAGAAGAAGAAATGGGGAAGAAGGCTCGGCGAGCTGGCTTTTAAACCAAAGGCGTCTCAAAACAAGCATAAATAAACGATGGCGCATTTAAGTTAACAAAGACGTCCGGTGGCTCAAGTGGCAATGCCACCCGTCTAGCTTCCCAAGCAACCCTGGTTCGAATCTCACTTGACTCGCTATTTAATTCCCTATTTCTTTTTGCATTCTACCAAGCCCAAATATCTTCACCAAGCTTCCCGATCCCATTCAAATCATCTCATAATTTTTCTGGCAATTAGCAAAGACATAACAGGCCCTGTCGGCCCGACCAAATTACCAAAATGCCCCTGGGCAACCCGAGAAGACCGGGATGAAATTTCCGAGCAGTTACAATATTCCCCCCTTATAAGACTTTCGTCCTCGAAAGTCCCTTAAGACTGGAACAGCTCGGGATAATGCAATCTCATCTCATCTTCCCGCTCCCAAGTGGCTTCCTCTGAACTCTGACTCTTCCACTGAACCTTTACCAAGCGGATCTCACGGTTACGCAACGCCTTTGTCTCAAAGGCAAGAATCCCCACTGGCTTCTCCTCGAAGCTCAAATCCTCATTCAGCTGCAAAGGCTCAAAATCAACAATGTGCGACGGGTCCGCACGCATCGCCTCAACATCGAAACATGAAAAACACGTGTATCGGGCCGACAATGACGGAGGCGGGGGCTAACCGATAAGCAACCTTGCCGATCCTCTCCAGAATCTCGAATGGACCAACAAAACGGGGACTCAGCTTTCCACGCTTACCGAACCTCAAAACACCTCGCATCGGTGCAACCTTCAGGAACACATGCTGACCGACCTCAAACTCCAAATCCCGACGCCGAACATCGGTGTAACTCTTCGTGTGCTCTCGAGTACAACAACATACGAGCTCTAATCTTCTCGCACGGCACCATTAGTCAAGCGCAAAGCAACTCGGGACCCAAAATCGTCTATCACTAACCTCTTCCCGAACACGGAGATCGGCAACGCTTACCATACAAAGCCTCGAATGGAGCCATCTCAATCGTCGATCGATAATCGTTGTTATAGGCAAACTCCATCGATACTGATTCTGGTCCCAATCGCCCGAAATCCAACACACAAGCCCTCAACATATCCTCGAGAATCGATTCACCCTCTCGATCGGCGTCCATCGGTTTTGGGGTGAAAGGTCAGTCTTGAAATCGCACTCGAGTGCCTAAACCTTTCTGGAGCGCTTTCTAGAAACTAGAAGTGAACCTCGAATCACGGTCAGACACAATCCTCACAGGCACACCATGATAACGAATGATCTGTTCCAACAACAACTGCGCCCACTGTTCCACGGTATAAGTGTCTCTACCGGGAATGAAGTGTGCACTCCTAGTCAATCGGTCGACTATCACCCAGATCTGAGAGAACTTCCTCGGAGTTCTCGGCAAACTAGAAATAAAGTCCATGGAGATCTCTTCCCATTTCCACTGGGGCACACACAGCGGCTGCAACAACCGGCTGGCAAACTCTGCAACATCTCTTTTCATACCCATCCACCAGAATGTCTGCTTAAGGTCCTGATGCATTTTGGTACCCCCGGGGTGCCAAGCAAACGGAGAACTGTGGGCCTCAGAGAGCAACTCTGCTCGCAATCCTTCCACATTCGGAACACACAACCGGCCTCTGTAAGTCAACCCACTGTCTGGTGAATATACGAAGTCAAAATCTTCGTCAGCACTAACTCTGTCAACCAATCTTTTAAGGGCGGGGTCACTCAGCTGGCTATCGATAATCCGCTGCCCGATCGATGGCTGAACTGTCAACTGATCTACTCTAGCAGCAACCTCACCCAACAACACTGCAACCTCAGCCCGTTCGAACTCCCGCTGCAATCTGGCCTGGGAACTCAACAACACTGCGGAGTGCAACGTCTTCTAACTCAAAGCATCAGCTACAACATTGGCTTTACCCGGATGGTACAAAATCTCGCAGTCATAATCTCTTACCAACTCTAACAATCTCCTCTGCCTCATATTCAACTCCTTCTGAGAAAATAGATACTTGAGGCTCTGGTGATCGGTAAACATCTGAATCCGCTCACCATACAAGTAATGCCTCCAAATCTTCAGTGCGAACACCATTGCTGCTGTAACGACCCAGGTTTTCATCCCGGTCTTCCAGGTATGCCCTAGGGGTATTTTAGTAATTTGGTCGGGCCGTCAGGACCGTTTATGTCTTTTTCTAGTTGCTAAAATTATTGGATGGATTTATGTGAGTTTTTGAGGCTTTGTGGATGTGTTTGGGCATGGGGAGATGCAAAAGGAAAATTGTGTGTTAAAAGTGTGTTTGGTGGGTTTCGAACCCAGGCGGTCTGAGAAGTCAGGTGGGTGGTGTGGCCAGTTGAGCTATGGAGAGCTCTTGTTGCTCCTTCCGGGTCATTTTATGGTTAGCCTTGGGTTTTGGAGTTTTGTTGTATTTGGTTAAAAGAGAAAGGAAGCTAGGTTTGCATTTCTTCTCCAACACCTCACTTTGCCGCACAAGCCGCCTCCCGGCCAGCCAATGATTCGCCGGCGCCAGCAGATCCACCGTCGCCCAAATCCGGCTGTCGCAGACCGCCTTGCCGCCGCAGACGCCCTCGACCAAGAAATGCACACAGATCCGCCGAGGATCAGCAGATCGCTTGTCGCAGGCCAGGTCGCAGCCGAGGGAAGCCATCGCCCAGATCGCACCAGTGAGCCCGTCGCGCGCCAGCAGCCGTTCAGATCTGCCCGAGCAGCACGCCCAGAACGCGTCGGTCAGCCCTGTCGCCGTCGCACACCAGCAGCCGCCCAGATCCGTCCATCGCACGCCCAGTCCTCGCGCAGCCCGCGTCGCGCACGATTCGCAGCGCAGCAGCAGAGATCGCCGCGGTCGCGCGCCGCCGCCCGAGCCGCCGCTCAAGACGCCCAGACGCGCTTCGCTTCGTGCTCGCCGCTTCGCCAGCGCCCGCGCGCCTTCGCCCGTGCCGTGCTCCAGCGCGTGTCGTCCGCTAGCTGCGCGCGCCAGCGCTGCCAGCGCCGGCCAGCCGCACCAGCACCACCGCAAAGAAGATTTTCGGCCCCGTGTCGTCGTGCGTGTGAGTGCCCCCGAGCCGAGCCTGCTTGTTTTATTATATTTTAGGGCTATGATTGTGATTTCTATTGTGTTTGTTAGGTTCTCGTTAGCTAGCTCGGGATCGATCGCAGCGTAGGATTTTGTGTGTAGTTGCCTCCCGGCCAAGGTAAGGATTTCTTACCGGAGTTGTGTGGGCCCTGCGGTATATTTGTGATTGTTGTTTTGTATGCCTGTGTATGATTATTAGCATGTTTAGCCCTAGGTGCTCTGTTCTGAATTCCTGACTGGCATGAACTCTTGTATTGTTCCTCATGTTAGCCCATGCTAGGTTGTTCCATTCTCGCATGTTCGATCTCTCATTCTTGCTTCGTAGTATCATGCTAGGTTCCTTGTATCTGTTGAGTACGTATTGGACTGCATTGATTGAATTATTATTATTGCTATGGTTTAGAGTTCAGGTAGGTAGCATCATCCGGGCCGGATGCATAACGTAACTTGCATCCCCGATGCGGACGTGACGAGATGGTACTCCGTCCCTGATCCCGTTAGGGTTTAGCTAACCCTAACGGCTGGCCCTGCAATCTTGGGTGAGGGTGGCAAACTTTTTATTGCCCCAACGGTCGGGATGATGACTTGGCATTGCCTCGCCCCGGCGCAAATCGACACGTCCTCGGCGTGTTCGGTGGCCAGCCCTTGATTGCCACTGTTAGGGCAAGGACCGCTTCGGTGTAAGCCTACCACGGCCGGTTCCTTTAGCCTCAAAGTGCGGTGGTACAGCCGACATAGTTCACGTGTCCAGTCTCACACCCCTATGTCGTGACACCGATCCGAGAGATTTAGTTAGGCATGGTGATCGAACTCGGGCGCTTGCCACTAGACCCCGGCACCCCCGAGTTTGCGTGAGCATGCGGTGCGCGCTTACGCTCATTCTGGCGCCGATCGAGAGCTCCTCGGGATCTTGAGCCGAGTGCACCTTTCGTATCGACGATGAGACAGCCGAGGCCGGGACTTGTTCCCGTGATAGCGTATTGTGTGGTGGTTTTATTTTCCGGACTAAGACCCCGAGTTGGCATCCGAGGTCCAAGTGTGGACTTAAGCTATGTGCTCTATTACGTGTTTATACTCATAGCTTGCATACATTCTTCTAGATGATCATGTATATCGATTGTACCCCGGTTGGGGATTCTTCTTGAGTAATTCGTTACTCACCCTTATTCCGTGGTTTTCCCACAGGTAACCAAGGCGCGAGACAGGATGGTCAAGGAGGAGCCGTGATCATGGAATCTCTGCTTGTCATCTCGACCATTTTATTATATCATGACTCTTGACTCTTGTTATTTCCCCGAATGCATGTAGACGGGCACGAGCCCTAGGATGTTTTCTTACGTTTTATGGATTCCAAGATATTTGTACTTGTGGATTGTTTAAATGGTTTAAATAAATCTACGATCAGAGTATGCTTTTAGAAATGTATGTTTTGGTTGTTGAATGTTTCTGTTTTTACTTGGGATCCGAAATATATTTTTCATAATGTCTTTTATTTCCAATACATGCATCGGGGTAAAGGCCCATTTAGAGCCCCTTTTGGGTTGGGTCTTTACAGCTGCCAACTCCATATCATGAGTCGGATAGTTCTGCTCATATGGCTTCAGCTGGCGGGAAGCATAAGCAATGACCTTTCCCGTGCTGCATCAACACACAACCTAACCCAAACTTGGAAGCATCACTTTAGACCACGAAACCACTTGTCCCCTCTCTGGGACCGCCAACATCAGTGCTTTGAAGTCGAATCGCGCGCAGAGCCCGCAAAGCTCTCATCACACTTACTGTCCCAAATAAACTCGAAACCCTTCCTCGTCAGACGAGTGAGGGGCGAGGCTATGGCGGAAAAGTCCTTAACAAACCGACGGTAGCAAACTGCCAAACCCAGAAAGAAACGGCTCCTACGAGCAGACAACCGAAGGACAGAGAGCTCTACATACACTCACTTTCTTGCTCCACTAAAGCCAGAAGATCTAAATCTCACGGGGTAGCAACAGGGGTTCACCACGAACGGAACCTCCAAATACCAACGGGGCAACTCTCAACCTCCTGAAAACAGGAAGACAACCAACAGGGCACGAACCATTCGCCCCACGAGCAAAACTGACTTCTAGCAATTCCGATCCACACCTTGGTCAACACCAAGCATCAACTTGTCACCACACCGGAACCAATCCGGAATCTACTCGAACAAACACTAGCTTGCTAGGCTACCAGGACTGCCAGTAACTCACCTGAGGCTACAAACTACACGGCTCCAGCTTGCCAACTGAAACTCACTACCTAGGCCTGACTGAGCTCTAGAGAGGCTCTCCATAACCTCGGGTTCTCTGACAACCCTCGACACCCACTGCCAACTAACGGACTAACAGCCAACTGCCTGAACAAACAACAACTCCATTTTCCCACCATCATAACCATGCTGGCCAACTCCAACTCCTTGGAAACCAAGAGGACCCGAAACGCTACAAAATGCGTCATCCTTCTACTCAGACATCAACCACCACATAACTTCTACCCAAGGAAGGATCCGAACAACTCTCTCAGTCATGACGATCAACAAGAAGATCCGCCAACCAAGCTTAGGTCCAACTTAACAAATCTTACCTAAGCAACAACCTGATACCACGAGCATGGTATCCTTACCACCTCACTAAAGCCTTACAACATCCACCTGGAGTCCAACTTTTCCAAGAACTGAGCACCAGATCCCCAAAGAAAACCCTACATGGATCTGAAACTCTTGCCACAGAACGAACCACACAAAATGCACTTGTGTGCACAACGCCCAACCTTCATTTAGAGATCCAAGACTAACAAGCGCTTTTCCCAAAAAGCAACACTAGCTCCTGGCAGAGATACAATCAATCAAGGAACACCCAAAGTTCCATCTCCACACGATACTTGAAGCTGTGGAAACCTTGCACTACTAAAGCATAACCATATCGAACCGAACTTACTTTATACCAAGCCTCTACCAAGGGTGCTTACCCATAAGGCATCTGAAACCTCCCACACGCATTAAATCATCTCGCCTCATAGGCATCCACTCATGGTCCCTCCGCTGGACCAAACTCGCATCTACGATGCTCAACTCTCCTCAGATTTAGGCACTCAAAGGTAGTTGACCCCACTACCAACCACAAAGATCTCTTGGCCTTAACACTAGAGTGAGATTCACGCGCACTAACACTTACCAACTGTAACGGCCCAGTTTTCTATTTCGGTTACCCAGGTGATTTCGGGTCATTATTCGGATGTTCGGATGGGCCGTTAGAGCTGTTTTAACCCTTAGGGGCATTTTGGTCTTTTGCCCCCGGTCAGGGTTTTGAGGATTTTCAAGATTTCAGGGCCATTCCTGCCTTTGTCGAAGCTTAATGGTTGTTGGTTGCAAGACCCGAGAGGTTTGGGCAAGTTGTTTGAAAGTTTGGAGGTGTTTTAGAAAATGGCAAAATTAATTGTAATTTTGGTGCTTCCATTGGGTTTTGAGCCCTTGCCCTAAATGGTCTTGGGGAGTTTGTAGGAAAAGAGAGTTTTATTTTAAAATAAGTTTGCTTCGGCCGGGTTTGGAAAGAGGAAGCTTTGGGAAGGGATTTTAGACCTATTTAATTAAGGAAAAGTAAAGAAAATCAAGAAAACCCCTTTTCCCCCTTGTTTTGCAAAATCCTCTCTCTCTCCCTCTCTCTCTCTCCTAGCCGACCTCACCAAGAAACCCTAGCCGCCCAGCCATGCCCAGCCGCACCAGCCAGCCCAGACCGCCCTAAAGAGCTGCGCCGCTGGGCCACCAGACACTGCAGCCTAGGCGCACTGAGACAGCCATTTCTACCAAATTGTGTGTGTGCAGAGACAGCCCAGCCGCCCAAACCCCAGCGCACTAGACAACCAGCCGCTCCTCACCAGTCGCCCAGACGCAGCGGCCGCAGCAGCCTCAGACTCGCCCACTGCACGCCAAGACGCTGCTCTCTCTGCCGCGCTCGCGCTTCAAAGACCGCCGCGTCGCTTGCCTGCGTGCCGCTTGTCTGCGTCGCCGTCAGCACAGACTGCGCAAGGCTTTGTCGCAGATCCATGTAGCCACCAGCGCGGCTCGCCGTCCCCCTGCCGCGTCAGCTGCGCGCTTGACTGCTCGCCCCACCAGCACGTCTTGCTCGCCCACTTGCCGAGAGCCTGTTTTGCCAAGATTGTTGGGGCCGAGACCTAGTACCCTCTCGTTTGGTAATTCCCGAGCCTCCACTCTTTTGGACCCTAAGTCATTGGTACGCCGTTTATTTAATTAGGTTGTTTTTATTAAAATGCTTAGGTTGCTCGGTTTTCGCTTTAAAGCTCGAGGGTCACTATTTGATTGTGAAAGTTATTTCGCTCGTTTCGTGTAAGGATCTCCTACCGTGGTTGTGTGGACCCTGCGATGCTTTCTTGATTGTGCCTTATATGCATGTTTACTTTTATGAACATGATTAGTGGATAGGACAGCTTGTGATTGCATTCCTACTAGCACGTTTGCTTGTTTGTACATGTTGGTGCCATGCTAGGATTGTTCTTCCAAAGATGCTTGAGATTTCCGCTTTAAGTTCGTAGTATCATGCAAGGTTATGTATGATTGATGATGATTATGTATGTTTAGCCAAGAATCGTTTACTCTATACTCTAGCTAGTGTAGTAGGGTCATCATCATCTAGAGGCCGAGAGCGACATAACGCACCTTGTCCCCACCGGTCGGGAGTAGAGCGAAGCATAACGTACATTGCTTCCCCGTGCAGCCAATGAGGATTAGCTACCTCATTGGCATAAGCCTAGTTTGTAACCGCTAGAG
This sequence comes from Sicyos edulis, assembly GCA_036507275.1. NCBI lineage: Eukaryota > Viridiplantae > Streptophyta > Magnoliopsida > Cucurbitales > Cucurbitaceae > Sicyos > Sicyos edulis. Next base: position 15,873,637 of record CM071854.1, read on the forward strand.
CGGAACCCCCGCCAGCGGTGCAAGCCTACCTTGGCCGGTTCTTAGCAGTCAGTCGGTGGTACAGTGCGCACAGATGAGTGCCGAGGGCCTCGCACTCATCGTGTTCGGTGACACCGTTTTCGAGTCTTAGGCATGCGTGCACCGGCCGGCGTAGTTTGTACTTAGGCCCCCACATTTACGCCGGTTGCAGCAAAGAAGATGCGGTGTGCGTGCACACACGCGTTAGTCGCCCGGTTCGGAGAGCTCCCCAGCTAATGTTCGTGAGTACACGGTTCTTCCTGTTTAGAGCCGGACTTGGTACTCTCCGACGATAGTCCGCATTTGTTAGCGAGGTAAGAGGCCCTTGAGGACACCCATTGGGATTGGTTTTTGAGCTAATCATTTGGTCGAGGGAGAAAGACCCTCGAGGTGTGTCGGACATCTTTGGGATTGGCTTTTGAGCTAATCAATTGGCCGAGGAGAAAGACCTCGGAGATGTCCCGAGATTGGTTATGAGAGCCAATCATTAGCCGGAAGTAGGAGACTTCCGAGGATTCCAGATTCTCGCCTTGTAAGCTCGTTGAGCTATGATCCGTGTTGGTAATCGCTTTTGCATGTATACTAGGGTGCTAGATGATTGATGTATCGTATTGTACCCCGGTTGAGATTCTTACCGAGTATGTTTATACTCACCCTTATTTCTCGTGGTTTTCCACGTGTAACTCGGGACAAAGCAGGGACGGCTAGCGGAGGAGCCGATTGATCATGGGAGTCGCCAGCACTCTGTCTATTATTGTTTGCATAATTTGTTCAAGCATGTAGTAGGACAGAGTCCTAGGGGAATGTTTTTAACAGTTATTTAAATTGTATTGTATGATTTCATAAACACTTGCTGAGCTCGTTTTACTTTGTTGGTTTGCTTAAATGAAGGTTGTTGTTTATGTTTTAAATGTCCCCGCTTTTAAATGTTTTGAAAGGTTTTAAACATCAGCACTAAACCGCTTGATGAAGTATTTAACTTGCATGCTGAGTGAGAACCTAGGTTTAGGACCGTATTTTGGGTCGGGTTCTTACAGTTGGTATCGTGAGCACGAGTCATAGATTCTCGTAGACTAACTCGCTTTGTAGGTTGTTGCCCCCATGATCATCAAGACTCCGCGCCGTCGGGTTTGTCTGAGTTCATTAAGCTAAGGGTTTTATTTTACAATACTGCATCTATTATACATGTGTTACCCTTGTTTGGCAGTGAGAGCCCCAGCGTGGGCTAGCTTTTATGCTTTGTGTGGATCGCTAGTAGGTTGATTGCACTTAGAGGAGCAGGGACGTTTGGTATTTCCAACCGAGGAGTTGGACTGTTCATGTTGATCATGAGACCACGTCTAGGGTTGTCTAGACCCGTAGGCGACCTTTGGCCCTGACAGATGAGTTGCCAAGAGTAGGGGGTTGAGGCTAGCACGCCTCAGAGTGAGACTCCTTGAGCAGAGTGTGCTCCAGCCATGAGGGGGTTGATGGAAAGTCTTTTAGCTAACAGAGAGCGGAGCCCCAGGCGCAATTTGTAGCGCGTAGTGAGGAGTCTTGGGCACAGATAGCCCAGCTGGCAGAGTTTATTTAGTAGACACCCCTCTTTGTAGCTCTAGTAGCCCCAGAGGTTCCCGGGAGGGCTCGATCAGCAGGTTATGCTGATAAGTTAGTTGGCGTTGATCGAGTCGCCGAGTTTGGCAAGTGGAAGCCTCAGAGTGGATGTTTTTAGACCCTCGCTAGCGGCAAGGTGGTTGGCGAGTTCGAGTTTATCATCCAAGTGTTGGGATGACTCGTGTTGTTGAGGTCGATGACCGGATGTTTAGAGGTCGAGGCGCGCCATTCTCGGTGTTGTTTGATGCAAAGGTGTGGTGGTGGAAGTCCCTGTGAGAGGCGGACAACAGAGTCTCCACCAGCCACCCGGTCGATTGGCAAGTCGCCAAGTTAGTAGCTTTTGAGGAAGATGTAGAGACATCTTGTCCTCCCGCAAGCCTCTGATCGTTTGCGGCCATTCTTTTAGTACCCTCGTAGCTGTGGGGTAGTGTGGAGTTTGCTTGTCGAGGACTTAATCCGTCCGTGGTTTTCAGCTAGCTATTAGAGAGAAGCACCTTTCATTAGCATGTTTGGTGTGGAGCTAGGTGCCGCACACCCGAGGGTTGGCCTGAGTATTCGTTGAGCATCGAGTGGGATGCGGAGTGGGCCTTGGCTTGTGCATTAGACGTGATGTCGAGAGTAGTCTACTCGAGTGTTGAGACTCTTGTGTTGAGTGCCATTGCCTGTCACACGGAGTGTGACCTTCCCTACCCTCGAGAGGGCTTAAAGCCCGTAAAGTGATGTTTGTGTTGTAAAGGAAGTAGTGCTGTTGGCACCAAGCTTTGAGAGGAGGCCTAGATTCAGGCCAGTTGGCACTTTTCGTGCAGGTGGTTCCAGGACCCGCCCGGAGTTTAGCATCCCCACCAGTCTTGTACCCATTCCTGAGATTGCACCTATTTGGGTTGCATAACAGATCTAGCTCGATGGTAGTCAGAGAACTACAAGTGTGACCGTTCGAGGGATAAGTAGGAGCCTTTCAGGGTCACCGAGAGTTGGGTACAAAGGATACTGTTGGTTGTTAAGGGCTAGCGCGTCCGAGGTCTCGCGCCTGTGTTGTGGGCTTGTGAGCCAGTTGAATGGTAGTGTGATTCGACTACCATGGAGTTACTCTAATATGAGTAGGGTTGGCATCGATGATGCGTGGTTGATCCAGTGTTAGAGCCATGAGTTGGATGGTTGATCGGAGCACGTTTAGTCGACCATTGGTATGAGGTAAGTTAGCTTGGTGTGGCTATGCTCTTGTAAGAGTGAGTTGACCAATGTGGCATTCCGTGGTGAGTTGACCCCGAGTGGGTTGAACTCTTGTTGCTCCTTTGCTAGATGTGGCTCTATTGGGAGGCAAAAGTTGCCTTGTGTGAGAATTCTTGTTGGTTTGGATCTTAAGGAAACAAGTTGAGCCAGACACGCCGGTGTACTTTTGTGTAGCTCGTTAAAGTGGTGTATTTTTCAAGAACCACGAGGGGTTTTGGGTTGTGAAACCAAAGGCTTAGTTCTCGAGGAGTTAGGACTTTAGTTCTGGCAAGTGCCCTAACTTGGGTTGAGAGGTTACCGTCTTTGGTAGCTTGGTTGTTGTGTAGGCAAGTTATGCTAGTTGGCCCTTGACACAGGTAGAGGCATTTCTTGTTGATCGATGGTTGGAGTTCGGTTGGAACCGATCCAGGAGATGGTAGTAAAATCGCGGAGTTTCGCCGCCATGGCTAAGAGAGTTGTTCGGATCCTTACCAGGTAGAAGCTACGATGTGGTGATGCTTTGAGCAAGAGGAAGTTTGGGTCTTCGTTGTTCCCGCTCAAGTGGATGGCGCAGACTCGCCCGGCAGGGCGCCTAGGGGTCGCGATCAGCACGACCGCAGTTAGAGCTCAGATCGTCAGCAGGCGGGGCCAGCGGGCCGCTCATTTCATCAAGTGTGGTAAGGCGCTTTTTGGATTGTGTGGAGCATCGCCCGTGCTTGCTACAGATGTGGCAAGGAAGAGCTTTTGGCTAGCACAGTTGAGATGCTGGAGGGAGATGTGCTCGTGTAGCCAGATGTCTGTTAGACCTTTGACGACAATATGTGTCGAAGGGTGATCGGAGGAACCCTAGTTTGTGGAGAGCTTCACTAGAGCTAAGTCAGACCAGGCAGTGTTCCACGGTTTGAGTTGCTGGATGCTTGTTGTTGGTTGACAAGCTAGAGTTGTTCTTAGTAACCTCCACGTTGGTTTTCAGAATTCTTAGCAAGGTGGTGCTTGGTGTTGACCAAGGTTTGGTTCCCATATTGTTTCTAGAGCTAGCTTGGTTCGAGCAAGCTGGCGTTGCCCTGAGGACTTATTCCAAGTCAGGAAGTTTTGGGAGTTGACCCCTCCCCCTCGGTGGTTGAGTAAAGTTCTGCTAGTTCTGGATTGGTGGTCCAATCAGTTGGGTTTTCCCTTGGGTGTTGCTTCCAAGAGAGTTGGTTGTTGTTGCCCTTGGGTTTGAGCTAGTCAACGAGCGTGTGTGAAGTTCATCGCCTTCAAAGTTAAGCTGTCGGGAAATCGTTCGTTTAGAAGGAGTCGGCGTAGCTCCCGAGTTGTGTAGTTGATCGAGTAGCGCAGTGGTTAGCCCAATGAGAGTGTCCCGCGCGTTTGTTTGTTAGCAAGCGGAAAGTTGTTTGTTCCCGCAAGGGCGGAGGCCTGCCAGTTCAAGGGCTTGAGTTGTTGCTGGAAGGTTGTTGGATCTTTGGGGTTTGTAGAACCCCTTAGTTCTTTGGTAGTTGAGTTGCACCGTGGATGCCGGCCTCGAGTTTTAACTTTTGAGGTAGTCTTGCCGACTCGTGTTGTTCAGGATCCGCAAGCTTGTGGTCGTCGCTATCCTTATTCCTCGCGATGTTTCGTGGGTGGAGTTTCTGGATTGAAAGAAGAGTTAGGTCTAAGCTATAAGGAGGAAGTCCTTGGAGCAGCCAAATGGGCTTAAGAGTTGAGTGGCAGCTTGGAGGCGAGCCTTGCTCGTTATAAGCTTGGGTTGAGTTTCTGCAGAGCAAGCCTTCTCGGGTTTTGTTCCTAGTTGATGTGCGTTCGTAGTTGGCGTTATAGCTGAGCCACAGTTGAGTGGGTTGGCACAGAGATGTCGTGGCATTGGTTCGAAACCTTAGAGTTGTTATCCTCCAGCTATTGTGTTGCTAGTAGCCACGTAATGTTTTATTCCTTGCTGCTCGAGATTTCCGTGAGAGGAATGTTGTTTGTTTTCCTGTCTGGCGATGTTCACCTAGGCCAGTGGCTGATCGGATTGCATTGGAAAGTTTGTTGTCGGCCGATGAGGGGCTCCGGTTTATTAGTTTGGCTGAGTGGAGCCTGTTCCTGAACCTTGTCGTTCAGGGGTGGCCGAAGCTGAAGTATCAGCTATTGTGAGTGGTGGTAGCCGCTTGGTGAACCAGAAAAGTGCCCCTTGGCTTTGGTGCTTCGATTTCTCGTAAGATGGTTGCTTAAGTGTTGTGGACGCATGCTAGTTGGAGAAGGTTGCCTTGGGATCATCACGGTTGGTGGTTCGAATTGGATTTCGTTAAGGATTGTAGGCAACCAGTGGGGTTCGCAGGTCTCTTGCGAAGTAAGAGTAGGCCGTTTAGTTTCTGAAACTTGGGAGGTTCAGTTGTTTGGTCAGCATGGTGAAGGGGCGAGGCTGTTTGATAACAGCTATGAGCATTCAGAGAAGTTATGCCGGAGCGTGGCGTAGAGTTTTAGAGCTTGTGACCCATCCACGAGTTTGCTGAGAGTAGCGCCGTAGAGAGGCGTTCCGAGTTGGGTTAGCAGGGATACGTGAGCCCTAGAGTCGTAAGACCGTTTGAGAGTTGGTGCGAGTCAGAGGATGTGGCTCACTGACTAGTTATCGCATGTTTTCTTCGAAGCTCAGTGTTGGTTCAGTTTTGGTTGAGATAGTTCGTGGTAGACTCGGTGTCTGTTGGGCTTGGAGCCTTTGGGAACCCAAGAGGGTTCGGTTTCAAAGAAGGATTTGTGTTGTCTTAATCAGGAGCTTGGTTGGTTAAGAATCAGTGGAGTTTCCTAGAATTGTTTTCGTCTTAGGACTTTCGAGGACGAAAGTCTTAAAAGGAGGGAGTATTGTAACGACCCAGTTTTCTATTTCGGTTACCCAGGTGATTTCGGGACATCATGCGGATGTTCGGATCGGCCGTTAGAGCTGTTTTAACCCTTAGGGGCATTTTGGTCTTTTGCCCCCGGTCAGGGTTTTGAGGATTTTCAAGATTTCAGGCCATTCTCGCTTTGTTGTAGCTTAATGGTTGTTGGTTGCAAGACCCGAGAGGTTTGGGCAAGTTGTTTGGAAGTTTGGAGGTGTTTTAGAAAATGGCAAAATTAATTGTAATTTTGGTGCTTCCATTGGGTTTTGAGCCCTTACCCTAAATGGTATTGGGGAGTTTGTAGGAAAAGAGAGTTTTATTTTAAAATAAGTTTGCTTCGGCCGGATTTGGAAAGAGGAAGCTTTGGGAAGGAATTTTAGACCTATATAATTAGGGAAAAGGAAAGAAAATCAAGAAAACCCCTTTTCCCCCTTGTTTTGCAAAATCCTCTCTCTTGCTCTCTCTCTCTCCCTCTCTCTCTCTCCTAGCCGACCTCACCAACAAACCCTAGCCGCCCCACCATGCCCCCAAGCACCACCCAGCCCTGACCGCCCTAGCCGCACCTCACTCAGCCACAGACTGCCCCAGCGCACCAGCAGCCATTTCAGCAGCAGGCAGACAGCCCGCCCGCCCAAATTCAGCGCACAGACAACCCGCCCGCTCCGCACCAGTGCGCCAGACGCGCCGCGCAGCTCTCAGATTCCGCCGCCGACGCACGCAGACGCTGCCGCATCGCCGCGCGCCGCGCGCCAAAGATCGCCTTCGCGTCGCATGCTCTCTACCGCTTGTCCGCTGTCGCGCCACTGGCGCGCGCTGCTCGCTGATCATGATCAGCAGCCTCAACGCCAAGACACCCATCCCCTGCGTGTGGGCCAGCCAAAGAAGCGCCCGATAGCGCCCAGTAGCACCCGATAGCACCAAGAAGACTGGACCGATCGCGCCCAGCGGCCAAAGAAAGTGCCAGCACTGCGCGCCCAGCTGCACGTCCTGCCTGCCCACTTGCCGCCGAGGGCCTGTTTTGCCAAGATTGTTGGGGCCGAGACCTAGTACCCTCTCGTTTGGTATTTCTTGAGCCTCCACTCTTTTGGACCCTAAGCTGTTGGCTGCCGTTTATTTAATTAGGTTGTTTTTATTAAAATGCTTAGGTTGCTCGGTTTCGCTTAAAAGCTCGAGGGTCACTATTTGATTGTGAAAGTTATTTCTGCTCGTTTCCAGGTAAGGATCTCTTACCGTGGTTGTGTGGACCCTGCGATGCTTTCTTGATTGTGCCTTATATGCATGTTTACTTTTATGAACATGATTAGTGGATAGGACAGCTTGTGATTGCATTCCTGCTAGCATGTTTGCTTGTTTGTACATGTTGGTGCCATGCTAGGATTGTTCTTCCAAAGATCCTTGAGATTCCGCCTTTAATTTCGTGTTATCTTGTTAGGTTATGTATGTTTGATGATGATTATGTATGTTTAGCCAGAATCGTTTACTCTATACTCTAGCTAGTGTAGTAGAAATTTGTCATCATCTAGAGGCCGAGAGCGGACATAACGCACCTTGTCCCCACCGGGCGGAGTAGAGCGAAGCATAACGCACATTGCTTCCCCCTCCCAAAGAGCCCAATGAGGATTAGCTACCTCATTGGCATAAGCCTAGTTTGTAGCCCGCTAGAGCGGCCCCGCTAAGCGGTGCAAGCCTACCTTGGCCGGTTCTTAGCTTCAGTCGGTGGTACAGCCGCATTGCCTGAGATGAGTGCCGAGGGCCTCGACCACCGTGTTTAGTGACACCATTTCCGAAGTCTTAGGCATGCGTGCACTGCCCGCGTAGTTTGTACTTAGGCCCCCACATTTACGCCGGTTGCAGCAGCATGCGGTGTGCGTGCACATGCGTTAGTCGCCGGTTCGGAGAGCTCCCCCGGGCTAATGTTCGTGAGTACACCAGTTCCTTCCTGTTTAGAGCCAGACTTCGGGTACTCTCCCGATAGTCTAGATTTGTTAGCGAGGGTAAGAGGCCGGAAGTAGGAGACTTCCGAGGATTCCAGATTCTGCCTTGTAAGTTCGTTGAGCTATGATCTGTGTTGGTAACTGTTTGCATGTATACTAGGGTGCTAGATGATTGATGTATCGTATTGTACCCCCTGCTGGGGATTCTTCTCGAGTATGTTTATACTCACCCTTATTTCTCGTGGTTTTCCACGGGTAACTCGGGACAAAGACCAGGGACGGCTAGCGGAGGGAGCTGATTGATCATGGGAGTCGTCGGCACTCTGTCTATTATTGTTTGCATAATTTGTTCAGCATGTAGTAGGACAGGAGTCCTAGGGGAATGTTTTTAACAGTTATTTAAATTGTATTGTATGATTTCATAAACACTGGCCAGGCTCGTTTTACTTTGTTGGTTTGCTTAAATGAAGGTTGTTGTTTATGTTTTAAATGTCCCCGCTTTTAAATGTTTTGAAAGGTTTTAAACATCAGCACTAAACCGCTTGATGAAGTATTTAACTTGCATGCTGAGTGAGAACCTAGGTTTAGGACCGTATTTTGGGTCAGGTTCTTACACCAACCGTCAACCTGCTGACTTACTCAACCTCTAGTAACTCTGGGAAGAGGCTCCGGCTCCTCTCGAACATCCTTTCTCTTGTAGTCCTACGACTACCACTGAACTAGCTCTCTTGCACGACCAAAACAGGTGCAACTGCCACAAACGGATCCAAGGCTAAAGGAGTGCGCTGAACTCGGGACGACATAGAACCATCTGCTATGCCCATGCCAAACTCAGGCCTGAACCAGACTCAGTGCCAAAGCAGCACACCAACCAATGCACCTCAAGTGCCACTACTACCAAATCCACATCTTACTACAACGGGGCCAAACCCAAACAACCATGCCTAAGGCATCTCATCAAGCTGAAGGCTCACAGCCTACTCTTGCATCTCCACATGATGCTCAACAAACTCCGGCCGGCTCTCTCATCATGCAGCAGCTAGCCCTACTCTAGGGGCTTACCAAAAGAAGAGTGTTCAACTCTATCAAGCAACTGAGGAAACCACCAATGGATCTAGTCCGAAGGGAACACTTGTAACGGCCCAGGTTTTCATCCCGGTCTTCCAAGTATGCCCTAGGGGTATTTTGGTAATTTGGTTGGGCCGTCAGGGCCGTTTATATCTTTTTCTAGTTGCTAAAATTATTAGATGGTCTTATGTAAGTTTTCGAGGCTTTGTGGTGGTGTTTGGGCATGGGGAGATGAAAAAAGAAAATTAGGAGTTAAAGATGTGTTTGGTGGGTTTCAAACCCAAGTGGTCTGGGAAGTCAGGTGGGTGGTGTGGCCAGTTGAGCCACCAGGTGTTTTTGTTACTCTCTCCGCAGCATATCTTGGTTAGCCTTGAGTTCTTCGGGTTTTGGTGCATTTGATTAAATGAAAGAAAATTAGGTTTTGTTATGTCTTCTTCTCCAAACCCCCATGGCCGCCCAACCCTTTTTCTCTCTAGCCATCTTGCGTGAGTCTTCTCCCGAGAGTCCTCCGAGTGTCATTCCGGCCAACCAAGCAGCCCAGCCAAGCATCCCGGTCGAGCAGCCCAGCCAGATCGCACCAAAGCCCACGCACGCGCCAAAGAAGAAGCCGCCCAGACGCCAGCGCCAAAGAAGACGCAGCCAGCGCCCAGCCGTTCTGGCCGCCCAAGCAGCAGAGGCGTCGCAGCACCGATCCCCGACGTCCGTTGAGTCGCAGCCGCGCGCATCGCACCCGCGCCGCGCGCAAGCCAGCTCGCCGCCATCGCCTACCGAGCTCACGTCCGCGTCGTAGCCCGAAAGCGCCGTCGTCCGCGTCGCGCGCCGCGCCCTCAGCGCGTCTGCGCTGCGTGCCGTCCGCGAACTGCCGTCCCAAGGCGTCGCGCTTAGCGCTGTCCGTCGCGCTGCGCGCCCAGCGCCAGATGTGCGCCCATTTGCCGCCATCAGCGCCCATCCGCGCCAAGCAGCTGCCCCGCCGTCGCCGCCGCCCCGTCCGCATGTCACCGTGATCGCGTGAGTTGCTCTCTGAGCCGAGCCCTATTTATTTTATTATATTTAAGCCTTTAGAGTGTGATTATCATTGTTTTTGTTAGGTTCTCGGTAGCTAGCTCGGGTTCGATCGCAGCTTAGGATTTTTTTGTGTGTAGTTGCCCTCGGCCTGTAAGGATTTCTTATCGGAGTTGAGTGGGGCCTGCGGTATTATATGTGATTGTTGTTTGTATGCTTGTTTGTGATTATCGCATGTTTAGTGTTAGGTGCTTTGTTCGAATTCCCGATGGCATGATTTCTTATGTTGTTTCTCATGTTAGTCCATGCTAGGTTGTTCCGCTCGCATGCTCATATCCTGTTTGCTTCGTAGTACCATGCTAGGTTCGTTGTATCTCATTGAGCACGTTTTGGATTGTATTGGATTGTATGTTATTGATATGATAGGTTAGAGTGTAGGTAGGTAGCATCATCCGGCCCGATGCATAAAGTATCTTCCATCCATGGCGGGGACGCACGAGGTAGTACTCCGTCCCCTGGACCCCGTGAGGGTTTAGCTAACCCGACCGGTAGGCCCCCGCAATCTTGGGTGAGGGTGGCGGCATCGTTAAATGCCCCAACGGTCTCGGATGATGACTTGGCATTGCCTCGTCCCCGCGATCGGCACGCCTCGGCCGTGTTCGTCCGTAGCCCTTGATTGCCACCGATAGGGCAAGGGCGGCTTCTGGTGTAAGCCTACCACGACCGATTCCTTAGCCTCGATGCGGTGGTTCAGGTGACATAGTTCACGTGTCGTGTCTCACACCCCTATGTCGTGACACCGATCCAGATTTAGTTAGGTGTGGTGGATCGGACATGGGCAGCTTGCCACTAGACCCGGCACCCCCATAGTCTGCAGAGCACGAGGTGCGCGCTTACGCTCATTACAATACGATCGGAAAGCTCCTCGGGATCTTGAGCTAGTGCACCTTTCGTATCGATAAGAGAGAGCGAGGATGAGGCCGAGACTTGTTTCTCGTATAGGGCGTATTGTGTGGTGTGGATTATTCTGGACTAAGACCCTGAGTTGGCATCCGAGGTCCAAGTGTGGACTTAAGCTATGTGCTCTATTCTGTGTTTATATTCATAGCTTGCATACACTCACCTAGATGACCATGTGCATCGTATTGTACCCCGGTTGGGGATTCTTACTGAGTAATTCGTTACTCACCCTTATTTTGTGGTTTTCCACAGGTAACCAAGGGGCGAGACAAGATGGCTGAAGGAGGAGATGTGATCATGGGAACCTGCTGTCGTCTCTGACTTTTATTTCTATGACTCTTGTCGTTTATTTTCCCCGAATGCATGTGACGGGCACGAGCCCTAGGATGTTTTTCTCAATGTTTTTATGGATTCCACTTTGTTGTATTTGAGGATTGTTTCAAATGTTTTAATAAATCTCGATCGTAGTATGCGTTTAGAAATGTATTTGCCTTGAAACAAGTGCTTGGAACAGCGAGGGATGTGTTTCAAACAATCTATTTGATTTACGATTGAATCTCTTTTGTTTTGTTTTAATTGGGAATCCAAAACTAAATTGCATATTGTTCTTTACTTTGAATGCATGCATTGGGGTAAAGACCTATTTAGAGCCCCTTTTGGGTCGGGTCTTTCTGATTGGTATCGAGCTCGAGAATCATAGATTCTCGTAGATCGACCTTTTGTTGTAGGTCGTCTTTCCCATGATCACCAAAGACTGGACACCATCAGTGCACGCCTAAGTTTTCTGTTTTAGAAAAGGGTTAAGAATTTACAATACCTTTCATCTAGTGTCCGCCTTGTTTTGTGTTGTGGAGCGAGAGGCGAAAGGAGTTCGACTTGTCGTTGGTTTGGGTTTAGAGCGCCATCATGCCAACTTCTCGCATGTAAGGAGTATGTTTGCGACTTGTCGTGGTATCAAGATAGATTCAGATACCATCGGGATATCGTCCCGGAGGGAAGTAGAGATTAGACTCCGTGAGGCCCTTGTGGTGTGGCCCGGTGTTAGTTTTCCCTAGTGAGAGGGTGGAGGTGTTTTGCCTCGGAGTACCACTCCGGGAGAGGAGTTAGCTTTGGCTTTTGCTCATGTTGATGCTTGTGGAGCAGTCCTAGTGTGGACTAGCCTAGGTAGTTCGGTGTTGATCTTGAACCTTAGCGGATGGTTGATTGCCCAGTGAGTAGCTGTAGAGTTGGTAGCCTTCGAGGTGGTTGTTGAGACATCCTTGTTCTCCTGTAAGTGTTGTTGTTTTGCAGCTAGTAAGTCGGAACCCTGTGGTTAAGGGTGCAATGAGCAAAGTGTTCCCATCGGACGTGATCCGTTGGTGGTTTCCCAGCTTGTCCGGTAGAGTTGAGCACTCTTCTTATGGTGAGCCCCTAGAGTAGGGCTAGCCGCTTTGCATGTTGAGAGAGCCGCGAGTTTTGTTGAGCATCATGTGGAGATGCAAGATTAGGAAGTGATACTGCAGTTTGATGATATGCCTTAGGCATGGTTGTTTGAGTTTGAGCCGTGTATGCCTAGCCATAGTTTTTGTCACTTGAGGTTGTGACCTTGCTGGCCCCATTTGTAGTAAGATGTGGATTTGGTAATAGCGGCACTTGAGGTGCATTGGTTGGTGTGCCGCCTTGGCACTAAGTCTGGTTTAGGCTTGAGTTTGGCATGGGTATAGCAGATGGTTCTATGACCGTCCGGAGTTCAAACACACTTCTTTAGCCATTGGATCCATTTATGGAAAATGCACTTGTTTAGGTCGTGCAAGAGGGCTAGTTCAGTGGTAGTCGAAGGACTACAAGTGAAAGGATGTTCGAGAGGAGCTGGAGCCTCTTCCCAGTGTTACTGGGGGTTGAGTAAGTCAGCAGGTTGGCGGTTGGTAAGTGTTAATGCGTGTGAGTCTCACGCTAGTGCTAAGGCCAAGAGATCTTTGTGGTTGGTAGTGCGGTCCACTACCTTCGGGTGCCTAAACTCGAGTTGAGTGAGCATTGTAGATGCGAGTTCGGTCCAAAGAGATGGACCATGAGTTGGATGCTCACGAGATGAGTTGGTTGTTCATGAGGTGAGTCGGATGCTCTCGAGATGAGTTGGGTGCCCATGAGATGAGTTGGTTGTTCATGAGGTGAGTTGGATGCCTATGAGATGATTTGGATGCCTATGAGGCGAGTTGGATGCCTATGAGATAAGCCGGATGCCTATGAGGCGAGTTGGATGCCTATGAGATGAGTAGGATGCCTTATGAGAGGAGTTGGACGCCTTATGTGTAAGAACACTTGGTAGGGGCTTGGTATAAAGTAAGTTCGGTTTGGCATTGTTATGCTTTAGTAGAGCAAGGTTGCCGCAGCTTCGAGTATCGTGTGGAGATGGAACTTTTGGTGTTCCTTTGGTTGATTGTATCTCTGCCAGAATTAGTGTTGCCTTTTGGAAAGCACCCTGTTAGTCTTGGATCTCTGAAGGAAGGTTGAGAGTTGTGCACACAAGTGTGTTTCGTGTAGTTTGTTCTGGCGGCAAGAGTTCCAGAACCATGTAGGGTTTGCATTGGAGAACTGGTGCTCAGTTCTTGGAGAAGTTGGACTCCAGGTGGATGTTGTAAGGCTTTAGTTGAGGTTGTAAGGATACCGTGCTCGTAGTTGGGTTGTTGCTTAGGCAAGTTTGTTAAGTTGAACCTAAGCTTGGTTGGTGGAACCTCTTGTTGTTCATGGTTGGAGTTCAGATGGTACTGAACAAATGGTGGTTGTAGTGAAGCCGCGTAGTTCCTGTTCGTAGTTGCTAAGAGTGTTGCTCGAAATCCTTACCCTGGGTGGAAGATACGTTGTGGCTGATGCTTTGAGTAGGAGGATGACACATTCTGAAGCGTTTCTGGTCTTTTTGGTTTCGAGGTTCGGAGCAGGCCAGCGTGGTTGTGATGCTGGGAAAAGGAGTTGTTTGTTCAGGCAGTTGGTTGTTAGACCGTTAGACGACAGTGTGTGTCGAGGGTTGTCGAAGAACCCTAGTTGTGGAGAGCCTCACCAGAGCTCAGTCAGACCCAGGTAGTGAGTTTAGTTGGCAAGCCAGAGTCGAGTAGTTTGTAGCCTCGGGTGAGTTGCTGGCAGTTTTGGTAGGCTAGCAAGCCAGAGTTTGTTTGGAGTAGAGTCCGGATTTGGTTCCGGTGTGGTGGTAAGTTGGTGCTTGATGTTGGCCAAGGTGTGGTTTTCGAATTGCTAAGGAGTTAGCCTTGTTCGTGGGTAAGTGGTTTTGTAAGGACCCGACCCAAAGAAGCGGTCTCTAACCTAGATCCTTACTTAGCATGCATGTCTAGGAATGTAAAACACCATCCAACTTACTAATTTAAAACTTTTGCAATCAATAGAACTTTAAACAAACCACAAAAGCCAATGTAAAAATCAAGAGTAATTTGACTGATCAGTGCTTTTCTTAAAAACAAATAAGAGTACGGTACGAGAACCATAAAATAGTTTGAGTGTTTCCCTAGGGACCCAAGTCCCACTACATGCTAAATCATAAAGAAAACAATTAAAGAACATGCATCCCAGAGTCAGCTATCCATGATCATCCAGCCGCCTCCTCCTAGCCATCTTGCCGATGTCCCAAGTTACCTGGTGGAAAACCACAGAAATAAGGGTGAGCAACGAGTTACTCAGTAAGAATCCCCAACCGGGGTACAATACGAAAACATATCATTTAGCACACGGACATGCAACCATGCAATGACTCAGAGCAAACAGATGGGTCAATAGAACGTCACTCTTGGGGCTTGCCTATTCGAGGCTTACAGCTACCAACTACACTAGGTTCCACACCTGGGTGTCCTTCGAGCCTTACACAACCTAGGACTCAGTGTTGCCCATCGGGGACTTATACACCTAGGATGCCCATCAGGGTCTTACACCTCCAACTCAGTGATGCCCATCAGGGACTTATACACCTAGGATGCCCATCGGGGTCTTACACCTCCAACTCAGTGATGCCCATCGGGGACTTATACACCTAGGATGCCCATTAGGGTCTTACACCTCCAACTCAGTGATGCCCATCAGGGACTTATACACCTAGGATGCCCATCGGGGTCTTACACCTCCAACTCGGTTGATGCCCATCGGGGACTTATACACCTAGGATGCCCATCGGGTCTTACACCTCCAACTCGGTGATGCCCATCGGGACTTATACACCTAGGATGCCCATCGGGTCTTACACCTCCAACTCGGTGATGCCCATCGGGGACTTATACACCTAGGATGCCCATCGGGGTCTTACACCTCCAACTCAGTGATGCCCATCGGGGACTTATACACCTAGGATGCCCATCGGGGTCTTACACCTCCGGATGTCCATCGGGGCCTTCCCCAAGCGGGACGCACTAGTTACCTCTACAATCTCTTACACTATACATCATCCGCCAATTCCTAGCATGGCACTAACAGGATAACAAGGTCACGGTTATGCCGAGACAATTTAACTCCTAGCATGATAACTAACAGGATATATCAGGAATCTCAAGCACAAAAATCACCTGGAAATAAGAAAGAGCAAGCAACTTATCCACTAGAAATTCCATACAAACACAACACATGGCATGCTATCAAGTATTCGCAGGGTCCACACAACCCCGGTAAGAAATCCTTACCTGGAAGTGAATAGAACCAACGATCAACGGATGACTCTCGAGCTTCTAAGCGAACCCGACAACCTAAGCAAGTAATAAAATCAACCTATTTAACCAACATCAGCTAAAAAGAACATAAAGTCCAAAGGGTCAGTCTCGGGAATTTACCAACCGAGAAGCACACGTCTCGGCAGCAAGGAGCAAGAACGACGCTGGCTGGTGCAGTGCAGGTGGACGCTGGCGCTGCACCGCTCGCGCACGGTCAAGGCGTCTCGGATGCAGGCAGCGCGGCGGGCGACTGGGGCTGGCGGGGCCGGCGAGGGAAAGAGCGACACGTTGGGACGACGCGCGGGCGGACGGACGAGCTACACGGCTGGTGCGCGGTCGTGCGGATGCGGCCGGACGGAGCGATGCGGGCGGTGCGCTGGGGCGCACGGTGCGGCGACGGGCGGCAGCGGCGAGGGTGTGGGGAGAGGGTTTTGCGAGAGGAGAGTTTTCCTTTTTTTTTTTTTTTTTTTTTTTTCTTCCTCAAATTAAATAAGCTTTGGAAATCTAAAATTCCCTTCCCAAGGCTTTCCTCCTTTAAACCCTAGCTGACGCATTTATTTTCCTTAATTAATTCCAAACTCCCATCTCTTTTTGAGGTCGAGGGTTCGAGTCCTCCAAATAACATCGTTTAAACCTTATTTTATATTTAACAAAAATCCGGGCTGTTACAATACTCCCTCCTTGGAGGACTTCCGTCCTCGGAAGTTGCTGCACTAAAACAACTCCGGGTAATTTCTCCTCATCTCCCCTTCCAACTCCCAAGTAGCTTCCTCAACTCTCTGATTCCGCCACTGCACTTTCACTAAATCAATAGCTCGGTTCCTCAAGACTTTCTTCTCAAATGCTAAGATCTTTATGGGTTTTTCCTCAAAGCTCAGGTCATGGTTTAGCTGCAAAGGCTCGAAATCTATGATATGCGAAAGGTCTGCCACATACTGGCGGAGCATCGAAACATGGAACACACTATGCACTGCAGCCAAGGATGGCGACAATGCTAACCGGTAAGCTACGACCCCAATCCTCTCGAGGATCTCGAATGGTCCAACAAACCTGGGGCTCAGCTTCCCCTTCCTACCAAACCTCAGAACTCCACGCATCGGAGCTACCTTAAGGAACACGTGCTGGCCAATCTCAAACTCCAACTCTCTACGTCTGACATCGGCGTAGCTCTTCTGCCTGCTCTGGGCAGTCAACATACGAGCTCTGATCTTCTAGACAGCCTCATTGGTCAACTGGAGCAACTCTGGACCCAATACCTGCCTGTCTCCAACCTCTTCCTAGAATACTGGGGATCTGCAGCGCTTACCATACAACGCTTCAAACGGTGCCATCTGAATGGTTGACTGAAAACTATTGTTGTAGGCGAACTCCATCATATACAAGTACTGGTCCCAACTGCCAGGGAAATCCAACACAAAGGCTCGCAACATATCCTCTAAGATCTGATTTACCCGCTCAGTCTGGCCATCGGTCTGTGGGTGGAAGGCTGTGCTGTAGCTGCACTCTGTGCCCAAACTTGCCTGAAGGGCTTTCCAAAACCGTGATGTAAAACGGGAATCCAGGTCGGAGATAATTTTAACTGGCACTCCGTGGTACCTCACTATCTACTCAAGGAACAGCTGTGCCCACTGCTCCACGGTGTAGTTTATCCTGCCCGGAATGAAGTGGGCACACTTGGTCAACCTATCAATGACCACCCAAATCTGTGCATATCCTCTAGGGGTTCTGGGCAATCCTGAAATAAAATCCATGGTAATTTCCTCCCACTTCCACTATGGCACCCCGAGCGATCAGTAGCAACCCCTCTGGAGCCTCGCTAGGCGCCTTCACTTGCCGACAAGTGAGACACCGACCGACAACTGGGCAATCTCTCTCTTCATCTCCATCCACCAAAAAGTGCGCTTAAGATCTTGGTACATCTTGTTACCCACGGGTGCCATGCAAAAGGCGAGGTGTGAGCCTCGGTCAACAACTCGAATGAATACCAAAGATCATTTGGGACACATAGCCAAACCCTTATATCTCAAGCCACCATCTGCAAATATCTCAAAATCAAAGTCACCATCACTGGACCCTCTCATACAACTTTTTCAACTTAGGATCATTCAACTGGCCGTCAATAATCCTTTGCCTTACCGCAGTGGATGGTCAATCGAGCTACCTCGGCGGTAACATCCCCTAACAACACTGCTATTTCTCGCTCTCCCGAGGTCTTTCCTTATGATACTTTTGGGATTTGCCAACGTTGCTAGATGCGAGGTCTTCCTACTTAGTGCATCCGCCACAACATTTGCCTTTCCAGGTGATACAAGATCTCACAGTCGTAATCCTTTACAAGCTCCAACCACCTCCTCTCGCCTCATGTTTAGGTCCTCCGAGTGAAGAAATACTTGAGGCTTTGGTGGTCCGAGAAAATCTGAATCTTTTCCCCATACAAGTAGTGCCTCCAGATTTTAAGTGCAAAGACGACCGCTGCCAACTCCATATCATGAGTCAGATAGTTCTGCTCGTGCTGTTTCAACTACCTCGAGGCGTACGCTATCACTTTACCGTGTTGCATCGTAACGCATCCCAAACCAAACTTGCTAGCATCACTTTGTACACCACGAAACCCCCCGCTCCCCTCCGAATCGCCAACACCGCGCGCAGACGTCAAAAGTCGTTCTTCACTTAGCAAAACTCTCATCGCACTTCTTATCCCAAACGAAATCGACGCCCTTCTCGTCAACCGAGTAAGCGGGGCTGCTATAGCAGAATATTTTTGAACGAAGCGTCGGTAATATCCGGCCAGACCCAGGAAGCTACGAATCTCCGACACGTCGATCGTCGGTCCGCCCACGAACTAACGGCCTCTACCTTGAAGGGTCCACGACCACTCCTCCTTAGACACACGTGTCCCGGAAAAGCTACCTCCTCGAGCCAAAGTCACACTTTGAGAACTTCGATAGAGCTTGTTCTCGCGCAAGGCCGCCAAAATCGCCTTAGGTGCGAGGCATGGTCCTCCTTAGACTTAGAGTACACAAGAATGTCATCTATGAACACGATGACAAAGCGGTCCAAGAACGCCTTGAACACTCTGTCCATCATGTCCATGAATGCATCTGGGGCGTTCGTCAGTCCGAAAGACATGACTACGAACTCATAATGCCCATACCTCGACACGAACGTTTGTCTTGGGAATATCTCGCATCCCGAATCCTCAAGCGGTGGTAGCCCGACCTCAAATCAATCTTCGAAAACACACAAGCTCCACGGAGTGGTCAAACAGTCATCGATACGAGGGCGGATACTTGTTCTTAATGGTTACCTTGTTCAGTTCCCTGTAATCGATGCATAGACGCATCGAGCCATCCTTTTTCTTAACAAACAGAGACGGGTGCTCCCCACGAGGACACACTCGGCCTAATAAATCCTCTGTCAAGCAACTCCTGCACTGTTCCTTTAACTCCTTTCAGCTCTGCTGGCGCCATACGATAAGGAGCTTTCGAGATAGGGCGAGTCCCCGGCTCAAGCTCTATTGAGAAGTCCACCTCCCTCTTCGGCAGCAGGCCAGGCAACTCTTCGGGAAAAATATCTGCAAACTCTTGCACTATGGGCACCTGCTCGACAGATAACTGGTCACGGTTCTCCCCGGTCAACTTAGCTAAGAAACCCCAAGCTCCTCGAGCTAACAAACGGTGAGCTTTAACTGCCGAAATCACCGGCGGACACACCCCACTCTGGGTGCCCCGAAATTTAAAACTAGGCATACCTGGCGGCCTGAACACCACCTCCTTATAACGACAGTCAATCATAGCGTGGTTATCAGCTAACCAATCCATGCCGAGGATCACATCAAAACCGCTCATAGCTAACACTATGAGGGTAACCTGCAGAGTCTGGTCGGACACCTGTATCCGACCATCCCTTACCTTCTCGCTAGCCAGCATACTAGTTCCCGAGGGAGTAGCGACAGATAACTCAAAACCTAGAGGCTCTAAATTCATGCAAGCACGCTCAAAGAAAAAAAATGAGAACAAAAGAATGGGTGGAACCCGAATCAAACAACACAAAGGCGAGGTGATCAAGAACTAGGAGCGTACCTGCCACTGCTGGTCCGGCTCTCTCAACCTCCTGGCGAGTGGTAGCATATACTCTTCCCTACTGCTGAGCTGGCTGTGCCACCACTGCCTTCTAGTTGCAATGCCGGGCCTGAAACCCCTCCTTACCACAGTTATATCAAGCTCTAGGGTTACCACCACAAGGCCCCCAATGCTGTTTACCACAGGGTCTACAATACGGTGGCGGCCTCCCCACGCCCTGTTGGCGAGGCTGATCACGGTTACGATCCCGGTGCTGGTCTCTGCCATGATAAGTACCCTGACGGCGCTGACCGCCTCCATGCCCATTACCTCCTGCGTCAAACTTACGCTTCTGACCCGAGTACACGGGGGCCTTCTGCACCACAGCACTAACAACCTGCTCTGGAGGATACTTCCCATCATAAATAGTTGCCAATTGCACTGCCTTGGCAAAAGTCTCTAGGGCCTGTGCCCTAACATCCTGAGACACTCCCTGCCTCAGACCCGCAATAAACTTCCTGATCTTCAGCTCAGGAGTAGCAATCAACTGCGGTGCGAAGTACCCATACTCTGAAAACTTCCTCTCATACACCTCGATTGGGTCAGACCCCTTCTTAAGGTTCGAAAACAGCTCAATCATCTTTTCTTGGGGTTCTTCACTGATAAATTTTGCCTTGAACTCAGCCTTGAAGAATTCCCAGGTGGCAGGGGGAGACCCAGCCGGTCTCTCACTCAAGGTGGAATCCCACCACCACTTAGCTGTTCCAGCTAACGCATGAGTCGCACATCGAGCTCATTGCACCTCGAGACAAGCCATTACCATAAAAGTATACTCTAGCTCGGCAATCCACTGGCCGCCACGGTGGTTCTCCAGGGCACTAAACTTCTCCTGGCTTCCATTTGACGAAATCTTTTAGCCACTTGCCCAAATCCTCAAGACCTTCCGCCACAACGGCCTTGTTCACAATTGGCTCTCGCCGAGATTTGGCGGTCTGGTGGCACTGCAGATCCTCTCTTTGAACCAACTCGGTCAGCTGCTCTATCTGAATCCGGGACTCCTCCCTCTGTGCAGCTAACAGAGCCTGCGTCTCAGCCCTCTGCCCGGCCCTCTGGTCAGACAGCAACCCAACCATAAGAGCCCTCAGGACTCCACAAAAGCAACTCCCGGTGCAGCCTCCCGAGGCCGAGTTGCCTCCATGCCTCACCGGCAACATGTACCGAAGGGCCTGTAGGCGGCCTAACATCAGCATCAGCTTGGGACGACGTCCCTCCCGTGTCGGAATCAATACGAATGCCCTGGCTGGTCGGCCTCAAGCCTCCCTGCCCTCTGCGAGTGACTGGCATAACGACAATCTACACCCAAACGAACAATGAGTCAGAACCTGTTCTCCCTGCTCCTCAACAACAAGTCATATACATGCAAGGTGCAACCGATATTGTAATTCTTAACCCTTAACCTTAAACTTTCGGACATACCTGATGGCTGGCGGAGCGCTGATGATCATGGAAAACAACCTACAACTGCAAGTCAGTCTACAGAACCTATAACTCTGGGCTCTGATACCAACTGTAAGGACCCGACCCAAAGAAGCGGTCTCTAACCTAGATCCTTACTTAGCATGCATGTCTAGGAATGTAAAACACCATCCAACTTACTAATTAAAAACTTTTGCAATCAATAGAACTTTAAACAAACCACAAAAGCCAATGTAAAAATCAAGAGTAATTTGACTAATCAGTGCTTTTCTTAAAAACAAATAAGAGTACGGTACGAGAACCATAAAATAGTTTGAGTGTTTCCCTAGGGACCCAAGTCCCACTACATGCTAAATCATAAAGAAAACAATTAAAGAACATGCATCCAAGAGTCAGCTATCCATGATCATCCAGCCGCCTCCTCCTAGCCATCCTGCCGATGTCCCAAGTTACCTGGTGGAAAACCACAGAAAATAAGGGTGAGCAACGAGTTACTCAGTAAGAATCCCCAACCGGGGTACAATACGAAAACATATCATTTAGCACACGGACATGCAACCATGCAATGACTCAGAGCAAACAGATGGGTCAACAGAACGTCACTCTTGGGGCTTGCCTATTCAAGGCTTTGACTACCAACTACCCTAGGTTCCACACACGGGTGTCCTTCGAGCCTTACACAACCTAGGACTCAAAGTGTTGCCCATCGGGGACTTATACACCTAGGATGCCCATCGGTCTTACACCTTCAACTCGGTGATGCCCATCAGTGACTTATACACCTAGGATGCCCATCGGGTCTTACACCTCCAACTCGGTGATGCCCATCGGGACTTATACACCTAGGATGCCCATCGGGTCTTACACCTCCGGATGTCCATCGGGGCCTTCCCCGAGCGGGACGCACTAGTTACCTCTACAATCTCTTACACTATACATCATCCGCCAATTCCTAGCATGGCACTAACAGGATAACAAGGTCACGGTTATGCCGAGACAATTTAACTCCTAGCATGATAACTAACAGGATATATCAGGAATCTCAAGCACAAAAATCACACTGGAAACAAGAAAGAGCAAGCAACCTATCCACTAGAAATTCCATACAAACACAACACATGGCATGCTATCAAGTATTCCTGTGGTCCACACAACCCCGGTAAGAAATCCTTACCTGGAAGTGAATAGAACCAACGATCAACGGATGACTCTCGAGCTTCTAAGCGAACCCGACAACCTAAGCTAGTAATAAAATCAACCTAATTAACCAACAGCAGCTAAAAAGAACATAAAGTCCAAAGGGTCAGTCTCGGGAATTTACCAACCGAGAAGCACACGTCTCGGCAGCAAGGAGCAAGAACGACGTTCTTTGGTGCGGCGAGAGGACGCCGGCGCTGCACTGGCGCTGCATCGCTCGCGCGACGGTCAAGGCGTCTGGGCGGGCGGGCAGGCGGCGGGCGACTGGGCGCGGGCCGGCGCGGGAACGAGCGACACTTTGGGACTACGCGCAGGCGAGCGGGGCGACACGGGCGGACGGACGAGCGACGCGGCTGGTGCGCTGGTGCGCGGTCGTGCGGATGCGGCCGGATGGAGCGATGCGGGCGGTGCGCTGGGGCGCACGGTGCGGCGACGGCGGCGGCGGCGAGGGTGTGGGGAGAGGGTTTTGCGAGAGGAGAGTTTTCCTTTTATTTTTTTCTTTTTTTTTTCTTCCTCAAATTAAATAAGCTTTGGAAATCTAAAATTCCCTTCCCAAGGCTTTCCTCCTTCAAACCCTAGCTGACGCATTTATTTTCCTTAATTAATTCCAAACTCCCATCTCTCTTTGAGGCCGAGGGTTCGAGTCCTCCAAATAATATCTTTTAAACCTTATTTTATATTTAACAAAAATCCGGGCTGTTACAGGTTTGCCCTGTAGGATGTCTCTCCTGTTCCCAGAGTTTGAGAGTGCCCTCATTTGGTGTTGGAGGGCGAGTCTTTGCTTGTTCGTGGTCGGCGGTCCAGTCTGTGGTGGACCCCCTTTGTTGCCTCAGTGAGAGTTGGATGTTGTGCTTAGCTGAGCAAGTTAGCGAGCGTTTGTGGAGCTCCCTATTCTTCGGATGTCTGCTTGTAAGGATCTGTTTCCTTTTTGGAGTTGTCGGATTATCCCTTGGTCTTGGACTTGGCGGTAGTGGTGTTAGTAGGTGGAAAGTCTGTTGGCCACCTGAAAGCAGTTGTTTGTCCAGTTAAGCGGACTCTTGAGTGGTGTTCTGGAAGTTTCAGTAAGAGTTGTTCTGCCTCCTATGAGTGTTTGGCCTAGTTGGCTAAGGTTTGTGTGTTGGCTTGGAAGCTGTTGCACCTTTGTAGTTGAAGGCCCCTTTGTTTCTGTTGTGGATGAGGTTGCACCTTTGTGGCTGGATTAGGGTCTGGACTTATTGAGGGATCCTTGCTGGCTAGTGTAGCTTGCACTCTGCCAGCCATTGTTGGTATTCTTGTTCTTGGTAGTTGGTGTTAACCAGGTAGTTGTAACGGCCCAGGTTTTCATCCCGGTCTTCGAGGTATGCCCTGGGGGTATTTTGGTAATTTGGTCGGGCCGTCAGGGCCGTTTATGTCTTTTTCCAGTTGCTAAAATTATTGGATGGATTTATGTAAGTTTTTGAGGCTTTGTGGATGGGTTTGAGCATGGATAGATGCAAAAGTAAAAATAAAGGAAATTATGTTGCGCTTGGCATTCGAACCCGGTCTCGGGAAAGCTCTGTGAGGATGCGTGCGGTTGAGCTATGGAGAGCTCTTGTTGCTCTTCTGCGTCATATTATGGTTATCCTTGGACCTTGGAGTTTGGTGCATTTGGTTAAATGAAAAGAAATTAGGTTTTGTTATGTCTTCTTCTCCAAATGCTCCATGGCCGCCCAACCCTTCCTCTCCCAAGCCCCAAGCCGATTTTCATTCCCTTTGCAGCCCCGTGGTTCGATCGTCTTTCCGGGTAAGTTTCTTCGTCTCTTCGTCTTCTTCGATTTGAGTTCTTGCTGGCCGAATGTAAATAGAAGAGTGTGGGTGTGTGTGTGTGTTTGTTGGCAGCCTGCCGTGTAAGGACCCGACCCAAGAAACGGTCTCTAACCTAAGGTCCTTACTAAGCATGCATGATTAAGAATGTAAAACGTCATTCAGAGCTTGAAATTTAAAACTTTGCAGTAGACATATTTAAAACAAATCCATTATTCCAATTAAATAAAAACAAGTAAACGACTGATCAGTACTTTCTTAAAACAAATCAAGGGAAACGGTATGAGAATCATCAAATAGTTTTTGAGTATTTTTCCTAGGGACTCAAGTCCCACTACATGCTAAATCATAAACACAATGAAAGAACGTGCAACTCAGAGTCAGCTATCCATGATCATCCAGCAGCCTCCTCCTAGCCATCCAGCCTCTGTCCCAAGTTACCTCGTGGAAAACCACATAAAATAAGGGTGAGTATAAACATACTCAGTAAGAATCCCCAACCGGGGTACAATACGAAAACATCTCATTTAGCACACGGACATGCAACCATACAATGACTTAGAGCGGGCACGGTTGGTGTAGGCTATGAGCTACTTCAAAGGCGAGCCTACTCAAGGGCTTCCGTCTATAGCCTCTCCTAGGTCCTACATTTGGATGCCCTTCGGGCCTTACAAAACCTAGGACACAGTGATGCCCAGTGGGGCCTTACACACTTAGGATATAGTGATGCCCAGTGGGGCCTTACACACTTAGGATACAGTGATGCCCAGTGGGGCCTTACACATTTAGGATGCCCATAGGGCCTTACACCTCCAGAATCAGTGATGCCCAGTGGGCCTTACACACCTAGGATGCCCATATGGCCTTACACCTCCAGAATCAGTGATGCCCAGTGGGCCTTACACACCTAGGATGCCGATAGGGCTTTACACCTCCAGAATCAGTGATGCCCAGTGGGCCTTACACACCTAGGATGCCCATAGGGCCTTACACCTCCAGATGTCCATCGGGTCTTGCCCGAGCGGGACCCCAAACTAGTTGCCTCTACGGTCCTCTATACTATACATCACACATCTAACCGTAACTTGGATCTAGTAGCATACAAATGGCAGCATGGTTCTATCAAGATAGGAAAGCCTAACATGGAACTAACGGGATGTAAACATGTCACGAACATGAATCAAAAGAAAACATGAAACCCATCACTAGAAACTCATATAATTACAGTAATCAGCGTGCTATCAACTATTCGTAGGGTCCACACAACCCCGGGTAAGAATCCTTACCTGGAAATAAGTGGAGGTTAACTATCCCGAATCAAATAACTACCCTCGAGCTTTTGTTAACCCGAGCAACCAACCGAGAAGGCACACGCCTCGGCAGCAGCAGCAAAGAAGGACGGCGCCGCTTGGCGCAAAGCGGCGCGGGCGCTGGCGCTGGGTCATGGGCTGCGATGGCGCGCTGGCGCTGGGTCGGGCGCGCGGCAAGGCGGGACGTCGGGTCGCGAGGCGGTAGCGCGCGACGGGGTTCGGGCGGCGTGGCTGAGCGGCGCTGGCGACGCCGGCGGCGGCAGCAGTAGCAGCGCGCGCGCGCGCTGGGCGGCCTGGTGCGGAACGGCGCGACATGTCTGGGCTGGGCTAGGCAGTGCGACTGGGCGCGCCTGGCATGGGCGATGCAGGGCGTCTGGGCGCGCCTGGGCATGGGCTGTGCTGCGGTCTGGTGCGGCGTGGCTGAGCAGGGCTGGTGCGATCTGGGCGGCGTGGCTGGGCAGGGCTGGCGCGATCTGGTGTGGGGATGGCCTGAGCGGCTAGGGTTTGGTTTCTTGGTGAGGGGCTCGGCAAGGAGAGAGAGAGAGAGAGTGAGAGAGAGAGAGAGAGATTTTCCAAAACAAGGGGAATAGGATTTCTTTTCCTTTTCCTAATTTAAATGGGTCTAAAATCCCTTCCCAAGGCTTTCTCTTGCGGGTCCCGGCTAAAGAAATTCTTTTCTTTTTAACTAAATCTTCTTTTTCTAAAAACTCCAATTTCACATTTAGGGCAAGGGTTCAAATCTCAATGGGACCAATTATATTCCAATTAATTTTGCTATCAACCGGAATGTCTCCGAACTTCTAATCAACTAACCCAAACTCCTTGGGTCTTGCAACCAACATTAATCAAGTCTCAACGAATGCCGAAATGACCCTGAAGCCCTGAAAATCCTCAACCTATGACCGGGGAGCAAAATACCAAAATACCCTTAAAGGTTAAAAAGCTCTAACGGCCCATCCGAACATCCGCATAATGTCTCGAAAACTCCTGGGAAACCAAAATAGAAAACTGGGCCGTTACATGCCGAGAGGAGCCCCAGCCAGCAGCCCCACCGTCGCAGCTCCCCAGCCTGCCAGATCGCACCAGCAGCAAGCCCAGATCTCCCGGAGTCGCCCAGCTCCATTGCCCCTGCAGTGCCATCGAGCGACTCGTCGCCGCTCAATGAGCGAGACGCGCTGAGCGGCCTATCGCAGCCCCAGATCTCGCCAGCCAGATGCGCCTGCCGAGCCCTGCGCAGCAGAGAATCGCGCACGCCCGCACGTCGGGAGTTTAGGTGATTGATGTTGTATGTTTGTTTGTGATTATCAGCATGTATAGTTTAGGTGCTCTGTTCTGATTTCCTGACTGGCATGACTTCGTATGTTGTTCTTTCTTGTTAGTCCATGCTAGGTTGTTCCGCTCGCATGCTCATATTCATTCTTGTTCCGTAGTACCATGCTAGGTCTCTTTGTATTCTTTTGAGCACGTATTGGATTGTTGCCGATTGTTAAGGCGAGTTAGAATTGGTAGGTAGCATCATCCGGGCTCGATGCATAAAGTATCTTGCATCCATGGCGGGGACGTCGAGACGATTCTCCGTCCACGGACCCGTTAGGGTTTAGCTAACCGACCGGTAGGCCCCGCAATCTTGGGTGAGGGTGGCGCATCGTTAAATGCCCCAACGGTCGGGATGATGACTTGGCATTGCCTCGCCCCGGCGATCGGCACGTCCTCGGCGTGTTCGGCCGTAGCCCTTGATTGCCACCACGATAGGGCAAGGGCGGCTTCGGTGTAAGCCTACCACGACCGATTCCTTAGCCTCAAAGTGCGGTGGTTCAGGTGACATAGTTCACGTGTCCAGTCTCACACCCTATATCGTCGTGACACCGATCCGAGAGATTTAGTTAGGCGTGGTGGATGGACATGGGGCGCTTTGCCACTAGACCGGCACCCCCATAGTTCGCAGAGCACGCGGTGCGCGCTACGCTCATTACAACACGCCGACCGGAGAGCTCCTCCAGATCTTGAGCTAGTGCACCTTTCGTGATCGACGCGGTGAGGCAGCCGAGGCGGGACTCGTTTCTCGTGATAGGGCGTATTGTGTGGTGATTTATCTCCGGACTAAGACCCCCGAGTTGGCATCCGAGGTCCAAGTGTGGACTTAAGCTATGTGCTCTATTCTCGTGTTTATATTCATAGCTTGCATACACTCATCTAGATGACCATGTGCATCGTGATTGTACCCCGGTTGGGGATTCTTCTTGAGTAATTCGTTACTCACCCTTATTTTGTGGTTTTCCTGGGGTAACCAAGGTGCGAGACAGGATGGTGAAGGAGGAGCTGTGATCATGGGGACTCTTGTCGTCTCTCGACTTTTTATTTCTATGACTCTGGTCTTTTTTTTTCCCCCCGAATGCATGTAGTCGGCACGAGCCCTAGGATGTTTTCTCAATGTTTTCGTGGATTCTCGCTTTATTGAATTTGAGGATGTTTCAAATGTTTTAAGAAATCTCTCCGATCAGAGTGTACGTTTTGGAAATGTATTTGCCTTGAAACAGTGCTTGGAGACAGGGACGAGTTTAAACAAACTATCTTTATTTCTCGATTGAACCTTGATTGTTTTGTTTTAATTGGGAATCCGAATATTATTTGCATATTGTCCTTTACTTTGAATGCATGCATTGGGGTAAAGGCCTATTTAAAGCCCTTTTTGGGTCGGGTCTTTCTGATTGGTATCAGAGCTCGAGTCATAGACTTTGTAGACTGACCTTTTGTTGTAGGTCGTCTTTCCCATGATCACCAAGACTCCGGATAATGTCATCAGTACGCCTAAGTTTTCTGTTTTTAGAAAAGGGTTAAGAATTTACAATACCTTTCATCTAGTGTATGCCTTGTTTTGTGTTGTGGAGCGGAGACGAAAGGTGTTCGACTCGTCGTTGGTTTGGGTTTAGAGCGCCATCATGCCAACTTCCCGCAGATGTGAGTGTATGTTGTGGTTTGTTGAGATATCCAGATAGATTCAGATACACCGGGACATCGTTCCGGATGGAGGCAGAGGTTAGACTCCGTGAGGCCACGTGTGGCCCAATTATTAATTCCCTAGTGAGAGGGTGGAGGTGTTTTGCCCTGGAGTACCACTCCGGGAGAGGAGTTAGCTTTGGCTTTTGCTCATGTTGATGCTTGTGGAGCGAGTCCTAGTGTGGACTAGCACGGGTAGTTTCAGTGTTGATCTTGAACCTTAGCAGATGGTTGATTGCCCAGTGAGTAGCTGCAGAGTTGGTAGCCTTCGAGGTGGTTGCTGAGACATCCTTGTTCTCCTGTAAGTGTTGTTGTTTTGCAGCTAGTAAGTCGGAACCCTGTGGTTAAGGGTGCAGCGAGCGGTGTTCCCATCGGACGTGATCCGTTGGTGGTTTCCCCAGTTGTCTGGTAGAGTTGAGCACTCTTCTTATGGTGAGCCCCTAGAGTAGGGCTAGCTGCTGCATGTTGAGAGAGCCGGCCAGAGTTTTGTTGAGCATCATGTGGAGATGCAAGAGTAGGCAGTGAGACTTCGGTTTGATGAGATGCCTTAGGCATGGTTGTTTGAGTTGAGCTCTTGTATGCCTCGCCATAGTTTTTGTCACTTGAGGTTGTGACCTTGCCTGGCCCCATTTGTAGTAAGATGTGGATTTGGTAGTAGTGGCACTTGAGGTGCAATGGTTGGTGTGCCGCTTTGGCTCTAAGTCTGCAGTTCGGACTGAGTGTGGCATGGGTATAAGCAGATGGTTCTATGACCCGTCCAGGAGTTCGCACACTTCTTTAGCCATTGGATCCATTTATGGAAAATGCACTTGTTTAGGTCGTGCAAGAGGGCTAGTTCAGTGGTAGTCGAAGGACTACAAGTGAAAGGATGTTCGAGAGGAGCTGGAGCCTCTTCCCAGTGTTACTGGGGGTTGAGTAAGTCAGCAGGTTGGCGGTTGGTAAGTGTTAGTGCGTGTGAGTCTCACGCTAGTGCTAAGGCCAAGAGATCTTTGTGGTTGATAGTGCGGTCCACCACCACTGCGGGTGCCTAAACCTGAGTTGAGTGAGCATTGTAGATGCGAGTTCGGTCCAGCAGAGGGACCGTGAGTTGGATGCTTATGAGATGAGTTTGGTGCTTATGAGATGAGTTGGATGCCTTATGAGATGAGCAGGTTGTCTTATGTGTAAAGCACACTTGGTAGAGTCTTGGTATAAAGTAAGTTCGGTTTGGCATCGTTATGTTTTAGCAGAGCAAGGTTGCCACTGCTTCGAGTATCGTGTGGAGATGGAACTTTTGGTGTTCCTTGGGTTGATTGTATCTCTCTGCGGAAGTTAGTGTTGCCTTTTGGAACAAAGACTGTTAGTCTTGGATCTCTGAAGGAAGGTTGAGAGTTGTTCACACAAGTGTGTTTTGTGTAGTTCGCTCGTGGTGATAGTTTCGAGAACCATGTAGGGTTTGCATTGGAGAACTGGTGCTCAGTTCTTGGTGAAGTTGGACTCCAGGTGGATGTTGTAAGGCTTTAGTTGAGGTTGTAAGGATACCGTGCTCGTAGTCGGGTTGTTGCTTAGGCAAGTTTGTTAAGTTGAACCTAAGCTTGGTTGGTGGAACCTCTTGTTGTTCTTGGTTGGAGTTCAGATGGTACTGAACAAATGGTGGTTGTAGTGAAGCCGCGTAGTTCCTGTTCGTAGTTGCTAAGAGTGTTGCTCGAAATCCTTACTACGGGTGGAAGCTACGTTGTGGCTGATGCTTTGAGTAGGAGGATGACACATCTCAAGCGTTTCGGTCTTTTTGGTTTCGAGGTTGGAGCAGGCCGGCGTGGTTGTGATGGCCGGGAAAATGAGTTGTTTGTTCAGGCAGTTGGTTGTTAGACCGTTAGACGACAGTGTGTGTCGAGGGTTGTCGAAGAACCCTAGTTGTGGAGAGCCTCACCAGAGATCAGTCAGACCCAGGTAGTGAGTTTAGTTGGCAAGCCAGAGTCGAGTAGTTTGTAGCCTCGGGTGAGTTGCTGGCAGTTTTGGTAGGCTAGCAAGCCAGAGTTTGTTTGGAGTAGAGTCCGGATTTGGTTCCGGTGTGGTGGCAAGTTGGTGCTTGATGTTGGCCAAGGTGTGGTTTTCGAGTTGCCAAGGAGTTAGTCTTGTTCGTGGGTAAGTGGTTTGCCCTGTACGATGTCTCTCCTGTTCCCAAAGTTTGAGAGTGCCCTCATTTGGTGTTGGAGGGCGAGTCCTTGCTTGTTCGTGGTCGGCGGTCCAGTCTGTGGTGGACCCCTGTTGTTGCCTCAGTGAGAGAGTTGGATGTTGTGCTTAGCTGAGCAAGTTAGCGAGCGTTTGTGGAGCTCCCTGTTCTTCGGATGTCTGCTTGTAAGGATCTGTTTCCTTTTTGGAGTTGTCGGATTATCCCTTGGTCTTGGACTTGGCGGTAGTGGTGTTAGTAGGGGGAAAGTCTGTTGGCCACCTGAAAGCAGTTGTTTGTCCAGTTAAGCGGACTCTTGAGTGGTGTTCTGGAAGTTGCAGTAAGAGTTGTTCTGCCTCCTATGAGTGTTTGGCCTAGTTGGCTAAGGTTTGTGTGTTGGCTTGGAAGCTGTTGCACCTTTGTAGTTGAAGGCCCCTTTGTTTGGTTGTGGATGAGGTTGCACCTTTTGTGTTTGGATTAGGGTCCGGACTTATTGAGGATCCTTGTTTGGCTAGTGTAGCTTGCACTCTGCCAGCCATTGTTGGTATTCTTGTTCTTGGTAGTTGGTGTTGACCAGGTAGTGGAGTTCCGTTTATGAAGTTTTGGTGGGAAGGTGCATTAAGCCTAAGCTTGAGGGTTAAGCCTGTATGTGTTATCGTTTGGACTTGTGAGATGTGTTTCATATTTGAGGCGAGCTTTGTTCCGTTGTTTGCATGGAGGTAAGTTTAGTGGATGGAGCCCTCTGGGGCCCGGTTGTTTTTTGAGTTGTCTTGCCCAGCTAGTGATTTGATTCAAGCTAGAGATGAGTGGATTGGCATAGCTATGCAGTTTGTAGTTGTTTAAGCTTCCTAGTTCGTAGCACTCAAGTTGTTGGATTGTAAGTTTCCGTGTGGGAGCTGTCAGCTAGTTGAGGTTGTTGTTTGAGTTCGGATTTTTGGAGGATTGATTTCAGTAGCTAGAGCTCGCACCTCGTTTCGTGTGCAGATGCCATTTCTATGGAGTAGAGGCATGTCGGGCCAGTCGAGTTGTTGTCACCAGGTGTGGCAACGAAGGTTTGTTCTAGGCAAAGGCGTTGATGAACCGTGGTTCTCGAGAGCGTTGTTAAGAGGCTTATGAGCCGAGTGCTGTTTCAGAGAGTTTTGACCCTCGACCGATAGTCTTTTGGGAAGAGTGAGCCGCATCCTTCGTAACTTGTTGTGAGTTGGTGTTTAGTGATTAGGCAAATGAGGACTAGTGTGGTTTTATGAGGTTGCCTTTGGTTGCAGTTCTCAGTGGTCAATTCTTGTTGTTCCATTGAGGCATTGCAAGGTAAGTATTGCACGATTCCAATGTTCTGGGAAAAGGTTGGTGGCCATCAATTTTGTTTTGGGTCCTGAGTTGCTGCATTTGACCAGAGGTGATGTGCAGGAGTTTAGAGCTAGTGTTGTCAACAGAGGAGGAAGAAAAGTTACGCCGATGTTCGGCGTCGAGTTTTAGAGTTTGAGGTTGGGACAAAGGCGTAGTTTTAAGGTTGTGCCGTTGTGAGTTGTGTTGAGGTTTGGTAAGCGGGAGAAGTGGAGTCTCTTGTTGTTGGACCATTTGAGATTCTCGAGAGGATTGGCAGAGTTGCATATTGGTTAGCTTTTTCTGTCATTGTCAGCCGTGTGCAGTGTTCTCATGTATCGGTGTGAGGCAGTATGTGTCGGACCCATTGCTCATTGTGGACTTTGAGCCTTTGCAGCTGATTGAGGATTTGAGCTTCAAGGGGAAGCCTGTGAGTATTCTGGTCTTTGAGACGAAGACGTTGCATAATCGTGGGATCCGTTTGGTAAAAGTTCAGTGGAGGAGTCAGAGTTCAGAGGAGGCCGCTTGTGAGCGGGGAAGACGGGATGAGATTGCAGATATCTGTCTTTGTTTTTGATCTTAAGGATTTTGAGAACGAAATTCATAAAAAGGAGGAATATTGTAACGGCCGAGTTTTCATCCCGGTCTTCGAGGTATGCCCCGGGGTATTTTGGTAATTTGGTCGGGCCGTCTGGGCCGTTTATATCTTTTTCCATTGCTAAAATTATTGGATGGATTTATGTAAGTTTTTAGGCTTTGTGGATGGGTTTGAGCATGGATAGATGCAAAAGTAAAAATAAAGGAAATTATGTTGCGATTGGCATTCGAACCCGGTCTCCGGAAAGCTCGTGAGGATGCGTGCGGTTGAGCTATGGAGAGCTCTTGTTGCTCTTTCTGCGTCATATTATGGTTATCCTTGGACCTTGGAGTTTGGTGCATTTGGTTAAATGAAAAGAAATTAGGTTTTGTTATGTCTTCTTCTCCAAATGCTCCATGGCCGCCCAACCCTTCCTCTCCCAAGCCCCAAGCCGATTTTCATTCCCTTTATGTACCCGTGGTTCGATCGTCTTTTCGGGTAAGTTTCTTCGTCTCTTCGTCTTCTTGATTTGAGTTCTTGCTGGCCGAATGTAAATAGAAGAGTGTGGGTGTGTGTGTGTGTTTGTTGTTGGCGCCGAGAGGAGCCCACCACAAGCCCCACCGTCGCAGCCTCCCGGCCCGGCGATCGCACGCAAAGAAGAAGCCCAGATCTCTCGAGTCGCCCGGCTCCATCGTCCCTCGCAGTGCCATCGAGCACTGTCGCAGCCTCAGATCTCGCCAGCCAGATGCGCCTGCCGAGCCCTGCGGCAGCAGAATCGCACGCCCAGACGCGCTCGTCGCCGCGCGCGCCGTCGTCGTCCCCCAGCGCCCTGCGTGTCCGTCGTCGCGTCAGCTTTGTCGCGCATGCGCGCTGCGCGCTACCGCCGCGTCGTCTCAGCAGACGCGTGGCGCCAGCTCTGCCGCCCATCTGCGCCTGTCAGCGCCTAGCGCCCGACCCCTGCCGCCCATCAGCGCCCAGCAGCAGCCTTGCCATGCTGTCTGCCCGTCCGAGTGTCAGCCTCGCCAACTCCATATCATGAGTAGGGTAATTCTCGCAAATGCGGTTTCAATCTGCACGAAGCGTATGCTATCACCTTACCGTGTTGCATCAAAACGCAACCCAAACCAAACTCTTTGGCATCATCAGTACACCACGAAACCCCGGTTCCCTCCGAATCGCCAACACCGGGGCAGACGTCAAACTACTCTTTAGCTTAGCAAAACTCTCATCGCACTTCCTATCCCAAACGAAATCAACACCCTTCCTCGTCAATCGAGTAAGAGGGGCGGCTATAGAGGAAAAATTTTGAACGAAGCGTCGGTAATATCCGCCGGACCCGTGAAGCTACGAATCTCCGACACGATCGTCGGTCCGCCCACGAACTAACGGCCTCTACCTTCGAAGGGTCCACACCACTCCTCCTTAGACACAACGTGTCCCGGAAATGCTACCTCCTCGAGCCAAAGTCACACTTTGAGAACTTCGCATAGAGCTTGTTCTCGCGCAATCTTTGCCAAAATCGCCTTAGGTGCGAGGCATGGTCCTCCTTAGACTTAGAGTACACAAGAATGTCATCTATGAACACGATGACAAAGCGGTCCAAGAATGCCTTGAACACTCTGGTCCATCATGTCCATGAATGCGGTTGGGCGTTCGTCAGTCCGAAAGACATGACTACGAACTCATAATGCCCATACCTCGACACGAACGCATTTGTCTTAGGAATATCGCATCCCGAATCCTCAACCGGTGGTAGCCCGACCTCAAGTCAATCTTCGAAAACACACAAGCTCCCTGGAGCTGGTCAAACAGGTCATCGATACGAGGCAGCGGGTACTTGTTCTTAATGGTTACCTTGTTCAATTCCCTGTAATCGATGCATAGACGCATCGAGCCATCCTTTTTCTTTACAAACAGCACGGGTGCTCCCCACAAGGACACACTCGGCCTAATAAATCCTCTGTCAAGCAACTCCTCGCAATTTGTTCTTTTAACTCTTTCACTCTGCTTTGGCGCCATGCGATAAGGAGCTTTCGAGATAGGGCGAGTCCCGGCTCAAGCTCTATTGAGAAGTCCACCTCCCTCTTCGCGGCAAGAGCTAGGCAACTCTTCGGGAAAAACATCCGCAAACTCTTGCACTATGGGCACCTGTTCGACAGATAGCTGGTCACGGTTCTCCCCAGTCAACTTAGCTAAGAAACCCCAAGCTCCTCGAGCTAACAAACGGTGAGCTTTAACTGCCGAAATCACCGGCGGACACACCCGACTGGGTGCCCCGAAATTTAAAGGTAGGCCTACTGGCGGCACGAACACCACCTCCTTACAACGCATGATTGTAAATGCCCCGATTTCCTATTCCAGTTTTCGAGGTGCCTTCGGGTCAAGATTCAGTTGTTTGGTTGGGTTTTAGAGCCGTATGGCCCCTTAGGGGTATTTTGGTCTTTTGGCTCTCCGGGCAGGATTTGTGGTTTTCAGGGCTTCGAGGTAGCTCCTGCCTTTGTCGAGGCTTGTTTGTTGGTGGCTGCGAGTCCCGTGGTGTTTGGGTTAGTCGGTTGGATGCTCGGTTGTGGTTTGGGCTTTGGCAAAGTGTTGGTTTGTTGTGTGTTTCCTTTGGGATTCGAGCCCGAGCCTTTAGTGTTGCTTTGGGAGTTGGATTTAAGTGAGTTTGATTTATTGGAAAAGATTGCTTCGGTCGGGTCTCGAAGGAGGAAGCCGGGAAATGGGATTTTGAGGTTTTAAAGTGGATAAGGATGAAAATGGAATTAAAAATCCCATTTTTCCCTTTTTTCCCATTTTCCTTTTATTTCTCTTTTCTTTTCTTTTTCCCCAAAATGCACTTTCTCTCTCCTTCTCTCTCTCTCCCGAGCACCCCACCTAGCCCAAACCCTAGCCATGGCTCGCCCACCCCACCCCGTGCGACCTTGGCTCGCCCACGCCGCCAGCTAGCCCGAGCCAGGCGTCGCAGAGCGGCCGAGCTCGCCCAGCGCCGCGCGCGCCTGCCTCGCCAGCCCTAGCGTCGCGCGCCTCGCGCTGGTCCTGGTCCGCCCACCGGTGCGATCAGTGCCGAGCGCGCCGCGCATGCGCGTCGCTGCCGCCCGAGCCTCGCCAGCTCGATCGCGCGGTCCTCAGAAGCGCAGCAGCGCGCGCGCGCTGCGCGCGCCGCCGCTGCTGCTCGCGCGCGAGTTCACGCGCGCCGTGCGCCAGCCAATGAGCCCCTAGCGTGTCAGTCAGCGCCCGGCGCCGAGCGGCGCTCACCCTGCGCCCCATCGCGCTGTCTGCGCCAGTCTTTGCCTAGCCCTGCGCAGCCGGCTCGCTCACGCGTGTCACCGTGCCTCGTGAGTTGCTCCCAGCCGAGCCCTATTTATTTTAGTGTATTTAGGGCTATTTTATGATTATTGATGTTTTTGCTTGGCTCGTTATAGGTTGCTCGGGTTCGATCGCGATTAATTTTATTGTGTGTTGTTGCCTTCCACTGTAAGGATTTCTTACGAGTTGTGTGGGCCCTGCGATATTGTCATGATTTTGCCTTGCTTGTTTGTTGATCGTTATGAGCATGATAATAATAGAGCGACTTTGATTGATTTTCGCTAGCATGTTTGCTTGATATTACATGTTAGTGCCATGCTAGGTTTGTTCTCACAAAGCATGCTTGTGATTCCCGCTAAGCTCGTAGTATCATGCTAGGTAGTGTGATTGATGTCGGTCTTTGCTTGCTAGCCAGGAATCATTGCTTTTTACTCTGTACTCTTAGATAGAGTTGTAGGGTTTGTCATCATCCAGAGGCTGAGCGGACATAACGTACTTTGTCCCCACTGATCGGGAGTAGTGTGCGACGCATAACGTATCTTGCTCCCCCCCGGTCACTAAGGTGGATTTAGCTCAGGTCGGGAATAAAGTGTGCGCAGCATAACGTATCTTGCTACCCCGCCCGACCAGCCGGTTGTGGAATTAGCTACCCACTTCGGCATGGCCTAGTTTGTAGCCTGCTAGAGCGGAACCCTGCCATGGTGTAAGCCTACCTTGGCCGGTTCTTAGCTTCAGGCCGGTGGATCAGGCTGCACAGGAGAGCGCCGAGGGCCTCGCGCTACTGTGATCAGTGACACCGCTTCCAAGTTTTAGGCATGCGTACCTGGCCCGCGTAGTTTGCCCTTAGGCCCCCGCATTTACGCCGGTTGCAGAAGAGCATGCGGTGTGCGTGCACACGCGTTAGATGCCGGATCGGAGAGCTCCTTCCGGGCTAATGTTCGTGAGTACACCATTCCTTCCAGTTTAGAGCCAGACTTTGGGTACTCTCCCGATAGTCCAGATCTATTAGCAAGGGTAAGAGGCCCTTGAGGACATCCTTGGGATCGGTTTTGGTGATCAATTGGCCGAGAGGAGAAAGACCCTCAGAGATGTCCCGAGATTGGTTAGGATAACCAATCATTAGGCGGAAGTAGGAGACTTCCGATGGCTCCGAGATCTTTCTTTGTAAGCTCGTTGAGCTATGATCCGTGTTGGTAGTCGTTTGCTTGCATGCTTTGGTACTAGATGATTGATTATATCGTATTGTACCCGGTTGGGGATTCTTACTTGAGTAATTCGTTACTCACCCCTTACTTATCTTTCGGGTAACCATGGCGAGGCGATGATGATGGTCGGAGGAGGAGCTGTGATCATGGAAACCCGTTGTTCAACTCGAGATTTATGTTTATGATTTAAATGTTCTCTGAATGCATGTAGTTTTGGGCACGGAGCCCTAGGGTGTTTTCTGAATGTATTTCCGGATTCTAGCATTGTTGTAAATATTGTAAAGCTTGTATGATTTAAATAAATCTCTGATCAGAGTATGTTTTGGAAATGTATTTGCCTTGAAACAGGTGCTTGGAAACAGGGACAGGTTTCAGGAATTAATGTTGATTTTTAAATGGATGTTTTTATGTTTTAGTTTTTACTTAGAATCCGAACACCATCTTGCAAATTTTCTGTAGATTTGTATGTATGCATTGAGGTAATGGCCTATTTAGAACCCCATTCGGGTCGGGCCTTTACAGCTTGGTATCAGAGCTCAGAGTCATAGATTCTGTAGACTGACCTTTGTTGTAGGTCGTTTTTTCCATGATCATCAACACTCCGACAGTCATCAGGTACGCCTAAGTTTACTGTTTTAAAGAAAAGGGGTAAGAATTTACAATACTTTTCATCTAGCTTTTATGCCTTGTGTAGAGTTGTGGAGCGGAGACGAGCATGTTCTGACTCGTTGTTGGTTTGGGCTTAGAGAGCCATCATGCCAACTTTCCCGCAGTGCGAGCAGTTTGTTTAGCAGCTTGTTGAGGTATCCAGATAGATTCGGATGCCCCTGAACATCGTCCCCGTGGGAGGCAGAGCTTAGTCTTCCGTTGGCCATTTGTGGCCCAGTTGCTGCTTTTCCCCTAATGAGAGGGTGGAGGTGCTTCGTGCAGATCGCCAGCATGTTGATCGCACCCAGAGGAGCAGGACGCTTGGCATGTCCGACCGAGGAGTTGGACCGATCGTGTTGATGTTGAGGCCGCGTCCAGGGTCGTTTAGACCCGTTGGCCAGAGTTGGCCCTGGCAGTTGAGTTGCCTAGAGGAGGGGGTAGAGGCTAGCAGCGCCTCAGAGTGAGACTCCTTGAGCAGAGTGTGCTCCAAACCATGAGAGATTGGATGGCGTGTCTTTAGCTATCGTGAGAGTGGAGACCAGCGCGATTTGTAGTGCGTATGGAGGAGTCCCGGCAGAGATAGCCTGGGATTGTGAGTTTGTTTCAAAGCATTTCCCCAGTAGCTCTTGTAGCCCGGAGGTTCCCGGGAGGGCATGTTCAGCAGGTTTATGCCGATGAGGATGCTTGTGGAGCAGGTCCCCGTGTGGAGTAGCCTGGGTAGCTCAAGTGTTGATCTTGAGCCTTAGCAGATTGTTTGATTGCCCAGTGAGTAGCTGCAGAGTTGGCAGCCTTTGAGGAGAGTGTTGAGGCATCTTTGTGCTCCTGTAAAGTGTTGTTGTTTGCAGCCAGTAAGCCGGAACCCTGTGGTTAAGGGTGCAGTGAGTAGTGTTCCCTTCGGACTGGATCCGTTGGTGTTTTCCTCAAATGTTTGGTAGAGTTGAGCACTCTTCCTTTGGTGAGCTCCTGGAGTGGAGCTAGCTGCTGCTTGTAGAGATCCGGCCAGAGCTTATTGAGCATCATGAGGAGATGCTAGTGTAGGCCGTGAGCCTTCAGTTTGAAGAGATGCCATAGGCATGGTTTTTGAGTTGAGCCCTCGTATGCCTAGCCAGAGTTGTTGTCACTTGAGGTAGTGATCTTGTTGGCCCCATCTGTAGTATGATGTGGATTTGGTTGTAGTAGCACTTGAGGTGCATTGGTTGGTGTGCCGCTTTGGCTCTAAATCTGGTTGAGGCTTGAGTTTGGCTTGGGCATAGCAGTTGGTTCTATGCCGTTCGGAGTTTAGTGCACTCCTTTAGCCTTGGATCCGTTTATGGCAGTTGCACCTGTTTAGGTCGTGCCAGAGGGCTAGTTCAGTGGTAGTCGATGGACTACAAGTGAAAGGATGCTCGAGAGGAGCCGGAGTCTCTTCCCAGTGTTTCTGGAGGTTGAGTAAGTCAGCAGGTTGCCGGTTGGCAAGTGTTGGTGCGCGTGAGTCTCGCGCTAGTGTTAAGGCCAAGAGTTTCTTTGTGGTTGGTAGTGTGGTCAACTACCTTCGAGGGCCTTATCTGAGGAGAGTTGAGCATAGTAGATGCGAGTTTGGTCCAGCAGAGGGACCCCGAGTTGGATGCTTTTGAGGCGAGATGAGCTGATGCCTTGCGAGAGGATTTGGATGCCTTATGGGTAAGCACCCTTGGTAAAGGCTTGGTATAAAGTGAGTTCGGTTTGGCATGGTTATGCCTTGGTAAAGCAAGGTTGCCTCAGTTTTGAGCATCGTGTGGAGTTGGAACTTTTGGTGTTCCTTCGGTTGGAGTTCAGTTGGAAACTGAACAAGAGCGGTGGTAGCTAAGCCGCGTAGTTTCTGTTCGCCTTGGCTAAGAGAGTTGTTTGGATCCTTTCCTTGGGTAGTCGCCTTGTTGAGGCTGATGTTTGAGTAGGAGGTCGACGCATTCGGTAGCGTTTCGGGTCCTCTTGGTTCCCAAGGAATTGGAGTTGGCCTGCATGGTTGAGATGCTGGAGAGAGTTGTGCCTGTTCAGGCAGTTGGTTGTTAGATCGTTTGCCGGCAGTGTGTGTGTCGAGGGTTGTCGAAGAACCCTAGGTTGTGGAGAGCCTCTCTAGAGCTCAGTCAGGCCCAGCTAGTGAGATTCAGTTGGCTAGCTTGAGGCGTGTAGTTTGTAGCCTCGGGTGAGTTGCTAGCAGTCTTGGTAGACTAGCAAGCTAGTGTTTGTTTGGAGTAAAGTCCGGATTGGTTCCGGTGTGGTGGCAAGTTGATGCTTGGTGTTGACCAAGGTGTGGATTGGAGTTGCTAGAGATTAGTTTTGCTCGTGGGGCGAGTGGTTTGTGCCCTGTTTGTTGTTTTTCTGTTGCAGGATGTTGAGTTGCCCCTGTCGTTGCCCCGTGAGTTTTAGATGTTGTTGCTTTAGTGGAGCAAGACAGTGAGCGTATGTGGAGCTCTCTGTCCTTCGGTTGTCTGCTTGTAGAGCTGTTCCCTGCTGGGAGTTGTCAGGTTACTCCCTTGGTCTTGGA
Source organism: Sicyos edulis (assembly GCA_036507275.1). Classification (NCBI taxonomy): domain Eukaryota; kingdom Viridiplantae; phylum Streptophyta; class Magnoliopsida; order Cucurbitales; family Cucurbitaceae; genus Sicyos; species Sicyos edulis. The sequence continues at coordinate 15,913,486 of CM071854.1, forward strand.
ATTGATGGTAGTGGTGCTAGCAAGAGGGAAAAGTTTGTTGGCTGCTTGGAAGCAGTTGGTTGTCCAGTTAAGCGGATTCTTGGATGGTGTTCTAGAGGCTCCAGTAAAGGTTGTTCTGCCTCTTGTGAGTGTTTGGCCAAGAATTGGTTCTTTTGTTGTTTCGAGAGCTAGTTCGGTTCTAGCTGGAGGGCGTTGCCCTGAGGTCTTGTTCTTGATCAGAGAGTTTTGGGAGTTGACCCCTCCCTCGACAGTTGAGTAAGTTTTGTTGGTTCTAGATTTGCGACCCGATTGGTTGAGTTTTCCCTTGGGTGTTGCTTCCAAGAGAGTTGGTTGATGTTGCCTTGGGTTTGAGCTAGTCAGCGAGCGTGTGTGGAGTTCGCTGCCCTTCGGAGTTTGCTTGCTGGGAAAGTCGTTTCCCGTTTGGCAGGAGCCAGCTTAGCTCCTAAGTTGTGTAGTTGGTCAGAGGAGCGCAGCGGTCAGCCCAGCGAGAGGGTCCCTGCATTGTGTTGTTAGCAAGCAAGAGTTGTTTGTCCCCGCAAGGGCGGTGGCCAGCCAGTAAGAGTTGTTTCCGGCAAGTTGTTGGTTCTTTGGGGATTGAAGATTTCCCTTTCCCCCTAGTCTCTGTGGTGGTTGAGTTGCTCCCTGGATGTCAGCCTCGAGTGTTAGCTCCTGAGGTAGTCTTGCGGATTCGTGTGGCTCAGGATCCGTAAGCTTGGAGGTTGTCGTCATCCGTTTTCCTTGTGAGGTTTCGGGAGTGGAGCTTCTGGTTGGAAGTTGAGTTAGGCTTAAGCTAAAAGGAGAAGTCCTTTGAGTAGCCTGTTGGATTTTTTTTAGTGTTGAGTAGTAGCTTGGAGGCGAGCGTTGCTCGTTATAAGTTTGGGTTGAGTTCTGTTGAGCAAGCCATTCTCGGGCTTTGCTCCTTGTTGTTGTGCGCTCGCAGTTGGAGTAGCAGAGCCGTTTGAGTGAGTTGGCACGGAGGTGCCGTGGCTTTGGTTGGTTAAGCCGCTGAGTTGTTTTCCTCAAGGTGCTGTGTCGCAGAGAGCTGCGTGATGGTTTAGTCCTTGCAGCCCGAGTTTTCCTTGAGAGGAATTTTGGTGGTTTCCTTGCCTGGCAGTGTTTTCTTTGGCCAGTTGCTAGTAGGTTTGCATGGAAAAGTTTGCTTTCGGCCGTTGTGAGGCTGCTGTTTGTAGGCCGTTTGGTTTTCTGGAACCTAGGAGGTTCAGTTGTTTGGCCAGTTTGTTGTTGGTTTGAGGCTGCTTGTTAGCAGTTGTGAGCTTCCAGAGGAGTTCGCCAGTGCGTGGCGTTGAGTTTCAGAGCTTGTGGTCCGTCCTCGAGTTTGCTAAGAGTAGCACCGTTTTAGAGTTGGTGCGAGTAGAGGATGTGGTTTGCCGTCTTTTTCCTTTGGAGTTCAGTGTATGCCCAGTTTGGATGGCATTGTGGCCTTGAGTTTTTGAGAACCCAAGAGAGTTTTGGTTCTCGAAGAGGGCTAGTGTTGTTGGCCGAGAAGTTCAGTTGGTTTGGATTCAGTGCAGTTTTCCTGGAGCTGTTTCGTCTTAGGACTTTCGAGGACGAAAGTCTTATAAGGAGGGAGTATTGTAACAGCCAAGTTTCCTATTCCAGTTTTCGAGGTGCCTTCGGGTCAAGATTCAGTTGTTTGGTTGGGTTTTAGAGCCGTATGGCCCCTTAGGGGTATTTTTGTCTTTTGTCTCTCCGGGCAGGATTTGTGGTTTTCAGGGCTTCGAGGTAGCTCCTGCCTTTGTCGAGGCTTGTTTGTTGGTGGCTGCGAGTCCCGTGGTGTTTGGGTTAGTCGGTTGGATGCTCGGTTGTGGTTTGGGCTTTGGCAAAGTGTTGGTTTGTTGTGTGTTTCCTTTGGGATTCGAGCCCGAGCCTTTAGTGTTGCTTTGGGAGTTGGATTTAAGTGAGTTTGATTTATTGGAAAAGATTGCTTCGGTCGGGTCTCGAAGGAGGAAGCCGGGAAATGGGATTTTGAGGTTTTAAAGTGGATAAGGATGAAAATGGAATTAAAAATCCCATTTTTCCCTTTTTTCCCATTTTCCTTTTTATTTCTCTTTTTCTTTTCTTTTTTTCCCCAAAATGCACTTTCTCTCTCTTTCTCTCTCTCTCTCCCCGAGCACCCCCACCTAGCCACCTCTAGCCATGGCTCGCTGGCCGTCACTGCAGCCTTGGCTCGCCCACGCCACTTGCCCGAGCCCAGCGTCGCGAGCTGCCCGAGCTCGCCGAGCGCTCGCGCGCCGCGCCTCGCCCGCCCTAGCGTCGCGCGCGCGCGCCAGCGTCGCCCCGCCGCCGCGCGCGCTCGCCCGCCGCTGGTCCGTGTCGCCCGGTGCAAGATTTGTCTTGAGCGAGCGCAAGACAAGGTCGCTGCGTCGCGTCGCCCGAGCCTCGCCCAGCTCGATCGCGCGTCCCCGTAGCGCGTTGTCGCGCCTGCGCGCCCTCGCCCCTGCTGCTCGCCCGCGAGTTCGCGCGCCGTGCTTCGCCCAGCGAGTCCTAGCGCGTGTCGCAGCGCGCCCAGTAGCCGAGCCATCGCGCGCCCCAGCCGCGAGAGCAGCGCCGCCACTGCGCCCCAGCGCGCTGTCTGCGCCAGTTTGCTTGCCTAGCCCGTGCAGCCGGCTCGTTCGCGTGTCAGCCGTGCCTCGTGAGTTGCTCCCGAGCTGAGCCCTATTTATTTTAGTGTATTTAGGGCTATTTTATGATTATTGATGTTTTTTCTTGGCTCGTTATAGGTTGCTCGGGTTCGATCGCAGTTAATTTTATTGTGTGTTGTTGCCTTCCGACCAGGTAAGGATTTCTTACCGGAGTTGTGTGGGCCCTGCGAAATTGTCATGATTTTGCCTTGCTTGTTTGCTGACTGTTATGAGCATGATAATAATAGAGCAGCTTTGATTGATTTCTGCTAGCATGTTTGCTTGATATTACATGTTAGTGCCATGCTAGGTTTGTTTCGCCAAAGATGCTTGTGATTCCTGCTTAAGCTCGTAGTATCATGCTAGGTAGTGTGATTGATGTCGGTCTTTGCTTGCTAGCCAGGAATCATTGCTTTTTACTCTGTACTCTTAGATAGAGTTGTAGGGTTTGTCATCATCCAGAGGCTGAGCGGACATAACGTACTTTGTCCCCACTGATCGGGAGTAGTGTGCGACGCATAACGTATCTTGCTCCCCCCCCGGTCACTATGGTGGATTTAGCTCAGGTCGGGAATAAAGTGTGCGCAGCATAACGTATCTTGCTACCCCGCCCGACCAGCCGGTTGTGGAATTAGCTACCCACTTCGGCATGGCCTAGTTTGTAGCCTGCTAGAGCGGAACCCTGCCACGGTGTAAGCCTACCTTGGCCGGTTCTTAGCTTCAGGCCGGTGGATCAGGCTGCACAGGAGAGCGCCGAGGGCCTCGCGCTACTGTGATCAGTGACACCGCTTCCAAGTTTTAGGCATGCGTGCCCGCGTAGTTTGCCCCTTAGGCCCCGCATTTACGCGGTTGCAGAAGAGCATGCGGTGTGCGTGCACACGCGCGTTAGATGCCGGATCGGAGAGCTCCTTCTGGGCTAATGTTCGTGAGTACACCATTCCTTCCAGTTTAGAGCCAGACTTCGGGTACTCTCCCGATAGTCCAGATCTATTAGCAAGGGTAAGAGGCCCTTGAGGACATCCTTGGGATCGGTTTTTGAGCTTATCAATTGGCTGAGGGAGAAAGACCCTCAGAGATGTCCCAGGATTGGTTAGGATAACCAATCATTAGGCCGGAAGTAGGAGACTTCCGATGGCTCCAGATCTTTCTTTGTAAGCTCGTTGAGCTATGATCTGTGTTGGTAGCTGTTTGCTTGCATGCTTTGGTACTAGATGATTGATTATATCGTATTGTACCCCGGTTGGGGATTCTTACTGAGTAATTCGTTACTCACCCTTACTTATCTTTCAGGTAACCATGGCGCGAGGCAGGATGGCTGGAGGAGGAGCTGTGATCATGGAAACCCGTTGTTCAACTCTGAGATTTATGTTTATGATTTAAATGTTCTCTGAATGCATGTAGTTTTGGGCACGGAGCCCTAGGGTGTTTTCTGAATGTATTTCCGGATTCTAGCATTGTTGTAAATATTGTAAAGCTTGTATGATTTAAATAAATCTCTGATCAGAGTATGTTTTGGAAATGTATTTGCCTTGAAACAGGTGCTTGGAAACAGGGACAGGTTTCAGGAATTAATGTTGATTTTTAAATGGATGTTTTTATGTTTTAGTTTTTACTTAGAATCCGAACACCATCTTGCAAATTTTCTGTAGATTTGTATGCATGCATTGAGGTAATGGCCTATTTAGAACCCCATTCGGGTCGGGCCTTTACAGACAGTCAATCATAGCGTGGTTATCAGCTAACCAATCCATGCCGAGGATCACATCAAAACCGCTCATAGCTAACACTATGAGGGTAACCTGCAGAGTCTGGTCGGACACTTGTATCCGACCGTCCCTTACCTTCAAAGCTAGCCAAGCATACTAGTTCCCGAGGGAGTAGCGACAGATAACTCAAAACCTAGAGGCTCTAAATTCATGCAAGCACGCGCTGCAAAAACAAAGAGTAAACAAAAGAATGGGTGGAACCCGAATCAAACAACACAAAGGCGAGGTGTTCAAGAACTAGGAGCGTACATGCGACAGCGCATTCCGGTTCTCTCACCCTCTGGCGAGTCGTAGCATATACTCTTCCCGCTTCTTTGAAATTTGGTTGTGCCACCATCGCCCTCTCTCGTTGCAATGCCGGCCCGATGCCTCTCCTTGCCACACGATTATAGCAAGCTCTAGGGTTACCACCACACGGCCCCCAATGCTGTTTACCACAGGGTCTACAATACGGTGGCGGCCTCCCCACGCCCTGTTGGCGAGGCTGATCACGGTTACGATCCCGATGCTGGTCTCTGCCATGATAAGTACCCGGACGGCGCTGACCGCTTCCATGTCCATTACCTCCTGCGTCAAACTTACGCGTCTGACCCGAGTACACTGGGGCCTTCTGCACCACAGCACTAACAACCTGCTCTGGAGGATACTTTCCATCATAAATAGTTGCCAACTGCACTGCCTTGGCAAAAGTCTCTAGGGCTGTGCCCTAACATCCTGAGACACTCCCTGCCTCAGACCCGCAATAAACTTCCTGATCTTCAGCTCGAGAGTAGCAATCAACTGCGGTGCGAAGTACCCATATTCTGAAAACTTCCTCTCATACACCTCGATTGGGTCAGACCCCGGCTTAAGGTTCGAAAACAGCTCAATCATCTTTTCTTGGGCTTCTTCACTGATAAATTTTGCCTTGAACTCAGCCTTGAAGAATTCCTGTGGTGGTGGGGAGACCCAACCGGTCTCTCACTCAAGGTGGAATCCCACCACCACTTAGCTGTTCCAACTAACGCATGAGCTGCACATCGAGCTCGCTGCACCTCAGGACAAGCCATTACCATAAAAGTATACTCTAGCTCGGCAATCCACCGGCCGCCACGGTGGTTCTCGAGGCACTAAACTTCTCCGGCTTCCATTTGACGAAATCTTTTAGCCACTTGCCCAAATCCTCGGCACCTTCCGCCACAACGGCCTCGTTCACCATTGGCTCTGCTGAGTCGGGCGATCGGGTGGCACCGCTGATCCTCTGCTGAACTAACTCGGTCACCGCTCTATCTCGAATCCGAGACTCCTCCTCTGCATGCAGCTAACAGAGCTGCGTCTCACGCCCCTCGCTCGCCCCTCGTCGACAAGCAACCCAACCATAAGAGCCCTCATGGACTCCACAAAACCAACTCGGTGCAGCCTCCCGAGGGTGAAGTTGCCTCCACGCCTCATCGGGCAACATGTGCCAGAAGGGCTCAGAGGCGGCCTAACATCAGCATCAGCTTAGGACGACGTCCCTCCCGTGTCGGAATCAATATGAATGCCCTGGCTGGTCGGCCTCGAGCCTCCCTACCCTCTACGAGTGACTGGCATAACGACAATCTACACTCAAACGAACAATGAGTCGTAACTGCTTTCCCGCTCCTCAACAACAAGTCATATACATGCAAGGTGCAAATGGTATTGTAATTCTTAACCCTTAACCTTAAACTTTCGGACATACCTGATGGCTGACGGAGCGCTGATGATCATGGAAAACAACCTACAACTGCAGGTCAGTCTAAGAACCTATAACTCTGGGCTCTGATACCAACTGTAAAGACTCGACCCAAAAAAAAACGGTCTCTAACCTAGATCTTTACTTAGCATGCATGTCTAGGAATGTAAAACGTCATTCAGAGTTTGAAATTTAAATCCTTGAGGTAAGTACATTCAAAACAAAGTAAAATATAATTCCATTTAAAATAAACAGGTAGATGACTGATCAGCACTTTCTTAAAAATAAATCAGGGGAAACGGTACGAGAAACATAAAATAGGTTTTTGAGTACTTTTCCTAGGGACTCAAGTCCCACTACATGCTAAATCATAAGAAAACAATAAAAGAACATGCATCCCAGAGTCAGCTATCCATGATCATCCAGCAGCCTCCTCCTAGCCATCCTGCCGATGTCCCAAGTTACCTGGTGGAAAACCACAGAAAATAAGGGTGAGCAACGAGTTACTCAGTAAGAATCCCCAACCGGGGTACAATACGAAAACATATCATTTAGCACACGGACATGCAACCATGCAATGACTCATGGCAAACAGATGGGTCAACAGAACGTCACTCTTGGGCTTGCCTATTCGAGGCTTACACAACCTAGAACTCAGTGTTGCCCTTCGGGGACTTATACACATAGGATGCCCATCAGGGTCTTACACCTCCAACTCAGTGATGCCCATCGGGGACTTATACACCTAGGATGCCCATCGGGGTCTTACACCTCCAACTCAGTGATGCCCGTCGGGGACTTATGCACCTAGGATGCCCTTCGGGGTCTTACACCTCCAACTCAGTGATGCCCATCGGGGACTTATACACCTAGGATGCCCATCGGGGTCTTACACCTCCAACTCAGTGATGCCCATCGGGGACTTATACACCTAGGATGCCCATCGGGGTCTTACACCTCCAACTCAGTGATGCCCATCGGGGACTTATACACCTAGGATGCCCATCGGGTCTTACACCTCCAACTCAGTGATGCCCATCGGGGACTTATACACCTAGGATGCCCATCGGGGTCTTACACCTCCAACTCAGTGATGCCCATCGGGGACTTATACACCTAGGATGCCCATCGGGGTCTTACACCTCCGGATGCCCATCGGGGCCTTCCACGAGCGGGACGCGCTAGTTACCCCAACAATCTCTTAAACTATACATCATCCGCCAATTCCTAGCATGGCACTAACAGGTTAACAAGGTCACGGTTATGCCGAGACAATTTAACTCCTAGCATGATAACTAACAGGATATATCAGGAATCTCAAGCACAAAATCACCTGGAACAAGAAAGAGCAAGCAACCTAACCACTAGAAATTCCATACAAACACAACACATGGCATGCTATCAAAGTACTCGCAGGGTCCACACAACCCCGGTAAGAAATCCTTACCTGAAGTGAATAGAACCAACGATCAACGGATGACTCTCGAGCTTCTAAGCGAACCCGACAACCTAAGCAAATAATAAAAAGCAACCTAGTTAACCAACAAAGCAGGCTAAAAAGCACAAAAGTCCAAAGGGTCAGCCTGAAATTTACCAACCGAGAAGGCACTGTGCTCGGCAAGGCAAAGCGGTCAGAATAACATCCCCGGATTTTAGTTAAATTAAAATAAGGATTAGAAGATGATTTTGGAGGACTCGAACCCTCGGCCTCAAAGAGAGATGGGAGTTTGGAATTAATTAAGAAAAATAAGTGAGTCAACTTGGGTTTGAAGGAGGGAAGCCTAGGGAAGGGAATTTAGGATTTCCAAGCTTATTTATTTAAAAAAAAAGGAAAGAAAACACTCCTCTCGCAAAAACCCTCTCCCCACACCTCGCCGCCGCCCACCCGCTGCGCGCTGCGCCGCGCCCCGCCGCACTGCTCACTCACCCACCCGCCGTCAGACCGAGCGCCTCACCGCTCGACGTCGCGACCGCGGCGCTCACCGCTGCTCTGCCGACCGCGGCGCCTCACCGCTCGGCGTCGACGCCGCGACCGCGCGCGCCACCGCGACGACGTCGCACCGCGGCGCTCAGCGTCGCCCGACCGACCGCACCCGCGAGATCGGGTCTCAAAGACACCCACCGTGTGCCGTCTGTCTCGTACCTCGGCGTCGCCGCGACGCTTACTCCAGCCGAGCCCGCTCGCGCGCGCCGGTTCTCATTCCGCGACGCGCGACGCCCGCTCGGCACCAAGAAGACTGCGTCGCGTCGCGCGCCCGCCAAAGACGCTGACCGTTTACAGACGGCCGTCGCCCCGCCGACGCCCCGCTTATCAGATCGCTGAGGGCCACGCGCCTCGCCCTTGCACCAGCGCACCGCGCCCAGCGCCCCCGCTGCACCCGCTGCCAAAGCCAGCGCAGCCCAGCGATCGACGATCGCGCAGCGCAGCACACGCCACTCCGCGCATACCGCCGCACGCCGCCTTGCCAAGCTTGGTGCCTTCTCGGTTGGTAAATTCCGAGGTGACCCTTTGGACTTTTGTGTTTTTTTCTGCTGTTGGTTAACTAGGTTGATTTTTATTACTTGCTTAGGTTGTCGGGTTCGCTTAGAAGCTCAAGAGTCATCCGTTGATCGTTGGATCGATTCACACTGGTAAGGATTTCTTACAGGGGTTGTGTGGACCTCGCGAATACTTGATAGCATGCTATGTGTTGTGTATGTATGAAATCGCTAGTGGATAGGTTGCTTGTTCCTTCTTGTTTTCGATGGTTTTGCGCTTGTGATTCTTGATATATCCTGTTAGTTTCATGCTAGGGGTTAAATTGTCTCGCATAACCGCGTGAACACGTTATCCTGTTAATGCCATGCTAGAAATTGGCGGTGATGTATAGTGTAAGAGATTGTAGGGGTAACTAGTGCGTCCCGCCGGGTAAGACCCCGATGGACATCCGAGGTGTAAGACCCGATGGGCATCCTAGGTGTATAAGTCCCCGATGGGCATCACCGAGTTGGAGGTGTAAGACCGATGGGCATCCTAGGTGTATAAGTCCCGATGGGCATCACCGAGTTGGAGGTGTAAGACTCGATGGGCATCCTAGGTGTATAAGTCTCGATGGGCATCACCGAGTGGGAGGTGTAAGACTCGATGGGCATCCTAGGTGTATAAGTCTCCCGATGGGCATCACTGAGTTGGAGGTGTAAGACCCCGATGGGCATCCTAGGTGTATAAGTCCCCGATGGGCATCACTGAGTTGGAGGTGTAAGACCCCGATGGGCATCCTAGGTGTGTAAGTCCCCGATGGGCATCACTGAGTTGGAGGTGTAAGACCCTGATGGGCATCCTAGGTGTATAAGTCCCAGAAAGGGCAACACCGAGTTCTAGGTCGTGTAAGCCTCGAATAGGCAAGCCCCAAGAGTGACGTTCTGTTAACCCATCCGTTGGGCTCGAGTCTTTGCATGGTTGCATGTCCGTGTGCTAGATGATATGTTTTCGTATTGTACCCCGGTTGGGGATTCTTACTGAGTAACTCGTTGCTCACCCTTATTTTCTGTGGTTTTCCACCAGGTAACTTGGGACATCGGCAGGATGGCTAGGAGGAGGCTGCTGGATGATCATGGATAGCTGACTCTGGGATGCATATTCTTTTATTGTTTCTTATGACTTAGCATGTAGTGGGACTTGAGTCCCTAGGAAAAGTACTCAAAAACCTATTTTCTGTTTCTCGTACCATTTCCCTTGATTTATTTTTTTAAAAGAACTGATCAGTCATCTACCTGTCTATTTTTAAATGGAATTATATTTTCTTTGTTTTGAATGTACTTACCTCAAGGATTTAAATTTCAAACTCTGAATGACGTTTTACATTCCTAGACATGCATGCTAAGTAAGGACCTAGGTTAGAGACCGCTCCTTTTGGGTCGGGTCCTTACAGTTGGTATCAGAGCCCAGAGTTATAGGTTCTGTAGACTGACCTGCAGTTGTAGGTTGTTTTCCATGATCATCAGCGCTCGCGCACCATCGTGTATGTCCGAAAGTTTAAGGTTAAGGGTTAAGAATTACAATACCATTTGCACCTTGCATGTATATGACTTGTTGTTGAGGAGCAGGAAAACAGTTCGACTCATTGTTCGTTTGAGTGTAGATTGTCGTTATGCCAATCACTCAGAGGCGCAGGAGGCTCAAGGCCGACCAGCCAGGCATTCGTATTGATTCCGACACGGAGGGACGTCGTCCCAAGCCGATGCCGATGTTAGGCCGCCATGTGCCCTTCTCTGGCTGTGTTGCCCGGTGAGGGCGTGGAGGCAACTCGGCCTCGAGAGGTCGCACCGGAGTTGCTTTTGTGGAGTCCATGAGGGCTCTTATGGTTGGGTTGTGTCGACTGCAGAGCCGAGCAGAGGGTCGAGACGCAGCTCGTTAGCCGCATTGCAGGGAGGAGTCTCGGATTCAGATAGAGCACTGACCGAGTTAGTTCAAAGCAGAGGACGCGCGCCGCCAAGCATCGCCACTCAAGAGAGCCAATTGTGAACGAGGCCGTTGTGGCGGAAGGTGCCGAGGATTTGGGCAAGTGGCTAAAAGATTTCGTCAAATGGAAGCCGGAGAAGTTTAGTGCCCCCTGGGAACCACCGTGGCAGCCAGTGTGGATTGCCGAACTAGAGTATACTTTTATGGTAATGGCTTGTCTCGAGGTGCAATGAGCTCGATGTGTACTCATGCGTTAGCTGGAACGACTAAGTGGTGGTGGGATTCCACCTTGAGTGAGAGACCGGCTGGTCTCCCCCCGCCACCGGGAATTCTTCAAAGGTGAGTTCAAGGCAAAATTTATTAGTGAAGAAGCCCAAGAAAAGATGATCGAAATTTTTGAAACCTTAAGCGGTGGGTCGACCCAATCGAGGTGTATGAGAGGAAGTTTTCGGAATATGGGTACTTCGCACCGCAGCTTGATTGCTACTCCCGAGTGAAGATCGTGAAGTTTATTATGGTCCGAGGCAGGAGTGTCTCAGGATGTTAGGCACAGCCCCAGAGACTTTTGCCAAGGCAAAGTGCATTGGCAACTATATATGATGGAAAGTATCCTCCAGAGCAAAGTTGTTAGTACTGCAGTGCGAAGGCCCCGATGTACTCGGGTCGGCGTAAGTTTGACGCAGTGGTAATGGTCATGGAGGCGGTCGTGGCCGCAATCGAGTACTTATCATGGCAGAGACCAAAGACCGGATCAGAATCGCGATCAGCCTCGCCAACAGTAGGCGTAGGGAGGCCGCCACCGTATTGTAGACCCTGTGGTAAACAACATTGGGGGCCTTGTGGTGGTAACCCCAGAGCTTGCTATAATCGTGGTAAGGAGGGACATCAGCCCGGCATTGCAACTGTAAGGCAAGTGGTGGTGGCGCCAAGACAAACAAAAAAGAGGAAGAGTATATGCTACGACCCGCCAGAGGCCGAGAGAGCCGGGACCAGAGTGGCAGTGTACGCTCCTAGTTCTTGATCACCTCGCCTTTGTGTTGTTTGATTCGGGTTCCACCCATTCTTTTGTTTCTCATTGTTTTTCTTTGAGCATGCTTGCATGAATTTAGAGCCTCTAGGTTTTGAGTTATCTGTCGCTACTCCCGGGAACTAGTATGTTTGGCAGCTGAGAAGGTAAGGGATGGTCGGGACATGGTGTCCGACTGGACTCTCATGGTTACCCTCATAGTGTTAGATATGAGCGGTTTTGATGTGATCCTCGGCATGGATTGGTTAGCCGATAACCACGCTATGATTGACTGTCGTTGTAAGGAGGTGGTGTTCGGGCCGCCGTGTAGGCCTAGCTTTAAATTTCCGGGGGCACCCAGAGTGGGGTGTGTCCGCCGGTGATTTCGGCAGTTAAAGCTCACCGTTTGTTAGCTCGAGGAGCTTGGGGTTTCTTAGCTAAGTTGACCGGCGAGAACCGTGACCAGATATCTGTCGAGCAGGTGCCCATAGTGCAAGAGTTTGCAGATGTTTTTCCTGAGGAGTTGCACGGCTGCCGCCGCCAAGAGAGGTGGATTTCTCAATAGAGCTTGAGCCGGGGACTCGCCCTATCTCGAAAGCTCCTTATCGCATGGCGCCAGCAGAGCTGAAAGAGTTAAAAGAACACGGTGCAGGAGTTGCTTGACAGAGGATTTATTAGGCCGAGTGTGTCCTCGTGGGGAGCACCCGTCTTTGTTTGTTAAGAAAAAGGATGGCTCGATGCGTCTATGCATCGACATGTGGAACCGAACAAGGTAACCATTAAGAACAAGTATCCGCTGCCTCGTATCGATGACCTGTTTGACCAGCTCCAGGGAGCTTGTGTGTTTTCGAAGATTGACTTGAGGTCGGGCTATCACCAGTTGAGAATTCGGGATGCAGATATTCCCAAGACAGCGTTCAGGTCGAGGTATGGGCATTATGAGTTCGTAGTCATGTCTTTCGGATCGATTTAACGCCCAAATTGCATTCATGGACATGATGGACAGAGTGTTCAAGGCGTTCTTGGACCGCTTTGTCATCGTGTTCATAGACGACATTCTTGTGTACTCCAAGTCTAAGGAGGACCATGCCTCGCACCTAAGACAGATTTTGGCGACCTTTGCGCGAGAACAAGCTCTATGCGAAGTTCTCAAAGTGTGACTTTTGGCTCGAGGAGGTAGCTTTTCTGGGACACGTTGTGTCTAAGGAGGGAGTGGCTGTGGACCCTTCGAAGGTAGAGGCCGTTAGTTCGTGGGCCAGACCGACGACTGTGTCGGAGATTCGTAGCTTTCTGGGTTTGGCCGGATATTACCGACGCTTCGTTCAAAATTTTTCCGCTATAGCCGCCCCGCTTACTCGATTGACGAGGAAAGGTGTTGATTTCGTTTGGGATAGGAAGTGCGATGAGAGTTTTGCTAAGCTAAAGAGCAGTTTGACGTCTGCCCCGGTGTTGGCAGTTCCGGAGGGAACTGGGGGTTTCGTGGTGTACTGATGATGCGGCAAGTTTGGGTTGGGTTGCGTTTTGATGCAACACGGTAAGGTGATAGCATACGCTTCCAGGCAGTTGAAACCGCACGAGCAGAATTACCCGACTCATGACATGGAGTTGGCAGCGGTCGTCTTTGCACTTAAGATTTGGAGGCACTACTTGTATGGGGAAAAGATTCAGATTTTCTCGGATCACCAAAGCCTCAAGTATTTCTTCACTCAGAAGGACCTGAACATGAGGCAGAGGAGGTGGTGGAACTCGTGAAGGATTACGATCGTGAGATATTGTATCACCCCGAAAGGCAAATGTTGTGGCAGATGCACTAAGTAGGAAGACCTCGTATCTAGCAACGTTGGCAAATCCCAAAAGTATCATAAGGAAAGACCTCGAGAGAGCGAAGTAGCAGATGTTGTTGGGGATGTTACCGCCCGGTAGTAGCACGGTGACCATCCAAATTTCGATAAGGCAAAGGATTATTGACGGCCAATTGGATGATCCTAAGTTGAAAAAGTTGTATGAGAGGGTCCAGGTGATGGTGACTTGATTTTGAGATATATATGCAGATGGTGGCTTGCGATATAAGGGACGGCTATGTGTCCCCAAACCGATGCCGTATTCGTTCGAATTGTTGACTGAGGCTCACACCTCGCCTTTTGCATGGCACCCAGGAGGTAACAAGATGTACCAAGATCTTAAGCAGACTTTTTGGTGGATGGGGATGAAGAGAGAGATTGCCCAGTTTGTCAGTCGGTGTCTCACTTGTCAGCAAGTGAAGGCGCCTAGGCAGAAACCAGCAGGGTTGCTGCAGTCGCTCGGGGTGCCACAGTGGAAGTGGGAGGAAATTACCATGGATTTTATCTCGGGTTTGCCCAGGACTCCTAGAGGATATGCACAGATTTGGGTGGTCGTTGATAGGTTGACTAAGTGTGCCCACTTCATTCCAGGCAGGATAAATTACACCGTAGAGCAGTGGGCACAGCTGTTCCTTGAGCAGATAGTGAGGTATCACGGAGTGCCAGTTAAAATTATCTCCGACCGGGATTCCCGGTTTACATCACGGTTTTGGAAGGCCCTTCAGGCAGGCTTGGGCACAGAGTGCAGCTCTACAAAGATGACCTTCCACCCTGTGATCGTGATGGCTGACCGAGCGGGTAAACCAGATCTTAGAGGATATGTTGCGAGCTGCGTGTTGGATTTCCCTGGCGCTTGGGACGTGATTTGTATTTGATGGAGTTCGCCTACAACAATAGTTTTCATCAACCATTCAGATGGCACCGCTTGAAGAAGCGTTGTATGGCAAGCGCTGCAGATCCTCCCAGATTCGGGAAGAGGTTGAGACAGCGGTATTGGGTCCAGAGTTGCTTGATTGACCAATGAGGTCGCCGAGAAGATTAGGGCTCAGAGGCCGATCGCCCCGAGCAGCGTAAGAGCTACGCCGATGTCGACGTAGAGAGTTGGAGTTTGAGATTGGCCAAAGACGTGTTCCTTAAGGTTGCTCCGATGCGTGGAGTTACGAGGTTTGGTAGGAAGGGAAGCCGAGCCCCGTGTTTGTCGGACCATTCGAGATCCTCGAGAGGATCGGAGCCGTAGCTAGCTACGGTTAGCATTGCCGCCACCTTTGGCTGCAGTGCATAGTGTGTTCCATGTTTCGATGCTCGCCAAGATGTGGCCGACCCTTCGCATGTCATAGATTTCGAGCCTTTGCGGCTAAACCATGACTCGAGCTTTGAGGAAAAACCCATAAAGATCTTAGCATTTGAGAAAAAGATTTTGAGGAACCGGGCAATTGACCTAGTGAAAGTGCAAAGTGGCGGAATCAAGGAGTTGAGGAAGCTACCGGGAGTTGGAAGGGAGATGAGGAGATGTTACCCGAGTTGTTTTAGGAGCAATGACTTCGGGACTAAGTCTTCTAAGGAGGGAGTATTGTATGTGGCCGGATTTTAGTTAAATTAAAATAAGGATTAGAAGATGATTTTGGAGGACTCGAACCCTCGGCCTCAAAGAGAGATGGGAGTTTGGAATTAATTAAGAAAAATAAGTGAGTCAACTTGGGTTTGAAGGAGGGAAGCCTAGGGAAGGGAATTTAGGATTTCCAAGCTTATTTATTTAAAAAAAAAGGAAAGAAAACACTCCTCTCGCAAAAACCCTCTCCCACACCCTCCCGCCGCCGCCCACCCTCGCCGTCGCGCCGTGACGACTGTCGCCGCACTGTTCAGCCCAGCCCGCCGCCGCACCGAGCGCCTCACCGCTCGACGTCGCGACTGCACACTCGGCCGCTCGCCGCCGTCGCACCGCGCGCGCTCACCGCTCGACGTCGCGACCGCGGCGCCACCGCTCGACGTCGCGAGACCGGCGCCCGTCGCGTCGCCCGACCGACCGCACCGCGCGATCGGGTCTCAAAGACACCCACCGTGTGCCGTCTCGTCCGTCTCACCTCAGCGTCGCCAGACGCCTACTCCAGCCGAGCCCGCCGCCCGCGCGCGATTCTCATTCCAGACGCGACGCCCGCTCGGCACCAGCAGCCGCTGCGTCGCGTAGCGCCCGGCCAAAGACGCCGTTTACGCGACGATCGTCGCCCGCCGCACGCCCCGCCTATCAGATCGCCGAGGGCCACGCGCCTCGCCCTTGCACCAGCACGCGACCCCAGCGCCAGCGCCCTGCGACTCGCTGCCAAAGAATGCAGCAGCAGCGGCGATCGATCGCCGCGCGCAGAAGCACCGCCACTCGCGCGCCACACGCCGCACGCTGCCTTGCCGAGCTTGGTGCCTTCTCGGTTGGTAAATTCGAGGTGACCCTTTGGACTTTTGTGTTTTTTTTCTTTGTTGGTTAACTAGGTTGATTTTTATTACTTGCTTAGGTTGTCGGGTTCGCTTAGAAGCTCAAGAGTCATCCGTTGATCGTTGGATCGATTCACTCGTAAGGATTTCTTACAGGGGTTGTGTGGACTCGCGAATACTTGATAGCATGCTATGTGTTGTGTATGTATGAAATCGCTAGTGGATAGGTTGCTTGTTCCTTCTTGTTTTCGGATGGTTTTGCGCTTGTGATTCTTGATATATCCTGTTAGTTTCATGCTAGGGGTTAAATTGTCTCGGCATAACCGTGAACACGTTATCCCGTTAATGCCATGCTAGAAATTGGCGGTGATGTATAGTGTAAGAGATTGTAGGGGTAACTAGTGCGCCCCGCTCGGGTAAGACCCCGATGGACATCTGGAGGTGTAAGACCCGATGGGCATCCTAGGTGTATAAGTCCCGATGGGCATCACCGAGTTGGAGGTGTAAGACCCGATGGGCATCCTAGGTGTATAAGTCTCGATGGGCATCACCGAGTTGGAGGTGTAAGACCGATGGGCATCCTAGGTGTATAAGTCCCCGATGGGCATCACCGAGTGGGAGGTGTAAGACCTCGATGGGCATCCTAGGTGTATAAGTCCCGATGGGCATCACCGAGTTGGAGGTGTAAGACCCGATGGGCATCCTAGGTGTATAAGTCCCGATGGGCATCTTTGAGTGGGAGGTGTAAGACCTCGATGGGCATCCTAGGTGTATAAGTCCCTCGATGGGCATCACCGAGTTGGAGGTGTAAGACCCGATGGGCATCCTAGGTGTGTAAGTCCTCGATGGGCATCACCGAGTTGGAGGTGTAAGACCCGATGGGCATCCTAGGTGTATAAGTCCCAGAAGGGCAACACACTGAGTTCTAGGTCGTGTAAGCCTCGAATAGGCAAGCCCCAAGAGTGACGTTCTGTTAACCCATCCGTTGGCTCGAGTCTTTGCATGGTTGCATGTCCGTGTGCTAGATGATATGTTTTTCGTATTGTACCCGGTTGGGGATTCTTACTTGAGTAACTCGTTGCTCACCCTTATTTTCTGTGGTTTTCCACGGGTAACTTGGGACATCGGCAGGATGGCTAGGAGGAGGCTGCTGGATGATCATGGATAGGCGACTGGGATGCATATTCTTTTATTGTTTCTTATGACTTAGCATGTAGTGGGACTTGAGTCCCTAGGAAAAGTACTCAAAAACCTATTTTCTCATTTCTCGTACCATTTCCCTTGATTTCTTTTTTTAAAAGAACCGATCGATCATCTACTCGTCTATTTTTAAATGGAATTATATTTTCTTTGTTTTGAATGTACTTACCTCAAGGATTTAAATTTCAAACTACGAATGACGTTTTACATTCCTAGACATGCATGCTAAGTAAGGACCTAGGTTAGAGACCGCTCCTTTTGGGTCGGGTCCTTACACGCAGTGCAGCGGCTTGTGAGCGAGCAATTTCTTCTTGTGGCGCGATCGGCCCGATCGACTGGGGCTTTGGCCGCTGGGCGGGCGGTGCAGCAGGCGCTGGGCGCGGTGAGCTGGAGCAAGGGCGAGGCTGCGGGCCCTCGGTAATCTACGGCAGCGGGGCGCGGCGGCCGGGCCGACGGTCGCGGCAGACGCGGCTTGCGTGGCCGGGCGAGCGGACGCAGACGGCTGGGTGCCGAGCGGGCGTCGCGGCGACGAGAGCCGCCCGGCGAGCGGGCTCGGCTGGAGCAGCGCGTGCGGGCGACGCTGAGGCACGGACGGACGGCACACGGTGGGTGCTTTGAGACGCTTGATCCGCTGGTGCGGTCGGTCGGAGCGACGCTGGGGCGACGGCGCGGCGACGAAGCGGCGCTGGGCGCGACGGCGGCGATGGATGGCGGCGCTGGCGCGCACAGCAGCGTCGACGAGCGGGCGCTGGGGCGACGGCGGCGGCGACGGGCTGGCTGATCGGCGGCGACGGTCGGGCAGGTGAGCGCGCGGCGGGATGGGACAGCGACGACGGCGAGGGTAAGCGGCGGCGGCGAGGGTGTGGGGAGAGGGTTTTGCGAGAGGAGTGTTTTCTGTTTTTTTTCTTTTTCTTTCTTCCTCAAATTAAATAAGCTTGGAAATCTAAAATTCCCTTCCCAAGGCTTCCCTCCTTCAAACCCAAGTTGACGCATTTATTTTCCTTAATTAATTCCAAACTCCCATCTCTCTTTGAGGCCGAGGGTTCGAGTCCTCCAAAAACATCGTTTAAATCTTATTTTATATTTAACTAAAATCCGGGCTGTTACAACCCGGCACCCCCCATAGTCTGCAGTAGCACGCGGTGCGCGCTTACGCTAATTACAGCGCCGACCGGAGAGCTCCTCGGGATCTTGAGCTAGTGCACCTTTCGTATCGACGAGAGAGAGCAGTGAGGCCGGGACTCATTTCTCGTATAGGGCGTATTGTGTGGTGATTTATCTCCGGACTAAGACCCTGAGTTGGCATCCGAGGTCCAAGTGTGGACTTAAGCTATGTGCTCTATTCTGTGTTTATATTCATAGCTTGCATACACTCATCTAGATGACCATGTGCATCGTATTGTACCCCGGTTGGGGATTCTTACTGAGTAATTCGTTACTCGCCCTTATTTTGTGGTTTTCCACAGGTAACCAAGGTGCGAGAGACAGATGGTCAAGGAGGAGCTGTGATCATGGGAACCTCGCTGCGTCGTCTCGACTTTTTATTTCTATGACTCTTGTCTTTTCATTTTCCCCTGAATGCATGTAGTCGGGCACGGAGCCCTAGGATGTTTTCTGAATGTTTTCGTGGATTCCTGATTTATTGAATTTGAGGATGTTTCAAATGTTTTAAGAAATCTCTGATCAGAGTGTACGTTTTGGAAATGTATTTGCCTTGAAACAGGTGCTTGGAGACAGGGACAGGTTTCAGCAAACTATCTTTATTTCTGATTGAACCTTGATTGTTTTGTTTTAATTGGGAATCCGAAAATTATTTGCATATTGTCCTTTACTTTGAATGCATGCATTGGGGTAAAGGCCTATTTAGAGCCCTTTTTGGGTCGGGTCTTTACAGTAGTGGAGTTCCGTTTATGAAGTTTCGGTGGGAAGGTGCATTAAGCCTAAGCTTGAGGGTTAAGCCTGTATGTGTTATCGTTTGGACTTGTGAGATGTGTTTCATATTTGAGGCGAGCTTTGTTCCGTTGTTTGCATGGAGGTAAGTTTAGTGGATGGAGCCCTCTGGGGCCTAGTTGTTTGCAGGTTGTCTTGCCCAGCTAGTGATTTGAGTCGAGCTAGAGATGAGTGGATTGGCATAGCTATGAAGTTTGTAGTTGTTTGAGCTTCCTAGTTCGTAGCACTCAAGTTGTTGGATTGTAAGTTTCCGTGTGGGAGCTGTCAGCTAGTTGAGGTTGTTGTGTGAGTTCGGATTTTTGGAGGATTGACTTCAGTAGCTAGAGCTCGCACCTCGATTGGTGTGCATATGCCATTTCTATGGAGTAGAGGCATGTCAGTTTCAGGTTGGAGACGTTGCCATTAGGGTGTGGCAACAAAGGTTTGTTCTAGGCAGTGCGTTGGCGAACCGTGGTTCAGGAGAGTGTTCTTAGAGGCTTATGAGCCGAGTGCAGTTTCTGTAGTGTTTTCACCCTTTTTGTCCGATGGTCTTTTGGGAGGAGTGAGCCAGATCCTTCGGAGCTTGTTGCGAGTTGGTGTTTCCGTGATTAGGCTGCGGGAGACCAGTGTGGTTTTAGGAGGTTGCCTTGGGTTGCAGGTCTCAGCGGTCAGTTCTTGTGGTTCCATTGAGGCATTGTATGGTAAGTGTTGCAGGTCTCTAGTTGTAACGACCCAGTTTTCTATTTCGGGTACCCAGGTGATTTCGGGTCATTATTCGGATGTTCGGATGGGCCGTTAGAGCTGTTTTAACCTTTAAGGGTATTTTGGTATTTTGCTCCCCGGTCAGAGGTTGAGGATTTTCAGGGCTTCAGGGTCATTTCGACCTTCGTTGAGACTTGAGTAATGTTGGTTGCTAGACCCAAGGAGTTTGGGTTAGTTGATTAGAAGTTCGGAGACATTCCGGTTGATAGCAAAATTAATTGGAATTTAATTGGTCCCATTGAGATTTGAACCCTTGCCCTAATGGTGAAATTGGAGTTTTTAGAAAAGAAGATTTAGTTAAAAAGAAAAGAATTTCTTTTTAGGGACCCGCAAGAGAAAGCCTTGGGAAGGGATTTTAGACCCATTTAAATTAGGAAAAGGAAGAGAAAATCCTATTCCCCTTGTTTTGGAAAAATCTCTCTCTCTCTCTCTCTCTCTCTCTCTCTCTCTCTCTCTCCTTGCCGAGCCCCTCACCAAGAAACCAAACCCTAGCCGCTCAGCCCATCCCCACACGGATCGCGCGCGGCCCCTGCCACGCCGCCCAAATCGCACAGCCACCGCCCGGCCACGCCGCCCAGATCGCGCACCACCCGCCCCACCACGCCACACGCACAGCGCAGAAAGATGTGCCCATGCCCAGCGCGCCCAGACGCGCCAGATCGCCATGCCAGCGCCGCAGCGCGCCCGATCGC
This sequence comes from Sicyos edulis, assembly GCA_036507275.1. Lineage (NCBI taxonomy): Eukaryota > Viridiplantae > Streptophyta > Magnoliopsida > Cucurbitales > Cucurbitaceae > Sicyos > Sicyos edulis. Next base: position 15,933,885 of record CM071854.1, read on the forward strand.
GCTGCCTCGCCCAGCCCAGACGCGTCGCGCCGTTCCGCACCAGGCCGCCCAGACGCGCCACGCCGTCCCGCACCAGCCGCCGCCGCGACGCAAGCAGAAGCGTCGCCGCTCGCCAGACGCCCGCGCCAAAGACTGGCGTCGCGTCTGCGTGCCGTGCCGCTCGTGGCGTCCCCGCCCAGCAAGGCGCTGCGCCTGTCGCGATCCGCGCAGAGCCCAGCGCCAAGATTCACCGTCCCTGCGCGCGCCGCGCCAAAGAAGACTACCGTTAGCGCCCGAGCCAGCGCTCAGCGCCCCAGCCGCAGCAGCAGCGCCCAGCCTTGCCCCCTTGCTGCGAGACCCGTGCCTTCTCGGTTGGTAATTCCGAACCTATCCCTTGTAGATTTTTAAGTCTTGGTCTTTGTATATTTATTTAGGATGCTTTTAAAATGCTTAGGTTGCTCGGTTTCGCTTTAAAGCTCTAGGGTCATTATTTGATTATGAATGTTATTTCTGCTCGTTTCCAAGTAAGGATTCCTGCTAGCATTCCTGGACCCTGCGATGCTTTCTTGAATGTGCCTTATATGCGTGTTTACTTTTATGGACATGATTAGTGGATAGGACAGCTTGTGATTGCATTCCTGCTAGCATGTTTGCTTGTTTGTACATGTTAGTGCCATGCTAGGATTGTTCTTCCAGCATGCCTGAGATTCCTGCTTTAAGTTCTTAGTATCATGCTAGGTTATGTATGATTGATGATGATTATGTATGTTTAGCCAGGAATCGTTTACTCTATACTCTAGCTAGTGTGTTAGGGCTGTCATCATCTAGAGGCTGAGAGCGGACATAACGTACCTTGTCCCCACCGGTCGGGAGTAGAGCGAAGCATAACGTACATTGCTTCCCCCCGGCAGCCGATGTGGATTTGGCTACCACATCGGCATAAGCCTAGTTTGTAGCCTGCTAGAGTGGAACCCTGCCAACGGTGCAAGCCTGCCTTGGCCGGTTCTTAGCTTCAGTCGGTGGTACAGCTGCATGGATGAGTGTGCGAAGGCCTCGCACCTCGTGTGTTCAAGTGACACCGCTCCGAGTCTTTAGGCATGCGCACACGGCCCGCGTAGTTTGTACTTAGGCCCCCACATTTACGCGCGCGGTTGCAAGCATGCGGTGTGCGCAAGACACGCGCGTTAGTAGCCGGTTCGGAGAGCTCCCCCGGGCTAATGTTCGTGAGTACACCAGTTCCTTCCTGTTTAGAGCCAGACTTCGGGTACTCTCCCGATAGTCCAGATTTATTAGCGAGGGTAAGAGGCCCTTGAGGACACCCATTGGGATTGGCTTTTGAGTGATCATATGGTCGAGGAGAAAGACCTCGAGGGTGTCGGACATCTTTGGGATCGGTTTTTGAGTGATCAATTGGCCGAGGAGAAAGACCCTCGGAGATGTCCCGAGATTGGTTATGAGAGCCAATCATTAGGCCAGAAGTAGGAGACTTCCGAGGATTCCAGATTCTGCCTTGTAAGCTCGTTGAGCTATGATCTGTGTTGGTAACTGTTTGCATGTATACTAGGGTGCTAGATGATTGATGTATCGTATTGTACCCCGGTTGGGGATTCTTACTGAGTATGTTTATACTCACCCTTATTTATGTGGTTTTCCACCAGGTAACTAGGGACAGCACCGGGACGGCTAGCGGAGGGAGCTGATTGATCATGGGAGCCGCCGGCACTCTGTCTTTATTGTTTGCATATTTGTTCAGCTTGTAGATGGACAGGAGTCCTAGGGGAACCATTATTAAAAGTTGTTTGAACTGTTTTGGATGTTTTTATATATACTGGCCAGGCTTGTTTTACTTCGTTGGTTTTCTTAAACAAAATTGTTGATTATGTTTTAAGCATTCCCCGTTCTAAATGTTTGAAAGGTTTTAAATATGAGCACTAAACCGCTCGGCGAAATATTTAACTTGCATGCTGAGTGAGAACCTAGGTTTAGGACCGTATTTTGGGTCGGGTTCTTACACTAGTGCTGTGAGAAAAGGTTGGTGGCCGTCAGTGTTGTTTTGGGTCCTGTGTTGCTGCAGTTGACCAGAGGTGTTGTGCAGGAGGTTGAGCTCGTTTGTGGTTAGCTCAGAGCAGGCAGAAAAGTTACGCCGATGTTCGGCGTCGAGTTTTAGAGTTTGAGGTTGGACAACTCATGTTTCAAGGTTGCATGGATGCTAGGTGCGTTGAGGTTTGTAAGTAGTGTTGGGGTTTTGTAAGCGAGGGAAGTTGAGTCCCCGGTTGTCGGTCCGTTTTGAGATTCTCGAGAAGATTGGCAGAGTTGCTTATCGGTTAGTAGTTCCCTGTCATTGACAGCTGTGCACAGTGTTTTTATGTATTGAGGTTGGGGCAGTATGTGCTTGTAAAGACCCGACCAAACTAATGGTCTCTAACCTAGATCCTTTCTTAGCATGCATAAATAAAATATCAAATCACTTATAGAGAGTACCAATTTAAAACTTTTCATTCAACACAACTAAGTTCAAGCATAAAATCCATTAAGCAAAACCAACAAGTAAAGTGACTGTTCGATACTTTCAAGAAAATCAAGGAAACAGTCCGAGAAGTCTTAAACAAGTTTTCTTTTTGAATGAATGATGTTCTAATGACTCCAGTCCCACTACATGCTAAACCAACAAAACATAATAAGGTGACATAGTCTCAGAGTTGGGCCGTCCATGATCATCCAGCAGCCTCCTCCTAGCCATCCTGCCTCTGTCCCATGTTACCTAGTGGAAGGACACAGAAAAATAAGAGTGAGCAACGTATTACTCAGTAAGAATTCCCCAATCGGGGTACAATACTCAAACATAGCATTTAGCACACCTACAAGCAACCATACAATGACAATGGACAAACCAGTTGTTTAGGCTAAGAGCTAACACTAGAGCTGGCCTACCAAGGGCTTACAATTACAACCTGCCCTAGGTTCTACACCTGGATGCCCATCGGGGACTTACACCTCAATCAATGATGCCCATCGGGGTCTTACACATATGGATGCCCATCGGGGTCTTACTCCTCAATCAATGATGCCCATCGGGGTCTTATATATATGGATGCCCATCGGGGGTCTTACACCTCAATCAATGATGCCCATCGGGGTCTTACACATATGGATGCCCATCGGGGTCTTACACCTCAATCAATGATGCCCATTGGGGTCTTACACATATGGATGCCCATCGGGGTCTTACACCTCAATCAATGATGCCCATCGGGGTCTTATACATATGGATGCCCATCGGGGTCTTACACCTCAATCAATGATGCCCATCGGGGTCTTACACATATGGATGCCCATCGGGGTCTTACACCTCAATCAATGATGCCCATCGGGGTCTTACACATATGGATGCCCATCGGGGTCTTACACCTCAATTACATACGGAATCAGTGCAGTGCCCATCGGGGACTTACCTATTTTTAGATCACCTGCCAAGCACTAACATGGAACTAACAGATTATAATAGGAACACTAACACAACACAAACCTGCAAGCAAGAGAAAATATGTAACCTATCCACTAGAAATTTATACGATCACAAGGTAAGACTTGCTAGCAATTATACGCAGGATCACACACCCCGGTGAAGGAACCCTTACCTGGAAGCAAGCAGAGAAATATCAATCCCACCCAACAAGTGACCCTCGAGCTTCTATGCGATCCCAAGCAACCTAAGCAAGTAATAAATCACCCTAATTAAACAATCAGCAGTTATCATCTCAAGGTTCAAGAGAGGAGGCTCGGGATTTACCAACCGAGAAGGCGACAAGCTCGGCTCTAAGCTATCACGGCCAGCAGAGCTCGGCAGGCAGCGCGCGGCGCAGAGGCAAGCATTGTGGCTCGGTGGGGCGTCGGACGCTGTCGCTGGACGCTGTCACGAGCTTCGGACGCAAACGCGCAGACACGACGGCACTGGGCGCTGGTACTGGGCGCGATCGCGCAGACACGACGGCGCTGGGGCGCTGGCGTACGGACGAGGGCGTACGGAGTGACGCGGCGAGATCGTGCTGGGACGGCGCGAAGGACGGGCTGGGCGACGCGGCGAGATCGCGCTGGGACGGCGCGAAGGACGGCGGGGCGACGCGGCGAGATCGCGCTGGGACGGCGCGAAGGACGGCGGGGCGACGCGGGCTGGCTGTGACCGCTGCGATGGATCTGCTGCAGGGCTGCTCGACGCGGCCTGGGCTGGCGGCTGCGCGCTGAGGCAGAGCGACGACGACGCGATCAGGCTGGGCCGGTGCGAGGGACGGCGGCTAGCAAGGGCGACGACGGCGTCGGGTGGCGAGGCAAGGTTGGGCGACGGCTAGGGTTTTTCCTTTTTCCTTCTCCTTTTCTCCTCCTTTCTTTTCCTTCCTAAAATTAAATCCACTTTGGAGAAATCTCAAAATCCCTTCCCAAGGCTTCCCTCCTTCGAGTCCTAGCTGACGCTTAATTTTCCTTTATTTAATTCCAAACTTCCAATTCCCTTAAGTCTAGGGCCCGAATCTCCCAAGGACCCTTAAAAGAAATTTCTTATTTCACCCCCGACCAATAAACTGCCAAAACCTTAACAAATCCAACTGCTCCTGGAAACAATGCTACAAAAACCTTATCTCACAATTAACAGAAATCCGGGCTGTTACAGTGCCGGACCCCCTTTGCTTATTGAGGACGTTGAGCCTTTGCAGCTGAGTGAGGGTTTGAGCTTCGAGGGGAAGCATGTGAGTATTCTGGTCTTGAGGCGAAGACGTTGCGAAGCCGTAAGATCCGTTTGGTAAAAGTTCAGTGGAGGAGTCAGAGTTCAGAGGAGGCCGCTCGTGAGCGGGAAGGACGGGATGAGATTGCAGTATCTTGAGCTGTTTCAGTCTTAAGGACTTTCGAGGACGAAAGTCATAAAAAGGAGGGAATATTGTAACGGCCCAGGTTTTCATCCCGGTCTTCCAGGTATGCCCTAGGGGTATTTTGGTAATTTGGTTGGGCCGTCAGGGCCGTTTATGTCTTTTTCCAGTTGCTAAAATTATTAGATGGTCTTATGTAAGTTTTCGAGGCTTTGTGGTGGTGTTTGGGCATGGGGAGATGCAAAAAGAAAATTAGGAGTTAAAGATGTGTTTGGTGGGTTTCGAACCCAAGTGGTCTGGGAAGTCAGGTGGGTGGTGTGGCCAGTTGAGCCACCAGGTGTTTTTGTTACTCTCTCCGCAGCATATCTTGGTTAGCCTTGAGTTCTTCGGGTTTTGGTGCATTTGATTAAATGAAAGAAAATTAGGTTTTGTTATGTCTTCTTCTCCAAACCCCCATGGCCGCCCAACCCTTTTTCTCTCTAGCCATCTTGCGTGAGTCTTCTCCCGAGAGTCCTCCGAGTGTCGTTCTCGCCAGACCAAGCGGCCCACCCGAGCAGCCCAGACCCAGATCGCACCAGCAGAAATTTCAGCGCCCAGCAAAGAGGCTGCCCATTTGCCGCCCATCAGCGCCCATCGGCGCCCATCCGCGCAAAGAAGAAGCCCCGCCGTCTTTGCCGCCCGTCCGCGTGTCACCGTGATCGCGTGAGTTGCTCTCGAGCCGAGCCCTATTTATTTTATTATATTTAAGCCTTTAGAGTGTGATTATCATTGTTTTTGTTAGGTTCTCGGTAGCTAGCTCGGGTTTGATGGCAGCTTAGAATTTTGTGTGTAGTTGCCTCCTAGCCAGGTAAGGATTTCTTACCGGAGTTGTGTGGGCCCTGCGGTATTATATGTGATTGTTGTTTGTATGCTTGTTTGTGATTATCAGCATGTTTAGTGTTAGGTGCTTTGTTCTGAATTCCCGACTGGCATGATTTCTTATGTTGTTTCTCATGTTAGTCCATGCTAGGTTGTTCCGTTCTGGCATGCTCATATCTGTTCTTGCTTCGTAGTACCATGCTAGGTTCGTTGTATCTGTTGAGCACGTTTTGGATTGTATTGGATTGTATGTTATTGATATGATAGGTTAGAGTGTAGGTAGGTAGCATCATCCGGGCCTGATGCATAAAGTATCTTGCATCCATGGCAGGGGCGTACGAGGTAGTACTCCGTCCCTGGACCCCGTGAGGGTTTAGCTAACCCGACCGGTAGGCCCTGCAATCTTGGGTGAGGGTGGCAGACTGTTAAATGCCCCAACGGTCGGGATGATGACTTGGCATTGCCTCGTCCCCGGCAGTCGGCACGTCCTCAGCGTGTTCGGCCGTAGCCCTTGATTGCCACCTGATAGGGCAAGGACGGCTTCCTCGGTGTAAGCCTACCACGACCGATTCCTTAGCCTCGGATGCGGTGGTTGGTGACATAGTTCACGTGTCCAGGTCTCACACCCCTATGTCAGTGACACCGATCCAGAGATTTAGTTAGGCGTGGTGACTGGACATGGGCAGCTTGCCACTAGACCCGGCACCCCCCATAGTCTGCAGTAGCACGCGGTGAGCGCTTACGCTCATTACAGCGCCGACTGGAAAGCTCCTCGGGATCTTGAGCTAGTGCACCTTTCGTATCAACAGTAGACAGGATGAGGTCGAGACTTGTTTCTCGTATAGGGCGTATTGTGTGGTGTGGATTATTCTGGACTAAGACCCTGAGTTGGCATCCGAGGTCCAAGTGTGGACTTAAGCTATGTGCTCTATTCTGTGTTTATATTCATAGCTTGCATACACTCACCTAGATGACCATGTGCATCGTATTGTACCCCGATTGGGGATTCTTACTGAGTAATTCGTTACTCACCCTTATTTTGTGGTTTTCCACAGGTAACCAAGGGGCGAGACAGGATGGCTGAAGGAGGAGCTGTGATCATGGGAACCCGCTTGCGTCTCTGACTTTTATTTCTATGACTCTTGTCGTTTATTTTCCCACTGAATGCATGTAGTCCAGCACTTTGAGCCCTAGGATGTTTTTTAAGAATGTTTTTATGGATTCCAGCTTTGTTGTATTTGAGGATTGTTTCAAATGTTTTAATAAATCTCTGATCAGAGTATGCGTTTAGAAATGTATTTGCCTTGAAACAGGTGCTTGGAAACAGGGACAGGTTTCAGCAATCTATTTGATTTCTGATTGAATCTCTTTTGTTTTGTTTTAATTGGGAATCCAAAAACTAAATTGCATATTGTTCTTTACTTTGAATGCATGCATTGGGGTAAAGACCTATTTAGAGCCCCTTTTGGGTCGGGTCTTTACAACACTGCTTGCTGCACCCTTAACCACATGGTTCCGGCTTACTGGTTGCAAACAACAACACTTTACAGGAGCACAAAGATGCCTCATCAACCTCCTCGTAGGCTACCAACTCTGCAGCCACTCTCTGGGCAATCAAACAATCTACTAAGGCTCAAGATCAACACTTGAGCTACCCAGGCTAGTCCACACGGGGACCTGCTCCACAAGCATCCACATAAGCACAACCATAGCTAACTCCTCTCTTGGAGTGGCACTCTAAGGCAAAGCACCTCCACCGTCTCACTAGGGGAAAACCAACAACTGGGCCACAATTGGCCTATGGGAGTCCAATCTCTGCCTTCCTCTGGAACGATGTTCCAGGGGCATCCGAATCTATCTGGATACCTCAACAAGCCACAACATACATCACACACTACGGGAAGTTGGCATGATGGCGCTCTAAACCCAAACCAATAACGAGTCAGAACCTGCTCGTCTCCGCTCCACAACACTACACAAGGCATACACTAGATGACAGGTATTGTAAATTCTTAACCCTTTTTCTACAACAAATAGTAAACTTAGGCGTACCTGATGACTGTCGGAGTGCTAGTGATCATGGGAAAAACGACCTACAACAAAAGGTCAATCTACAGAATCTATGACTCTGAGCTCTGATACCAACTGTAAGGACCCGACCCGAATGGGGCACTAAATGGGCCCTTACCCCAATGCATGCATTCAAAGTAAAAGGACATCATACAAACATGATTTCAGATTCCAATTCAAAACAAAACATTCAATCATTCAGTTCAAAGCCCGGACAATTTTCCTGAAACCTGTCCCTGTTTCCAAGCACCTGTTCCAAGATAAATACATTTCCAAAGTTTACTCTGATCAGAGATTTATTAAAATCATTCAAAACCTGTCGGGATACAACAATCTTTGGAATCCACAAAACATTTAGAAAACATCCTAGGGCTCGTGTCCCGCTACATGCATTCAGGAAAATAAAGCATAAAGAGTCATAACACAAAATCGAGTTTCTTGACTGGGCCCCATGATCACAGCTCCTCCTTCACCATCTGTCTCGCAACTCGGTTACCTGTGGAAAACCACAATAATAAGGGTGAGTAACGAATTACTCAAGAAGAATCCCCAACCAGGGGTACACAACGATATACATGGTCATCTCGATGAGTGTATGCAAGCTATGAATATAAACACAGAATAGAGCACATAGCTTGAGTCCATATTTGGACCTCGGATGCCAACTCAGGGTCTTAGTCCGGAATAATCCTCCACAAAATCCTTCACACAATACGCCCTATACGAGAAACAAGTCTCGGCCTCAGCCTGTCTACTGTCGAATGAAAGGTACACTAGCTCAAGATCCCGAGGAGCTATCTGGTCGGCGCTGTAATGAGCGTAAGCATGCACCGCGCGCCATCAGACTATGGGGTGCTGGTCTAGAGGCAAGCTGCCCATGTCCAGCCACCACGCCTAACTAAATCTTTGGATCTGTGTCACTGACATAGGGGTGTGAGACCTGGACACGTAAACTATGTCAGCCTGAACCACCGCACCTGGGGCTAAGGAACGGGTCGTGGTAGGCTTACACCAGGAAGCCGTCCTTACCTTAACAGGTGGCAATGAGGGGCTACGGCCGAACACGCTGAGGACTTGCCGACTGGCGGGGACGAGGCAATGCCAAGTCATCATCCCGACCGTTGATGCAATTAACAGTCTGCCACCCTCACCCAAGATTGCGGGGCCAGCCGTTAGGGTTAGCTATTCCCTAACGGGATCAGGGCGGAGCTCCATCTCATACGTCCCTGTCGTGGATGCAAGGTTCGTTATGCACCCGGCCCGGATGATGCTATCTACCTGCCACTCTAACCTGCCTTAGCAATCAGCAAACATTTCAGTAAATCCAATACGTGCTCAATAAGAATACAACGAACCTAGCATGATACTACGAAGCAAGAACAGATACGAGCATGCCAGAAAGGAACAACCTAGCATGGATTAACATGAGAATTAACCAGGAAAATCATGTCAATCGGGAATTCAGATTAGAGCACTTAGCTACACATGTCAATAAACACAAACAAGCAATCAATCGGCAATCACATATCATACGCGCAGGTCCACACAACTCCAGGAGAAATCATTACCTTGGTAGGGGACGATTACACGAAAGCCTAAGCTGCGAACGATCTCGAACTAGCTCATCGGGAACCTAACAAGTCAGTAACGGCCAGAGTTTTTCTCGAACGGCCCGATTTTCTATTCCAGTTCTCGAGGTGCTTCCGGTTCAGATTCGATGGTTCGGTTGGGCCGTTAGAGCTGCTTTTGACCCTTAGGGTATTTTGGTCTTTTTGCTCCCGGGGCGGGATTTGTGGATTTTCGGGGCTTCGAGGCAGCCCCGCCTTCGTTGAGGCTTTGTGTTGGTGGTGGCTGCGAGTCCCGAGATGTTTGGGGTATTCGTTTGGGAGTTGGTTGTGATTTGGGTTTTGGGCAAAGTGATCGTTGTTTGGGTGTTTCCTTTGGGATTCTGAGCCTGTGCCTTTAGAGATGATTTGGGAGTTTGTTTAAGTGAGAGTTATTGTTTGGAAAAGGTTGCTTCAGCCGGGTCTCGAAGGAGGAAGCCGGGAAATGGGATTTAAGGACTTTAAGGCTTGTTTTAATTAGGAAAAAGGGAAGAAAAATCAAGAAAGTCCCTTTCCCCTTGTTTTGCAATCTCTCTCTCTCTCTCTCTCTCTCTCTCTCTCTCTCTCCCCTAGCCGACCTCACCAAGAAGACCCAACCCTAGCCACCCAGCCATGCCCTAGCCGCACCACTCCCTGGCCGCATCAGACCGCTCAGCCCAAGATAGCCACCGCCCACCCACGCCGCACTGGGACGCCACGATCGCCCAGCCCAGGTGCGCCCAGATGCGTTGCATCGTCCAGCCCTAGCCGCGCCCTCGCTCCAGGCCGCCCAGGTCACCCATGCCGCGCCGTGCCGAGCCACCCTAGCGCCCGATCGCGTCGCCCTCGCCCTAGTCGCGCCGAGCCCAGATCTGCATCGCCCAGGCCATCTTCGTGTCGCCTTGGTCGCGCCGAGTCCAGATCGCATCGCCCTCGCCTTGGTCGCGCCGAGCCCAGATCGGCATCGCCGTGCCGCCTCCGCGCTGCCGTCGTCGCTCGCCCCTCGTAGGTCGCCGTGCCTCCCGAGCGCCCCGAGCCTCGCGTCGCGTCCGCCGCCGCCACGCGCGCCCGCGCGCGGCAAATCCTCTGTCAAGCCGCGCGTGTGTCGCCGCGCCAGCCGAAGCTCGAGCCCGCGCCCGCGCGCTTTTTTGCCGCGCCAGCGCGCCAGGCACTGCGCCGGCGCCCGCCGCTCGCTCGCGTGCTGCGCGCGCCTGCGCCGCGCCGCGCCCGCGCCCCTGTGCCAGCGCAGGCTGTGCGCCCGGCCTTGCACACTGTTGTGTCTTTGGTGGTCTTGAGCCTTGTGGCTTCTCGGATGGTATTTTCCCGAGTCTTTTCTTCGTTGGGCCCCGATTTTGTTGGTTCTTTGTTTAGGGATTTGATTTGGGTGCTTTATTTTATGTTTAGGTTGTTTGGGTTCGATTAGAGGCTCGAGGATCGCTTGGTTGAGTTATGATTATTTTCGCTTGTCCCGGTAAGGATTTCTTTACCGTGGTTGTGTGGACCTGCGATATGTCTCGATTGTGCCTTGTATGTTTGCTAATTGTTATGAGCATGATAGTGATAGGCGACTTTGTTGATCTCTTGCTAGCATGTTTGTTGATTTTACATGTTAGTGCCATGCTAGGTTTGTTCTTCCAGCATGCTTGTGATTCTGTTTAAGTTGTAGTATCATGCTAGGTAAACGTGATTGATGTCGGTCATTGCTTGCTAGCCAGAATCATTGATTTACTCGGTTTTCTTGGATAGAGTAGTAGGGTTTGTCATCATCCGGAGAGGCCGAGCGGACATAACGTACTTTGTCCCCACCGGTCGGGAGTAGAGCGAAGCATAACGTACATTGCTTCCCCCGGCAGCCCGATGTGGATGTAGCTACCACATCGGCATAAGCCTAGTTTGTAGCTCGCTAGAGCGGAACCCCCGCCAGCGGTGCAAGCGCGCCTTGGCGGTTCTTAGCTTCGTGTCGGTGGTACAGCCGCATGCGGATGAGTGCCGAGGGCCTCGCACCATCGTGTTCAGTGACACCGTTTCCGAGTCTTAGGCATGCGTACTGCCCGCGTAGTTTGCCCTTAGGCCCCGCATTTACGCCGGTTTGAAGAAGAGCATGCGGTGTGCGCAAGACACGCGTTAAGTCGCCGGTTCGGAGAGCTCCCGGGCTAATGTTCGTGAGTACACGATTCCTTCGATTTTTTAGAGCGATGCGGGTACTCTCCCGATAGTCCAGATTGTTAGCGAGGTAAGAGGCCCTTGAGGACACCCATTGGGATTGGCTTTTGAGCTAATCAATTGGTCGAGGAGAAAGACCCTCGAGGGTGTCGGACATCTTGGGATCGGTTTTGAGGTGATCAATTGGCCGAGGAGAAAGACCCTCGGAGATGTCCGGGATTGGTTATGAGAACCAATCATTAGGCCGAAGTAGGAGACTTCCGATGATTCGGAAGTAAGTGACTTCGATGTTTCGAGATCTTGGGTTATGAGCTCGTTGAGCTATGATGCATGTTGGTAGTTGTTTGCTTGCATATTGAGGTGCTAGATGACTGATGTATCGTATTGTACCCCTGGTTAGATTCTTACTTGAGTATGTTTATACTCACCCTTATTTATTTTTGGGTAACTTGGGACAACACCGGGAGGGCTAGCGGAGGAGCCGATTGATCATGGGGAACCGCCAAGCACTCTGTCTTTATTTATTGCATTGTTTATTCAAAGATGTAGATGGACAGAGTCCTAGGGGAACATTGTTTAAAACGTTGCTTAAATTGTATTGTACATTTTATTAAACACTGGCCAGGATGTTTTACTTTGTTGGATTGTTTAAACTTAAATTGTTGGTTATGTTTTAAGGGCTCCCCCTTCTCATATGTTTTGAAAGGTTTTTAAATGCAAGCTCTAAACCGCTTGTTATCATATTTAACTTGCATGCTGAGTAAGATCCCAGGTTTAGGACCATGTTTTGGGTCGGGTTCTTACATTTTCACTCCTGTCTTCCAGGTATGCCCAAGGGGTATTTTGGTAATTTGGTCGGGCCGTCAGGGCCGTTTATGTCTTTTTCTAGTTGCTAAAATTATTCGATGGATTTATGTAAGTTTTTGAGGCTTTGTGGATGGGTTTGAGCATGGATAGATGCAAAAGTAAAAATATAGGAATTATGTTGCAGCTGGGATTCAAACCCGGGTCTCCGGGAAAGCTTGTGGGGATGTGTGCCAATTGAGCCATTAGGTGCTCTTGTTGCTCTTCCTGCATCATTTTATGGTTAGCCTTGGATTTTGGGAGTTTTGGTGCATTTGGTTAAATGAAATAGAAATTAGGTTTGTTCCATCTTCTTCTCCAAAGTGTGTGGCCGCCCAAGCTATTCTCTCCATTGCCTTGCCGAGTTCTTCATCCTTGCAGCTCCCTTGGATCGATCATCATCATTCCGGGTAGGTATCGATCTTTCCTTCGTCTTCTCCGATTTGAGTTCTTGCTGGCCGAATGTAAATAGAAGAGTGTGGGTGTGTGTGTGTGTTTGTTTGCAGCCTGCCGAGAGGAGCCCCAGCCAGCAGCCCCACCGTCGCAGCTCCCCAGCCGGCCAGATCGCACCAGCAGCAAGCCCAGATCGCCCGGAGTCGCCCAGCTCCATCGCCCCTGCAGTGCCATCGAGCGGCTTTGTCGCTCGCGGCCGAGCCAGACGCCCAGAGCAGCCCTGCTCGCGGCAAAGAGACGCCAGACAGCCCTTTGTCGCGCCCAGATCTCGCCAGCAGATGCGCCTGCCGAGCCCCTGCAGCAGAAGAGATCGTGACGTCCAGACGCTCGTCACCCGCGCGCGCGCCGTCGTCGTCCCAGTCGGCGCGCCGCGCGCGTGTCCGTTCGCGCGTCAGGCTTGTCGCGCGCGTGCGCGCTGCCCGATCGGCCGTCGCGCGCAAGCATGCGCTTTAGCTCGCCGCCCATCTGCGCATGTCACGCGCGCCAGCGCCCGACCCCCCGCCGCCCATCGCCAAAGAAGAAATTTCTCGCCATGTCGTCGCGCGCGTCGCGTGTCGGCCGCGCGCGCGCGTGAGTTGCTCCGAGCCAAGCCTTGTTTATTTCATTATGTTTAGGCCTATGGATTGTGATTATTATTGTGTTTGTTAGGTTCTCGTTAGCTAGCTCGGGATCCATCGCAGCCTTAGGATTTTTGTGTGTAGTTGCTGCTCAGGCGGTGTAAGGATTTCTTACCGGAGTTGTGTGGACCTGCGATGTTCTATGTGATTGATGTTGTATGTTTGTTTGTGACTATCGGCATGTATAGTTTAGGTGCTCGCTCGATTTCTGGATGGCATGACTTCGTATGTTGTTCTTTCATGTTAGTCCATGCTAGGTTGTTCGTTCTCGCATGCTCATATTCATTCTTGTTCCGTAGTACCATGCTAGGTCTCTGATTTGTATTCTTTTGAGCACGTATTGGATTGTTGTTGATTGTTAAGGCGAGTTAGAATTCGGGTAGGTAGCATCATCGGGCCCGATGCATAAAGTATCTTGCATCCATGGCGTGGACGTCGAGACATTCTCCGTCCTGGACCCCGTTAGGGTTTAGCTAACCCGGACCGGTAGGCCCCGCAATCTTGGGTGAGGGTGGCGATCGTTAAATGCCCCAACGGTCGGGATGATGACATGGCATTGCCTCGCCCGGCGATCGGCACGTCCTCGGCGTGTTCGGCCGTAGCCCTTGATTGCCACCGATAGGGCAAGGGCGGCTTCTTGGTGTAAGCCTACCACGGCCGATTCCTTAGCCTCAGTGCGGTGGTTCAGGTGACATAGTTCACGTGTCAGGTCTTACACCCCTATGTCGGTGACACCGATCCAGAGATTTAGTTAGGCGTGGTGATTGGACATGGGCGACTTGCCACTAGACCCGGCAGACCCCATAGTTCTGCAGAGCACGCGGTGCATGCTTACGCTCATTACAAACACGATCGGAGAGCTCCTCGGGATCTTGAGCTAGTGTACCTTTCGTACGGCAGAGACAGCAGTGAGGCCGAGACTTGTTTCTCGTATAGGACGTATGGTGTGGTGGATTTATCTCCGGACTAAGACCACGAGTTGGCATCCGAGGTCCAAGTGTGGACTCAAGCTATGTGCTCTTTCTGTGTTTATATTCATAGCTTGCATACACTCATCTAGATGACCATGTGCATCGTATTGTACCCCGGTTGGGGATTCTTCTACTGAGTAATTCGTTACTCACCCTTATTTTGTGGTTTTCCACAGTAACCAAGGTGCGAGGCAGACAGATGGTGAAGGAGGAGCTGTGATCATGGGGACTGCTTTGCGTCTCGACTTTTTATTTCTATGACTCTTGTCTTCTTATTTTCCCCGAATGCATGTAGTCGGGCACGGAGCCCTAGGATGTTTTTCGAATGTTTTCGTGGATTCTCGCTTTATTGAATTTGAGGATGTTTCAAATGTTTTAAGAAATCTCGATCAGAGTGTACGTTTTGGAAATGTATTTGCCTTGAAACAGTGCTTGGAGACAGGGATGAGTTTCAAACAAACTATCTTTATTTCTCGATTGAACCTTGATTGTTTTGTTTTAATTGGGAATCCGAAAATTATTTGCATATTGTCCTTTACTTTGAATGCATGCATTGGGGTAAAGGCCTATTTAGAGCCCCTTTTGGGTCGGGTCTTTCTGATTGGTATCGAGCTCGTGAGTCATAGACTTTGTAGTGACCTTTTGTTGTAGGTCGTCTTTCCCATGATCACAAAGACTCAGCGATGGTCATCAGTACGCCTAAGTTTTTGTTTTTAGAAAAGGGTTAAGAATTTACAATACCTTTCATCTAGTGTATGCCTTGTTTGTGTTGTGGAGCGGAGACGCAAGCGAGTTCGACTCGTCGTTGGTTTGGATTTAGAGCGCCTTCATGCCAACTTCCCGCGAGTGTGAGCTGTATGTTGTGGTTTGTTGAGATATCCAGATAGATTCGGATATCTGCTGGGACATCGTTCGGATGGAGGCGAGAGGTTAGACTCCGTAGGCCACGTGGCCCCGGTATTAATTCCCTAGTGAGAGGGTGGAGGTGTTTTGCCTGGAGTACCACTCCGGGAGAGGAGTTAGCTTTGGCTTTTGCTCATGTTGATGCTTGTGGGAGCGAGTCCTAGTGTGGACTAGCTCAGGTAGTTCAGTGTTGATCTTGAACCTTAGCAGATGGTTGATTGTCCAGTGAGTAGGCTGCAGAGTGGGTAGCCTTCGAGGTGGTGCTTTGAGACATCCTTGTTCTCCTGTAAGTGTTGTTGTTTTGGCTAGTAAGTCGGAACCACTGTGGTTAAGGGTGCGTGAGCGAGTGTTCCCATCGGACGTGATCCGTTGGTGGTTTCCCCAATTGTCCAGTAGAGTTTAGCACTCTTCTTATGGTGAGCCCCTAGAGTAGGGCTAGGCTGCTGCGCATGTTGAGAGAGGCGGCCGAGTTTTGTTGAGCATCATGTGGAGATGCAAGAGTAGGCAGTGAGACTTCGGTTTGATGAGATGCCTTAGGCATGGTTGTTTGAGTTGAGCTCTTGTATGCCTCGCCATAGTTTTTGTCACTTGAGGTTGTGACCTTACTGCGACCCCATTTGTAGTAAGATGTGGATTTGGTAGTAGTGGCACTTGAGGTGCAATGGTTGGTGTGCCGCTTTGGCTCTAAGTCCAGTTCGAGACTGAGTGTGGCATGGGTATAAGCAGATGGTTCTATGACCCGTCCGGAGTTCAGCACACTTCTTTAGCCATTGGATCCATTTATGGAAAATGCACTTGTTTAGGTCGTGCAAGAGGGCTAGTTCAGTGGTAGTCGAAGGACTACAAGTGAAAGGATGTTCGAGAGGAGGCTGGAGCCTCTTCCCGATTGTTCTTGGGGTTGAGTAAGTCACAGGTTGGCGGGTGGTAAGTGTTAGTGCGTGTGAGTCTCACGCTAGTGCTAAGGCCAAGAGATCTTTGTGGTTGGTAGTGCGGTCCACTACCTTCGGGTGCCTAAACCTGAGGTTAGTGAGCATTGTAGATGCGAGTTCGGTTTAGCAGAGGGACCGTGAGTTGGATGCTTATGAGATGAGTTTGGTGCTTATGAGATGAGTTGGATGCCTTATGAGATGAGCAGGTTGTCTTATGTGTAAAGCACACTTGGTAGAGTCTTGGTATAAAGTAAGTTCGGTTTGGCATCGTTATGTTTTAGCAGAGCCAGGTTGCCACTGCTTCGAGTATCGTGTGGAGATGGAACTTTTGATGTTCCTTGGGTTGATTGTATCTCTGCCAGAAGTTAGTGTTGCCTTTTGGAACAACACCTGTTAGTCTTGGATCTCTGAAGGAAGGTTGAGAGTTGTGCACACAAGTGTGTTTAGTGTAGTTTGTTCTGGCGGCAAGAGTTCCAGAACCATGTAGGGTTTGCATTGGAGAACTGGTGCTCAGTTCTTGGAGAAGTTGAACTCCAGGTGGATGTTGTAAGGCTTTAGTTGAGGTTGTAAGGATATCGTGCTCGTAGTTAGGTTGTTGCTTAGGCAAGTTTGTTAAGTTGAACCTGAGCTTGGTTGGTGGAACCTCTTGTGGCTCTTGGTTGGAGTTGGATGGTACTTGAACAAATGGTGGTTGTAGTGAAGCCGCGTAGTTCCCGATCGCAGATTGCTAAGAGTGTTGCTCGGAATCCTTACCCAGGTGGAAGCTACATGGTGGTGATGCTTTGAGTAGGAGGATGACACATTCAAGCGTTTACGGTCTTTTTGGTTTCGAGGTTTGGAGCGAGCCAGCGTGGTTGTGATCTTTGGGAAAAGGAGTTGTTTGTTCGAGCAGTTAGTTGTTAGACCGTTAGACGACGGCGGTGTGTGTCGAGGGTTGTCGAAGAACCCTAGTTGTGGAGAGCCTCGCAGAGCTCAGTCGAGACCAGTGTAGTGAGTTTAGTTGGCAAGCCGCGAGTCGAGTAGTTTGTAGCCTCGGGTGAGTTGCTGGCAGTTTTGGTAGGCTAGCAAGCCAGAGTTTGTTTGGAGTAGAGTCTGGATTTGGTTCCGGTGTGGTGGCAAGTTGGTGCTTGATGTTGGCCAAGGTGTGGTTTTCGAGTTGCCAAGGAGTTAGCCTTGTTCGTGGGTAAGTGGTTTGCCCTGTAGGATGTCTCTCCTGCTCCCGAGTTTGAGAGTGCCCTTATTTGGTGTTTGGGGTGAGTCTTCTCTTGCCCATGGTTGGCGGTCTAGTCCGTGGTGGACCCCCTTGTTGTTGCCTCTAGGAGAGTTGGATGCCGTGCTTAGCTAAGCAAGACAGCGAGCGGTTGTGGAGCTCTCTGTCCTTCGGTTGTCCTCTTGTAAGGATCTGTTTCTCCTTGGGAGTTGTCAAGTTATTCCTTGGTCTTGGAATTGGTAGTAGTGGTGCTAGTAGGAGGAAAAGTTTGTTGGCTGCTTGGAAGCAGTTGTTTGTCCAAGTTAAGCGGACTCTTGAGTGGGTGTTGGAAGTTGCGGTAAGGGTTGTTCTGCCTCCTATGAGTGTTTGGCCTAGTTGGTTAAGGTTTTGTGTGTTGGCATGGAAGTTGTTGCACCTTTGTAGTTGAAGAACTCATTTGTATCAGTTGTGGGTTGAGGTTGCACCATTGTGATTGGATTAGGGTCTTGACCTTTTGAGGATCCTTTGCTGGTTAGTGTGGCTTGTGCTCTGCCAGCCATTTTTGGTAATCTGGTTCATGGTAGTTGGTGTTAACCGAATAGTGGAGTTCCGTTTATGAAGTTTCGGTGGAAAGGTGCAATAAGCCTAAGCTAGAGGGTTAAGCCTGTATGTGTTATCGTTTGGACTTATGAGATGTGTTTCATTTTTTTTAGGCAAGCTTCGTTCAGTTGCTTGCATGGAGGTAAGTTTGGTGGAGGGAGCCCTCTGGGGCCCGGTTGTTGGCAGGCTGACTTGTCCAGCCAGTGATTTGAGTCAAGCTAGAGTTGTGTGGATTGGCATAGCTATGCAGTTTGTAGTTGTTTGAGCTTCCGAGGCCGTAGCACTCAAGTTGTTGGATTGTAAGTTTTCCGTGTGGGAGCTGTCAGTTAGTTGAGGTTGTTGTGTGAGATTAGATTCTTGGAGGATTGGTTTCAGTAGTGAGAGCTCGCACCTCGTTTCGTGTGCAGATGCCATTTCTATGGAGTAGAGGCATGTCAGTTTCAGGCTGGAGTTGTTGTCACCAGGCTGTGGCAACGAAGGTTTGTTCTAGGCAGTGCGTTGATGAACTGTGGTTCTGGAGAGCGTTGTTAAGAGGCTTATGGGCCGAGTGCAGTCCTGTAGTGTTTTCACCCTTTGACCGTTGTTTTTGGGAGGAGTGATCTAGATCCTTTGGAGCTTGTTGCGCGTTGGTGTTCCCGTGGTTAGGCAACGGAAACCAGTGTTGGATTTTATGAGTTTGCCTTGGGTAGCAGTTCCTAGCTGTTAATTCATATAGTTTCGTTGAGGCGTTGTATTGTAAGTGTTGCAGGATTCCAGTGTTCTGGGAAAAGGTTGGTGGTCGTCAGTATTGTTTTGGGTCCTGAGTTACTGCGGTTGGTCAGCAGTGCAGTGCAAAAGTTTAGAGCTCGTGTTGTCAACTCAGAGCAGGCATGAAAGTTTCGCCGATGTTCGGCGTCGAGTTTTAGAGTTTGAGGTTGGACAGTGCATGCTTTTAAGGTTGCACCGTTGTGAGTTGTGTTGAGGTTTGGTAAGCGGGAGAAGAGGAGTCTCCTGTTGTTGGACCATTTGAGATTCTCGAGAGGATTGGCAGAGTTGCATATTGGTTAGCTTTTTCTGTCATTGTCAGCTGTGCACAGTGATTTCATGTATCGATGTTGAGGCAGTACGTGCCGGACCCGTCACACATTGTGGACTTTGAGCCTTTGCAGCTGAATGAGGATTTGAGCTTCGAGGAGAAGCCAGTGGGGATCCTTGCATTCGGGACTAAGACGTTGCGTAATCGCGAGATTCGGTTGGTAAAAGTTCAGTGGAGGAGTCCGAGCTCCAAGGAAGCCACTTGGGAGCGGGAAGACGAGATGAGATTGCATTATCCTGAGCTGTTCCAGTCTTAAGGACTTTCGAGGACTAAAGTCATAAAAAGGAGGGAATATTGTAACGGCCCAGGTTTTCACTCCGATCTTCCAGGTATGCCCAAGGGGTATTTTGGTAATTTGGTCGGGCCGTCAGGGCCGTTTATGTCTTTTTCCAGTTGCTAAAATTATTGGATGGATTTATGTAAGTTTTTGAGGCTTTGTGGATGGGTTTGAGCATGGATAGATGCAAAAGTAAAAATATAGGAATTATGTTGCAGCTAGGATTCGAACCCGGGTCTTCGGGAAAGCTTGTGGGGATGTGTGCCAATTGAGCCATTAGGTGCTCTTGTTGCTCTTCCTGCATCATTTTATGGTTAGCCTTGGATTTTGGGAGTTTTGGTGCATTTGGTTAAATGAAATAGAAATTAGGTTTGTTCCATCTTCTTCTCCAAAGTGTGTGGCCGCCCAAGCTATTCTCTCCATTGCCTTGCCGAGTTCTTCATCCTTGCGGCTCCCTTGGATCGATCATCATCATTAGGGTAGGTATCGATCTTCCTCTTCGTCTTCTCCGATTTGAGTTCTTCTTTGGCGAATGTAAATAGAAGAGTGTGGTGTGTGTGTGTGTGTTTGTTTGCGGCCTGCCGAGAGGAGCCGGCCAGAAATTTCACCGCCCGTCGCGGCTCCCAGCCCGCCGGATCGCACCAAAGAAGCAAGCCCAGATCGCCGGAGTCGCGGCTCCATCGCCCCTACGGTGCCATCGAAAGCGGCTTTGTCGCTCAGTGGCCGAAAGCGAGACGTCCGAGCAGCCCCTGTCGCGGCCCAGATCTCGCCAGCCAGAGTCGCCCTATCGAGCCCTGCGGCAGCAGATCGAAATCGCCGCGTCGGGCGCTCGTCGGCCGCGCGCCGTCGTCGTCAGCGGCGCGCCAAGCGCGCGTGTCGTCGCGTCCAGCTTGTCCACGCCCATGCGCTGCGCGCGGCCGGCCGTCCGTGCGCGCGGCTGCGGCCAGCTCTGCCGCCATCTGCGCGCTGTCGGCGCCCGGCGCCCGCCACGCCGCCCATCGGCGCCCATCGGCTAGACCTCGCCATCTTTGTCTGCGCGTCCGCGTGTCACGCGCAGCGGCGTGAGTTCCTCGAGCCAAGCCTTGTTTATTTTATTATGTTTAGGCCTATGTGTAAGAACCCGACCCAAAATACGGTCCTAAACCTAGGTTCTCACTCAGCATGCAAGTTAAATATTTCACCGAGCGGTTTAGTGCGATATTTAAAACCTTTCAAAACATTTAGAACGGGAATGCTTAAAACATAATCAACAACTTTGTTTAAGAAAACCAAAAGTAAAACAAGCTCGGCAGATATATATAAAAACATTCAAAAGCAGTTCAAACAACTTTTTATAATGTTTTCCCCTAGGACTCTGTCCATCTACATCTTTGAACAAATATGCAAACAATAAAGGCAGTGGCGGCGGCTCCCATGATCAATCGGCTCCTCCGCTAGCCGTCCAGATTGTCCCAAGTTACGGTGGAAAACCACGAGAAATAAGGGTGAGTATAAACATACTCAGTAAGAATCTAACCGGTACAATACGATACATCAATCATCTAGCACCCTAGTATACATGCAAACGATTACCAACATGGATCATAGCTCAACGAGCTTACAAGGCGAGAATCTGGAATCCTCGGAAGTCTCCTACTTCGGCCTAATGATTGGCTCTCATAACCAATCCGGGACATCTCAGAGGGTCTTTCTCCTCGGCCAATTGATCACTCAAAACCGATCCCAAAGATGTCCGACACCCTCGAGGTCTTTTCCCTCGACCATATGATCACTCAAAAGCCAATCCCAATGGGTGTCCTCAAGGGCCTCTTACCCTCGCTATAAATCTGGACTATCGGAGAGTACCAGAAGTCCGGCTCTAAGCTGGAAGGAACGGTGTACTCACGAACATTGGCAGGGAGCTCTCCGAACCGGCGACTAAAGCGTGTGCGCGCACACCGCATGCTCTTCGCAGCAACCGGCGTAAATGCGGGGCCTAAGGGCAAACTACGCGGGCCAGTCACGCATGCCTAAGACTCGAAAACGGTGTCATGAACACGGTGAGTGCGAGGCCCTCGGACTCATCTGTGCGGCACTGTACCACCGACACTGAAGCTAAGAACGGCCAAGGCAGCTTGCACCGTTGGCGGGGTTCCGCTCTAGCAGTGCTACAAACTAGGCTTATGCCGATGTGGTAGCTAAATCCACACACGCTCGCACTGGGAAGCAATGTACGTTATGCTTCGCTCTACTCCCGCCGGTGGGGACAAGGTACGTTATGTCCGCTCTCGGCCTCTAGATGATGACAAACCCTAACACACTAGCTAGAGTATAGAGTAAACGATTCTGGCTAAACATACATAATCATCATCAATCATACATAACCTAGCATGATACTAAGAACTTAAAGCGGGAATCTCGGGCATCTTTGGAAGAACAATCCTAGCATGGCACTAACATGTACAATCAAGCAAACATGCTAGCAGGAGTGCAATCACAAGTATCCTATCCACTAATCATGTCCATAAAAGTAAACATGCATATAAGGCACATTCAAGAAAGCATCGCAGGTCCACACAACCACGGTAAGGAATCCTTACCGGAAACGCAGCGAAATAACTTTCACAATCAAATAATGACCTCGAGCTTTAAAGCGAAACCGAGCAACCTAAGCATTTTAATAAAAACAACCTAATTAAATAAAGCAGTGCCAATTGCCTAGGGCCCAAAGGAAAAAGTCTCGGAATTACCGACCGAGAAGACACAAGGCCACGCCCCAACCCGCACGGCAAGGCAAAGCCGTCCGCCGCAAGGACAAGCGGTAGCGGGCAGCTGGCGCTGGCGGCAGACCGCGCGCGGGCGCTGCATACCGGCGCTGCGAGCGGGCGCTGGGCGCCTGGGCACTATCGGCGCTGGCTGGGCGTCTTGGCGCGGCAATCTGTGCGCTGGCGCTAGGTTGCGCGCGCGATCGCGACATGAGGAGCAGCGCGCTGGCGGCGTGAGACGCGGACGAAGCGGCACGGCACGCAGACCTTGGTATCGCGCAGCGAGCGAACACGCTGGCCTGGGCGCGCGCGGCGAAAGGCGGCTGGGCGGCAATGAAGCGAGCGCGGCGGCGCGTCTGGGCGCGGTCCAGTGCGGGCGCGCGCGCGCGGGGCTGGGCGTAGGCAAGATCGATCGGGCGCGCTGGGCATGGGCGATCGTGAGGCGTCTGGGTGCGCGCTGGTGAAGTGGCCGCAAGGCGACACAGGGTTGGTGCGATCTGGGCATGGCTGGGCGGTGCAGCTGGTGGTGGCTCGACAGGATGTGCAGTTGGTGCGATCTGGGCATGGCGGTGGGCTTAGCGGCTAGGGTTTGGGTTCTGGTGGTAGGTAGAGAGAGAGAGAGAGAGAGAGAGAGAGAGAAAATCTTGCCAAAACAAGGGGAAGAGGAT
Organism: Sicyos edulis; assembly: GCA_036507275.1. NCBI lineage: Eukaryota > Viridiplantae > Streptophyta > Magnoliopsida > Cucurbitales > Cucurbitaceae > Sicyos > Sicyos edulis. Next base: position 15,956,663 of record CM071854.1, read on the forward strand.
TTTCTTGATTTTTCCTTCTTTTCCTAATTTAAAAGGCCTAAAATCCCTTCCCAAAGCATCCACTTTCAAAACCCGGCCCAAGCAAACTTACTTAAAAAAATAAAACTCTCATTTCCTACAAACTCTCAAAGACCATTTAGGCAAGGGCTCAAATCCCAATGGAAGCACCAAAAATTATAAATAATTTTTCCATTTTCAAAAATACTTCCAAACTTCCAAACAACTTGCCCAAACCTCTAGGGTCTTGCGACCAACAACCATTAAGCTTCGACAAAGGCGGGAATGACCACGGAATCACGAAAATCCACAAAACCACGGCCAGGGGGCAAAAAGACCAAAATACCCTAAGGGTTAAAATAGCTCTAACGGCCCATCCAGAACATCCGAATAATGACCAGAAATCACCGGGTAAATCAAATAGAAAATCGGGCGTTACATATGGATTGTGATTATTATTGTGTTTGTTAGGTTCTCGTTAGCTAGCTCGGGATCGATCGCGACTTAGGATTTTTGTGTGTAGTTGCCTCCGGCAGTAAGGATTTCTTCTGGAGTTGTGTGGACCTGCGATGTTCTATGTGATTGATGTTGTATGTTTGTTTGTGACTATCGGCATGTATAGTTTAGGTGCTCTGTTCGATTTC